>JAQQAF010000003.1:26371642-27076144 GCA_029747655.1 Ensete ventricosum | reverse complement strand
AAACTCCTTCTAGATCATTGAAATGAACTCTCTAATGAAGTCAAATCAGCTCTTAATCGAACCTAGTTGGCCCCTAATCGAGTTAGTAGGATTTCTACAAAACTAACTCAAATTAAGACCCTGATTATGAAAATTATGACAAACAATTACAAGCAAGCAATCTTTGTTATCTGACATCTCAATTTGTTCATTCGAACTTTCAATGAACTCCTGACAACCTTCCGACGAACTCCCGACAACCTTCCAGCAAACTTCCGATGAACTCCCGGTGAGCTCATGATGCATCTTTCGAAGCTTCGGTGTATCCTCGATTCTTTCGACCGATGCCCGATCTTTGACTTCGGCCCAACGCCAGATTCTTCTTTAGTTGTTTTTGTCTTCTCACAATCATAGTTAGTCCTACATAACTTTTCTCAATACATGGGTTATATCATAGATTCACTAATTGATTTCATCATCAAAATCTGAGATTCAACAAAGTGAATGGTTATGAGATAACAATTTATTGGGTCAGAAGGAGTTCTAACAAGTTATGACTCACGACCAGCTTGGTATTGGGCCTAGAGGGTCACACATATATGGTGGATGTTTCAGCAAGTAAAGGATTAGATATGAATTATCGAATTAGCCCCTGTTCTCATTGGATAAGACACGACATTGATGGATCCCTTGCATGAGGCCTAATTAGAGGCTAATTAAGATTATTAGATAGAGATCCAATAATCCTAGGAGTGAGGATAATTGGATAGAGAGATCCAATACCCATTAAGGTAGCATCCACTAGGGTTTTCTTTTTTGTGGCTTTTTATAAATCGGAGGCAAGGACAGTATAATAATGATAGGCTACATTTTTGGCCGGCCCCTTCTATTATCCTCCCTCACTCATCTTCCAATCGACCAGCCCTTCCATGCTATGAGAGGGCAGTGAAGAAGATAGGTGATCTTCTTCCACGAGTGTTGCGAGAAGATGCACAAGAGTTATAGGTTTTTATGTTACGATTGAAGAAGAATCACTGAATGATCCATCATGTGGATTCTGCTAGAGAGGAGGACGTTTGACCTTCTTCATCCTCTCTATCTAGATCTGGAGTTTTATGGATATATGATATCCTTAGGTAATCAATCTCTCACGCATCACAAGTTTTCGATTTTATGGGTTTTTCGTGCACCAATCTTTGCACGATGACTTGATATATGTGAAAACCCTATTTTATTTTCTTTTTTCCACTATGCATATGGTGCTTTGGTGGTTTCTCAATAGTGGTATTAGAGTCAGGTTGCTCGTGCAAAAGATTAGCTTTTAAACTACGTGTGATGATATTGAAATGCGTAAACTATTTTCTGCGTATCTTATTGTGATTTTTCATAGTTTTTCAATTATGGACAACACCTTTTCCCACTGTGAATAGGTGTTGTAGAGAAGTATTTTAAGGTCTTTTGATGTCAAAATTATTGACACAAAGAGGAGGGGGAAAGGGTCACAATTGTTGCTGCCCTACGGCATGGCCAAAGGCTACTTGTAGCCTTGGCTGAGAGCAAAGATGTTGCTCTCGGCTGGCCAAGGGCTGCATGGTCGAGAGCAGCAAGCTCTAGGCCATGGGAGCAGCCTCCTATGCAGCCAAGAGTCCTGGTTGCATGGGCAACCCTAGTGGCCAAGGTTTCCTAGCCGCCATAGGTAATCCTATGGCCAAGGATTCCAAACCGCAAGGGTTCTTTGGGCTACCAGGGTTTACTGGCTGCCCATGGTAGATTACAGCTAATGGTTGGCTGCAAAGGAACTCCTTTGGGAGCTAGGGTTTCTTGGCCACCCACGGTTCCCCTGTGGCTATGGACTCCTAGCCATAGGGGGGCTCCTTATAGCTAGGGCTTCCTAGTCACACAAGGTGTCTTTTTTAAAAAATAATTAATTAAATAGTTTAATTAATTATTAATTATTTAATAGTTCTACATGATGATGTGCACATGTGATGTATGATGTTATAATCATAAGCCATGTGTTGTGATGTGTGTGTATGTGATATTATTATTATTGGGGCCTGCGATCCTCTATTTTTTTCGTTTATAGTCGGGCCCCCGTGCCTGTGACTATGTTGTAATTACACGAATAGGTGCGGTGGGAGCGTGGAGGTGCCAACGGGACCCACGATGCTATGATGGGCGATCGCAATGCATGGTGATGCGTCGAGGATCCAACGGAACCAATGATGACAAGAAGGATGATCACAGGGCATGAAAATACATCGATATACACATATATCCTCTTGTGAGTGATTGGACCCCTTAGGATGTGGTATGCACATGTGATATGTGATTATACACCTATTGTGTATATATATATATATATATATATATATATATATATATATATATATATATATATATATATATATATATATATATATATATATATATATATGACATGTTAGGAGAACGAAACAAAATAAAAATCTCTCCTACAATAAATTAAGTCGGTGAGTGTGAGACAACAAGATTGACTCATGTGGCCTTCCATCGTTATAGGAAAAAATTGAATCATGACATAGGTTAAGTTGGTTGAGTCCCTCGAGACTTACCTATCTATGTGGTTTGAGATCTTGCCTACGATATAGAGATGTCACTGGTAACATAAGGACATGGTATGTTTAGTCGAGTTCCTCGAGGGAATATCATCAAATCATACTCATTTAGTGATGATGGTGATGACTTAACTGAACATCATGGTTGGTCGAGTTCCTCGAGATCATGATGGTTCGGAGGCCGAATATGACGAGAATCACAAGGAGTTGTGATTGGCAAGAGTTGCCTACCTTTTTGAGCTTAATGTGATTGGTCGAGTCCTTCAAGATTACACTAAAATGTTGATTAGATCTTAATCCTTACTAGAAGTCTGTTGGAGACTTTCTTTCCACATGTTGAGGGTGTCGTGTGATTCACTATGAAAATAGTGGGAGTAGATTAAGATAGAAGTCTGTATCTTAATTTATTTTCTGAAAAATTTATATGTTATTAATTTATACTACATCTTGTTCGTCAGAAACATGTCGCTTGCAAACCCCCTACGTGGCATACTTGATGCCAACCACCTCACTAGTCCATATTACACAGATTGGCTCCGTAATTTAAGAATTATTCTCACGATGAAGAAAGTCGTGTATGCCCTTGACACGATTATTCCCACGCTAGAGGAAGGGGCAAGCGAGGATGAGATCACTCACTACGTGAAGTATATAAATGATTCTACTTTGACAAAGTGTTATATGTTGGCCTCCATGACTCTTAAGTTATAAAGGTAACATGAGAGCATGAATGCTAATTTCATCCTTCTCAATCTTCGTTAGCTATTTGAGGAATAGGGAAGAACTCAGAAATATGAGATATCCAAGAGTCGCTTTCAAGCCACGATGATAGAAGGGACATCGGTTCAGAACCATGTCTTAAAGATGATAGAGTGGATCGAGAAACTCACAGGTCTAGGAATAGTCCTAGAGGATAACTTGTGTGTTGATCTTATACTTCAATTCCTAATATATTCCTTTTCTCAGTTCATCATGAACTTCAATATGAGCAAATATGAGGTGACTCTACTTGAGCTCCTCAATATTTTGAGGAATGCTAAGAGCACTATCAAGAAAGAGAAGTTAGTTCTCTATGTTGGTAAGATTAATAAAAAAAGGAAGGCTGATAAGACCCTTAAGAAGGTCACCCTACATCTACTTGGTGGAGCTACCATTGCATTAGATGCATTGTATTGTGTCTCTTTATTATCAAAAATATTATTTCTATTTCTTGTTTGATAGTTAGTATATATAAATTAGTTTTTTAGAACAATAGTTGTTTAATAATTTTGGATGATGAGATCATTACAAGAGAGACCTTGATTAATGGCTTATATGCGCTAAACATTTCTCCACACATCATGAATGTAAGTATGTCCAAGAGAATACAAGATGAGGTGAGGCATACTTATGGCATTGTAGGCTAGGCCATATCCATGAGTGAAGAATTCAAAAGTTATTGAAAGATGAATACTTAGATCCCTCGACTATGAGTCGTATACAATTTATGAACCTTGCCTTTGTGAAAAGTTGACTAACTCTCCTTTTAGTGGAATAAGATAGAGAGCTACTAAGTTATTGAAACTCATACATAGTGATATATGTGGTCCTATGTCGACTCAGGCTATAGGTGGTTACTCCTATTTTATTATATTCATTTACAACTTCTCTATTTCATTATAGGTGACTAGCTTTAGGTCAAGTGAGAGATTATTGGTTACAAGTGTCTTACAAGCCAATAATGTGAGTGATGATATGTGTGACATGCTACACAGTTTTTTTACGTTAGTATTATTGGTATATTCTCACATTATATTATTTACTACATATATATATATATATATATATATATATTGTGATGTCCTTAGTTATATACAATGGGAATCAGATCATGATGAGATCACGATAATGAAACCAATTCATCTTTAAACATAGATCTTAAATAATGTCGGTCATAAGTTACTCCAGAGGGACACCAAGATAATCGGATAGACCGATGTACTGTATATCTATCTATATGATTAAGGCGACTGGTCTCATAGCCACTTGTGTTGGGACACTAAATGTATAATATAGGTGCTCATTGGAGAATGAGTTCACTGATTGATCTACTTATGAAATACTGGATGGTTAATGATATCTAAAGTCAGACAGTGATTTTATAGTCCTAGTTGTGTGTCTGGTCCCTAGAATTGAGACGCTAAGGATGTCTTGTTTGAGTACTCCTTTCTTTGATGTCTGATTTATAAGTCTTTAAAGTTCTAAATCTGGTACAGTTAGTTATCGGGATTGGTAGCCAACCTTACGAAGGCAATTAAGTGTCAATAGAGGATCATCCACTCTTGGTATTGTGAGAAGAATATCACATATGTTATCACTCGGACAAATCCCTAGTCGAGGTCATTTTGATTGAGAGATGAGTTCTATAAGAGAATCCAATTAGAACGAGACTCGGACGCATTCTATATGTGTTTTGACAGTACCATCCCCAATATATAATCCTTAGCAGTCTCTTGGCTATTTTAACAAACACTTTATACTCTATAGTTTGAACTACAAAAACATATTTTATTTTTAACTTTATTACATGTACAACAATGCAAATGGATTCACATAATTATATATCATTCATGTTACTCTAATAAATCAAGTATTTAGTAACGTAATTTGACTAAGCCTAATAGAGGCTTGAATAATAAATGTGTTGTAGTTCATCATTGAGTTATAATGTTAAAACCATCATTATGCGCTCTATACATTAAAGACATGGGCATTACATTTATGATTTAAAAATTACTTATAAAATATTTTAGTTCTTATATCCTAATTTTTATTTATCCATTGTTGTATATGAAAATAAGATTTGATCATACTGTATTAAACTAATTAGGGGTTGCTTGGTAGGAATTGATTGCTATAATCCTACCGTACAATTTTTCTTATTTTTTTAACTTACAAAAGATGTTCTTTCATATGCTTAGTCAAATATTATATTCACAAATATCTCGATTGTCTAAGAATTATCTCCTCTCAAATATAAGGAATATCATTAACTATCCAAATTAACTCTATAATGAATTATACATATCAGTCGCACTTTATGGATTTCTACCTACTAGAAGCCAAATTTTAGATATTAACCCAATGTGCTACAATATGCTTAAATGCCTAAAAAGCTCCTAAAATGTTATGGTGAAATACCGATTTAGATAAATCAAGTTAGTTTAACTTCTATAGTGTCAAATTAAATTAGGGCATTAAATCAAATTTTAACAATAGATTGACAATAATACCTTAATAGTGATCTATTTTTTATTTTATTAAATAACTTTAAAAAAATTTATGTCCAAATTGACACATTTTGAATTGATTGTTTTATTGAGTGTAATCACGTTCTCCAATCAATTTAACTATGAAATGGACAAATAGTAGTTCATTAGACTTTAAGATTTTATGACAAATGAAAAATAAAACCTGTGAAGACAAAGGATTTACTTATTTTTATGTTTTTATAAATTTTAAATCTAATTTGACATATTTTTAGGTTGATTTTACAAACGAGTTTAAACCTATGCATCTATTGGATAATATTCCTTTAATCCTAAAATTTCACCAAATATCGACAATAGTATCTTTATAATGAATCTATATTTATCTAGTTTTATATATTTTAGAGATTTTATGCCTAATTTGAGATGTTTTAAATTAATTTTAATAATAAATATAATCACATTCATTATTTTGTGTTCATTTATACCGTAACAACTTAAATGATGATGGATGAAAGAAAGAGGTAATGAGAAGGAAAACAGGAGGAAGAAGGAGGCCCCATATCTGATAATTTTGGTTTAGATGAATTAATCTGATCCATTTTATAATTGAATAATCTAAACTATACATAAACGATAAAGAATAAGAGCATAGTTATCATATCACAATATTTGTAGATATAATATATGATGATGATATTTACCTTTCTTATCACCACTCTAATATAAATAAACTAAGTTGTCTAATATATTTAACACATTCTTTAATTGTACTTATAATAGAAAATATTTTTATCAAATTCTACGTTCTATAAATATTGTTCTTTAATTTTATATTTATATAAAAACATTTATGTTCATGGATTTATATGATGATATGTGTAAAGTACACTAAAAGTAATATTGGACAGGGTAAGTTATAGTGTCTTACTACAGTATCTAATCATTTGTGATATATGGATGACAAGATAAATTCATATTGCTAGTTAAGATGACATTAGATGTAGGATTCTTTATATGACAAAATAAATTTATAAATTCATATTACTGGTTCAGATATATTGATATTGCTACACATGGCATATAAGATCCATTAGATGCATAATTTATGTGAACGAAGATTACAATAAGTTGAATATTAAAATTAAGATATATTATAATTTAAGACTCCTAAACTAGTGTATTAATAAAAGTATTATCAGTTTATAGATATTATTAAAAAATGATAGTATTAGTAGATCCCAAAATTTTAAAAATAAAAATAAAAAATCCCAAAATAAAGATATTCTTTTCTAGAGATGAATAAAAGAATATCAAATCTCGTTGTATTAATAATAATTTTAGCAGTTTAAAAACATTGCTTCCGAAGACGTACAAAAACGAATGCCACGTCTTATTTCTTTACCACACAAATTCTAAAATAAAGAGTAAGTAAGGTAAACGAAATTTAACGCAGACGATAGCTGTGTATACCGGTGCGATGTCAAACTACCCGCTACGTAGATTTGGGTAAATATAACGGAACGATTTTAGAATGTAACGCTTGGACTGGTGGCGTTTATATAAGCCGAGGGCCCAATCTGTTACAGACACAACATCGTCTCTCCTCTCGCGCGCTCTCCTCACGGCTCTTGGCGATCTCGTCGTTCTGCGAAGGTCGGAGCTGCTCTCCGACGAACACGAACGGGCACAGCTGCGATCGTCCTCCCCTTCGATTTTTATTGCTGTGATCTCATTCCTTTCTTTCGTTTCGCTTGGTTCTTCATCAGTCGAAATCTTGATTCGGGTTCAGAATTTGTTGGATTTAATTTAGCTTCGTTGTAATCCATCATACTTGACGTTTTCCGTGACTAAAATCGGAATTTTTGTTGTCCTTGGGGTTCTTTTGATCGATTCTTGGTTGTCGAGTTTCTTGTGGGAAGATCGATCTTTCTGGTTTTCTCGATCGTTTTTCGTCACCTAGCCGGTCTCGTTCTGGTTTCGATTGGAAAATATGTCTTCTTCGCGTTCTAGGTGTGTGGAGTACGACCGCTTCATCCCGTTCCGGTCGGCGATGGACATGGACTACGCACACTTTGCCCTAACCAGGCCTTCGAGACCGCAGCGTGATGGTTCGAGGGAATCCCCATCGAGCGTGGCGTACCAAAAGCTTCTTGATGAATGCATTTTGAAGAACAGGTCTCGTATCCTCGCTTTCAAGAGTGCACCTGAAGCGCCGGCCAGCAAGCTGCCCCAATTTGACGAGCCCATTCGGCCGCAGAAGAAACAACAGAGGCGAATCCCTAAAGAACCAGAGAGGGTTTTGGTTCTCCACGACACGTTGGATGATGATGGTTTGAATCTCCTCGACTGGGGAAGCAATAATGTGTTGGCGATTGGCCTTGAGAACACTGTGTACCTCTGGGATGCTGCAAACGAGTCGGCTAAGCTTCTACAAGCTGTAGAAGACAAAGGACCTATCACTTGCATCCGCTGGTCGCCAGACTGCACAGTTCTTGCTGTCGCATTAGGCAATTCAGATTTATGGCTGATTGATTCAGCTACAGGACACGTCGTGGATGGGATGGAAGATGAGAACCAGCCCCCTGTGTTGTCCCTTGCGTGGAGATGCAATTCAATCTTGACGGCCGGAAGATCTGATGGCACTGTTGTTGATTATGACTTTAGAAAGGATGACATGTTCATCTGTTTCTATAATGGGCATCGGCGTGGAGTTTGTAGTCTTAAATGGTCCGGGTTGTCGGGGCGGTATTTGGCGAGTGGAGGGCAGGACAAACTAGTGCACATATGGGATGCCTGTATGCCTGTCTCACGTCAACATCAATGGCTTCACAGGATCAGCAGCCACACTTCCATTGTGAAGGCCCTTGACTGGTGCCCAACTCGGAGCAACCTGCTGGCTTCTGGTGGAGGTCGCAATGATCATTGCGTTAAGTTTTGGAACACCGTTAATGGTGCTTGCTTGAACTCGATTGATGCTGGCTCTGAAGTTTGTGCATTGCTATGGGACAAGAACAAATCTGAATTACTGACCTCCCATGGTTCGCCGAACAATCAACTCACCTTGTGGAATTACCCATCCATGACGAGAGTGGCTGAGCTTTCCGGTCATTCTTCCCGGGTCCTTTTCTTGGCTGGGAGCCCACTGGGAGGTGTAGTAGCTTCTGCAGCAGCGGACGAGAAAATCAAGTTTTGGAATATCTTTGAGACTCCCAAAATAACAAAACCTGAACTGCCCTTTGCCCAATTTAGTGGCATAAGATAAAAATGCTAATGGGTCGAAATGATTAAGTTTGCAAAATGTTAGCCTTCTCCAGAGCTTGCCATGAGGGTCTGTTGTTGGTAGCATTGCAACGGGATGTTTCGTGGTATCAAAGGGGCAGCACATTTTCATACAAGCGTATGGATTCGAGATCTCCATATCTGAGCACAACTGCCTTAGGTAAGTTAGAAGCCTTACAGCCTTCTACAGCATTTTAGTAGGCTTATTTGCAACATGACTGTGATTGCAGCTGCAAGTCTGATTTTTGTTTCCTATTTATTGTTTAGCTTTTCATAGTTATCGGTATGATCATTGCCCAATTGATGAAACATGCGATCTATAATTATTGCCCAATTGTTGTAATCTAATTATATAGTTTCAAGTGATTTGATTTTGCTTCTCTTGTGTTTCTTTTTTGCAAGTTTCTATCTTCATCTTTTTTTTTGTTTGATAATTTTTGTGCAGACTTTGTATTTTGTTGTGTATGCCTAATCATGCATAATTAGATCAAACTGGTAGATGCTTATTGTTTTTTTTTTTAATTTTGAGTTGAGATTTTTTATCATATTCGACATGGCCTTGGTATCACAAGAAGACATCACATTGCACATCTAAATGTGTGTTGGATAATCGAGAGATCTATGCATTATAAGAGGTAATTGCCTATGACCGTATTTTTCTATTTTCTTTTCTGACTATAGGTTTCCTATGATATAAGTTAAACTTCAGAATTTTATATTCTTTTTGGACCATTAAGAAACTTTGAAGCTTGAACTGTGTGGCTCTATTGCCAGACCAAAGTACTTTCACATGATGAATTTAAAATCTTGCTAAGGTGTCTTTGCTATATCTTTTATTCACAGATACAAGGATATTAAAGCATCTTTGGATTTGCTTAGAGGGTGAAAATATGGAAACTTATGGTGTTGCACAACTATAATCTTGTTCAACAACTAAGAGATATATGCATAATTTTGATCCAAGATGTATCTTCTTATGACTTTAGTTTTTGGCTGACTAAAGGTTACCTAAGATATCCATTAGCCTTCGGATTTTTTATGTTCTTTTAGGACCATTCTAGAACCTGTGAAAACTTTTATTTGGTGTAGATATATTTCAGTACGGAGTACTTCATTTCACTTGAAATAGTGTTTTTGTTTTAGTTTTATTTGCATATACAAATATACTAAAGCATCTCAGGATTTTGTTTAGAGGGTGAAAAAAATTGGAAAATTGTGGAGTTGCACAACTAGAATTGTGTTTGAAAATCAAAAGAATGTGCTGATCAACCACGCAGATATTGTTCAAAAAACTGTTCATCAAATGCATTATTTCTAATTTGAAACGTTTCGAAAAATAAAGATAATTTCAAGACTGAAATCCAAGCCTAAAATTTTCTGATTTTAGTAAGATGTGTCATAATTTCTGTAGAAAGCAGTTATTCAACCTTTGAGAACTGTAAACCATATTATATACCATAATAGTAAAGAGGTACCTAACAAATAAATCTATGAGCTTGATAAAAGTGAGGCATTGTAATTCTGTTTATTATGTGTTTCCTTGTGAAATAAAAAAATATATCAAATTTACATGTCTTTCCATGAATAGACTAGGTCTTCTGCAACATAGATACACTTCTGGTCCTAAGATAGGGATTGAAAAATAGTGTCAAGTGGGATATAATGCAGGTTCTAAATTTTGGAAGTTACCTTACTAGACCAACAGTTCACAAATGCTTCATTATAGTGATAGTGGAGTAGTTCGGGTCCTTCCGATTAACAGGATCTTCGTTGATTCTGAAGGTTCTGATTTGTGATTGTTTCAGTCTTAAGGGATTTAACTTGCTGAATCAGCTGTAGTTGTAGCAGAGAGGTAGCAATGTTCATGAGCTTGATAGACAACCTTGCTATGTTTCATATAAATGTTCACCAATTAATGACATGGCTACTATTTCAGTAGTTTTTCAATTCTGCTGTTGTGGTCATTTACCACAAGTTTCAGCATCCAAGTGGTATAGCTGAAATTTGCCTTTTGTAAGTATAGCACCGACCTCTGAGTTGGTATTTCTTGTTTCCAACTTCCCTGTTTGTTTACTGAGATTAAGGTAGCAGCAGGTGCTGTAATTATTCACTGCAATTCCAGTAATATCACGTGGTACCAAGTTTGAATTTGACATGATAATTCCTGTTGAAATATTGAAGTCATCCTTTTTTTAATAATCTATTGATGATCTTGTTGGTTGTATTTGAAGTTTCCATCACCAAAGTTACCATCACTTTAGCACCTCTACCTCTGTGCCCCTTGCCACCGCCATGTACATCTTGTAAACTATCATTGGCCTTATGGACAAGGCTAATGCGGTGGAGATTGATGATCCTCAGAAAGCCCCAGAGCCTAATCGAGACAAACAAGAATCTGTAGAGAAGCTCGTGGCCAACGGAGCGTGGACCCTTTGCAACAAGGAGAAGGTGCATATATAACCTTCTTTTTTCTCTTGATTAGTGGTTATTGTTGTTTGAATTGTAAAACTCGAAATCAGTTTGATGTTGTCAAATTATGCATTGAAGAACAAGTGAATGAAAGTATTACCAATTACCAATTAGATCAGTATTTTTTTTATTGATGCACATATGGTTAGCTCACCCTTTTTATCCAGAATAATAATTATTCATACTGGTCAAATTTTCTTGTTTCCCCCTATGTTTCAAATGGTCTGAATATTTCGTACCTGACATGGAACCACCCAGAAAAGATCCATCTACTAGGTGCTTGTTAGTGTTTGACTTGAAGCCTGACACTTTGAATAAAATTTGAGAGAATTCGTACCTGAATGAACAGCCAGTTTACTTCTATTTTTTTTTAAAAGTGGACAAATTTATATAAAATCTCCAAGCTGATATGCTACATCTTTGGGCAATGTGTTATTCAAACCTCAAGCTCAGCTTAAACACACACTTTACCTTCATTTGAATTAATGAATTGGTCCTCCCTCTCTTTCTGTGCCTTCTGAACTTTGCAAACTGTTTTGAAGAGTTCAATTATTCCAAAAATTACTTCAATGCATTTTAGTGATATACTAAGTGAATTGGTTTTGCAAAAAATTTACAAGTCTTCTGTTATTTTTTTGTTGAGCCTGCATATGGATTTTAAGAAGGAATATGGATACCATTTTTAAGTTCCATATATTTTTTTCTTTTTTCCCCTTTTCCCCCACAATTAAATTTACAGCCTTAGCTTGTTAAAGGTCTTTCCATAACTGTTAATATTACAGCAAATGTCTACTATTAGTCATAGCAGACATTTGTTAGCAATAAATATTAGAGCAAATGTCTACTATTAGTCACAACTGTCAATATTTTCAGCTTCATACAATGAGATTTTGCCTGACATCATTATGATTATAGATTAAGTTGTTATAAAATTGCTTCATGCTTAAAGATATTTCACCTCCAACAACTTTCTCATAGACTGCCATTTGTGATTCTTCAGTCATAATACCTTTCATTTGTGTTATGATCAAGGCACATTCCTTTTTTTTTCATTCAGGGACAAAAAGACTTAGAGCACTGATTCTTCTCTTACTGGAATTTGAGAATCTGGTTCAAGTATCCTTTTTTTGTTGAATCTTTTGGTTACTCCTTTACTAGAAAGTATCTATGGTAGTTTCTCAAATTTTATTATTGAAAAGTCTAGTGCTATAATTAATTCTCTTTCTTGTTTCTTTGGTTATGTTATGTTGCTTTGAGCTGGAAATTAGGTCAGAAATTTTTTTAAAAAAATTGAAGAGAATCTCAAGAAGTGAGAAATCATGAAGACAAATGTCAATCTTTAAATATATTAATGGTTTTAAATGGAATATTAAGAGCTAAGCTACGCTTCTTGTGATCTTTTTGTTCTCTCTTGGTGATTGTTATTTGCTATATTCTGATAAGGATTAGTGACTAGATGACACTCCCATAATATGGGTTGGTTACCTTTTATTTTCAAAATTTGCTATCAAGTAGACTAATACAAACAGAATCCAACAATATATGGACTCTCCTTGATCTTGAGGTGTTAATGTTGGTGTTTGTCTTGATGAAATCAGGGACTCAATTGCTGATGGTTTTAGTTTGGTCATTTCTCAGATGACTAAGATTGCAATGTGGATATAGAATTATGGGATAGTATTACTTGGTAGAATATATTTTCTTTGGTTATTAACTCTTATGTTGTCTAGTTTCAACCAAAGTTTGAAATTTCGGTCTGTATCGACATACTGAGCAGTATGGTATGTATCTAGGCTATTTTTTAATAATTGTCTCAACATTTTAAAACGAACAAGTTATCATATTAAGAATATTGGTTTTCCTACCTTGTTGGAGTTGCATGTAAAGGAACTGAACATAATACCTTCGCTGTTGATGAATCACTTAAAGGCTCCACACAATTAGCTGTTGGACTTTCTGTTGTTTTTTCCACTTTTCAAAAGTATGTTTTTTCCTCGCATTTGAACATGAGGTAGCAAATAGTTTCCTCGTTTCTCTAAGTGTGCATATCTAGATGTCTAGAATCTAGGAGTATATTATTGGTTTAACTGTCATGAATATCAAAATTCAAATAATAGATCTTTCTGAGATATTTTTTTTTCTGTTGCTATGTAGTCCATTCTCAAATCTTATATAGGAAATATTTTATTGATGTCAGTCATCTAGTTTTACATGGCATGCCATATTTAGTAATTTGTGCGTAAGGTTTTCCTTACCGAGCGGTAAGACTCGTACCGCCCGATACATACTGGTCCGGCGTTTGACCGGTACATGGACCGACCGCTACCGGGTGGTACCGGTAAGATCGGCCATCTCTTATTCTCAATATATTCAACCAAAATATTGTAGATTCTATAAAACAGTTTTCCAAGCAAGTTTGTCTACATGGGAACCAATTTTAGTTACTAAGACTTTTAGTTAAAAGCAATGACTTTTCAATTTTAGTTATTTTGGGTTTCATGGGAGCCAATTTTTGTTCATAAGACTTCCTAAACATACATTTGTTATTCATTATAAGTTTTTTATTTTTTTATGTTGGATCTTAAGTTGCTAAACCTAAAAATTTATGTATTAGGATGAAATCCTACATAAACAAGATGTACTTTGACTAGTTTATATTAACTAATCTAGACAAAAGTAAGCAAATTATGGGTAGGTTGGATATTTTACATTATATGATTCAAGTTATAAAAATTCTACATGCTCTTGCAAAACTCTTAGGATATGCTGAAATAAAAGTTGCAACTGTTATTCAAGTTATAAAAATTCTACATATTCTTGCAAAACTCTTAGGATATGCTGAAATAAAAGTTGCAACTGACCGTAACAAGAAAAATGATATAACTAAATTCCTTGATGATGTGAGACAATTTGATTATTTATTTTGTATTACAATATGTCTCTTTGACTCAAGTCTTTGATAGTGTAATTAATTTCATTGTCTTCTTCTATATAAATTATTATCTGAAAGAATCTTCCAAGCTCCCGATATTTTCTTGATTTCTGATTTTTCTTTTCTTTTAGTACACTAGTTAATGGACTATCTCTTGTTCTTCCAAGGCCTTCCCTCATTAAGATATTAGGACATGCGACCCAGTTGATATATGGATATGAAAATTGAACAAAAGTTGTACAAAGATTGCATTATCATACAAGGTCTCATTTGTGTGATTTGGGAGAAAATAGTGTACGATACTTGGACATGTTTCTGATGTAAACCACTTGTTGACAAACCTAAAATTGCAGTGTTTGATTTCTTTTCTGTCTTCAATGGTACTACAAAAGAATAATTCCTATGGTTTTGTAGAGATTATAGCACAAGTGACTTGAACGGCCAAAAGTCATAAATATTGTAGATAATTTTTTTTCTAATTGATGTTTGGTACGTACAGAAGCTGAAAGTCAACTCATTATTATGTCTACTTCTAGATGTTATGATGACATTAATTTTAGATATTTTCTATATTTCATGAGACATTGAACCAAGATTTATAAATATTTGCATAACTTTTTTGATGCATGCTATTGTGTTTCATTTTTCCATCTTTCATGGGACAAATGGGATAAATATTTATATAGTTGGGTTTCCTTAGCACAAGTAGAGTACCAATAGACCAGGTGAATGAAAATGTTCTCACCTAAACGTTAGGCAGGAGGCAAGGCTAGGAGGGACATAAATTTAAATGGACAAATTCATCTTATATAAGTATGTGTTAGACTTAAATACATTTTTGCTTAGTTGCAAACAAGATGAAACATGTTCAATCTAGTAATGTTATTATGTTGATGTGAATGCCTCAATCGAGAACTTCATTTCTCTAGGATTTTCTGCATTGGAAGTCATTGTGTTATAGGCTAGTGATCTGTTCAGAGATGGTTTTATGCTTAATTGCCTCCTTTCCCCACCAAAATCACAGCCATAGAGAAAACAAACTTTCTTATGTTTTTATTTGTTGGCAAAAAATGTTTCTCATTATTAGGTTTAAAAGAGCGAGTAGTGCCATGATTGACCGGCCTCCTTGTTGTCTAATTAGGTAGAAGTATACTTATTTTTTGGATCTACAATTGTCATTTTTAAATTCCTGCTAGGTGTTTCAATCTTTATCTTTCTCAATGAAAATTAGTTTCCTTACTTGATTTCTTGTTATGAGTACTAATACTTTTAACACCGCCAATGTCGGTCCCAAGCCCGAATGAAAAAGGTGGAGGGTTGCTTAAGGCCATAAAAAGCCAGTGTTGAAAACATGTTAGTACTCATAAGCTGGATCCTTACTGTTCCATAGTAAGACTACTCCGTCACAATAAATTAATGCAACATATATTGACTTCTCTGGTTATTATCAAAAAGAGTTTTCTGTTCCTAATTCTGACATTTGGATTGCCCGTCAGTTCTTTAAATGACTTCTTTTATGGACTAACATGCAAATATCAGGACTGTGCAACTTATATATTATGAACTAGCATTGACTAGAATGCAAGTTACTCATCTAAGAAACGATCAAGCGTGCTTTGCTGCGGATGATAATTGTTGGGATTGGAAACCACAACTCATGTGGATAAGGCTCTTAATGGTTATATTTTTATAGGATAGATCAAGATTGACAATCCTTGGAACATGATGAGACTGATTTTAGTAAACTCCTTGTTTGATTTACTTTTAGATTGATATAGTTTTACATGTTGCAGTTCTACTCCACTCTATTTGACTTTGTGAACTAAAACTTGATGATTGATTTTTTTTCTTTTATTTTTTTTGGCAACTGCAATGACAGATGTGAATCTCCAACTGAACTGTGAGAGACACAATGGCTATGCAGGTCCATCTTCTCAAAGGGTCTGGACTGTCATTTACAAAGACAATTCTCTAGTGTTAGTTACAGATGTTCTTCTGTTTCTTCTTTGCGTTTTGTTCTGTTATATTTTGTGTCAAACATTGAAATAATTGTAGATGATGTTTTTCATATTACTTAATAGTAATTATTTTGCTTTATGGCTTTCTACGTGCTCAAAGTTGTTGCTTTCTTAGTTTAGAGGATTCCACTAAGTTTTATGAAGAAACTAATGTTAATTAAATTATTTTTTTCATGCATATTATGTTAATGGATATGGTTTCTTATCAAATCAATTTATTGTTTGATTTGATAATTTTGTACTTGAATAGTTGCGTGTGTCTTCAATATTTGATGAAATCGTTAAAATTGAAGTAACCAAGGATATGCAACCTGCTGATTACTCGAGCTTGTCTGGGGAAGAATTTGAATTACTTGAATATTATTGGGATGCTTCTTATTTGAATGTCTTGGATATATCTGCAGTGGAAGAAGGCACTCTCCATGTCTTATTTGGATGTGCTTTACAAGTATGTTCAAACCGGTCACCTACTATGTAATGGTTTTTAAATTAATTATCCTGTCTTTTTTTCCTACTGGATTGACTTTTAGCCACCAGGAGTCTACTTGTGTATTAAAATTGTTGAGTGCTTACATTCTTATAGTGAATAAACAACCTCTCCTGTGTTGCAAATTGGCTGACAGTAATTCAATTTTTTTTGTCCCTATTACCACTTATACAAGCACTGCTTCCAGGTGAAAGGTCTTTTGTTTTAACACCTTTGAGTGGCTTATATATTAATTAATTTAGATGGATTCTGATTCTCTTTCATTTGATAGCACTTCGTCCTCCAATTAGCCTCCAGATCAAGTTGATGATAGTTTTTCACAGTGGAAACATCCTTATGTCTAGCATGCTCTCTCGTAGGTTTAGCATTGATGCAACTGGGTGATATATCTTACATGCATTTGTATTTTTATCAAAAGTCTCAACAATTCACATTAATCTGTTGTTGTAGATAATAACAATGTCACCATTATCTTCTTCATGCTTGTGCGGGCTATCTGTCTTCATTCTTATCATCTCATGTTTTTTGGTTTTATATCGAGTTTAGTTATGAATAGGCAAATTACTTTTCGGCTTTCTATTCAAGCAAGCATTTATTTTTCAATCTTCAGGCAAAGACAGCATGTGTATTGATTGATTTATGCTCTGGACCATTATCACTATGGATTTATTCAATTACTGCAAAGGTTTCATCTTTTCTCATAATAAGTCTACATATTAAGACTTGTAATTTGTAACTGCATTGACCCTTTTTCAGGTTGATCTTGTAATAGGACCTCTTGTGTGTTATTCAAGTAATTCCATCATTTTTCTTGTTTCTTATGATTATTATAAAGGTTTAATTCTTTATTATAATGAATGCTCATTTAGTTGGTTATAAAATCATGGATACAAGTGCAAGATACTGATATGATGGGCATGCATCAATGTATAATGTTAACTATTTAATGTGACAATTTGATATTTATTTAATGTTAGAATAATAGATGTATATATATCATGATTCATGCTAATTAATTTATTCATCAAGAAAATATGTAAACAATGTTTGTGGTGAATACATTATGATTTATCTCATTCTGACAAAAATATTATTTGATTTGAATACTATAGTTTTGGCGTAACAAAGACTTCTAAGGTCAGATGAAATTTGTTATGTTTGTGGTATAATTGAGTAGTTTTTAAAAAAATAAAATATAAACGTTTTGTTTGGGATCATATCTTCTTGTATTATGTATAAATCTTGTTTGGTATGGCATTTCTACTTTTTGTTTTTTTAAAGGACTAACACGTTTTCTATTGTGTTAGGGAATAAAAAAGTATTTTATTTCGATTGATTTTGAAAACCACTCTTAGATTGATTTTGTTACCATCTAATGGCCCTTGCTAGAGCAAGATTCACCATATTGATTTATACCAGTGTATTGATATCTGATTGGTACGGTACCCGATATCGAGCGGTACATACAGTATATAGCGCACGGTACGTTAAAATATAATATAATATTATATAATATACTATTATATAATATAATATTAAATATAATATAATATATATATAACATAAAAAATAAATGAGGCATAGCCTCGCCTTGTGGGAGAAATGAGGTGGTGCCTCATCCTCGAGCTGGAAGACAAGGTGACACCTCGTTTTCCAGCGAGAGAACGAGGCGTCGCCTCGTTCCCACGCGGGATGACTAGGTGGCGCCTCGTCCTTGAGCTGGAAGACGAGGCGGCCTGAGAATATTATTTTCTCTTGTAGTTTCTTCTTTATGTTTTATAATTTTGATCTTCTATTCTAATACACTAAAAATTTGAACGCCTCGTTCTCTCGCTGGAAAATGAGGTGTCGCTTCGTCCTTGAGCGGGAAGACGAGGTGGCCCGAGAATATTATTTTCTCTTGTAGTTTCTTTTTTATGTTTTATAATTTTGATCTTCTATTCTAATACACTAAAGATTTCATGACATTTACAGATTGATTAATGGCTATCATCATTATTTAAAAGGGGCATTGATAACTTTAGTGGTAAACTGATAATGAGGCTTCATTGGTGGACTTATTTTGCACAATGTTGGGTCATTCAAAACCATAACAATGATCTATTGTATTGCATCATCTTGGGAGAATTGTTGACATAGGAAGCTACGATGAATGAACCACTTTACATGGTTAAACAAAATTTGGTTTGCTCTCGATCAGTAAGGACTCTTCCTGAATTAGTAGCTTCCATTTTAGTTATAAAGACATGGGATAGAGTGACGGTAATAGTATCCTCTGACCTTTCAATGCTGTTGCGAACACATACAATGATGGTATTACTAGCCTTTATCTTGCATGTAGAGAGAGCTCAACTACAATACGTCCTTGCACCCACTCATATCATCCTTCAAGGAATGGGCAAAGTTACCAATTCATTGGAAGTGAGTCATTTAATAAGACTTTCATTGCATATTCTGGCAAGTGTATGTCTTTATTCTCCTGCTAAGAATATTACTTTGACACCTAAAAGTGTTTGGAGGAACTTGGAATAGAAGGGAATGTCAAAGACAGGTACTTACATATATTTTTTACCTGATGTTTATTTCCAAATATATGTTGTAGTGTAACGGCTTAAGAGTATCATTGTTATTACGTATTCAAAGATATTATTTTGAACAATCACTTATATGATTTACATTTTCTATGTTAGAAATTTGTTAGATGAAAAAATTTAAAGCCGTCAGCCTATTCGATTTTTATTTAATTTTAGGTGTGCTTAATGATTTGGAGAAAAAATTATGCCTATCTTTGTGCAAACTTAGAAATGAATTTGATGTTGCAAGTATGTTTGTCCTATCTATTTAATAATTGGTTTTGGCATTTTAAAATATGAAATAAATTATTTTGATTTTTAATCTATTTTTTCATGACTTTATTAACTGTTTGTTATAGATCTTCTTAGATTTTATTTTTTTATGGAAAGTTCTGAAAGCTATCATCCAGCTCTATGAAGAAGGCAAGTGATCCTAACATTCAAAGCATTTGGGATGTAATTTTTTAGGTTGGGTCCTATGATAGATTAATTTTCTCTTTTCTTATCTTTTTCGGTGAAGGTAGGGTATTACCCACCCATGGAGATGATTTACTTGGTTTGAGCACCTAGTGATAAGGTCATGTTTAGATTTTGGACCTAATTAGTTTGTTTACTGGTTCATTCCACTATCTTACATGAGTGGATCCTTCTAGCATACACTGATCCAACGACACCTAATGGGTCCATAAGTTAAAGAGTCACATATGATGAATTAATTTTGGGTAAGAATTTTAAGTTAAATTATTATTATTTTATTATTTTATATGGGTCCCTATCTTTGTTTATATTATTTTGTGAGACCTCACGTCTACCTAAATATATGGTTTCAAACATGGTCCAATATCGGTTTGTATTATTTATATATGATCTTTTTGGATGATAGCAGGTGGTACAGGTATGTGTACTGCTCACATATGATCATATCAGACCAGTAGGTTATTGATATTGATATTTAATCAAGATTTAAATTGTTAGTTTCAAATATCGTAGCATATGGACTATACTATGGTGGTATACAGTTAAATTGATTATACAAGCATACCAAGCAACTTTTAGTAGTACAATCCAATGAGACATAAGTAAGGGTATTGACAATAATATTTAAAATGTTATGGCTAGTGGTAAGTAGTAACCACGAAATACAATTTCCGATACATGATTCGTACAAGTCTAACCATGAACAAGTAGGGTCTGGTGCATATTGATGTATCAACACAAGTTATGTACCATTCTATCTTGCCATACTTTAATTCTTATGATGCCATAATCTTCATAATACATATCTTTTGATTTTGGACTAAAAAAATTACTACACATGATTTTTCTTTTAGAATTATCTCTTTAAATCACTGTTAACTGTTCTATTAGTTTGTCTTCCTTGAATTTTTTATATGTTATGTCCTTAAAATTAGTTTTATTATCATCTATATCCTTTAATCCCGGTTGCTTGCTGATGTCTCTTAAAGGGTACATATGCAAAGTACTAAATGACAATATACAAAATTCTTATTAGAAATAATTTGTTTATAGAAGAAGGAAAGGTCATAAGCCTTTTGAAACTTTTTTAATTAAATTATAGGTTCTAATACTAGTTACTAATATTATGGAAGCCAAACCCATAATAAAACCCCATTTTTATTATGTTATTGGGCTTCATTCTCAATGCCTTGCATTTTCAATATATAGATAGTAGATTTATTGTTATTTAATTCCTAGACAAACTGTAATGTTTATGTATGAAAAGTAATTTTGAATTATATCAATGTTTATCCAATATAAACTAAAATTAAAGAGAAATTCAAACTTTTAAGGAATTACTCAACGACGATACTAGTAAAATGTCAAATACTAGATGTAAGATTCTTGAAATTAACTTCTCTGATGTAAGATTTCAAGAATTGATCTCAAAGGAAAGCATTGCCTAATCTGATTCACAAATACTATATTAAACCTATAAAACTAAGAATTAACTAGAATATCATATTTTGATAATGAAATCAATTGATAAGTTTATGAATAATATGCTTTTAAGATAAGTGATATAGTAAATACTTCGATCAAAGATATGAACCATCATATGATAAATTATCAAAGTAGGAGAATCAAACTTGGGTCGAAAAAATATCATGTTAGAGATTGGATGATGGGCCAGAGAATTGGTCAACGTGTCAAATATTAGACTTCGTGCTATGAGTTCCAACATCATGCCGGAAGGATTGGGTATTGTGCCAAAAGATCAGATGTTGTTGGAAGTCAATATGCCGATAGATCGGGCGATATGTTGAAGGAAAGAACGATGCAGTAGAGGTTCAGACGAAGTGTCGAATAATCAGGTGACATGCCGGAGTGCTAGACATTGTGCAGAAAGCTTCATGATTATGCTAGGTTTGTGATTGGAGTGATTAAGTCTTGATCGAAGTCATTTGAGGTCAAATTGAGTTGGTATTGGGTCAAAACCATGCCAACTTGACAAGAAGCCCATTGGGCTTGAACCAGGGCCAAATTAGGCCTATTGGAAGGCCAATTCGTTGATTTGAGGTTGGCCTGGGCAGTGGTATCGATAGGCCCAGGCAGCGGTATTGCCTAAGAGTCGAAAAGCACTATTTGTGCTTTTTCGGCAATACTAATGATGGTACCACTTACGGCGACGATAGTATCGCCTAGGTCGATGGTGGTACCACTAGAGCTAGGATTCCTAACCCTGTTTCAGCGGTAGTATCACCTAGTGCCAGTGGTAGTACCATTAGTACCCAAAAAATTTTAAATTTTTGGCTCCGTTCTTGTAGCCTTTTAGGGTCTATAAATACTCTACTCATGTTTACTTGATGGAGCAAGAATTTTTTAAAACAAAAGTATTGAAAACTCTATGTGAGTAGTTTTTAAGTCTCTTCCTCCTTGAGTTTAAAGGTGATTCTAAGTTATAGGAGGTGTGAGGTCTCTTGTAAAAGAGAGAGTGTAAAGGTTCTCCCTAAGCTTGCTAAAAGGAGAAGAGTTGTAATAAGGGTAGTTGATCTTTGCCTGTTGGAAAAAAGATCAATAGTAAAAGCCGATAGCCTCGAGAGAAGAGGAATCGAGAGTGGATATAGGTCAGGACGATCGAACTACTATAAATTGATTTGTATTCTTTCTCTTGCCTTGATCTGCTCTTGCATACTGATTTACTTACTAGCAACCTCTACTCATACTTTTTAGTTACATTTTCAATATGCATTTGCCCGATCAAACTTTTAAATTCGGATCCTTTTTGCTATAACACTAATTCACCCTCCTCCCCCTCCAAGTGTCATAACGATCCTAACAATTGATATCAAAGCTTGGTTCTCTTAGTTGGATTAATAATTGATATCAAATAGAATTTAATGGCTTTTTGAGGTAACCAAGAAGGTCACTCCATCACTCGTCCTCCTATGTTCAATAAGATGGACTACACCTATCAAAAAAAATTAATACAAATTTTCTTGATTTTGATCTTTGGAGCATTGTCAGATTTGATTTTAAAAAATCTTCTAAGCCGATGAATGAATGGAATGATTTTGAAAAAAAAAATATTTTCCTTAAATGCTAAAGCTATGAATATTTTATTTTATATTTTGAACAAAAATGAGTTTAATTATTTTTCTACTTATAATACTAGACATGCTATTTGGCACATACATTCGATTACCCATGAAGGCATAGAGGAAAAGAATCTAAAGTTAATCTTTTGGTATATAATTATGAATGATTTAAAATGAAGCTAAGTGAAATGATTAGTAATATGTACACCTGTTTTACGGATGTTATCATTGGCTTAAAAGCTCTTGGTAAAAATTATACTAATTTTTAATTAGTAAACAAGATTTTAATATCTCTTCCCAAAAGGTAGGATCCAAAGATAATGATAATTCAACAAGTCAAAGACTGTAATAACTTTTCTATTGAAGAACTCATAGGATCTTTTATAACCTATGAAATGACATATAAAGCTCATAAAAGAGAAAAACCTTCCTAAGAAAAGAAAGGATATTGCACTTAAAGCCAAAGAAGACTACTCGAGCGAAAGCTCAAGTAAATATGATGATGACACCTTACAAGTAGATTTAAAAAGTTCATAAGAAGGAATAAAATAAATAATGCAAGGCAAGAAGATAAAAGTAAAAGTGAACCTAATAAAGATGCAGTCATATGTTATAAATCCAAAAAACTATGGCACTTCAAAAATGAGTGTCCACGACTGAAAAAGAAGTTGTCAAACCTAAAAGAAGAAGCAAGCATTCAAGGCACCATGGGATGAATCAAGTGTATCACAAAAGCAAATCATTAAAGATGAAGTGACAAACTATACTTTGATGGTCTTCAATGATGAGGTATTTGACTCACTCGAAACATCTTTTATCTTACGATGAATTACTTGATCTATTTTATGATTTATATGATAAACTCAAAAAGATTGGTAAGAAATATAATTCATTAAAAAGGGATCATCCATTACTTACTAATTATTTGATACATTAAAAATTATGCATGACAAATATATATCAACATTTTATACTTCTTGCTTTAAATGTGAAGATTTAAAATTATCTAATCTTGAACTTAAAAAGGAGTTATTTAAAAAATCACATGTTTTGGAAAATATAAAAAAGATCTTAATTGCCATGAGTGAGAAACTAGAACATTGCTTAGAAGAATCAATTGATAGTAATAATATAATAGAATCTCTTAAAAGAAAAATATGTTACTATGTCAAACATTAAAAAAAATTAAAATTAAATTATTTAATATGATTCTTACTAAATAAGGTTGTGGATTTAGATAGGAAGGTATTGAATTCACTAGTACACATCATAAGCTAAGTAAATTTGTAAAAGGACCCACACTACATATTCTTTCAAAAGTAAAATATAATTTTTATGGAAGATTTGATCACCATGCTTATATATCTCTCTTAAAATATATAGTTCTTATAAATTAGTTTGGGTTTCTAAAGGAACCATAAATGATTTGATGCCAAAAGTAAAAAAAAGAAGATATATGATAGGACCCTAACAAGATCAGGTCCATATCTATTGAGTCATGTTCTCTATTGAGTCATGTTGGTCGATCAAGTTAAGTCAATTAGGAGTCTCTTTAATTAGAAGTCCAAGTAGGAATTGGATTCGTAAGAGTTAGATTCGACTAGGAGTCTATTTGATTAGGAGTCCAAGTAGGAGTTATTTATGAGTGTCTATAAATAATGGAGTAAAACTTTCATTAGCATCAACGGAAAGACTTTTATTTTAGTCTATTGGCCAAAACTCTAGGAGGGCCGATCCCCTATAGTGATCAAGGAGGGCTGATTCCCTATAGAGATCAAGGAGGTTCGATCCCCCCGAAGTAATCGTTTATCCCCCTTTTCCACGATAGAACCCTAGGAGTCATATCAATTGGTATCAGAGCAGCGATCCTTAGTGTTCCCACTGTGATTTACAACCAATCTTTGCTGTAACCTCTCCTCCAAAGATCTTGCAACCATCTTCGTGCGATACAATCATCGTGGTCATAGCCTTTGGTTGTGTTGGCATCCCACAGCCATTGACCACCTTTGTCGGTAACATAAGGACCACAATGAAGGAACTCACTGTTCGACCCCAAAAGCCACTGTCACCACTTTTGCCACTACCACCACCTCCATTTTTCCCTTAAGCCGCAGTGAGCACCGCTGCCTGCATGACACTGCCAGCCTCTACCGCCACAATCTCTCACTGCCATCTCTGTCCCAGCGCTGCTCCTTCCCTGTCACTGTTTCCCTCTTCTTCAACTGCGAGGACAACCCAACCACTACCATCTCCTCTGCCATCGACTTCGCCCCCGCTATCTCCCACATCTGTCCTCCTACAGTCGGCCCCATCCACACATTCTCACAGTAGCCACCTAGAAGCCATCTCCCTGCCTCTTCCTATTTCACAATCGTTGTAGCCTAACTACCATTGTCGCTACTGCCTTCACTACAATCGCACCTTCCTCCCTCCCACTGCAGCGCATAGCCCTATTGTCGCAGCACCAGCCCCTAGTCAGAACATGCTCAGAATTTTCAGTATTGCCAAAGGTATTTTCATAATTCTGGATGAAATGATAGTCCTCGAAATTTCTAGAATTATTGAGGACACTTTCAAAATTCTGGAAGGGAGGACAGTCCTCACAATTTCTAAAATTATTGAGGTATTTTGAAAATTATGTAAAGTGGGACAGAATTAGAACTTCTCAAATTCTGAGGGGCATAGTCATCTTTTTCTATAAAAACCCCTAGCCCTCCTTGCCTTCACTACGCTGGCGGCGGCGACCCCTTGCGGTCGGCAGCCCCTTGCGAGCTGGCCGTTGGCGACTGCCCCTTGCAGGCGCGCTGCGGGCAGTCGCCCCTTGCGGCCTGGCCGCGGGTGGCTGTGTCGCCTTTTGCCAGCGGTTTTCCCCGCAGCCTTGGCTGCAGCCGACCACCCCTGCAAGGGGGCTGGCCGTGGCCGGCAACCCTTAGAAGGGATGTGGTCGTGGTTAGCCGCCCTTGCAGAGGGCTTGGCCATGGCCAACCGCCCCATTTCCTCGCTGCTTTCGCTGCAAAAACGTAGCAAGAACGCATAAAATGATTCTACGTGATTCAATATCATCACACGCAGTTTAAAACCAATCTTTCACACAAAAACCTTGACTCTAATACCACTATTTGGAAACCTTAGCGGGGTGCATCACATGTGCAGTGAAAATCAAAACAAAAAACCAATTTTTCACGTAGATCAAATCGTCATGCAAAAGATTGGGGTCGCGAAAAAAAAATGCAAAATCAAAAAACCGTGTATTGGTATACACACGATGGATCTCTGCAGCAAACTCCTCCAATCTGATCTCGCAACTCTTGCGTAGAGGGAGGGAGAAGAATAGGAGGGGGAGGCTAAGGGTGCAATCAACCATAAGTCTCCCGTCCTATTTATAGAGAGCTACCAAAAAATCCTAAGGCTCCTACCTTAGTGAGTATTGGATCTCCATCCAATTACCAACTAAACATGTATTATTGGATCTTTGTCCAATAATCTTCTTAGGCCTCTAATAGGGTCTTAATCAAGGAGCCCATCAGCATAAGGTCTTATCTAATAAGAATAGGGGCTAATTGGATCTCCATCCAATCCCCTATTCGCTGAAGCATCTACCATATGTGTGTGAACCTCTAGGCCTGATACCGAGCTGACCGTGAGTTGCTCCCATCAGAACTCCGTCTGATATAGTGAATTATTATCCCCATAATAATTCACTTAACTCATCGACTATAGATGTACTAGGCCACTACGCCTTAGTCCCCAGATGATATAGGAGGGATCAAATCCATCGAACATGTATATACATAGTTACCGTGTATCTATAATCCCTTATCTAACTAATATCCCAAAGACTATATATTGGACATGGTATTATCATGTCACATACGGAATCAGTTTGTCTTGCTCTAATCGGATTCTACAGAAGAACTCTTTCTCTCTCATTCCGAATGACCCTGGCTAGGGATTTGTCTGAGCAAGCACATATGAGATATTCCTCTAGTGATACCGAGCGTGGATAATCATCTATTGACACTCAATTGCCTTCGTAAGGTTGGCTACAATCCTGATAACCAACTGTACTAGATTTGAAGCTATCTAAACCTGTAAGTCTGACGTTAAAGAACGGAGTACTCATACAAGACATCCTTGATGTCTCAAGTCAAAAGACTAGTTACACAACTAGGACTATGAAATTGCTGTTTGATATTAGGTATCTTTAACCATACAACATTCCATAAGCAAACCAATCAATGAACTCATTCTCCAATGAGCACCTGTACTATATCCTTAGTGTCTCCACACAAGTGGCTATGAGACTAGCCGCCTTCATCATATGGATGGGTATATAGTACACTGATCTGTCCGATTATCTTGATGTCCCTCTCGAGCAACCTATGACCGAGATTATTTTGGATTTATGTTTAAAGGTGAATCGATCTCATTATCGTGATCTCATCACGATCCAACTCCTATTGCATAGAACCAAAGACATCACAATATATATGCAATAGATAATATAATGTGAGAATATATCAATAATAATCATAAGTAAAAAAGATCGCACAACGTGTCATACGTGTCATCACTCACATGATTAGCTTGTATAGCACCTGTAACCAGCATTTATTGCCTTCCAATGTTCAAACATGGATCCATTCAATACATGCTCATGACACTCAAAGCATATGTTATATCAGGCCTAGTACATAGCATAGTATATATGATAGACCCTATCACTGAGGTATAGGGATCCTATCTATGTCTGACCTTTTTAGAAGTCTTTGGGGATATACTCGTAGAAAGTGATATTCAATATCTTATCGGTATAAAACCTCTCTTGAGATTTTTCATGCCAAACATTTTGATAATAGAGTCTATGTACCTGGACTACGATAAGTCAAGCATCCTCTTGGATCTATCTCTATAGATTCGGATCACGAAAATATAGGATGCTTCCCTTAAGTCCTTCATAGAGAAGTTTCTAGATAGTCAAGTCTTAATTGTGGAGAGCATTCCTACATCATTTTCAATGATTCAAATGTCATCCACATATAGCACCAAGAAGGTAATAATGCTCTCTCTTATCTTCCTATACACACAAGGCTCATTTTCATTCTTAACGAAGTTACTAAATCTAATCACCTTATCAAATATTATATTCCAACTTCAGGAAGCTTGCTTCAATCTATAAATGGACCTAATCAACTTGTACACTTTATCTGGACTCTCTCTGGATATAAATCCCTCTAATTGTATTATATACACCTCCTCCTCGAGGTTGTCATTGAGGAATACCATTTTTACATCTACCTATCAGATCTTATAGTCATAGTGTGTTATAGTGGCTAATATAATTTTGGTAGATTTAAGCATAGCTACAGGTGAAAAGGTTTCATCATAGTCTATTCCTTGCCTTTGACGATATCCTTTAGCTACCAGCCTTGCCTTATAGGTCTCCATCTTTCTATCCACTCCGATCTTTTTCTTAAAGATCTATTTGCAACTAATGGATACGATACCCTCAGGTGCATCCATAATGTTCCAAATCTTGTTGGAGTACATGAAATCCATTGTACGATTCCTCCTTTCTGATACATCATTAAGCTGAGGTGTATAAGGAGGTGTCCACTGGGATAGAATCCTATGGTCTCTAAGGAATTGGGTGAACTCCGTACTTAAGTATTCTCCTCCTCGATCTGATCGAAATGTCTTAATACTCTTTCCAATCTGGTTCTCTACCTCATTCTTATATTCCCTGAATTTCTCAAAGGCCTCACACTTGTACTTCATCAAGTACATGTGTTCATACCTGGAGAAATCATCAATGAATGTAATGAAGTATGAGTAATCACCTATAGCCTGAGTCGACATGGGACCACATACATCACTCTATACGAGTTCCAATAACTCAGTAACTCTCTCTTCAGTTCCACTAAAAGGAGAGTTGATCATCTTACCATGAAGGCAAGATTCGTAAGTTACATACATCTCATAGTCAAAGGTATGAATTGTTCCTTCATGTTTATGACTAGCTTATAATGTCATAGGTATGAATTCTTCACCTTATCTCTTCTTAGACATATTTACATTCATGATATGTAAATAAGTGTCTAACATATATAAGCCATTTATTCAGGGTCCCTATAGTGATGATCTCATCATTTATAGTTATTGAATAATTATTATTCTCAAAAACTAATTTATATCCACTAATTATCAAATAATAGATGAAAATAATATTTTTAATAATAGAGGAAATAAATTAGCTTGCATCCAATACAAGGATCGCTCCACCATGTAGATGTAGGGTGACCATCCTTACAGTTCCTCTTCTAGTTCCTTATCCGGTCTTTCTTTGCCCTTGCCCTTCTTGAGGGTTGTACTAGTCTTCCTTTTCTTCTTGGTCTCACCAATATAGAGAACTAGCTTCTCTTTCTTAATGGCACTATCAGCTTCCCTCAACATATTGAGGAGCCCAGAGAGAGTCACCTCAAACTTGCTCATGTTAAAATTCATGATGAAATGAGAAAAGAAATATGGCAGAGACTAAAGTATAAGATTAATGCACAAGTTATCCTCTAGGACTATTCCTAGACCTGTGAGTTTCTCGATCCACTCTATCATCTTTATGACATGGTTATAAGCCAATGTCTCTTCTGTCATCTTAGCTTGGAAGAGACTCTTGGATATCTTATATCTTTGAGTTCTTCCTTATTTCTCAAACAGCTGACGGAGATGATGAATGATAGAATTGGCATCCATGCTCTTATATTTCCTCTGTAGTTCAGAAGTCATGGAGGCTAACATGTAATATTTTGCCAATATAGAATCATCTATATACTTCACATAGCGATATCTCATCATCACTTGTCCCTTCTTCTGGTGCGGGCATAATTGTATTAAGGACGTACATGATTTTCTTCACCATAAGAATAATTATCAAATTGTGAAGCCAATCCGTGTAGTTGGATCAGAGAGAATCGGGATCCAATCGATATCTTAGTGCAATCTCAAGTGACTCGACCAATTACACTAAGCCCGAAAGATAGACAACTCTTGCCAATCACAACTCCATGTGATTCCCGTCATGTTCGGCCTCTAAATCATCATGGCCTCGACTGCTCGACCAACCATGAAGTTCAGTTAAGTCATCATCATAGTTATAAGATAAGTCTGATTTGGTGATATGCTCTCGAGTGACTCGACTAAGCATACAATGTCCTCAGGTCACCGATGACATCTTTATGTCATAGTCAATATCTCGATCACGTAGATAGGTGAGCCTCGGGTGACTCGACCAACTTAACCTATGTCACGATTCAATTTCTTCTTATAACAATAAAAGGTCACGTCAGTCAATCTTATTGTCACACGCTCATCAACTTAATATTATCGTGGGAGGGGTTTTTGTTTTATATCGATCTTCTAATATGTCGTGTCACACACACACAAACATATATATATATATATGTATATATGTATATATATATATGTATATTGATATATGTATATGTATATATATATATATACATATATATACATATATATGTATATGTATATATACACACATATACATATACATATATATATGTATATATATAAATAGATATATGTATATGTATATATATACATATACATATATATATATATATATATATATATATATATATATATATATAGATATATGTATATGTATATATATACATACATATATATATATATATATATATATATATATATATATATATATATATATATGTATATATATATATATATATATATATATATATATATATATATGTATATATATATATATATATATATATATATATGTGTGTGTATATATATATATGTATATATATGTATATATATATATATATAGATATATGTATATGTATATATATATATACATATATACATATATATATATACATATATACATATATATATATACATATGTATATGTATGTATATATACATATACATATATGTATATATATGTATTTATTTGTATATATACATATACATATATGTATATATATGTATATATTCATATACATATATATACCGACAAACACCGAAGTGAAAGATATTTTGCTGTAGGAGATTGGGTTTTCTTTCATCTTTAGCCCTACAAGAAAACTTCTCTAAAGACTTGGTCCTCTATGAAATTATCTGATCACTTTTTTTGGCCTTATAAAATATTGGAGTGTATTTGACCCGTTGCCTACTGTTTAGATCTCCCAACCAGCTCCAAGATACATCCAGTCTTTCATGTCTCCTGTCTCAAGATGAAGCTAGGCGAAGATGAGATAGTACAACATAACTTACTTGACATCTTTGCTGATGGTGAAGTTCAAGTTCAACTGGAAGCCATATTGGATCATCGGGTTCTGATACCTTGAAGACATCCTATGACCGAAGTGCTGGTGCAATTGGCCAATTTACCGACTGAAGATGCTATATGGGAGTCCTACGAAGCATTGCAAGTGAAGTATCCAGAGTTCGTTAATGCTCAGCCTTGAGGAAAAGGTTGATTTGAAGAGGGTGGGTCTTATAGGACCCTGATAGGGTCGGGTCCATATCTATTTCATGATTGAGTTATGTTGGTCGATCCAATCAAGTCAGTTATGAGTTTGGGTTGAGTCGCCAAGAAGTTTACTTGATTTTCTATTAATTAAGTAGGAGTCCAAGTTTATTGGAACTCTTGGTAGAACTCTATATATAAGGGTGTAACAATTTTGTTTACATCAATAAGAAGATTTTTGTTTTAGCCTATTGGCCGAAACCCTAGGAGAGTTGATCCCCTGTAGAGATCAAGGAGGCTCGATCCCCTATAGTGATCATTTATCCCTCTTCCTCTTCGATAGAAACCTAAAGGTTCCTATCAGCATAATTTTTACCTTATTTCAAGCTTTAATTCAACAAGAATAATCAATCAACAAACATAACATTCAAATCAATCATACAACATTTAAGCTAATAATATTCAAAAGTCTAGTGATATATCATGGTATATATGGATAAATCTTTTATTTAGTCAATACCAAAAAGAATCGTAGGAGAGTAACTAATAAAAAAATTAGACTCATGTCAAATAGATCATAATTCATAAGCATTATATGAAAGAACCGAGATTTGTTTAGATAGATATTTTTTAGAGTCAAGAAAGTTGTTTCACAAACAATATATCTCAATTCGTAGACACCAATATATCATCTCAAAAAAAAATCACATGAAAATAAATCCAAGATCATCATCAAAATCATTTTTTATGAAATTCCAATGAAGGTAACGTTGATAGTTTACTATTAAAAATAGTTAAGGTTTCTTAGTTCTAATTTGTTTTTGTACTAGCATATTGTAGTTTTTCATATATCTTTAAAAAATAATATTAAATCATCAAGTTTCAATCATTTTGATTCAAATAATCTTTCTTTATTATTATCGTTTTAGCTAGTGAGCTTGAAAAGCATATTAGATCTCAAGTCATGTGACTTGAGTATCCACTATCAAGATATCATTTTGTGCTCCTAGCCATTGTTTGGAGATATACCTACAAGAAAAAGAGTTTTTATTTAGGTACTCATTTGGCTCTCATGAAAAGCTTTTTCTAATTTTACTAAAGGCATTGAGTTGTTTATGATTCCTTTAGGAACCCAAACTAACTTATATGGACTATACCTTTTAAATGAACATCTATAGCCAAAATGTCTAAGTCTACCATAAAAATTATATTTATTTTTTATAAAAAAATAAAATGTGGGTTCTTTAACGAAGATTGTTGGCTTTTGTTGAGTGTTACCCACAAAGCCGATACCTTCCCTTCTATGAACATGACCCTTATTAGCAAGGATCATATTTAAGGATTTGTTGTCTATTTTAAACTTTTCTCAGGTTTGTTATAATATAACATTTTCTCTTTTTATTGCATCTAGTTTTTCACATTTAGAGTAAGAAGTACATGATATTGATGTTTCATGCAAAGTTTCAAATTTACTAGTAAGTAATACATGATCCTTTTTAAGTGATTCATAAGTTTTACTAATTTTTTTAAACTCATCAAACAATTTATGAAACGCATTAAGTAATTCATCAAACATAAAAGACATAGCCATGAGCATGTAGTTAGCCACTTCTTTTTTGTTATGTTATTCATCATATGATGAGCTTGAATCATCCTAAGTTGCTTTGAAAGCCTTCTTGTTTGGAGTTGGCTTCTTCTTTAGTTGTGGGTATTCATTTGAAATGCCCCGGCTTCTTGCATTTGTAACAAATTACAGTGTTTCTTTTTGGATCATTTTTATTTTTATGATTTTTGTTCCTTTATATGAATTTCTTGAGTCTTCTTGTTAGAAGAACAATAATATAACACATATCAGAAGCACAAGCGAAACAATAAAATGTACATGTGCTAATATGAAACAATACGATATAATATAAACTTTTCATAATAGATTCAGGTATACAAATAAATGAAGGACAAGAGCATACATGAATTTAAAGTAACAATATAAAGCTTAAAGCTCAATTGAAGAAAGGACTTTAGCTGAAATCAATTTCCAACGAGATGAAACAGGAATAGGTAAAATCGACAAAAGCTCAATTCTAGCATGATTTGAGATGCACGTTGCATCATTTATTTGGACAACTAATTATACTCCAAATTACTCAAGAACGATGTCATTTGAAATATATTTTAATCTATTTTCAAATGAATTAACTTTTATATAAAATAGATTTTTCAACAATGAGTTTTAAATAATTTAGTAATAAAAAAGAAAGAAGATAATAATTCTATTTTATAGAATATATATAGTTAAATAGAATAAATAATTTAGTTGCTAATTGTACTTCAAATCTTTCAAATTAAATATAAAAATAAAAATATATGAGTCAAGTTTTGAAATAAGTTTTGCATAAATCAGAGTTTCTGGCAGAGAGTTATAAATAATTTAGTATCAAGATGTCAGAGATTACAAAGTCTATTTTAGAGATTCTTCAAGGTCAAATGAAATAAGAGTATAGATAGGCATATAAACTTTAAAATTTTAAAGTTTAATATCAAAAGAAATATCTATAAGTTTACTTTTAGATAAAAATATGTTTTGCCCAAATCAGAATTCAATGCAGAAAGTTATGACAAAAATAAAGCAGAAAGGTCAGAATCTCAAATTTTCAGATTTATAGATTAACAGTTGAATGGGAGATATCATGTTCTAAGCCATAAATCTTCTAAAATCATATCAAACTAAGATGAAATCAAGAATTAAGACTTTTATATGATGGGGTCAGAATACTCACCTTAGAAAAATTGATCCTCAAAAGTGAGGAATAGGTCCAAAACCTTAAACAAATGCATAACTCCTACTTCAATTTCCTCTTTCCTTCGCAAGTGTACGTTGGTTTCAGCTTGCCTTCCCCACCCCCACCCCTTTTATTTTTTAGTAAGTTTTTCTTCTCTAATTGCTGCTTAGTTTTGGCTAACTAGCATACATGAAAGATGCTTATGTGTCACCTATACAATAAGCATAAGTGGCACCATCTTTAAGTTAGCTAGTGACATATATCTTCTTTTTTTTTTTTTTTAACTTAATATGAATCTTCCACGATTCATATTAAACTTCTAAGTTTCACATTTAGGTCCATAGCAATAAGTTTTTAATATAAAATTATTTAATCAAGAGAATTATTAAATAAATCTTTATATTTATAAATAGTTCTCATAAATAATTTAAAATATATCATTACAAATATTTTTTTAAATGAGGGATATTATAGTATTTTGGAGCATATCAAAGGTATATGAAAGTTTTCGGAGCGTATCAAAGGTGTAAAACATGTTTAGGAGCATATCAATGATATATGAAATATTTTGGAACGTATCAAAGACGTTAACATGTTTCGAAGCATATCATTAGTACATGATCATTTTAGAACTTATCAAATAACAAATAGGAAGTATAAGCTCAAATGTCATATTTGACATCACATCCATTTTATTATTATCCAAAGCGCACAGACAAATTCATAAGCGAATGCTTTGAATATCATATCAAAAAGATAGATGGTGAAGTAGGATCACAAACAGGATATGATCTGATATCATATCAAAATTATAAATGGTCAAGTGGGATCAGACAGAATATGATCCATCTATTTCTGAAAGACAATTAAATAGAAGTAGATCATCGCAGGCTCTAAACATAACTCTCTTACCATTTCTGGTAAAGATTCAGATTATCCCACAAACACTAGAATACAAAAATAACAATGTGAACAATAACATGGCACATATCAGAAGCACATACGAAATAATAAAATATATATGTGCCAATATAAAACAATATAATGCAATATAAACTTTTTATAACAAATTCAAGTATGCAAATAATTTAAGGACAAGAGCATACAAGAGTTCAAAGTAACAATATAAAGCTTAACTGAAGAAAGGACCTTAGCTGAAATCAATTTCCAAAGGGATGAAACAAGAATAGGCAAAATTAACAAAAGCTCGATTCTGGCAAAATTTGAGATGCACATTGCATGATTTATTTGAACAACCAATTATGCCCCAAATTAGTCATGAAAGGTATCATTTAAAATATATGTTAATCTATTTTAAGATAAATTAACTTTTATATGAATTGAAGTTTCCAACAAGGAGTTCCAAATAATTTAGTAACAAAAGGATAGAGAATAATAATTCTATTTTACAAAATCCATAGAGTTAAATAGAATAAATAATTTAGTAGCTAATTGTACTTCAAATCTTTCAAATCAGGTACAAAAAGAAAGATATATAAGTCTAGTTTCTCTTGAAATAAGTTTTGCATAAATCAAAGTTTCTAGTAGAGTTATAAACAATTTAGTATCAAGAGGTCAGATATTACAAAGTCTATTTTATAGATTCTTCAGGGTCAATTAAAATAAGAGTTTAGATAGACATATGAACTCTAAAATTTTTAATTTTAGTATCAAAAGTAAGATCTACAAATGTTTTGAATATCATATCAAAAACACAAATGGTGAAGTGGGCTCATAGATAGAATATGATCTGATATTATATCAAAAACAAAGAAGGTGATGTGGGATTAGATAGAATATGATTCATCCATTTCTGGATGATCATCAAACATTAATAGAGCATCACGGGATATAAGCATAGCTCTCTTCCCATTTCTAGCAAAGGTTCACATTATCCCATAAACACTAAAGTATAAAAAAGATATTATGAACAATAACATGACACATATCGAAAGCACATGCGGAACAACAAAATGTATATGTGCCAATATGAAATAATACGATGCAAAATAAACTTTTCATAACAGATTCAGGTATGCAAATAATTTAAAGACAAGAATTCAAAGTAACAATACAAAGCTCAATTAAACAAAGGATAGTAGCTCAAATTAATTTCCGAAGGGATGAAAGAAGAATAGGTAAAATTAACAAAAGTTTGATTCTACCAGAATTTGATATGCACATTGCATGATTTATTTAGACAGTCAATTATGCTCCAAATTACTTAAGAAAGATGTCAATCAAAATGTATGCTAATCTATTTTTAGATGAATTAAGTTTTATATGAATAGAGTTTCCAATAGGGAGTTCTAAATAATTTAGTAACAAAAGAATAGAGGATAAAAATTATGTTTTATAGAATCTATAGAGTTAAATAAAATAAATAATTTGGTAGCCAATGATATACGAGTCTAGTTTCTCATGAAATAAGTTAGCATAAATCAAAGTTTCTAGCAGAGAGTTATAAACAATTTAGTATCAAGAGATCATATATTACAAAGTCTATTTTACATATTATTCAAGGTCAATTTAAATAAGAGTTCAAATAATCATTTAAACTCCAAAATTTTTAATTTTAATATCAAAAGAAAGATTTACAAGTCTGCCAGACTTCAATGCAGAAAGTTATGGCAAAAATAAGACAGAAAGGTCAGAATCTCAATTTTTCAGATTCATAGATTTATAACTGATTGGGAGAGATACCATGTTCTAAGCTATAAATCTTTTAAAATCATATCATGAAATCAAAGATTAAGACTTCTGTAAGATGGGGTTAGAACACTTACTTTAGAAAAATTGATCCCCGAGAGTAAGGAATTGATCCAAAACCTCAAACAAATGCACAACTCCTACTTAAATTTCCTCTTCCCTTCTCAAGTGTATGTTGGTTGGCATGCCTTCCCCCCCTTCTTTTGTTAAGTTTTTCTTCTCAAATTGCTGCTTAGTTTTGGCTAACTCAAGGGTTGCTAGGTGGCAAGCATGCATGAAAGATGCTTATGTGTCATAAATGTAACAAGCATAAGTGGCACCATCTTTAAGCTAGCTGGTGGCACATGTCTTCCTTTTTTTTAACTTAATGTGAATCTTCTATAATTCATATCAAACTTCTAGTTTCATATTTAAGTCCCTAGCAATAAGCTTTCAATATAAACTTATTTAATCAAGAGAATTATTAAATAAATCATCATATTTATAAATAGACCATCCTAAATAATTTAAAATATATCCTTACAAATATTTCTAAGGGATATTTTATTTTTTTAGATGTAAATTATTTAAATATTTAGTCTCATGTATAGCAATTATTTTGGATCCCAACTTTTAGGTAAAGATCTTAAAACTTTATTTACAAGTTTAAGATTTACTAAGAGATTTCAAATCATTGATGACATCAGTAAATCAGGTATATATGTCTTGAATAGTTTCACTTAGTTTCATTTTAAATAATTCATAATTATATGTTAAGAGATTAATTGTTTATTCCTTAACTCTGCTTATGTCTTTGTGTGTGACCTCTAATGTGTGTCATATAACATATGCAGAATCATACGCAGAAACATAATTAAAATTATTTTGTCTAAGGCACAAAATAAAGTATTCATAGCTTTGACATTCAAAGAAAATATTTTTCTTTTATAGTCATTCTAATCCTTCATTAGATTGGAAGACTTCTTAAAGTCATTTTCAACAATGTTCCATAACTCAAAATCTAAAAAAATCAGAAAAATTTTCATTCTTATTTTCTAGTTAGTATAGTATATCCCATTAAACAAAGGAGTGTTAGTTACAAGTGCCCTACAAGCCAATCGTGTGAGTGATTACACGTGTGACACGTTATATGATCTTTTTACTTATGATTAATGTTGACATATTCTCACATTATATTATTTGTTATATATATATTATGATATCCTTGATTCTGTCCAATGGGAATCGGATCATGATGAGATCACGATAATGAGATTGATTCACCTATAAACACAGATTCTAAATAATCTCAGTCATAGGTTACTCAAGAGGGACATTGAGATAACCGGATAGATCGGTGTACTATATACCCATCCATATGATGGAGGCGGTTGGTCTCATAGCCACTTGTGTGGAGACACTAAGGATATAATACAGGTGCTCATTAGAGAATGAGTTCACTGATTGATCCACTTATGGAATGCTATATGGTTAATAATACTAATGTCAGACAGCGATTCCATAGTCTTAGTTGTGTATCTGGTCCTTAGACTTGAGACACCAAGGATGTCTTGTACGAGTACTTCTTTCTTTGACGCCAGACTTACAGGTTTAGAAAGTTTCAGATCTGGTACAGATGGTTATCGGGATTGATTGTCAACCTTACGAAGGCAATTAGTGTCAATAGAAGATTATCCACTCTCGGTATCATGAGAAAAATATCTCATATGTGCTTGCTCAGATAAATCCCTGGCTAGGGTCATTCGAATTGAGACAGAAGGAGTTCTCTGGTAGAATCCGAATAGAGCAAGACAAACTGATTCCGTATGTGACCTGATAGTACTATATCAAATATACGGTCTCTGGGATATTATTTGGATGAGAGATTATAGATACATGATAACAGTGAACAGATAGGTCTGATGGATTTGATCTCCCCCCCGTACCGTCTGGGGACTATGGCATAGTGGAATAGTACATCCATAGTCGATGAGTTGAGTGAATTATTATGGGGATAATAATTCACTATATCAGAAGGAGTTCTGATGGGAGTGACTCACGGCCAGCTCGGTATCGGGCCTAGAGGGTCACACACATATGGTGGATACTTCAGCGAATAGAGGATTGGATGAAGATCCAATTAGCCCCTATTCTCATTAGATGAGACCCTATATTGATGGGCTCCTTGATTAAGGCCCAATTATAAGCCTAAAGAGATTATTGGATATAGATCCAATAATACAAGGTTAGTGGGTTATTGGATGGAGATCCAATACCCAGTAAGGAAGGAGCCCTAATGTTTTGTTGGCTCTCTATAAGTAGGAGGGGAGACTCATGGTTGATAGGCTGCAGCTTTAGTCACCACCTCCTATTCTCCTCCTTCCCTCTGAGCAAGAGTTGCAAGATCAGATTGGAGGAGTTTCGCTGCAGAGATCCATCGTGTGGATATCGCTAGAGAGGAGGACGCTTGACCTCCTTCATCTTCTCCATTCGGATCTGGAATACAGGGATATACGATCTCCCTAGGTAAAATCAATCTCTCTCACATCGCGGTTTTATCGATGTTTGTGTTTTTTTTGCGACCCCAATCTTTTGCACGACGATTTGATCTGCATGGGAAATCGGTTTTTATTTTGATTTCCACTGCGCATGTAATGCACCTGCTGAGGTTTCCTAACAAGGAGGACGTGTGATAGAGTATCCCTTGTTAATGCCAGAAAAAGCCATTAAACTTATCTGGGTATTAATCCAATTGAGTAAACCTAGCTCTGATACCAAATGTTAGGGTCGAGTTGGCACTAAGAGGGGGTGGGGGTGAATTAGTGCTAAATGAAAAACTTCAGTTTGAAAATTTTTCTTTCGAAGAAAACTGATATTAAAAGTGCTTTAACTTGGAGCTAGTTAATAAGCAATTAAATCCAAGAGCAATAGTAATGAAAGGCAAGAATGAGATGCACACCAGATTTTTTATAGTGGTTCGGTTCTCTTGACCTACGTCACTCCCGATTGCTCTTCACTCAAGGACACTAGCTTCTACTCTTTTTTAACGGGCAAAGATCAAACAACCCTTACAACTCTTTTCTCCTTTTCTTAGGCTTAGGAGATAACCCTTCCAATTTTTCAACCCTCCCTTAAATACAAATCTCACTCGGAGAAAAGAGAACTATCACACAATTTTAATAGTATTTTCCTAAGTTTTTCCTTCACATTCTTGCTCACTCAAGCAAGAATACCTAGTGTATTTATAAACCCCACTTGGCTTCAAAAATTAGAGTAAAAAATTCAATCACCCCGAGATTTCAGGGTACGAGTAGTACCACTACCGATCTTTGACTCCGGCCCAACTTCATATTCTTCTTTAGTTGTTTTTGCCTTCTCACAATCATAGTTAGTCCTACATAACTTTTCTCAATACATGGGTTATATCATAGATTCACTAATTGATTTCATCATCAAAATCTGAGATTCAACAAAGTGAATGGTTATGAGATAACAATTCACTAAGTCAGAAAGAGTTCTAACAGGTAGGACTAATGGCCAGCTCGGTATTATGCCTAGAGAGTCATACACATATGGTGGATGTTTCAACAAGTAAAGGATTGGATATGAATTATCAAATTAGCCCATGTTCTCATTGAATGAGACCTAATATTGATGGATCCCTTGCATGAGGCCCAACTAGAGGCCAATTGAGATTATTAGATAAAGATCTAATAATCCTAGGAGTGAGGGTAATTGGATAGAGAGATCCAATACCCACTAAAGTAGCATCCGCTAGGGTTTTCTTTTTTGTGGCTCTTTATAAATAGGAGGCAGGAGCGGTATAACAGTGATAGGCTACACTTTTGGTATGCCCCTCCTATTATCCTCCATCACTCATCTTCCAGTCGACTAGCCTTCCATGATATGAGAGGATAGCGAAGAAGATATGTGATCTTCTTCCACGAGTGTTGCGAAAAGATGCACAAGAGTTATGGGTTTTTAGGCTGCGATTGGAGGAGCATCGCTGAACGATCCATCATGTGGATACCATTGGAGAGGAGGACGTTTGACCTTCTTCATTCTCTCTATCTAGATATGGAGTTTTAGGGATATATGATATCCTTAAGTAATCAATCTCTCACGCATCACAAGTTTTTGGTTTTATAGATTTTTTGTGCACCAATCTTTGCACGATGACTTGATACACGTGAAAACCCTATTTTGTTTTCTTTCTTCCACTACGCATGTGGTGCTCTGGTAGTTTCCTAATAGTGGTATTAGAGTCAGGTTGCTCGTATAAAAGATTAATTTTTAAACTATGTGTGATGATATTGAAATGCATAAACTATTTTTTACGTAATTATTGTGATTTTTCATAGTTTTTCAATTATGGACAACACCTTTTCTTGCTGTGAAGAGGTGTTGTAGAGAGGTGTTTTAAGGTCCTTTGATGTCAAAATTGTTGACACAAAGAGGAGGGGAAAGGGCAACAATTGTTGCTGCCCTACGACATAGCCAAAGGCTACTTATAGCCTTAGCCGAAAGCAAAGATGTTGCTCTCGGCCTCGCCAAGGGCTGCATGGCCGAGAGCAGCAAGCTCTAGGCCATGGGAGCAGCCTCCTATGCAGCCAAGAGTCCTGGTTGCATGGGCAACCCTAGCGGCTATGGTTTCCAAGCCGCTATAGGTAACCCTACAACCAAGGATTCCTAACAGCAAGAGGTCTTTGGGCTACCAGGGTTTACTAGCCGCCCATGGAAGATTACAGCTAATGGTTGGCTGCAAAGGAATTCCTGGGGGGCCAGGGTTTCCTGGCCACCCACGGTTCCCTTGTGGTTAGGGACGATGGTGTGTACTAAAGAGATAAACGATTACTAATGTGTGAGCAATGTCCAATGACAATAACATTTTGAGAAATATAGTGATTATGAGGTTTTCATATATAATTTAGACTAGACTACTTGAAACAAAAATAATTCGCTTACCAACCACATCTATTTTGGTACATACTACATGTTTTATACCGTTTTAGGTGGTATGATGATTTTGCTACCTATGTAATTTTGTTTGATAGATATTATCTTCAATCATTTTGTTTTAGAAAATCAAAACTTTGCTGCAAAAGAAAATCTTACTTGGATAAGTTTACTTAATTTTGTAGGTTCGTCTCTTTTCCTCTTTCTTATGTGTTCATATTGCGATAAAAATAGTATTATTTGTAACATTAAAGAATACCAATGATCACAAAACTTTTGTTTAAGATATGCATTATTGGAAGTAAATGTGCTTGCAGAAGCTTACGATCAGCTTTGTACAACATAAACTTTTATATGATTTATTATATTTTTTCCTATGGCATGCTAGTTTTAATTCTTATTATATCACTTCATAAGTTATCCTAGTTTTAGTTTAGTCGAAGTAATCATTTATCTCCCCTTTTCCACGATAGAACCCTAGGGGTCATATCAATTAGTATCAGAGCAGCGATCCTCAGCATTCCCACTATGATTCACAGCCAATCTCTGTTGCAACCTCTCCTCCAAAGGTCTTGCAACCATCTTCGTGCAATCCAATCATCGCGATCATAGCCTTTGGTTGTGTTGGCATCTCGCAGCCGTTGACCACCTTTGTCGGCAACGTAAGGACTACAACGAAGGAATTTCTCATTATTTGACCCAAAAGCCACCGTCACTGCTTTTGCCACTGCCACCACCTCCCTTTTCCCCTTCAGCCGCAGCGAGCACCGCAGCCTACACGACGCTGCCAGCCTCTACCGCAATAATCTCTCACTACCATCTCTGTCCCAGCGCTGCTCCTTCCCTGTCGTTGTTGCCCTCTTCCTCAGCTACGAAGACAACCCAACCACTACCGCCTCCTCTGCCATCGCCTTCGCCCCCGCCATCTCCCACATCTGTCCTCCTACAGTCGGCCCCATCCACAACTTCTCGTGGTAGCCACCTAGAAGCCATCTCCCTATTTCACAATCATTGTAGCCCAACTACCATCGCCGCTGCTGCCTCCACTACAGTCGCACCTTCCTCCCTCCCACTGCAGCGCATAGCCCTCCTGCCGCAACACCAGCCTCCCACTATAACTGCACCTTGCTATCCTGCCGCTTCCTTCTCTACTGCCATCTTCCTCTCCTACTTCTTCCCTGCTTCTACATCCTATCTATCGCCTGTAGCCGTAACCGAGATGCCAATGTCTGCCTCCCTAGCCGTGTGAACGCCAACCATCAGAGATCGGACGACGCCCCCCTCCTACCATCTCCTTAGTTGCCATCCTCCACCTACGTAGCAATACGTGCCGTCACCATGATCCCCATATCGATGCCTCTACCATCGCTGCCTCCTCTGCCTCTCCTTCAGCCCTCATCTACCACCTGCAGCCCACGTAGTCCTGCAGCCTTCACATCGTTGCTGCTGCCTTCCTCTCCATTTGCGCATAGCAACGTCACCGTTGTATCCCATTGCCTATCCTCCTCTCATCTCTGGTGCTGCCACCACTGCTGCCTCTCAACCCTAGATTGCAGCCGCCAACACCATCAGTCTACTCAGCATGATTGTGATACCCCACTCTGGCAACCCTATTCGGCCAAGGCTCACAACAACTTCACCGTGTGGACAGACTAATGCCCCTGACCTGACATTAGAAAAAGGAACTGAACATCACTGATCTACAATCCTACGTGATGGATATGGATGATGCAACAAACGCAATGCTTGAAGCCTTCAAGGGCGGCATGGAAGAAAGATCGAAGAACTCTCTAACGAATTCAGAAGATGTCTATCAGATATCCCCAACAAATCTCAACATGGTGAAAGTTCCAACCTCAAGAGGAGACGATCTAAAAAATATGATCATGGGCAAGACACAGGATACTCACGCATGATGGTGGAGTTCCCCAAATAGGAAGATAGAGATCCAATCGGCTGGATCCTTCTAGGAGACCTTAGTAGAAGCATCACATGCACAGTGGAAGATCAAAACAAAACTGATTTCCCAGGTAGATTAGAATCTTCATGCAAAGATTAGTACCAAAAAAATCACAAAACTGAAAAATTACATCATCTGAGAGATTATTTACTTAGGGAGATCGTATCTCCCTATTTTTTTAGATCTGAATGGAGAAGATGAAGGAGGTCAAGTATCATTCTCCCTAGCAGTATCCACTCGATGGATTGCTACAACGATACTACTCTAATCATAGCTATAAATATTGTAACTCTTGCGTAGAGGGACGGAGGGGAATATGAGAGGGTGGCTAAAGGTGCAACCTTTCATCTATGTGCCACCCCTGCCTCCTCTTTATAGAAAGCCACCAAAAATCTTAGGGGCCCTGCCTTAGTGGGTATATATCTCCATCCAATTACCCACTAATCTTATATTATTGGATCTCTATCCAATAATCTTATTTGGCCTCTAATTGGGCCTCAGACAAGGAGCCCATCAATGTAAGATCTTATCTGATGAGAACATGGGCTAATTGGATATCTCATATCAAATCCTCTATTCGCTGAAGCATTCACCATATGTGTGTGACCTTATAAGCTCGATACCGAGCAGGTCGTGAGTCGCTCCCATCAAAACTCCTTCTGATATAGTAAATTATTATCCCCATAATAATTCATTCGACTCATCGACTATGAACGTACTAGACTACACGTCATAGCCCTTAGATAATACAAGGGGATCAAATCTATTGGACCTATCTATCCACAGTTACTTTATATCTATAGTCCCTCATCGTATATTAGACATGGTACTTTCGAGTCTCTCTCTATTGGGATTTTTCGGAGAACTCATTCTCTCTTAATCTGAATGATCCTAGCGAGGGATTTGTCTAAGCTAGCATACAAGAGATAATCCTCTTGTGATACTGAGATTGGATGATCCTTTATTGACACTCAATTGCCTTCATAAGACTGGCTACCAATCCCGATAATTGGTTGTACTAGATCTGAAACTTTCCAAAATTGTAAGTTCGGCATCAAAGAAAAGAGTACTCAAATAAGGGTTCCTTGGTATCTCAAGTCTAAGGACCAGATGCACAGCACAACTATGACCACAAAATCGTTGTCTGACATTATGTATCATTTATCATACAACATTCCACAAGCTGGATCAATTAGTGAACTCATTCTCTAATGAGCAACTGTATATCCTTAATGTCTCCACACAAGTGGCTATGAGACCAGCCACCTCCATCATATGGATAAGTATACAATACACCAATCTGTCCAGTTATCTCGATGTTCCTCTCGAGTAACCTATGACCAGGATTATTTGGGATATGTGTTTAAAGGTGAATTGATCTTATTATTGTGATCTCATGATCTAATTCTCATTGTATAGAACTAATGACATCATAATATATATGTGCAACAAATAATATAATGCGAGAATATGTCAATAATAATCATAAGAAAAAAATATCGTGCAGCGTGTCACACGTGCCATCAGTTACATGATTGGCTTGCATGACACCTGTAATCAGCAATCTCCCAATTGACCTAAAGTCAATCACTTATGTGTCTGATCCATATCAGACCCCTATGACGCTTAAATACAATCTGAGCCAGCAGCTTCGCTAGTGGATCTGCAATGTTATTTTCGGATGAAACTTTTTCTATTGTTATATCTTTATGGGTCATGATCTCTCTAATCTATTAGAACCTCCTCAGAACACTTCTGATGAGACCTGGGTTCCCATACTAGAGCTATCACCTCGTTGGTGTCGCTATATATGGGAATTGGCACCACGTTGCTCGATACAACTCAAATCCTAAATAAAATTCTTCATCCACACCCGTTCCTTTACTACTTCTGTTGTAGCAATGTACTCCACCTCTATGGTAAAGTCAATAATAGTATCTTGCTCAGAACTCTTCTAGCTTAATGCTCCTCCATTTAGGATAAAAATAAACCATGAGTTTGACTTGATATCATCAATGTCAAACTGGAAACTTGAGTCTGTGTAGCCCTCAACTTGGAGGCTACCTCATTCATATATCAATAAAAGATTATTAGTCCTTCTCAAGTAATTAAGGATACACTTTATTGTCTTCCAATGTTTCAAACCTAGATTTGTTTGATACCTGCTCATGACACAAAGTATATGCTATATCAAGCCTAGTACATAGCATAGTATACATGATAGACCCTATCGCTTATATATAGGGATTATATCCATGTCTGACATTTTTAGGAGTCTTTGGGGACATACTCGTAGAAAGGGATATTCAATGTTTTATCGGTGTAAGACCTCTCTTGAAATTTTTCATGCCAAACCTTTTGACAATAGAATCTATGTACTTGGACTATGATAAGTCAAGTATCCTCTTGGATCTATCTCTATAGATCCGGATCACCAAAATATAGGATGCTTCCCTTAAGTCCTTCACAGAGAAGTTTCTAGATAGTCAAGCCTTAATTGTGGAGAGCATTCATACATCATTCCCAATGATTAGGATATCATCCACATACAGCACCAAGAAGGTGATAATGCTCTCTCTTACCTTCCTGTACACACAGGGCTAATCTTCGTTCTTAACGAAGTCACTAGATCTAATCACCTTATCAAATCTTATGTTCCAACTTCAAGAAGTTTGCTTCAATCCATAAATGGACCTAAACAACTTGCACACTTTATCTGGACTCTCTCTGGATATGAATCTCACTAGCTGTATTATATAAACCTCATCCTCGAGGTTGCCATTAAGGAATATCATTTTTACATCCATCTGTCATATCTTATAGTCATAGTGTGCTACAATAGCTAATATAATTCTGGTAGATTTAAGTATGGCTACAGGTAAAAAGGTTTCATCATAGTTTATTTCTTACCTTTGACGATATCCTTTAACTACTAGCCTTGCCTTATAGGTCTCCACCTTTTCATCCACTCCGATCTTTTTCTTAAAGATCCATTTGCAACCAATAGGTGCGATACCCTCAAGTGCATCCACAAGGTTTCAAATCTTGTTGGAGTACATGAAACCCATTGTGTGATTCCTCCTTTCTAATACATCATTGAGCTGAGGTGTATAAGGAGATGTCCACTAGGATAGGATCCCATGGTCTCTAAGGAATTGGGTGAACTATTTACTTAAGTATTCTCCTCCTCAATTTGATCGAAGTGTCTTAACACTCATTCCAATTTAGTTCTCTATCTCATTCTTATATTTTCTGAATTTCTCAAAGACGTCAAACTTGTACTTTATCAAGTACACGTGTCCATACCTAGAGAAATTATTAATGAATGTAATGAAGTATCAGTAACTGCCTATAGCCTTAGTCGACATGGGACCACATACATCACTATGTATGAGTTCCAATAACTCAGTAACTCTCTCTCCAGTTCCACTAAAAGGAGAGTTGGTCATCTTGCCACGAAGGCAAAATTTGTAAGTTGCATACATCACATAGTCAAATGGATCTAAGAATCAATCTTTCAGCAACTTTTGAATCATTCCATCATGTTTATGACTAACCTATAATGTCATAGGTATAAATTGTTCACCTCATCTCTTTTCCTCTTGGACGTATTTACATTCATGATGTATGAAGAAGTGTCTAACACATATAAGCCATTTATCCAGGTCCCTCTAGTGATGATCTCATCATTCATAGTTATTGAACAATTATTGTTCTCAAAAACTAATTTATATCCACTAATTATCAAACAAGAGATGAAAATAATATTTTTGATAATAGAGAAAATAAATTAGCTTACATCCAATACAAGGATCGCTCCACCATGTAGATGTAGGGTGACCTCCCTAACGGCAACTGCAATAATTCTTGCTCCCTTACTCATCTTGAGGTTCATCTCGCCTCTAGCCAGTCTCCTAGGTCTTGCCAGAACCTACAACGAATTGTAGATATGATAAATACTCCCGATATCCAATACCCATGTGTTATCATGAAAATCTAACAAGTGCAGACTGATCATGAATATACCTGAAGCTTCTCCAAGCTTCTATTTCATCTTGTCTATAAGATAATCCTTACAATTCCTCTTCTAGTGCCAGTCAAGATCGTAGTGGAAGCATTGTTTATCGGGTTTTTCTTGGCAACCTTTATCTTATCTGGTCTTTCTTTGCCCTTGCTCTTCTTAAGGGTTTTACTAGTCTTCCTTTTCTTCTTGGTCTCACCAATATAGAGAACTGACTTCTCTTTCTTGATGGCACTATCAGCTTTCCTTAACATATTGAGGAGCTTAGAGAGAGTCACCTCAAACTTGCTCATGTTAAAATTCATGATGAAGTGAGAAAAAGAATCTCACAGAGACTGAAGTATAAAATTAATACACAAGTTATCATCTAGGACTATTCCTAGACCTGAGAGTTTCTCGATCCGCTCTATCATTTTTATGACATGGTTATGAACCGATGTCCCTTCTATCATCCTGGCTTGGAAGAAACTCTTAAATATCTTATATTTTTTAGTTCTTCCTTGTTTCTCAAACAGTTGGTGGAGATGAAGAAGGATAGAATTGGCATCCATTCTCTTATGTTGTCTCTGTAGTTCAGGAGTCATGGAGGCCAACATGTAACAGTTGGTGGAGATGAAGAAGGATAGAATTGGCATCTATATACTTTCAATACATATACATATATGTATTATCGTAGGAGTCATTCGAACTTTCAATGAACTCTTGACAACCTTCCGACGAACTCCCAGCGAATTCCCGACAACCTTCCAGCAAACTTCCGATGAACTCCCGGTGAGCTCATGACGCATCTTCCGAAGCTTCGGTGTATCCTCGATTCTTTCGACCGATGCCCGATCTTTGACTTCGGCCCAACGCCAGATTCTTCTTTAGTTGTTTTTGTCTTCTCACAATCATAATTAGTCCTACATAACTTTTCTCAATACATGGGTTATATCATAGATTCACTAATTGATTTCATCATCAAAATCTGAGATTCAACAAAGTGAATGGTTATGAGATAACAATTCATTGGGTCAGAAGGAGTTCTAACAAGTTATGACTCACGACCAGTTTGGTATTGGGCCTAGAGGGTCACACATATATGATGGATGTTTCAGCAAGTAAAGGATTAGATATGAATTATCGAATTAGCCCCTATTCTCATTGGATAAGACACGACATTGATGGATCCCTTGCATGAGGCCTAATTAGAGGCTAATTAAGATTATTAGATAGAGATCCAATAATCCTAGGAGTGAGGATAATTGGATAGAGAGATCCAATACCCATTAAGGTAGCATCCACTAGGGTTTTCTTTTTTGTGGCTTTTTATAAATAGGAGGCAAGGACAGTATAACAATGATAGACAACATTTTTGGCCGGCCCCTTCTATTATCCTCCCTCACTCATCTTCCAGTCGACCAGCCCTTCCATGCTATGAGAGGGCAGTGAAGAAGATAGGTGATCTTCTTCCACGAGTGTTACGAGAAGATGCACAAGAGTTATAGGTTTTTATGTTACGATTGAAGAAGCATCACTGAATGATCCATCATGTGGATTCTGCTAGAGAGGAGGACGTTTGACCTCCTTCATCCTCTCTATCTAGATCTGGAGTTTTAGGGATATATGATATCCTTAGGTAATCAATCTCTCACGCATCACAAGTTTTTGATTTTATGGGTTTTTCGTGCACCAATCTTTGCATGATGACTTGATATACGTGAAAGCCCTATTTTTTTTTCTTTCTTCCACTATGCATATGGTGCTCTGGTGGTTTCTCAATAGTGGTATTAGAGCCAAGTTGCTCGTGCAAAATATTGGCTTTTAAACTATGTGTGATGATATTGAAATGCATAAACTATTTTCTGCGTATCTTACTGTGATTTTTCATAGTTTTTCAATTATGGACAACACATTTTCCCACTGTGAAGAGGTGTTGTAGAGAAGTATTTTAAGGTCTTTTGATGTCAAAATTATTGACACAAAGAGGAGGGGGAAAGGGTCACAATTGTTGCTGCCCTACGGCATGGCCAAAGGCTACTTGTAGCCTTGGCTGAGAGCAAAGATGTTGCTCTCGGCTGGCCAAGGGCTGCATGGTCGAGAGCAGCAAGCTCTAGGCCATGGGAGCAGCCTCCTATGCAGCCAAGAGTCCTGGTTGCATGGTCAACCCTAGTGGCCAGGGTTTCCTAGCCGCCATAGGTAATCCTATGGCCAAGGATTCCAAACCGCAAGGGTTCTTTGGGCTACCAGGGTTTACTGGCCGCCCATGGTAGATTACAGCTAATGGTTGGCTGCCAAGGAACTCCTTTGAGAGCTAGGGTTTCTTGGCCACCCACGGTTCCCCTGTGGCTATGGACTCCTAGCCATAGGGGGGCTCCTTATAGCTAGGGCTTCCTAGTCACACAAGGTGTCTTTTTTTTAAAATAATTAATTAAATAGTTTAATTAATTATTAATTATTTAATAGTTCTACATGATGATGTGCACATGTGATGTATGATGTTATAATCATGAGTCATGAGTTGTGATGTGTGTGTATGTGATATTATTAATATTGGGGCCTGCGATCCTCTATTTTTCTCATTTATAGTCGGGCCCGCATGCCTGTGACTATGTTGTAATTACACGAATAGGTGCGGTGGGAGCGTGGAGGTGCCAACGGGACCCACGATGCTATGATGGGCGATCGCAATGCATGGTGATGCGATGAGGATCCAACGGAACCAATGATGATAAGAAGGATGATCACATGGCATGAAAATGCATCGATACACACAGATATCCTATTGTGAGTGATTGGACCCATTAGGATGTGGCATGCACATATGATATGTGATTATACACCTATTGTATATATATATATATATATATATATATATATATATATATATATATGACATGACATGTTAGGAGAACGAAATAAAATAAAAACCTCTCCTACAATAAATTAAGTCGGCGAGTGTGAGATAATAAGATTGACTCATGTGGCTTCCATCGTTATAGGAAAAAATTGAATCATGACATAGGTTAAGTTGGTTGAGTCCCTCGAGACTTACCTATCTATGTGGTTTGAGATCTTGCTTACGATATAGACATGTCACTGGTAACATAAGGACATGGTATGTTTAGTCGAGTTCCTCGAGGGAATATCATCAAATCATACTAATTTAGTGATGATGGTGATGACTTAACTGAACATCATGGTTGGTCGAGTTCCTCGAGATCATGATGGTTGGTCGAGTTCCTCGAGATCATGTTGGAGACTTTCTTTCCACATGCTGAGGGTGTCGTGTGATTCACTATGAAAATAGTGGGAGTAGATTAAGATAGAAGTCCGTATCTTAATTTATTTTCTGAAAAATTTATATGTTATTAATTTATACTACATCTTGTTCGTCAGAAACATGTCGCTTGCAAACCCCCTACGTGGTATACTTGATGCCAGCCACCTCACTAGTCCATATTACACAGATTGGCTCGGTAATTTAAGAATTATTCTCACGATGAAGAAAGTCATGTATGCCCTTGACACGATTATTCCCACGCTAGAGGAAGGGGCAAGCGAGGATGAGATCACTCGCTACGTGAAGTATATAAATGATTCTACTTTGGCAAAGTGCTATATGTTGGCCTCCATGACTCTTAAGTTATAAAGGTAACATGAGAGCATGAATGCTAATTTCATCCTTCTCAATCTTCGTTAGCTATTTGAGGAATAGGGAAGAACTCAGAAATATGAGATATCCAAGAGTCGCTTTCAAGCCAGGATGATAGAAGGGACATCGGTTCAGAACCATGTCTTAAAGATGATAGAGTGGATCGAGAAACTCACAGGTCTAGGAATAGTCCTAGAGGATAACTTGTGTGTTGATCTTATATTTCAATTCCTAATATATTCCTTTTCTCAGTTCATCATGAACTTCAATATGAGCAAATTTGAGGTGACTCTACCTGAGCTCCGCAATATGTTGAGGAATGCTAAGAGCACTATCAAGAAAGAGAAGTTAGTTCTCTATGTTGGTAAGATTAATTAGAAAAGGAAGGCTGATAAGACCCTTAAGAAGGTCACCCTACATCTACTTGGTGGAGCTACCATTGCATTAGATGCATGTTATTGTGTCTCTTTATTATCAAAAATATTATTTCTATTTCTTGTTTGATAGTTAGTATATATAAATTAGTTTTTTAGAATAATAGTTGTTTAATAATTTTGGATGATGAGATCATTACAAGAGAGACCTTGATTAATGGCTTATATGCGCTAAACATTTCTCCACACATCATGAATGTAAATATGTCCAAGAGAATACAAGATGAGGTGAGACATACTTATGGCATTGTAGGCTAGGCCATATCTATGAGTGAAGAATTCAAAAGTTATTGAAAGATGAATACTTAGATCCCTCGACTATGAGTCGTATACAATTTATGAACCTTGCCTTTGTGAAAAGTTGACTAACTCTCCTTTTAGTGGAATTAGAGAGAGAGCCACTAAGTTATTGAAACTCATACATAGTGATATATGTGGTCCTATGTCGACTCAGGCTATAGGTGGTTACTCCTATTTTATTATATTCACTGACAACTTCTCTATTTCATTATAGGTGACTAGCTTTAGGTCAAGTGAGAGATTATTGGTTACAAGTGTCTTACAAGCCAATAATGTGAGTGATGACATGTGTGACATGTTACATAGTCTTTTTACGTTAGTATTATTGGTATATTCTCACATTATATTATTTACTACATATATATATATTATGATGTCCTTAGTTATGTACAATGGGAATCAGATTGTGATGAGATCACGATAATGAAACCAATTCATCTTTAAACATAGATCTTAAATAATGTCGGTCATAAGTTAGTCCAAAGGGACACCAAGATAATCGGACAGACCGATGTACTGTATATCTATCTATATGATTAAGGCGACTGGTCTCATAGCCACTTGTGTGAGACACTAAAGGTATAATATAGGTGCTCATTGGAGAATGAGTTCACTGATTGATCTACTTACGAAATGCTGGATGGTTAATGATATCTAAAGTCAGACAGTGATTTTGTAGTCCTAGTTATATGTCTGGTCCTTAGAATTGAGACGCTAAGGATGTCTTGTTTGAGTACTCCTTCCTTTCTTTGACGTCTGATTTATAAGTCTTAAAAGTTCTAAATCTGGTACAGTTAGTTATCGGGATTGGTAGCCAACCTTACGAAGGCAATTAAGTGTCAATAGAGGATCATCCACTCTTGGTATCGTGAGAAGAATATCACATATGTTATCACTCGGACAAATCCCTAGCCGAGGTCATTTTGATTGAGAGATGAGTTCTATAGGAGAATCCAATTAAAACAAGACTCGGACGCATTCAATATGTGGCTTGACAGTACCATGCCCAATATATAATCCTTAGGATATTAGATGGATGAGGGACTATAGATACACGATAACTGAGGACAGATAGGTCCAATGGATTAGATCTCATGTATCGTTTGGGGACTATAGCGCATTGGTCTAGTATATCCATAATAGATGAGTCGAGTGAATTATTATGAACTAATAATTTATTGAGTCAGAAGGACTTTTGACAAGTAGGACTCACGGCCAGCTTACTATTGGGCCTAGAGGGTCACATACATATAGTGAATGTTTCAGTAAGTAGATGATTGTATATGAGTTATCCAATCAATCCCTATTCTCATTGGATGAGACCCAACATTGATAGACCCCTTTCATGAAGCTCAATTAGAGGCTAATTGAGATTATTGGATAGAGATCCAATAAACCTAGTAGTAAGGGTAATTGGATAGAGATCTAATACTCACTAAAGCATGATCCACTAGATTTTTTTTATGGTTCTCTATAAATAGGAGGCAGGGGTGGCACAACAGTAATAGGCGACACTTTTGGTCACCCCCTCATATTCTCCTCATCCCTCATCTTCTCAACCAACTAGCCCTTCCCTACTGTGAGAGGGCAACGAAGAAGATAAGCGATCTTCTTCTATGAGTGTTACAAGAAGGTGTGTAAGAGGTCTTGGGGCTGCGATTGGAGGAGCATTGTTATAATGATCCATCATATGGATATCGCTAGAGATTAGGACATTTGACCTTCTTCATTATCACTATCTGGATCAATTTTAGGGATATACGATCTCCTTTAGTAATCAATCTCTCACGCATCACAGTTTTTTATTTTGTAGGTTTTTCTCACACCAATCTTCGCATGACAACTTGATACAAATGTGAAACCTTTTTTGTTTTTATTCTTCCACTGCACATGTGCTCTTATGGTTTCTTAACAATATGTATTAGTATTTTAGAGATAAAGAAAAAAGAGAAAGAAAATGAAAGGATGATGAAAGAATATGAGAAGGAAGGAGGAAAAGGAAGAAAGAAGATGGAGCAGTGGAGGAGAAAGAGAGAAAAAAGAAAGAAGATGGATCAAAGGGAGGAGGAAGAAGAAGATAAAGCGGTGGAAGATGAGCAAGAAGAGACAAAATAGTGAGAAAGGACACGAAGGAAGAAAAGGAGAAGGATGCGGCAAGGGTGTGTACTAAAGGGATAAACGATTACTGATGTGCGAGCAATGTCCAATGACAATAACATTTTGAGAAATTTAGTGATTATGAGGTTTTCATATATAATCTAGACTAGACTACTTGAAACAAGAATAATCTGCTTACCAACCACGTATATATTGGTACTTACTATATGTTTTATACCATTTCAAGTGGTATGATAATTTTGCTACATATGTAATTTTGTTTGATAAATATTATCTTCAATTATTTTGTTTTAGAAAATCAAAACTTTGCTGCAAAAGAAAACCTTACTTGATAAGTTTACTTAATTTTGTAGGTTCGTCTCTTTTCCTCTTTCTTATGTGTTCATATTGTAATAAAAATAGTATTATTTGTAACATTAAAGAATACCAATGATCATAAAACTTTTGTTTAAGATATGCATTATTGGAAGTAAATGTGCTCGCAGAAGCTTACGATCAACTTTGTACAACATAAACTTTTATATGATTTATTATATTTTTTCATACGGCATACTAATTTTAATGCTTATTGTATCACTTCATAGTTTAGTTGTAATTTATAACAAATATTCTGGGAATGATATCTTTCCTACTTCAATTTAATAATAACACTCATATCTCTCTTTCCCCAAATGCCTCTTTTGACAAATGTCTAGATCTTTTAAGGATTATTCAAAATAGATAATAATAAAAAATTAAGTGATCCAAAGTCTAAACAGTTCTCTTGGTATATCAAGTTAAAATGTGATGACAAGGTAAAAAAAACTAATAATTTTTTATCAAAATTTTAAAAACTGAAACAATCTAGAAAATATTTACAAAGGTTTTATGTAAAATGTTTGAGATTTGAAGTTCAAGCACCATAGCTAAATAAAATGTATAGTATTTTTATAAATTAATTAAGTAGTGTAATCTTTTTTAAGAACAATGTATCTAATATATTTTGATTCTACATCTTGTAAATTCATTTATACTCTTTATAAATATTTTCAAATCTAATTTATGAATTTCATAACTTGTAAATTTAATTTGATTATTTTGCTCTTTTATGGGTTCTAACACATTTTTAATCAAAATTATGTTAAGAAAAGCAAAAGTAACTTAAGGATAAATTAAATTGATATGTAGTGACTAGAACCCATATGATTTATTCTTGATTGTATTATTATATTTTTAATAATTCATACTATATTTATAAATATATTAATTAAAATTATTTTATTTTCTTATTTAATATATCATTATAGTCGCATTTGGTTTCATTTATATTTTTTCTTTTGATAAAAGGAGAGAAAAATATCTCAGGACACCTTTATCATATATGAAAATGAAATGAAAATTTTTATGAGAAAATAAAATATAGCGAGTCATCCTTTTCTAGGTAAAAAGGAAAAAATAAAGAGTTTTCTAATAAAGTCATCTTATAAAGAAATATAATTTATTAGTATTATATTTTAAAAATTAAAATTATAAAAAAAAAATTTTGGCATGTATTTTATTAGTTTCTTAATCAGAATTTGTATATCATAGTTTTGCTCCAAAAATTTAAGATGAAATCTCAATGAAGTTTGTTAGGATTCTAATAATAAATTAATATTATTAAAACTGATTAATTGTCATATTTTTCTTAATAATTCAAGCATTTACCTATGTATTATCTAAATTGAGAATAGTTAGTATTTACTTCTAGTTCTGTCTAATTGTTTACTGTTTGATCTTTGTTGTATTATTTATAAAGCTTTTGGCAAACTTTCATGGTTAGCAATCTCTTGAGTATATTGACAAACACTTTATACTCTATGGTTTTAACTACAAAAACATATTTTATTTTTAACTTTATTACATGTCCAACAATGTAAATGGATTCACATAATTATATATCATTCATGTTACTCTAATAAATCAAGTATTTAGTAACGTGATCTGGCTAAGCTTAATAGAGGCTTGAATAATAAATGTGTTGTAGTTCATTATTGAGTTAGAATGTTAAAACCATCATTATGCGCTCTATACATTAAAGACATGGACATTACATTTATGATTTAAAAATTACTTGTAAAATATTTTAGTCCTCATATCCTTAATTTTTATTTAGCCATTGTTATACATGAAAATAAAATTTGATCATACTGTATTAAACTAATCAGGGGTTGCTTGGTAGGAATTGAATGCTATAATCCTATGATAATTTTTTTTTAATTTTCTTTTAATGTATAAAAGATATTCTTTTATACACTTAGTAAGATATTATATTCAGCCTTTGAAGACCTCGATTGTCTAAAAATTATATTCTCTCAAATATATGAAATATCATTGACTATCCAAATTAGCTCTATAATGATTTATGCAAAAGATATTCTTAAAATACTTTGGCAAAGTATGGATTTAGATATATCAAATCAATTTTAACTTCCACGTGTAAATTAAATTAGAGCATTAAATCAAATTTAAACAATAGATTGATACTAATATCTTAATAGTGATATATTCTTTTTATTTGTTTAAATAATTTTAGAGATTTTTAAATCTATATTGACACGTTTTGGGTTGATTGTTTGAATGAGTACGTTCTCCAATCAATTTAACTCTAAAATGGAAAAATAGTAGTCCATTGAACCTCAAGATTTCATGGCAAATGAAAAATAAAACATCAATAATGAAGTCATAGGATTTACTATTTTTATGTTTTTATAAATTTTAATTCTAATTTGACAAATTTCTAGGTTGATTTTACAAATGAGTTTAAACCGATGCATCTATTGGATAATATTCATTTAATCTCAAAATTTCACGGTAATAGTATCTTTATAATGAATTGATATTTTTCTATTTTATTTTGTATTTTAGGGATTTTAAAGCCTAATTTGAGATATTTTAGATTAATTTTAACAATAAATATAATCACATTCATTATTTAGTGTTTATTTATACGATGATAATTAAAATAATGATGGATGATAGAAAGGGCTAATGAGAAGGAAGGTTTAGATGAATTAATATGATTCATTTCACAATCAAATAATATAAACTATATATAAACCATAAAGAATAAGAGCATAGTTATCATGTCACAATATTTGTAGATATGATATATCATTATATTTACTTTTCTTATCACCACTCTAATATAAATAAACTAAGTTGTCCAATATATATAACACATTCTTTAATTGTACTTATAATAAAAAAATATTTTTATCAAATATCTTTGTTCCACATTAGGAAATAGGAGGAGAAGTAGGTTGATGTTATTTAATTTTATATTTATATAAGAACATTTATGTTCATTAATTTATGTGATGAAATGGGTAAAGTATGTTAAAAATAAAATAAGATAGGATAAGTTACAGTGTCTTGCTACAGTATCCAATCACGGATAAGATAAATTTATATTGCTAGTTAAGATGACATTGGATGTAGGATTCTTTATATGACAAAATAAATTTATAAATTCATATTACTAGTTAAGATATATTGATATTGCTATACATGGCATATAAGATCCATTAGATGCATAATTTATGTGAACGAAGAATACAATAAGCTGAATATTAAAATTAAGATATATTATAATTTAAGACTCCTAAACTAGTGTATTAATAAAAGTATTATCAGTTTATAGATATTATTAAAAAATGATAGTATTAGTAGATCCCAAAATTTTAAAAATAAAAATAAAAAATCCCAAAATAAAGATATTCTTTTCTAGAGATGAATAAAAGAATATCAAATCTCGTTGTATTAATAATAATTTTAGCAGTTTAAAAACATTGCTTCCGAAGACGTACAAAAACGAATGCCACGTCTTATTTCTTTACCACACAAATTCTAAAATAAAGAGTAAGTAAGGTAAACGAAATTTAACGCAGACGATAGCTGTGTATACCGGTGCGATGTCAAACTACCCGCTACGTAGATTTGGGTAAATATAACGGAACGATTTTAGAATGTAACGCTTGGACTGGTGGCGTTTATATAAGCCGAGGGCCCAATCTGTTACAGACACAACATCGTCTCTCCTCTCGCGCGCTCTCCTCACGGCTCTTGGCGATCTCGTCGTTCTGCGAAGGTCGGAGCTGCTCTCCGACGAACACGAACGGGCACAGCTGCGATCGTCCTCCCCTTCGATTTTTATTGCTGTGATCTCATTCCTTTCTTTCGTTTCGCTTGGTTCTTCATCAGTCGAAATCTTGATTCGGGTTCAGAATTTGTTGGATTTAATTTAGCTTCGTTGTAATCCATCATACTTGACGTTTTCCGTGACTAAAATCGGAATTTTTGTTGTCCTTGGGGTTCTTTTGATCGATTCTTGGTTGTCGAGTTTCTTGTGGGAAGATCGATCTTTCTGGTTTTCTCGATCGTTTTTCGTCACCTAGCCGGTCTCGTTCTGGTTTCGATTGGAAAATATGTCTTCTTCGCGTTCTAGGCGTGTGGAGTACGACCGCTTCATCCCGTTCCGGTCGGCGATGGACATGGACTACGCACACTTTGCCCTAACCAGGCCTTCGAGACCGCAGCGTGATGGTTCGAGGGAATCCCCATCGAGCGTGGCGTACCAAAAGCTTCTTGATGAATGCATTTTGAAGAACAGGTCTCGTATCCTCGCTTTCAAGAGTGCACCTGAAGCGCCGGCCAGCAAGCTGCCCCAATTTGACGAGCCCATTCGGCCGCAGAAGAAACAACAGAGGCGAATCCCTAAAGAACCAGAGAGGGTTTTGGTTCTCCACGACACGTTGGATGATGATGGTTTGAATCTCCTCGACTGGGGAAGCAATAATGTGTTGGCGATTGGCCTTGAGAACACTGTGTACCTCTGGGATGCTGCAAACCAGTCGGCTAAGCTTCTACAAGCTGTAGAAGACAAAGGACCTATCACTTGCATCCGCTGGTCGCCAGACTGCACAGTTCTTGCTGTCGCATTAGGCAATTCAGATTTATGGCTGATTGATTCAGCAACAGGACACGTCGTGGATGGGATGGAAGATGAGAACCAGCCCCCTGTGTTGTCCCTTGCGTGGAGATGCAATTCAATCTTGACGGCCGGAAGATCTGATGGCACTGTTGTTGATTATGACTTTAGAAAGGATGACATGTTCATCTGTTTCTATAATGGGCATCGGCGTGGAGTTTGTAGTCTTAAATGGTCCGGGTTGTCGGGGCGGTATTTGGCGAGTGGAGGGCAGGACAAACTAGTGCACATATGGGATGCCTGCATGCCTATCTCACGTCAACATCAATGGCTTCACAGGATCAGCAGCCACACTTCCATTGTGAAGGCCCTTGACTGGTGCCCAACTCGGAGCAACCTGCTGGCTTCTGGTGGAGGTCGCAATGATCATTGCGTTAAGTTTTGGAACACTGTTAATGGTGCTTGCTTGAACTCGATTGATGCTGGCTCTGAAGTTTGTGCATTGCTATGGGACAAGAACAAATCTGAATTACTGACCTCCCATGGTTCGCCGAACAATCAACTCACCTTGTGGAATTACCCATCCATGACGAGAGTGGCTGAGCTTTCCGGTCATTCTTCCCGGGTCCTTTTCTTGGCTGGGAGCCCACTGGGAGGTGTAGTAGCTTCTGCAGCAGCGGACGAGAAAATCAAGTTTTGGAATATCTTTGAGACTCCCAAAATAACAAAACCTGAACTGCCCTTTGCCCAATTTAGTGGCATAAGATAAAAATGCTAATGGGTCAAAATGATTAAGTTTGCAAAATGTTAGCCTTCTCCAGAGCTTGCCATGAGGGTCTGTTGTTGGTAGCATTGCAACGGGATGTTTCGTGGTATCAAAGGGGCAGCACATTTTAATACAAGCGTATGGATTCGAGATCTCCATATATGAGCACAACTGCCTAAGGTAAGTTAGAAGCCTTACAGCCTTTTACAGCATTTTAGTAGGCTTATTTGCAACATGACTGTGATTGCAGCTGCAAGTCTGATTTTTGTTTCCTATTTATTGTTTAGCTTTTCATAGTTATCGGTATGATCATTGCCCAATTGATGAAACATGCGATCTATAATTATTGCCCAATTGCTGTAATCTAATTATATAGTTTCAAGTGATTTGATTTTGCTTCTCTTGTGTTTCTCTTTTGTAAGTTTCTATCTACGTCTTTTTTTTTGTTTGAAAATTTTTGTGCAGACTTTGTATTTTGTTGTGTATGCCTAATCATGCATAATTAGATCAAACTGGTAGATGCTTATTGTTTTTTTTTTTAATTTTGAGTTGAGATTTCTTTTCATATTCGACATGGCCTTGGTATCACAAGAAGACATCACATTGCACATCTAAAAGTGTGTTGGATAATCGAGAGATCTATGCATTATAAGAGGTAATTGCCTATGACCGTATTTTTCTATTTTCTTTTCTGACTATAGGTTTCCTATGATATAAGTGAAACTTCAGAATTTTATATTCTTTTTGGACCATTAAGAAACTTTGAAGCTTGAACTGTGTGGCTCTATTGCCAGACCAAAGTACTTTCACATGATGAATTTAAAATCTTGCTAAGGTGTCTTTGCTATATCTTTTATTCACAGATACAAGGATATTAAAGCATCTTTGGATTTGCTTAGAGGGTGAAAATATGGAAACTTATGGTGTTGCACAACTATAATCTTGTTCAACAACTAAGAGATATATGCATAATTTTGATCCAAGATGTAACTTCTTATGACTTTAGTTTTTGGCTGACTAAAGGTTACCTAAGATATCCATTAGCCTTCAGATTTTTTATGTTCTTTTAGGACCATTCTAGAACCTGTGAAAACTTTTATTTGGTGTAGATATATTTCAGTACGGAGTACTTCATTTCACTTGAAATAGTGTTTTTGTTTTAGTTTTATTTGCATATACAAATATACTAAAGCATCTCAGGATTTTGTTTAGAGGGTGAAAAAAATTGGAAAATTGTGGAGTTGCACAACTAGAATTGTGTTTGAAAATCAAAAGAATGTGCTGATCAACCACGCAGATATTGTTCAAAAAACTGTTCATGAAATGCATTATTTCTAATTTGAAACGTTTCGAAAATAAAGATAATTTCAAGAGTGAAATCCAAGCCTAAAATTTTCTGATTTTAGTAAGATGTGTCATAATTTCTGTAGTTATTCAACCTTTGAGAACTGTAAACCATATTATATACCATAATAGTAAAGAGGTACCTAACAAATAAATCTATGAGCTTGATAAAAGTGAGGCATTGTAATTCTGTTTATTATGTGTTTCCTTGTGAAATAAAAAAAGATACACTTCAAATTTACATGTCTTTCCATGAAAATATTAGGTCTTCTGCCACATAGATACACTTCTGGTCCTAAGATAGGGATTGAAAAATAGTGTCAAGTGGGATATAATGTAGGTTCTAAATTTTGGAAGTTACCTTACTAGACCAACAGTTCACAAATGCTTCATTATAGTGATAGTGGAGTAGTTCGGGTCCTTCCGATTAACAGGATCTTCGTTGATTCTGAAGGTTCTGATTTGTGATTGTTTCAGTCTTAAGGGATTTATCTTGCTGAATCAGCTGTAGTTGTAGCAGAGAGGTAGCAATGTTCATGAGCTTGATAGACAACCTTGCTATGTTTCATATAAATGTTCACCAATTAATGACATGGCTACTATTTCAGTAGTTTTTCAATTCTGCTGTTGTGGTCATTTACCACAAGTTTCAGCATCCAAGTGGTATAGCTGAAATTTGCCTTTTGTAAGTATAACACCGACCTCTGAGTTTGTATTTCTTGTTTCCAACTTCCCTGTTTGTTTACTGAGATTAAGGTAGCAGCAGGTGCTGTAATTATTCACTGCAATTCCAGTAATATCACGTGGTACCACGTTTGAATTTGACATGAAATTCCTATTGAAATATTGAAGTCATCCTTTTTTTTAATAATCCATTGATGATCTTGTTCGTTGTATTTGAAGTTTCCATCACCAAAGTTACCATCACTTTCAGCACCTCTACCTCTGTGCCCCTTGCCACCGCCATGTACATCTTGTAAACTATCATTGGCCTTGTGGACAAGGCTAATGCGGTGGAGATTGATGATCCTCAGAAAGCCCCAGAGCCTAATCGAGACAAACAAGAATCTGTAGAGAAGCTCGTGGCCAACGGAGCGTGGACCCTTTGCAACAAGGAGAAGGTGCATATATAACCTTCTTTTTTCTCTTGATTAGTGGTTATTGTTGTTTGAATTGTAAAACTCGAAATCAGTTTGATGTTGTGAAATTATGCATTGAAGAACAAGTGAATGAAAGTATTACCAATTACCAATTAGATCAGTATTTTTTTTATTGATGCACATATGGTTAGCTCACCCTTTTTATCCAGAATAATAATTATTCATACTGGTCAAATTTTCTTGTTTCCCCCTATGTTTCAAATGGTCTGAATATTTCGTACCTGACATGGAACCACCCAGAAAAGATCCATCTACTAGGTGCTTGTTAGTGTTTGACTTGAAGCCTGACACTTTGAATAAAATTTGAGAGAATTCGTACCTGAATGAACAGCCAGTTTACTTCTATTTTTTTTCAAAAGTGGACAATTTATATAAAATCTCCAAGCTGATATGCTACATCTTTGGGCAATGTGTTATTCAAACCTGAAGCTCAGCTTAAACACACACTTTACCTTCATTTGAATTAATGAATTGGTCCTCCCTCTCTTTCTGTGCCTTCTGAACTTTGCAAACTGTTTTGAAGAGTTCAATTATTCCAAAAATTTGAAGAGTTCAATTATTCCAAAAATTACTTCAATGCATTTTAGTGATATACTAAGTGAATTGGTTTTGTAAAAAATTTACAAGTCTTCTGTTATTTTTTTGTTGAGCCTGCATATGGATTTTAAGAAGGAATATGGATACCATTTTAAGTTCCATTATATTTGGTGTAGATATATTTCAGTACGGAGTACTTCATTTCACTTGAAATAGTGTTTTTGTTTTAGTTTTATTTGCATATACAAATATACTAAAGCATCTCAGGATTTTGTTTAGAGGGTGAAAAAAATTGGAAAATTGTGGAGTTGCACAACTAGAATTGTGTTTGAAAATCAAAAGAATGTGCTGATCAACCACGCAGATATTGTTCAAAAAACTGTTCATGAAATGCATTATTTCTAATTTGAAACGTTTCGAAAAATAAAGATAATTTCAAGACTGAAATCCAAGCCTAAAATTTTCTGATTTTAGTAAGATGTGTCATAATTTCTGTAGAAAGCAGTTATTCAACCTTTGAGAACTGTAAACCATATTATATACCATAATAGTAAAGAGGTACCTAACAAATAAATCTATGAGCTTGATAAAAGTGAGGCATTGTGATTCTGTTTATTATGTGTTTCCTTGTGAAATAAAAAAATATATCAAATTTACATGTCTTTCCATGAATAGACTAGGTCTTCTGCAACATAGATACACTTCTGGTCCTAAGATAGGGATTGAAAAATAGTGTCAAGTGGGATATAATGCAGGTTCTAAATTTTGGAAGTTACCTTACTAGACCAACAGTTCACAAATGCTTCATTATAGTGATAGTGGAGTAGTTCGGGTCCTTCCGATTAACAGGATCTTCGTTGATTCTGAAGGTTCTGATTTGTGATTGTTTCAGTCTTAAGGGATTTATCTTGCTGAATCAGCTGTAGTTGTAGCATAGAGGTAGCAATGTTCATGAGCTTGATAGACAACCTTGCTATGTTTCATATAAATGTTCACCAATTAATGACATGGCTACTATTTCAGTAGTTTTTCAATTCTGCTGTTGTGGTCATTTACCACAAGTTTCAGCATCCAAGTGGTATAGCTGAAATTTGCCTTTTGTAAGTATAACACCGACCTCTGAGTTGGTATTTCTTGTTTCCAACTTCCCTGTTTGTTTACTGAGATTAAGGTAGCAGCAGGTGCTGTAATTATTCACTGCAATTCCAGTAATATCACGTGGTACCAAGTTTGAATTTGACATGATAATTCCTATTGAAATATTTAAGTCATCCATTTTTTTAATAATCTATTGATGATCTTGTTGGTTGTATTTGAAGTTTCCATCACCAAAGTTACCATCACTTTCAGCACCTCTACCTCTGTGCCCCTTGCCACCGCCATGTACATCTTGTAAACTATCATTGGCCTTATGGACAAGGCTAATGCGGTGGAGATTGATGATCCTCATAAAGCCCCAGAGCCTAATCGAGACAAACAAGAATCTGTAGAGAAGCTCGTGGCCAACGGAGCGTGGACCCTTTGCAACAAGGAGAAGGTGCATATATAACCTTCTTTTTTCTCTTGATTAGTGGTTATTGTTGTTTGAATTGTAAAACTCGAAATCAGTTTGATGTTGTGAAATTATGCATTGAAGAACAAGTGAATGAAAGTATTACCAATTACCAATTAGATCAGTATTTTTTTTATTGATGCACATATGGTTAGCTCACCCTTTTTATCCAGAATAATAATTATTCATACTGGTCAAATTTTCTTGTTTCCCCCAATGTTTCAAATGGTCTGAATATTTCGTACCTGACATGGAACCACCCAGAAAAGATCCATCTACTAGGTGCTTGTTAGTGTTTGACTTGAAGCCTGACACTTTGAATAAAATTTGAGAGAATTTGTACCTGAATGAACAGCCAGTTTACTTCTATTTTTTTTCAAAAGTGGACAAATTTATATAAAATCTCCAAGCTGATATGCTACATCTTTGGGCAATGTGTTATTCAAACCTGAAGCTCAGCTTAAACACACACTTTACCTTCATTTGAATTAATGAATTGGTCCTCCCTCTCTTTCTGTGCCTTCTGAACTTTGCAAACTGTTTTGAAGAGTTCAATTATTCCAAAAATTTGAAGAGTTCAATTATTCCAAAAATTACTTCAATGCATTTTAGTGATATACTAAGTGAATTGGTTTTGTAAAAAATTTACAAGTCTTCTGTTATTTTTTTGTTGAGCCTGCATATGGATTTTAAGAAGGAATATGGATACCATTTTAAGTTCCATTATATTTGGTGTAGATATATTTCAGTACGGAGTACTTCATTTCACTTGAAATAGTGTTTTTGTTTTAGTTTTATTTGCATATACAAATATACTAAAGCATCTCAGGATTTTGTTTAGAGGGTGAAAAAAATTGGAAAATTGTGGAGTTGCACAACTAGAATTGTGTTTGAAAATCAAAAGAATGTGCTGATCAACCACGCAGATATTGTTCAAAAAACTGTTCATGAAATGCATTATTTCTAATTTGAAACGTTTCGAAAAATAAAGATAATTTCAAGACTGAAATCCAAGCCTAAAATTTTCTGATTTTAGTAAGATGTGTCATAATTTCTGTAGAAAGCAGTTATTCAACCTTTGAGAACTGTAAACCATATTATATACCATAATAGTAAAGAGGTACCTAACAAATAAATCTATGAGCTTGATAAAAGTGAGGCATTGTGATTCTGTTTATTATGTGTTTCCTTGTGAAATAAAAAAATATATCAAATTTACATGTCTTTCCATGAATAGACTAGGTCTTCTGCAACATAGATACACTTCTGGTCCTAAGATAGGGATTGAAAAATAGTGTCAAGTGGGATATAATGCAGGTTCTAAATTTTGGAAGTTACCTTACTAGACCAACAGTTCACAAATGCTTCATTATAGTGATAGTGGAGTAGTTCGGGTCCTTCCGATTAACAGGATCTTCGTTGATTCTGAAGGTTCTGATTTGTGATTGTTTCAGTCTTAAGGGATTTATCTTGCTGAATCAGCTGTAGTTGTAGCATAGAGGTAGCAATGTTCATGAGCTTGATAGACAACCTTGCTATGTTTCATATAAATGTTCACCAATTAATGACATGGCTACTATTTCAGTAGTTTTTCAATTCTGCTGTTGTGGTCATTTACCACAAGTTTCAGCATCCAAGTGGTATAGCTGAAATTTGCCTTTTGTAAGTATAACACCGACCTCTGAGTTGGTATTTCTTGTTTCCAACTTCCCTGTTTGTTTACTGAGATTAAGGTAGCAGCAGGTGCTGTAATTATTCACTGCAATTCCAGTAATATCACGTGGTACCAAGTTTGAATTTGACATGATAATTCCTATTGAAATATTTAAGTCATCCATTTTTTTAATAATCTATTGATGATCTTGTTGGTTGTATTTGAAGTTTCCATCACCAAAGTTACCATCACTTTCAGCACCTCTACCTCTGTGCCCCTTGCCACCGCCATGTACATCTTGTAAACTATCATTGGCCTTATGGACAAGGCTAATGCGGTGGAGATTGATGATCCTCATAAAGCCCCAGAGCCTAATCGAGACAAACAAGAATCTGTAGAGAAGCTCGTGGCCAACGGAGCGTGGACCCTTTGCAACAAGGAGAAGGTGCATATATAACCTTCTTTTTTCTCTTGATTAGTGGTTATTGTTGTTTGAATTGTAAAACTCGAAATCAGTTTGATGTTGTGAAATTATGCATTGAAGAACAAGTGAATGAAAGTATTACCAATTACCAATTAGATCAGTATTTTTTTTATTGATGCACATATGGTTAGCTCACCCTTTTTATCCAGAATAATAATTATTCATACTGGTCAAATTTTCTTGTTTCCCCCAATGTTTCAAATGGTCTGAATATTTCGTACCTGACATGGAACCACCCAGAAAAGATCCATCTACTAGGTGCTTGTTAGTGTTTGACTTGAAGCCTGACACTTTGAATAAAATTTGAGAGAATTTGTACCTGAATGAACAGCCAGTTTACTTCTATTTTTTTTCAAAAGTGGACAAATTTATATAAAATCTCCAAGCTGATATGCTACATCTTTGGGCAATGTGTTATTCAAACCTGAAGCTCAGCTTAAACACACACTTTACCTTCATTTGAATTAATGAATTGGTCCTCCCTCTCTTTCTGTGCCTTCTGAACTTTGCAAACTGTTTTGAAGAGTTCAATTATTCCAAAAATTACTTCAATGCATTTTAGTGATATACTAAGTGAATTGGTTTTGCAAAAAATTTACAAGTCTTCTGTTATTTTTTTGTTGAGCCTGCATATGGATTTTAAGAAGGAATATGGATACCATTTTTAAGATCCATATATTTTTTTCTTTTTTCCCCTTTTCCTCCACAATTAAATTTACAGCCTTAGCTTGTTAAAGGTCTTTCCATAACTGTTAATATTACAGCAAATGTCTACTATTAGTCATAGCAGACATTTGTTAGCAATAAATATTACAGCAAATGTCTACTATTAGTCACAACTGTCAATATTTTCAGCTTCATACAATGAGATTTTGCCTGACATCATTATGATTATAGATTAAGTTGTTATCAAATTGCTTCATGCTTAAAGATATTCCACCTCCAACAACTTTCTCATAGACTGCCATTTGTGATTCTTCAGTCATAATACCTTTCACTTGTGTTATGATCAAGGCACATTCCTTTTTTTTCATTCAGGGACAAAGAGACTTAGAGCACTGATTCTTCTCTTACTGGAATTTGAGAATCTGGTTCAAGTATCCTTTTTTTGTTGAATCTTTTGGTTACTCCTTTACTAGAAAGTATCTATGGTAGTTTCTCAAATTTTATTATTGAAAAGTCTAGTGCTATAATTAATTCTCTTTCTTGTTTCTTTGGTTATGTTATGTTGCTTTGAGCTGGAAATTAGGTCAGAAATTTTTTTAAAAAAATTGAAGAGAATCTCAAGAAGTGAGAAATCATGAAGACAAATGTCAATCTTTAAATATATTAATGGTTTTAAATGGAATATTAAGTGCTAAGCTACGCTTCTTGTGATCTTTTTGTTCTCTCTTGGTGATTGTTATTTGCTATATTCTGATAAGGATTAGTGACTAGATGACACTCCCATAATATGGGTTGGTTACCTTTTATTTTTAAAATTTGCTATCAAGTAGACTAATACAAACAGAATCCAACAATATATGGACTCTCCTTGATCTTGAGGTGTTAATGTTGGTGTTTGTCTTGATGAAATCAGGGACTCAATTGGTGATGGTTTTAGTTTGGTCATTTCTCAGATGACTATGATTGCAATGTGGATATAGAATTATGGGATAGTATTACTTGGTAGAATATCTTTTCTTTGGTTATTAACTCTTATGTTGTCTAGTTTCAACCAAAGTTCGAAATTTCGGTCTGTATCGACATACTGAGCAGTATGGTACGTACCTAGGCTATTATTTAATAATTGTCTCAACATTTTAAAACGAACAAGTTATCATATTAAGAATATTGGTTTTCCTACCTTGTTGGAGTTGCATGTAAAGGAACTGAACATAATACCTTCGCTATTGATGAATCATTTAAAGGCTCCACACAATTAGCTGTTGGACTTTCTGTTGTTTTTTTCACTTTTCAAAAGTATGTTTTTTCCTCGCATTTGAACATGAGGTAGCAAATAGTTTCCTCGTTTCTCTCTGTGTGCATATCTAGATGTCTAGAATCTAGGAGTATATTATTGGTTTGGCTATCATGAATATCAAAATTCAAATAATAGATCTTTCTGAGATTTTTTTTTTTTCTGCCGTTATGTAGTCCATTCTCAAATCTTATATAGAAAATATTTTATTGATGTCAGTCATCTAGTTTTACATGGCATGCCATATTTAGTAATTTGTGCGCAAGGTTTTCCTTACCGAGTGGTAAGACTCGTATCGCCCGGTACATACCGGTCCGGCGGTTGACCGGTACATGGACCGACCGCTACCGGGCGGTACCGCTAAGATCGGCCATCTCTCATTCTCAATATATTCAACCAAAATATTGTAGATTCTATAAAACAGTTTTCCAAGCAAGTTTGTCCACATGCGAACCAATTTTAGTTACTAAGACTTTTAGTTAAAAGCAATGATTTTTCAATTTTAGTTATTTTGGGTTTCATGGGAGCCAATTTTTGTTCATAAGACTTCCTAAACATACATTTGTTATTCATTATAAGTTTTTTATTTTTTTATGTTGGATCTTAAGTTGCTAAACCTAAAAATTTATGTATTAGGATGAAATCCTACATTAACAAGATGTACTTTGACTAGTTTATATTAACTAATCTAGACAAAAGTAAGCAAATTATGGGTAGGTTGGATATTTTACATTATATGATTCAAGTTATAAAAATTCTACATGCTCTTGCAAAACTCTTAGGATATGCTGAAATAAAAGTTGCAACTGTTATTCAAGTTATAAAAATTCTACATATTCTTGCAAAACTCTTAGGATATGCTGAAATAAAAGTTGCAACTGACCATAACAAGAAAAATGATATAACTAAATTCCTTGATGGTGTGAGACAATTTGATTATTTATTTTGTATTACAATATGTCTCTTTGACTCAAGTCTTTGATAGTGTAATTAATTTCATTGTCTTCTTCTATATAAATTATTATCTAAAAGAATCTTCCAAGCTCCCGATATTTTCTTGATTTCTGATTTTTCTTTTCTTTTAGTACACTAGTTAATGGAGCTATCTCTTGTTCTTCCAAGGCCTTCCCTCATTAAGATATTAGGACATGCGACCCAGTTGATATATGGATATGAAAATTGAACAAAGGTTGTACAAAGATTGCATTATCATACAAAGTCTCATTTGTGTGATTTGGGAGAAAATAGTGTATGATACTTGGACATGTTTCTGATGTAAACCACTTGTTGACAAACCTAAAATTGCAGTGTTTGATTTCTTTTCTGTCTTCAATGGTACTACAAAAGAATAATTCCTATGGTTTTGTAGAGATTATAGCAGAAGTGACTTGAATGGCCAAAAATCATAAATATTTTAGATAATTTTTTTTTCTAATTGATGTTTGGTACGTACAGAAGTTGAAAGTCAACTCATCATTATGTCTACTTCTAGATGTTATGATGACATTAATTTTAGATATTTTCTATATTTCATGAGACATTGAACCAAGATTTATAAATATTTGCATAACTTTTTTAATGCATGCTATTGTGTTTCATTTTTTCATCTTTCATGGGACAAATGCGATAAATATTTATATAGTTGGGTTTCCTTAGCACAAGTGGAGTACCAATAGACCAGGTGAATGAAAATGTTCTCACCTAAACGTTAGGCAGGAGGCAAGGCTAGGAGGGACATAAATTTAAATGGACAAATTCATCTTATATAAGTATGTGTTAGACTTAAATACATTTTTGCTTAGTTGCAAACAAGATGAAACATGTTCAATCTAGTATTGTTATTATGTTGATGTGAATGCCTCAATCGAGAACTTCATTTCTCTAAGATTTTTTGCATTGGAAGTCATTGTGTTATAGGCTAGTGATCTATTCAGAGATGGTTTTATGCTTAATTGCCCCCTTTCCCCACCAAAATCACAGCGATAGAGAAAACAAACTTTCTTATGTTTTTATTTGTTAGCAAAAAATGTTTCTCATTATTAGGTTTAAAAGAGCGAGTAGTGCCATGATTGACCGGCCTCCTTGTTGTCTAATTAGGTAGAAGTATACTTATTTTTTGGATCTACAATTGTCATTTTTAAATTCCTGCTAGGTGTTTCAATTTTTATCTTTCTCAAAGAAAATTAGTTTCCTTACTTGATTTCTTGTTATGAGTACTAATACTTTTAACACCGCCAATGTCGGTCCCAAGCCCGAATGAAAAAGGTGGAGGGTTGCTTAAGGCCATAAAAAGCCAGTGTTGAAAACATGTTAGTACTCATAAGCTGGATCCTTACTGATATGATGGGCATGCATCAATGTATAATGTTAACTATTTAATGTGACAATTTGATATTTATTTAATGTTAGAATAATAGATGTATATATATCATGATTCATGCTAATTAATTTATTCATCAAGAAAATATGTAAATAATATTTATGGTGAATACATTATGATTTGTCTCATTATGATAAAAATATTATTTGATTTGAATACTATAGTCTTGGCATAACAAAGACTTCTAAGGTCAAATGAAATTTGTTATGTTTATGGTATAATTGAATAGTTTTTGAAAAAATAAAATATAAACGTTTTGTTTGGGATCATATCTTCTTGTATTATGTATAAATCTTGTTTGGTATGGCATTTCTACTTTTTATTTTTTTAAAGTACTAACACGTTTTCTATTGTGTTAGGGAATAAAAAAATATTTTATTTCGATTGATTTTGAAAACCACTATTAGATTGATTTTGTTACCATCTAATGACCCTTGCTAGAGCAAGATTCACCATATTGATTTATACCAGTGTATTGATATCTGATTGGTACGGTACCCGATATCGAGCAGTACGTACAGTACATAGTGCATGGTACATTAAAATATAATATAATATTTTATAATATAATATTTTATAATATAATATAATAAATATATATCATAAAAAATAAATGAGGCATAGCCTCGCCTTGCGGGAGAAATGAGGTGGTGCCTCATCCTCGAGCTGGAAGATAAGGTGACACCTCGTTTTCCAGCGAGAGAACGAGGCGTTGCCTCGTTCCCACGCGGGATGACTAGGTGGCGCCTCGTCCTTGAGCTAGAAGACGAGGCGGCCCGAGAATATTATTTTTTTTTGTAGTTTCTTCTTTATGTTTTATAATTTTGATCTTCTATTCTAATACACTAAAAATTTGAACGCCTCGTTCTCTCGCTGGAAAACGAGGTGTCGCCTCGTCCTTGAGCTGGAAGACGAGGTGGCCCAAGAATATTATTTTCTCTTGTAGTTTCTTCTTTATGTTTTATAATTTTGATCCTCTATTCTAATACACTAAAAATTTCATGACATTTACAAATTGATTAATGGCTATCATCATTATTTGAAAGAGGCATTGATAACTTTAGTGGTAAACTGATAATGAGGCTTCATTGGTGGAATTATTTTGCACAATGTTGGGTCATTCAGAACCATAACAATGATCTATTGTATTGCATCATCTTAGGAGAATTGTTGACATAGGAAGCTACGATGAATGAACCACTTTACATGGTTAAACAAAATTTGGTTTGCTCTCGATCAGTAAGGACTCTTCCTGAATTAGTAGCTTCCATTTTAGTTATAAAGACATGGGATTGAGTGACGGTAATAGCATCCTCTGACCCTTCAATGTTGTTGCGAACACATACAATGATGGTATTACTAGCCTTTATCTTGCATGTAGAGAGAGCTCAACTACAATACGTCCTTGTACCCACTCATATCATCCTTCAAGGAATGGGCAAAGTTACCAATTCATTGGAAGTGAGTCATTTAACAAGACTTTCATCGCATATTCTGACAAGTGTATGTCTTTATTCTCCTGCTAAGAATATTACTTTGACACCTAAAAGTGTTTGGAGGAACCTGGAATAGAAGGGAATGTCAAAGACAACTTACATATATTTTTTACCTGATGTTTATTTCTAAATATATGTTGTAGTGTAACTGCTTAAGAGTATCATTGTTATTACGTATTCAAAGATATTGTCTTGAACAATCACTTATATGATTTACATTTTCTATGTTAGAAATTTGTTAGATGAAAAAATTTAAAGCCGTCAGCTTATTCGATTTTTATTTAATTTTAGGTGTGCTTAATGATTTGGAGAAAAAATTATGCCTATCTTTGTGCAAACTTAGAAATGAATTTGATGTTGCAAAACTAGTATGTTTGCCCTATCTATTTAATAATTGGTTTTGGCATTTTAAAATATGAAATAAATTATTTTGATTTTTAATCTATTTTTTCATGACTTTATTAACTGTTTGTTATAGATCTTCTTAGATTTTTTTTTTTTTATGGAAAGTTCTGAAAGCTATCATCCAGCTCTTGGGATCCTAACATTCAATGCATTTGGGATGTAATTCTTTAGGTTGGGTCCTATGATAGATTAATTTTCTCTTTTCTTATCTTTTTCGGTGAAGGTAGGGTATTATCCACCCATGGAGATGATTTACTTGGTTTGAGCACCTAGTGATAAGGTCATGTTTAGATTTTGGACCTAATTAGTTTTTTTACTGGTTCATTCCACTATCTTACATGAGTCGATCCTTCTAGCATACACTGATACAACGACACCTAGTGGGTCCATAAGTTAAAGAGTCACATATGATGAGTTAGTTTTGGGTAAGAATTTTAAGTTAAATTATTATTATTTTATTATTTTATATGGGTCCCTATCTTTGTTTATATTATTTTGTGAGACTTCACGTCTACCTAAATACATGGTTTCAAATATTGATTTGTATTATTTATATATGATCTTTTTGGATGATACCAAGTGGTACAGGTATGTGTACTGCTCACATATGATCATATCAGTCCATTAGATTATTGATATTGGTATTTAATCAAGATTTAAATTGTTAGTTTCAAATACCATAGCATATGGACTATACTATGGTGGTATACAGTTAAATTGATTATACAAGCATACCAAGCAACTTTTAGTAGTACAATTCAATGAGACATAAGTAAGGGTATTGACAATAATATTTAAAATGTTATGGCTAGTGGTAAGTAGTAACAAAAAAATACAATTTCCGATACATGATTCGTACAAGTCTAACCATGAACAAATAGGATCTGGTGCATATTGATGTATCAACACTTGACATGTTATGTACCATTCTATCTTGCCATACTTTAATTCTTATGATGCCATAATCTTCATAATACATATCTTTTGATTTTGGACTAAAAAATTTACTACACATGGTTTTTCTTTTAGAATTATCTCTTTAAATCACTGTTAATTGTTCTATTAGTTTGTCTTCCTTGAATTTTTTATATGTTATGTCCTTAAAATTAGTTTTATTATCATCTAAGTCCCTTAATCCCGGTTGCTTGCTGATGTCTCTTAAAGGGTACATATGCAAAGTACTGAATGACAATATACAAAATTCTTATTAGAAATAATTTGTTCATAGAAGAAGGAAAGGTCATAAGCCTTTTGAAACTTTTTTAATTAAATTATAGGTTCTAATACTAGTTACTAATATTATGGAAGCCAAACCCATAATAAAACCCCATTTTTATTATGTTATTGGGCTTCATTCTCAATGCCTTGCATTTTCAATATATAGATAGTGGATTCATTGTTATTTAATTCCTAGACAAACTGTAATGTTTATGTATGAAAAGTAATTTTGAATTATATCAATGTTTATCCAATATAAACTAAAATTAAAGAGAAATTCAAACTTTTAAGGAATTACTCAATGACGATACTAGTAAAATGTCAAATATCATTTGAATTAATAGTAAAATTCTTGAAATTAACGTCTCTGATGTAAGATTTCAAGAATTGATCTCAAAGGAAAGCATTGCCTAATCTGATTCACAAATACTAGATTAAACCTATAAAACTAAGAATTAACTAGAATATCATATTTTGATAATGAAATCAATTGATGAGTTTATGAATAATATGTTTTTAAGATAAGTGATATAGTAAATACTTCGATCAAAGATATAAACCATCACATGATAAATTATCAAAGTAGGAGAATCAAACTTGGGTCGAAAAAATATCATGTCAGAGATTGGATGATGGGCCATACAATTGGTCGACGTGTCGAATATTAGACTTCGTGCTATGAGTTCCAGCATCATGCTGGAAGGATTGGGTATTGTGCCAAAAGATCAGATGTTGGAAGTCAATATGTCGATAGATCGGGCGATATGTTGAAGGAAAGAACGATGCAGCGGAGGTTCAAACGAAGTGTCGAATAATCAGGTGACATGCCGGAGTGCTAGACATTGTGCAGAACGCTTTGTGATTATGCTAGGTTTGTGATTGGAGTGATTAAGTCTTGTTCGAAGTCATTTGGGGTCAAATTGAGTTGGTATTGGGTCAAGACCATGCCAACTTGACAAGAAGCCCATTGGGCTTGAACCAGGGCCAAATTAGGCCTATTGGAAGGCCAATTCGTTGATCTGATGTTGGCCTGGGCAGTGGTACTGATAAGCCCAGGCAGCGGTATTGCCTAAGAGTCGAAAAGCACTATTTGTGCTTTTTCGGTAATACTGATGATGGTACCACTTACGGCGACGATAGTATCTCCTAGGCCGATGGTGGTACCACTAGAGCTAGGATTCCTGACCCTGTTTCAGCGGTAGTACCACCTAGTGCCAGTGGTAGTACCATTAGTACCCCAAAAATTTTAAATTTTTGGCTCCGTTCTTGTAGCCTTTTAGGGTCTATAAATACTCTACTCATGTTTACTTGATGGAGCAAGAATTTTTTAAAACAAAAGTATTGAAAACTCTATGTGAGTAGTTTTTAAGTCTCTTCCTCCTTGAGTTTAAAGGTGATTCTAAGTTATAGAAGGTGTGAGGTCTCTTGTAAAAGAGAGAGTGTAAAGGTTCTCCCTAAGCTTGCTAAAAGGAGAAGAGTTGTAATAAGGGTAGTTGATCTTTGCCTGTTGGAAAGAAGATCAATAGTAAAAGCCGATAGCCTCGAGAGAAGAGGAATCGGGAGTGGACATAGGTCAGGACGATCGAACTACTATAAATTGATTTGTATTCTTTCTCTTGCCTTGATCTGCTCTTGCATACTGATTTACTTACTAGCAACCTCTACTCATACTTTTTAGTTACATTTTCGATATGCATTTGTCGATCAAACTTTTAAATTCGGATCCTTTTTGCTATAACACTAATTCACCCGCCTCCCCCTCTAAGTGTCACAATGATCCTAACAATTGATATCAAAGCTTGGTTCTCTCAGTTGGATTAATAATTGATATCAAATAGAATTTAATAGCTTTTTGAGGTAACCAAGAAGGTCACTCCATCACTCGTCCTCCTATGTTCAATAAGATGGACTACACCTATGAAAAAAATTAAATACAAATTTTCTTGATTTTGATCTTTGGAGCATTATCAGATTTGATTTTAAAAAAATCTTCTAAGCCGATGAATGAATGGAATGATTCTGAAAAAAAAAATATTTTCCTTAAATGCTAAAGCTATGAATATTTTATTTTATATTTTGAACAAAAATGAGTTTAATCATGCTTCTACTTATAATACTAGACATGCTATTTGGCACACACATTCGATTACCCATGAAGGCATAGAGGAAAAGAATCTAAAGTTAATCTTTTGGTACATAATTATGAATTATTTAAAATGAAGCCAAGTGAAATGATTAGTAATATGTACACCTGTTTTACGGATGTTATCATTGGCTTAAAAGCTCTTGGTAAAAATTATACTAATTTTTAATTAGTAAACAAGATTTTAATATCTCTTCCCAAAAGGTAGGATCCAAAGATAATGATAATTCAACAAGTCAAAGACTGGAATAACTTTTCTATTGAAGAACTCATAGGATCTTTTATAACCTATGAAATGACATATAAAGCTCATAATGAAGAAGAGAAAAACCTTCCTAAGAAAAGAAAGGATATTGCACTTAAAATTATAACCTATGAAATGACATATAAAGCTCATAATAAAGAAGAGAAAAACATTCCTAAGAAAAGAAAGGATATTACACTTAAAACCAAAGAAGACTACTCGAATGAAAGCTCAAGTAAATATGATGATGACATAACACTCCTTACAAGTAGATTTAAAAAGTTCATAAGAAGGAATAAAATAAATCATGCAAGGCAAGAAGATAAAAGTAAAAGTGAACCTAATAAAGATGAAGTCATATGTTATAAATCCAAAAAGCTATGTCACTTCAAAAATGAGTGTCCACGATTGAAAAAGAAGTTGTCAAACCTAAAAGAAGAAACAAGCATTCAAGGCACCATGGGATGAATCAAGTGTATCACAAAAGCAAATCATTAAAGATGAAGTGACAAACTATATTTTGATGGCCTTCAATGATGAGGTATTTGACTCACTCGAAACATCTTTTATCTTATGATGAATTACTTGATGCATTTTATGATTTATATGATGAACTCAAAAAGATTGGTAAGAAATATAATTCATTAAAAAGGGATCATCCATTACTTACTAATGATTTGATACATTAAAAATTATGCATGACAAATATACATCAACATCTTATACTTCTTGCTTTAAATGTGAAGATTTAAAATTATCTAATCTTGAACTTAAAAAGGAGTTATTTAAAAAATCACATGTTTTGGAAAATATACAAAAGATCTTAATTGCCATGAGTGAGAAACTAGAACATTGCTTAGAAGAATCAATTGATAGTAATAATATAATAGAATCTCTTAAAAAGAAAAATATGTTACTATGTCAAACATTAAAAAAAATTAAAATTAAAAATAAATTATTTAATATGATTCTTACTAAATAAGGTTGTGGATTTAGATAAGAAGGTATTGAATTCACTAGTACACATCATAAGCTAAGTAAATTTGTAAAAGGACCCACACTATATATTCTTTCAAAAGTAAAATATAATTTTTATGGAAGATTTGATCACTATGCTTATATATGCTCTCTTAAAATATATAGTTCTTATAAATTAGTTTGGGTTTCTAAAGGAACCATAAACGAGTTGATGCCAAAAGTAAAAAAAAAGAAGATATATGATAGGACCCTAACAAGATCAGGTCCATATCTATTGAGTCATGTTTTCTATTGAGTCATGTTGGTCGATCCAGTTAAGTCAATTAGGAGTCTCTTTGATTAGAAGTCCAAGTAGGAATTAGATTCGTAAGAGTTAGATTCGACTAGGAGTCTATTTGATTAGGAGTCCAAGTAGGAGTCATTTAGGAGTGTCTATAAATAATGGAGTAAAACTTTCATTAGCATCAATGGAAATACTTTTATTTTAGTCTATTGGCCAAAACTCTATGAGGGCTGATCCCCTATAGTGATCAAGGAGGGCTGATTCTCTATAGAGATCAAGGAGGCTCGATCCCCTCGAAGTAATCGTTTATCCCCCTTTTCCACGATAGAACCCTAGGAGTCATATCAATTGGTATCAGAGCAGCGATCCTTAGTGTTCCACTGTGATTCACAACCAATCTCTGCTGCAACCTCTCCTCCAAAGATCTTGCAACCATCTTCGTGTGATACAATCATCGCGGTCATAGCCTTTGGTTGTGTTGGCATCCCACAGCCATTGACCACCTTTGTCGGTAACATAAGGACTACATGAAGGAATTTCTCACTGTTCGACCCCAAAAGCCACCGTCACCGCTTTTGCCACTACCACCACCTCCATTTTTCACTTCAGCCGCAGTGAGCACTGCTGCCTACATGACGCTGCCAGCCTCTACCGCAACAATCTCTCATTGCCATCTCTGTCCCACGCTGCTCCTTCCCTGTCACTGTTTCCCTCTTCCTCAACTGCGATGACAACCCAATCACTACCACCTCCTCTGCCATCGACTTCGCCCCCGCTATCTCCCACATTTGTCCTCCTACAGTCGGCCCCATCCACACCTTCTCACAATAGCCACCTAGAAGCCATCTCCTTGCCTCTTCCTATTTCACAATCGCTGTAGCCTAACTACCATTGTCGCTACTGCCTCCACTATAGTCGCACCTTCCTCCCTCCCACTGCAGCGCATAGCCCTATTGTCGCAGCACCAGCCCCTAGTCAGAACTTGCTCAGAATTTTCAGTATTGTCAAAGGTATTTTCATAATTCTGGATGAGAGGGCAGTCCTCAAAATTTTTAGAATTATTGAGGGCACTTTCAAAATTCTGGAAGGGAGGACAATCCTCACAATTTCCAGAATTATTGAGGGTATTTTAGAAATTATGTAAAGTGGGACAGAATTAGAATTTCTCAAATTCTGAGGGGCAGAGTCATCTTTTTCTATAAAAACCCTAGCCCTCCTTGCCTTCACTACGCTGGCGGCGGCCCCTTGCGGCCGGTAGCCCCTTGCGGGCTGGCCGTTGGCGACCGCCCCTTGCGGGCGCACTGCGGGCAGTTGCCCCTTGCGGCCTGGCCGCGGGTGGCTGTGTCACCTTTTGCTAGCGGCTTTCCCCGCAGCCTTAGCCGCAGTCGGCCACCCTTAGAAGGGATGTGGTCGTGGTCAGCCGCCCTTGCAAAGGGCTTGGCCATGGCCGGTCGCCCCATTTCCTCGCTGCTTTCGCTACGAAAACGTAGCAAGAACGCGTAGAATGATTCTACGTGATTCAATATCATCACACGTAGTTTAAAACCAATCTTTCACATGAAAACCTTGGCTCTGATACCACTATTGGGAAACCTTAGCGGGTGCATCACATGTGCAGTAGAAATCAAAACAAAAAATCAGTTTCCCACGCAGATCAAATCGTCATGCAAAAGATTGGGGTCGCAAAAAAAAAATCGTGTTATTGGTATACACACGATGGATCTCTGTAGCAAAACTCCTCCAATATGATCTCGCAACTCTTGCATAGAGGGAGGGAGAAGAATAGGAGGGGGGGGGGGCTAAGGTGTAGCCTATCAACCATGAGTCTCCCCTCCTATTTATAGAGAGCCACCAAAAAATCCTAAGGCTCCTGCCTTAGTGGGTATTGGATCTCCTTCCAATTATCAACTAAACTTGTATTTTTGGATCTCTATATAATAATCTCCTTAGGTCTCTAATTGAGTCTTAATCAAGGAGCTCATCAGCATAGGGTCTTATCTAATGAGAATAGGGGCTAGTTGGATCTCCATCCAATCCCCTATTCGCTGCATCTACCATATGTGTGTGAACCTCTAGGCCTGATACCGAGCTGACCGTGAGTTGCTCCCATCAGAACTCATTCTGATATAGTGAATTATTATCCCCATAATAATTCACTTGACTCATCGACTATAGATGTACTAGGCCACTACGCCTTAGTCCCCAGATGATACAGGGGGATCAAATCTATTGGACCTATCTATCCATAATTACCGTGTATCTATAGTCCCTTATCTAACTAATATCCCAGAGACTGTATATTGGACATGGTATTATCATGTCATAAACGAAATCAGTTTGTCTTGCTCTAATCGGATTCTACAGAAGAACTTTTTCTCTCTGATTCCGAATGACCCTAGCTAGGGATTTGTCTGAGCAAGCACATATGAGTTATTCCTCTCGTAATACTGAGAGTGGATAATCCTCTATTGACACTCAATTATCTTCGTAAGGTTGGCTACAATCCTGATAACCAACTGTACTAGATTTGAAGCTTTCTAAACCTGAAGTCTAGTGTCAAAGAAAGGAGTACTCATACAAGACATCCTTGGTGTCTCAAGTCAAAAGACCAGATACATAACTAGGACTATAAAATTGTTATCTGATATTAGGTATCTTTAACCATACAGCGTTCCATAAGCGGATCAATCAGTGAACTCATTCTCCAATGAGCACTTGTACTATATCCTTAGTGTCTCCACACAAGTGGCTATGAGACTAGCCGCCTCTATCATATGGACATGTATATAGTACACCGATCTGTCCGGTTATCTCGATGTCCCTCTCGAGCAACCTATGACCGGGATTATTCTTGATTTATGTTTAATCCAACTCCTATTGCACAGAACCAAGGACATCACAATATATATGTAATAAATAATATAATATGAGAATATATCAATAATAATCATAAGCAAAAAGATCGCACAGCGTGTCATACGTGTCATCACTCACATGATTATCTTGTATAGCACTTGTAACCAGCATTTACTGCCTTCCAATGTTCTAAACCTGGATCCATTTGATACATGCTCATGACACTCAAAGCATATGCTATATCAGGCCTAGTACATAACATAGTATATATGATAGACCCTATCACTAAGGTATAGGGATCCTATCCATGTCTGACATTTTTAGAAGTCTTTGGGGATATACTCGTAAAAAGTGATATTCAATGTCTTATCGGTATATGACCTCTCTTGAAATTTTTCATGTCAAACCTTTTGACAATAGAGTCTATGTGCCTGGACTACGATAAGTCAAGCATCCTCTTGGATCTATCTCTATAGATCTGGATCACAAAAATATAGGATGCTTCCCTTAAGTCCTTCATAGAGAAGTTTCTAGCTAGTCAAGTCTTAATTGTGGAGAACATTCCTACATCATTTCCAATTATTCAAATGTCATCCACATATAGCACCAAGAAGGTAATAATGCTCTATCTTATCTTCCTATACACACAAGTCTCATCTTCATTCTTAACGAAGTTACTAAATCTAATCACCTTATCAAATCTTATGTTCCAACTTCAGGAAGCTTGCTTCAATCCATAAATGGACCTAATCAACTTGCACACTTTATGTGGACTCTCTCTGGATATGAATCCCTCTAATTGTATTATATACACCTCCTCCTCGAGGTTGTCATTGAGGAATACTATTTTTACATCTACTTATCAGATCTCATAGTCATAGTGTGCTATAGTGGCTAATATAATTTTAGTAGATTTAAGCATAGCTACAGGTGAAAAGGTTTTGTCACAGTCTATTCCTTGCCTTTGACGATATCCTTTAGCTACCAGTCTTGTCTTATAGGTCTCCATCTTTCTATCCACTCCAATCTTTTTCTTAAAGATCTATTTGCAACTAATGGATACGATACCCTCAGGTACATCCACAAGGTTCCAAATCTTGTTGGAGTACGTGAAATTCATTGTACAATTCCTCCTTTCTTATACATCATTGAGCTAAGGTGTATAAAGAGGTGTCCACTGGGATAGAATCCTATGGTCTCTAAGGAATTGGGTGAACTCTGTACTTAAGTATTCTCCTTCTCGATCTGATCGAAGTGTCTTAATACTCTTTCCAATCTGGTTCTCTACCTCATTCTTATATTCCCTAAATTTCTCAAAGGCCTCACACTTGTACTTCATCAAGTACATGTGTTCATACCTGGAGAAATCATCAATGAATGTAATGAAGTATGAGTAATCGCCTATAGCCTAAGTCAACATGGGACCACATACATCACTATGTATGAGTTCCAATAACTCATTAACTCTCTCTTCAGTTCCACTAAAAGGAGAGTTGGTCATCTTACTTGAAGGCAAGATTCGTAAGTTACATACATCTCATAGTCAAAGATATGAATTGTTCCTTCATGTTTATGACTAGCTTATAATGTCATAGGTATGAATTGTTCACCTTATCTCTTTTCCTCTTAGACGTATTTACATTCATGATGTGTAAATAAGTGTCTAACATATATAAGTCATTTATCAGGGTCCCTCTAGTGATGATATCATCATTCATAGTTATTGAATAATTATTATTCTAAAAACTAATTTATATCCACTAATTATCAAACAATAGATGAAAATAATATTTTTAATAATAGAGAAAATAAATTAGCCTAAATCCAATACAAGGATCGCTCCACCATGTAGATGTAGGGTGACCTCCCTAACGGCAACTGCAATAACTCTTGCTCCCTTGCTCATTTTGAGGTCCATCTCACCTCTGGCCAATCTCCTAGGTCTTGCCAGAACCTACAACGAATTACAGATATGATAAACATCCCCGGTATCCAATACCCATGTGTTATCATAAAAATCTAATAAGTGTAGACTAATTATGAATATACCTGAAGCTTCTCTAAGCTTCTATTTTATCTTGTCTATAAGGTAATCCTTACAGTTCCTCTTCTAGTGCCCGTCTAGACTGTAATAGAAGTATTATTTGTCGGGTCTTTCTCGGCAACCTTTGCCTTATCCGGTCTTTCTTTGCCTTTGCCCTTCTTAATGGTTGTACTAGTCTTCCTTTTCTTCTTGGTCTCACCAATATAGAGAACTAGCTTCTCTTTCTTGATGGCACTATCAGCTTCTCTCAACATATAGAGGAGCCGAGAGAGAGTCACCTCAAACTTGCTGATGTTAAAATTCACGATGAAATGAGAAAAGGAATCTGGCAGAGACTAACGTATAAGATTAATGCACAAGTTATCCTCTAGGACTCTTCCTAGGCCTATGAGTTTCTTGATCTACTCTATCATCTTTATGACATGGTTATAAGCCGATGTCTCTTTTGTCATCTTGGCTTGGAAGAGACTCTTGGATATCTTATATCTTTGAGTTCTTCCTTATTTCTCAAACAGCTGACGGAGATGAAGAATGATAAAATTGGCATCCATGCTCTTATGTTTCCTCTGTAATTCAAGAGTCATGGAGGCCAACCTGTAATATTTTGCCAATATAGAATCATCTATATACTTCATATAGCGAGATCTTATCATCACTTGTCCCTTCTTCTGGTGTGGTATAATTGTATTAAGGACGTACATGATGTTCTTCACTATAAGAATAATTATCAAATTGTGAAGCCAATCCGTGTAGTTGGACTAGTGAGAATCGGGATTCAATCAGCATATTAGTGCAATCTCAAGTGACTCGACCAATTACACTAAGCCCGAAAGATGGACAACTCTTGCCAATCACAACTCCATGTGATTCCCGTCGTGTTCGGTCTCTAAATCATCATGGCCTCGACTGCTCGACAAACCATGAAGTTCAGTTAAGTAATCATCATAGTTACAAGATAAGTCTGATTTGGTGATATGATCTCGAGTGACTCGACTAAGCATACAATGTCCTCAGGTCACCGATGACATCTTTATGTCATAGTCAATATCTCGATCACGTAGATAGGTGAGCCGCGAGTGACTCGACCAACTCAACCTATGTCGCGATTCAATTTCTTCTTATAACCATAAAAAGTCACGTCAGCCAATCTTATTGTCACACGCTCATCAACTTAATATTATCGTGGGAGGAGTTTTTGTTTTATATCGATCTCCTAATATGTCGTGTCACAAATATACATATATATATATATATAGATATATGTATATGTATATATATACATACATATATATATAAATATATATATATATATACATATATATATATATATATGTATGCATATTTACATATATATATGTATATATGTGTATTTATTTGTATATATACATATACATATATGTATATGTATGTATATATTCATATACATATATATACCGACAAACACCAAAGTGAAAGATAATTTACTGTAGGAGATTGGGTTTTCCTTCATCTTTAGCCCTACAAGAAAACTTCCCTAAAGACTTGGTCCTCTATGAAATTATCTTCTCACTTTTTTGGGCCTTACTGTGATGTCCTCAGGTCACCGATGACATCTTTATGTCATAGTCAATATCTCGATCACGTAGATAGGTGAGTCTCGAGTGACTCGACAAACTCAACCTATGTCACGATTCAATTTCTTCTTATAACCATAAAAAGTCACGTCAGCCAATCTTATTGTCACACGCTTATCAACTTAATATTATCGTGGGAGGAGTTTTTATTTTATATCGATCTCCTAATATGTCATGTCACAAATATACATATATAAATATATATATACATATATATATACATATATGTATATATATATATATACATATATGTATGTATATATATATATATATATATATATATATATATATATATATATATATATATATACATATATATATATATATATGTATGTATATATATACATATATATATCTGTATATATGTATGTATATATATACATATACATATATGTATATATATGTATTTATTTGTACATATATGTATTTATTTGTATATATACATATATATATATATATATATATATATATATATATATATATATATATATATATATGTATATGTATGTATATATTCATATACATAAATATACCGACAAACACCGAAGTGAAAGATAATTGACTGTAGGAGATTGGGTTTTCCTTCATCTTTAGCCCTACAAGAAAACTTCCCTAAAGACTTGGTCCTCTATGAAATTATCTTCTCACTTTTTTGGGCCTTATAAAGTAATAGAGTGTATTGGACCCGTTGCCTACTATTTTGATCTCCCAACCAGCTCCAAGATACATCCAGTCTTTCATGTCTCCTGTCTCAAGATGAAGCTAGGCCAAGATGAGATAGTACAACATAACTTACTTGACATCTTTGCTGATGGTGAAGTTCAAGTTCAATTGGAAGCCATATTGGATCGTCGGGTTATGATACGTCGAAGACATCCTATGACCGAAGTGCTGGTGCAATTGGCCAATTTACCGACTGAAGATGCTATATGGGAGTCCTACGAAGCATTGCAAGTGAAGTATCTAGAGTTCGTTAATGCTTAGCCTTGAGGACAAGGTTGATTTGAAAAGGGTGGGTCTTATAGGACCCTGATAGGGTCGGGTCCACATCTATTTCATGATTGAGTTATGTTGGTCGATCCAGTCAAGTCAGTTATGAGTTTGGGTTGAGTCGCCTAGAAGTTTACTTGATTTTCTATTAATTAAGTAGGAGTCCAAGTTTATTGGAACTCTTGGTAGAACTCTATAAATAAGGGTGTAACAATTTTGTTTACATCAATGAGAAGATTTTTGTTTTAACCTATTGGCCGAAACCCTAGGAGGGTTGATCCCCTGTAGAGATCAAGGAGGCTCGATCCCCTATAGTGATCATTTATCCCTCTTCCTCTTCGTTAGGAACCTTTATATAATTTTTACCTTATTTCAAGCTTTAATTCAACAAGAATAATCAATCAACAAACATAACATTCAAATCAATCATTCAACATTTAAGCTAATAATATTCAAAAGTCTAGTGATATATCATGGTTTATATGGATAAATCTTTTATTTAGTCAATACCAAAAAGAATCGTAGGAGAGTAACTAATAAAAAAATTAGACTCATATAAAATAAATCATAATTCATAAACATTATATGAAAGAACCGAGATTTGTTTAGATAGATATTTTTTAGAGTCAAGAAAGTTGTTTCACAAACAATATATCTCAATTCGTAGACACCAATATACCATCTCAAAAAAAAAATCACATGAAAATAAATCCAAGATCATCATCAAAATCATTTTTCATGAAATTCCAATGAAGGTAACGTAGATAGTTTACTATTAAATATAGTTACAGTTTATTAGTTCTAATTTGTTTTTGTACTAGCATATTATAGTTTTTCATATATCTTTAAAAAAATAATATTAAACCATCAAGTTTCAATCATTTTGATTCAAATAATCTTTCTTTATTATTGTCATTTTAGCCAGTGAGCTTGAAAAGTATATTAGATCTCAAGTCATGTGACTTGAGCATCCACTATCAAGATATCATTTTGTGCTCCTAGCCTTTGTTTGAAGATATACTTACAAGAAAAGAGGTTTTGATTTAGGTACTCATTTGGCTCTCATGAAAAGCTCTTTCTAATTTTACTAAAGGCATTGAGTTGTTTATGATTCCTTTAGGAACCCAAACTAACTTATGTGGACTATACCTTTTAAATGAACATCTACAGTCAAAATATCTAAGTCTATCATAAAAATTATATTTATTTTTATTAAAAAATAGAATGTGGGTTCTTTAACGAAGATAGTTAGCTTTTGTTGAGTATTACCCACAAAGCCGATACCTTCCCTTCTATGAACATGATCCTTATTAGCAAGGATCACATTTAAGGATTTGTTGTATATTTTAAATAAGGATTTGTTGTATATTTTAAACTTTTCTCAGGTTTGTTGTAATATAACATTTTCTCTTTTTATTGCATCTAGTTTTTCACATTTAGAGCAAGAAGTACATGATATTGATGTTTCATGCAAAGTTTCAAATTTACTAGTAAGTAATACATGATCCTTTTTAAGTGATTCATAAGTTTTACTAATTTTTTTAAACTCATCAAACAATTTATGAAATGCATTAAGTAATTCATCAAACATAAAAGAAATAGCCATGAGCATGTAGTTAGCCACTTCTTTTTTGTTATGTTATTCATCATCTGATGAGTTTGAATCATCCTAAGTTGCCTTGAAAGCCTTCTTGTTTGGAGTTGGCTTCTTCTTTAGTTGTGGGCATTCATTTGAAATGCCTTGGCTTCTTGCATTTGTAACAAATTACAGTGTTTCTTTTTGGATCATTTTTATTTTTATGATTTTTATTTTTTTTTATGAATTTCTTGAGTCTTCTTGTTAGAAGTGCAATGTTATTATCCTCGTCACTCAAGCTTTCACTCACAAGTCTTCTTTTGTTCTCAACGCAATGTCTTTCTTGTTCTTTGGAAGGTATTTTTCTTATTCGTCATAAGCTTTGCAAGTCATTTCATAGGTAATCAAAGACCCTATAAGTTCTTTGTCACACCCCTTAATAATCACATTCAAAAAGCGTGAATCTATCTTAATCCAGAATATTATGATTCATGCACAATCCAAATCCAGGATCCAAACTAGCATTTAAGTTTATTATCATATGCCACATCCATCCATAAAATATATATAGTTTATTATCATATACCACATCACTCGATAATTCACAAAACTCAAAGCCAATTTAACATAAACAATAACCACACATATAAATTCACAAGTGTGGGAATATATATAATTATAAAACCAACATTACCATATTTATTATATAAATTAAATTTAATATCCTAAAATTCTAAACATGAGATGTCCTTCAAACTTTATAAAACATATAAGTTCAGATTTACCATCAACAAAACATATCAACCAATAAAGATTCACCCAAAATCTTTTAGCTTTCCTTTGCCTTAGCCCAATTCTAACATTTTCTGTGAGTGACAAGTTAACTTGAAAATTTTATATAGTAATGGAGTAAGCATTGAAAGCTCAGCAAGCAACTAACATATCCAAAATAAAGTAGAATAGTTTCAAACAAACTTCATATTAAATATCAAGTCAAGAACATAAGAATCCATGATAGCATCTCGATGGATATAGAATCACAAATCATTTCATTTGAAATATACTTTGATCAAAACAATAGAGGAAGAGTAATTAGAGCATATCATTAGTGTGAAATATCTCGGAACATATCAATGTCATATGAAACAACAAGAAGCATATCAACGAAATATAAAATATTTCAGAGCATGTCAATGACATATGAAATATTTCGAAGCATATCAAAAGCCTAAACATATTTCAGAGTATATCAATGATATATGAAATATTTTGGTACATATAAAAGGCGTAAACATGTTTCGGGGTATATCAATGGTGTAGGAAATATTTCGACGCATATCAAAGGTGAAAACATGTTTCGGAGCATATCAATGATATATGAAATATTTCAGAACATATTAAAAGCATAAACATATTCTGGAGCATATCAATGGTACATGAAATATTTCAAGGCATATCAATGACATAAACATGTTTTAGAGTATGTCAATGGTATATAAATCATTTCAGAACTTATGAAATAACAAATAGGAAGCAAAAGCTCAAATATCATATCTGAGTCATATTTATTTCATTCTTATCCAAAGCGCACAAAAAAACACATAAGCAAATGCTTTAGATATCATATCAAAAACATAGATGGTGAAGTAGGATCACAGACAGAATATGATCTAATATCATATAAAAAATATACATGGTGAAGTGAGATCAGACATAATATGATCCATCCATTTCTGGATGACCATCAGACATAAGTAGAGCATCGGTGGCTTTAAGCATAACTCCCTTTACAATTTCCAACAAAGGTTCACATTATCCCACAAATACTAGAGTACAAAAAGAACATTGTGAACAATAATATAACACATATCAGAAGTACAAGTGAAACAATAAAATGTACATGTGCTAATATGAAACAATACGATGTAATATAAACTTTTCATAATAGATTCAGGTATACAAATAAATGAAGGACAAGAGCATACATGAATTCAAAGTAACAATATAAAACTCAATTGAAGAAAGGACTTTAGCTTAAGTCAATTTCCAACGAGATGAAACAGGAATAGGTACAATCGACAAAAGCTCAATTCTATCATGATTTGAGATGCATGTTGCATCATTTATTTGGACAACTAATTATACTCCAAATTACTCAAGAATGATGTCATTTGAAATATATTTTAATCTATTTTTAAATGAATTAACTTTTATATAAAAAAGATTTTTCAACAATGAGTTCTAAATAATTTAGTAATGAAAAAGAAAGAAGATAACAATTCTATTTTATAAAATATATATAGTTAAGTAGAATAAATAATTTAGTTGCTAATTACACTTCAAATCTTTCAAATTAAATATAAAAAGAAAAATATACGAGTCAAGTTTTGAAATAAGTTTTGCATAAATCAGAGTTTCTAGCAGAGAGTTATAAATAATTTAGTATCAAGATATCAGAGATTACAAAGTCTATTTTAGGGATTCTTCAGGGTCAAATGAAATAAGAGTATACATAGACATATAAACTTCAAAAATTTTAATTTTAATATCAAAAGAAATATCTCTAAGTTTACTTTTGGATAAAAATAGGTTTTGCCTATATCAGAATTCAATGTAGAAAGTTATGGCAAAAATAAAGCAGAAAGGTCAGAATCTCAAATTTTCAGATTTATAGATTAATAGTTGAATGGGAGATATCATGTTCTAAGCTATAAATCTTCTAAAATCATATCAAACTAAGATGAAATCAAGAATTAAGACTTTTATATGATAGGGTTAGAATACTTGCCTTAGAAAAATTGATCATCAAAAGTGAGAAATTGGTCCAAAACCTTAAACAAATGCATAACTCCTACTTCAATTTCCTCTTCCCTTCTCAAGTGTACGTTGGTCTAACTCAAGGGTTGCTAAGTAGTAAGCATATATGAAAGATGCTTATGTGTCACCAATACAATAAGCATAAGTGGCACAATCTTTAAGCTAGCTAGTGACATATATCTTCTTCTTCTTCTTTTTTAACTTAATATGAATCTTTCACAATTCATATTAAACTTCTAAGTTTCACATTTAGGTTCATAGCAATAAGTTTTTAATATAAAATTATTTAATCAAGAGAATTATTAAATAAATCTTTATATTTATAAATAGGTTCTCATAAATAATTTAAAATATATCATTACAAATATTTTAGAAAATGAGGGATATTATAGTATTTTGGAGCATCTCAAAGGTATATGAAAGATTTCGAAACGTATCAAAGGCGTAAAACATGTTTAGGAGCATATCAATAGTATATGAAATATTTTGGAACGTATCAAAGACATTAACATGTTTCAGAGCATATCATTAGTACATGAAATGTTTCAAGGCATATTAAAGGTGTAAACATGTTTCAGCGTGTCAATGGTATATGGATCATTTTAAAACTTATCAAATAACAAATAGGAAGTATAAGCTCAAATGTCATATTTGACATCCCATATTTTATTTTTATCCAAAGCGCATAGACAAATTCATAAGCGAATATTTTGAATATCATATCAAAAAGATAGATGGTGAAGTGGGATCACAGACAAGATATGATCTGATATCATATCAAAAATATAGATAGTCAAGTGGGATCAGACATAATATGATCCATCTATTTTTGAATGACAATTAAATAGAAGTAGAGCATCGCGGGCTCTAAACATAACTCTCTTACCATTTCTGATAAAGATTCAGATTATCCTACAAACACTAGAATACAAAAATAATAATGTGAACAATAACATGGCACATATCAGAAGCACATGCGAAATAATAAAATGTATATGTGCCAATATAAAATAATACGATGCAATATAAACTTTTTATAACAGATTCAAGTATACAAATAATTTAAGAACTAGAGCATACAAGAGTTCAAAGTAACAATATAAAGCTCAACTGAAGAAATGACCTTAGCTGAAATCAATTTCCAGAGAGATGAAACAAGAATAGGCAAAATTGACAAAAGCTCGATTCTGGCAAAATTTGAGATGCACATTGCATAATTTATTTGAACAACTAATTATGCCCCAAATTAGTCATGAAAGGTATCATTTAAAATATATGTTAATCTATTTTTACATAAATTAACTTTTATATGAATTGGAGTTTCCAACAAGGAGTTCCAAATAATTTAGTAACAAAAGGATAGAGAATAAATAATTCTATTTTACAAAATCCATAGAGGTAAATAGAATAAATAATTTAGTAGCTAATTGTACTTCAAATCTTTCAAATCAGGTACGAAAAGAAATATATATAAGTCTAGTTTCTCTTGAAATAAGTTTTACATAAATCAAAGTTTCTAGTAGAGTTATAAACAATTTAGTATCAAAAGGTTAGATATTACAAAGTTTATTTTATAGATTCTTCAAGGTCAATTGAAATAAGAGTTTAGATAGACATATGAACTCTAAAATTTCTAATTTTAGTATCAAAGTAAGATCTACAAATGTTTTGAATATCATATCAAAAACACAAATGGTGAAGTGGGCTCATAGACAGAATATGATATGATATTATATCAAAAATAAAGAAGGTGATGTGAGATTAGACAAAATATGATCCATCCATTTTTGGATGATCATCAAACATTAATAGAGCATCACGGGATCTAAGCATAGCTCTCTTCCCATTTCTAGCAAAGGTTCATATTATCCCACAAACACTAAAGTACAAAAAGGACATTATGAACAATAACATGGCACATACCGAAAGCACATGCGGAACAACAAAATGTATATGTGCCAATATGAAATAATACGATGCAAAATAAACTTTTCATAACATATTCTGGTATGCAAATAATTTAAAGACAAGAATTCAAAGTAACAATATAAAGCTCAATTAAACAAAGGATAGTAGCTCAAATTAATTCCCGAAGGGATGAAAGAAGAATAGGTAAAATTAACAAAAGCTTGATTCTAGCATAATTTGATATGCACATTGCATGATTTATTTAGACAGTCAATTATGCTCCAAATTACTTAAGAAAGATCTCAATCGAAATGTATGCTAACCTATTTTCAGATGAATTAACTTTTATATGAATGAAGTTTCCAATAGGGAGTTCTAAATAATTTAGTAACAAAAGAATAGAGGATAAAAATTCTGTTTTGTAGAATCTATAGAGTTAAATAAAATAAATAATTTGGTAGCCAATGATATACGAGTCTAGTTTCTCATGAAATAAGTTGGCATAAATCAGAGTTTCTAGCAGAGTTATAAACAATTTAGTATCAAGAGATCATATATTACAAAGTCTATTTTATATATTATTCAAGGTCAATTTAAATAAGAGTTCATATAATCATTTAAACTCCAAAATTTTTAATTTTATTATCAAAAGAAAGATCTACAAGTCTGTCAGACTTCAATGCAGAAAGTTATGGCAAAAATAAGAAAGAAAGGTCAGAATCTCAATTTTTCAGATTCATAGATTTACAAATGATTGGGAGAGATACCATATTCTAAGCTACAAATCTTTTAAAATCATATCATGAAATCATAGATTAAGACTTCTGTAAGATGGGGTTAGAACATTTACCTTAGAAAAATTAATCCCCGAGAGTGAGGAATTGATCCAAAACCTCAAACAAATGCACAACTCCTACTTAAATTTTCTCTTCCCTTCTCAAGTGTATGTTGGTTGGCATGCCTTCCCCGCCTTTTTTTGTTAAGTTTTTCTTCTCTAATTGTTGCTTAGTTTTGACTAACTCAAGGGTTGCTAGGTGGCAAGCATGCATGAAAGATACTTATGTGTCATAAATGTAACAAGCATAAGTGGCACCATCTTTAAGCTAGCTGGTGGCATATGTCTTCCTTTTTTTTTTAACTTAATGTGAATCTTCCATAATTCATATCAAACTTCTAATTTCATATTTAAGTCCTTAGCAATAAGCTTTCAATATAAACCTATTTAATCAAGAGAATTATTAAATAAATCATCATATTTATAAATAGACCCTCTTAAATAATTTAAAATATATCATTACAAATATTTCATTTTTGAGAGGTAAATTATTTAAATATTTAGTCTCATGTATAGCAATTATTTTTGGATCCTAACTTTTAGGTAAAGATCTTAAAATTTTATTTACAAGTTTAAGATTAGTATAAGATTTACTAAGAGATTTCAAATCATTGATGACATTAGTAAATCAGGTATATATGTCATGAATAGTTTCACTTAGTTTTATTTTAAATAATTCATAATTATATGTTAAGAGATTAATTGTTTATTCCTTAACTCTGCTTTTGTCTTTGTGTGTGACCTCTAATGTGTGTCATATAACATATGCAGAATCATATGCAGAAACATAATTAAAATTATTTTGTCTAAGGCACAAAACAAAGTATTCATAGCTTTGACATTCAAAGAAAATATTTTTCTTTTATGGTCATTCTAATCATTGATTAGATTGGAAAACTTCTTAAAGTCATTTTCAACAATATTCCATAACTCAAAATCTAAGAAAATTAGAAAAATTTTCATTCTTATTTTCTAGTAAGTATAGTATGTCCCATTAAACAAAGGAGTGCTAGTTACAAGTGCCCTGCAAGCCAATCAAGCAAGTGATGACACGTGTGACACGTTATATGATCTTTTTGCTTATGATTAATATTGGCATATTCTCATATTATATTCTTTGTTATATATATTGTGATGTCCTTGATTCTGTCCAATGGGAATCGGATCATAATGAGATCACAATAATAAGATCGATTCACCTATAAAAATAGATTCTAAATAATCTCAGTCATAGGTTACTCAAGAGGGATATTGAGATAACCAAATAGATCGGTGTACTATATACCCGTCCATATGATGGAGGCGGCTGGTCTCATAGCCACTTGTGTGGAGACACTAAGGATATAATACAACTGCTCATTAGAGAATGAGCTCACTGATTGATCCGCTTATGAAATATTATATGGTTAATGATCCCTAATGTCAGACAGCGATTCCATAGTCTCAATTGTGTATCTGGCCCTTAGACTTAAGACACCAAGGATGCCTTGTATGAGTACTCCTTTCTTTGACGCCGGACTTACAGGAAAGTTTCAGATCTGGTACAGTTGGTTATCGGGATTGGTAGCCAACCTTATGAAGGCAATTGAGTGTCAATAGAGGATTATCCACTCTCGGTATCATGAGAAAATATCACATATATGCTTGCTCAGATAAATCCCTAGTTAGGGTCATTCGAATTGAGAGAGGAGTTCTCCGATAGAATCCGAATAGGGCAAGACAAACTGATTCTATATGTGACCTGATAGTATCATGTCCAATATACGGTCTCTGGGATATTATTTGGATGAGAGATTATAGATACATGGTAACTGTGGACAGATAGGTCTGATGGGTTTGATCCCCCCCGTACCGTCTGGGGACTATGGCGTAGTGGCATAGTATATCCATAGTCGATGAGTCGAGTGAATTATTATGGGGATAATAATTCACTATATCAGAAGGAGTTCTGATGAGAGTGACTCACGGCCAGCTCGGTATCGGGCCTAGAGGGTCACACACATATGGTGGATGCTTCAGTGAATAGAGGATTGGATGAAGATCCAATTAGCCCCTATTCTCATTAGATGAGATCCTATATTGATGGGCTCATTGATTAAGGCCCAATTATAAGCCTAAAGAGATTATTGGATAGAGATCCAATAATACAAGGTTAGTGGGTTATTGGATACAGATCCAATACCCAATAAGGAAGGAGCCCTAAGGTTTTGTTGGCTCTCTATAAATAGGAGGGGAGACTCATGGTTTGATAGGCTGAAGCTTTAGCCACCACTTCCTATTCTCCTCCTTCCCTCTGGGCAAGAGTTGCAAGATTAGATTGGAGGAGTTTCGCTGCAGAGATCCATCGTGTGGATATCGCTAGAGAGGAGGACGCTTGACCTCCTTCATCTTCTCCATCCGGATCTGGAAAACAGGGATATACGATCTCCCTAGGTAAAATCAATCTCTCTCACATCACGGCTTTATCGATGTTTGTGTTTTTCTCGTGACCCCAATCTTTTGCACGATGATTTGATCTGTGTGGAAAATCGATTTTTGCTTTGATTTCTGCTGCGCATGTGATGCACCCGCTGAGGTTTCCCAAAAAGGAGGACGTGTGATAGAGTATCCCTTGTTAATGCCAGAAGAAGCCATTAAACTTGCTTGGGTATTACTCCAATTGAGTGAACCTAGCTCTGATACCAAATGTTAGGATCGAGTTGGCACTAAGAGGGGGTGGGGGTGAATTAGTGCTAAATGAAAAACTTCAGTTTGAAAAAATTTCTTTCGAAGAAAACTGATATTAAAAGTGCTTTAACTTAGAGCTAGTTAATAAGCAATTAAATCCAAGAGCAATAGTAATGAAAGGCAAGAAAGAGATGCACACCAGATTTTTATAGTGGTTCGGTTCTCTTGACCTACGTCATTCCCGATTACTCTTCACTTAAGGACACTAGCTTCTACTCTTTTTTAACGGGCAAAGATCAAACAACCCTTACAACTCTTTTCTCCTTTTCTTAGGCTTAGGAGATAACTCTTACAATTTTTCAACCCTCCCTTAAATACAAATCTCACTCGGAGAAAAGAGAACTATCACACAATTTCAATAGTATTTTCCTAAGTTTTTCCTTCAAATTCTTGCTCACTCAAGCAAGAATAATTGGTGTATTTATAAACCCCACTTGGCTTCAAAAATTAGAGTAAAAAATTCAATCACCCCGAGATTTCAGGGTACGAGTAGTACCACTACCGAACATAACCCAAGAATCTGGGCTCTAGCGGTACTACCGTTGGGAAAAGTGGCAGTACCATCGCTTGGGCAGTACTACCATTGACAACCGATGGTACCACCATCAAGTTTCCCAAAAAAATACTTTTTCAGTACTTTTCATACATGAGCTATACCTTCTTTTGACCTAGTTAAACCTCCTCTAGATCATCGAAATGAGCTTTCTAATGAACTTAAATTAGCTCTTAATTGGACCTAGTTGGCCCTTGATCGAGTTAGTAGGATTTCTCCAAAACTAACTCAAATTAAGACCCTGACTATGAAAATTATGACAAATAATTATAAGCAAGCAATCTTCATTGTCCGGCATGTTAATTTATTCATTCGAACTTTCGACGAACTTCTGACAACCTTCCGACAAACTCCTGGTGAACTCCTGACAACCTTCCAGCAAACTTCCGGTGAACTCCCGATGAGCTCATGATGCATCTTCCGAAGCTTCGGTGTATCCCTAATCAATCGATGCCCGATCGTTGACTCCGTCCCAACTTCAGATTCTTCTTTAGTTGTTTTTGCCTTCTCACAATCATAGTTAGTCCTACATAACTTTTCTCAATACATTGGTTATATCATAGATTCACTAATTGAGTTCATCATCAAAATCTGAGATTCAACAAAGTGAATGGTTATGAGATAACAATTCACTAAGTCAGAAAGAATTCTAACAGGTAGGACTCGTGGCCAGCTCGGTATTGCGCCTAGAGGGTCATACACATATGGTGGATGTTTCAACAAGTAAAGGATTGGATATGAATTATCAATTTAGCCCATGTTCTCATTGGATGAGACCTAACATTGATGGATCCCTTGCATGAGGCCCAATTAGAGGCCAATTGAGATTATTAGATAGAGATCTAATAATCCTAGGAGTGAGGGTAATTGGATAAAGAGATCCAATACCCACTAAGGTAGCATCCACTAAGGTTTTCTTTTTTGTGGCTCTTTATAAATAGGAGGCAGGAGCGGTATAACAATGATAGGCTACACTTTTGGTCTGCCCCTCCTATTATCCTCCCTCACTCATCTTCCAATCGACCAGCCTTTCATGCTATGAGAGGATAGCGAAGAAGATAGGTGATCTACTTCCACGAGTGTTGTGAGAAGATGCACAAGAGTTATGGGTTTTTAGGCTGCGATTGGAGGAGCATCGCTGAACGATCCATCATGTGGATACTACTGGAGAGGATGACGTTTGACCTTCTTCATTCTCTCTATCTAGATATGGAGTATTAGGGATATATGATATCCTTAAGTAATCAATCTCTCACGCATCACAAGTTTTTTGTTTTATGGATTTTTCGTGCACCAATCTTTGCACGATGACTTGATACACGTGAAAACCCTATTTCGTTTTCTTTCTTCCACTACGCATGTGGTGCTCTGGTAGTTTCCCAATAGTGGTATTAGAGCCAGGTTGCTCGTGTAAAAGATTGGCTTTTAAACTACGTGTGATGATATTGAAACGCATAAACTATTTTTTTTGTACCTTATTGTGATTTTTCATAGTTTTTCAATTATGGATAATATCTTTTCTTGCTGTGAAGAGGTGTTGTAGAGAGGTGTTTTAAGGTCCTTTGATGTCAAAATTGTTGACACAAAGAGGAGGGGAATGGGCAACAATTGTTGCTGCCCTACTGTCATGAACGGACGTCACTCAATCGCAATATCGTCGCTTCGTGAATCGTTCGTTGCTTTTTCTTGCTTGTACATATATTTGGCAGCTTGTTTTGCCTTGAGTTTATGTGTTTTTACCTAAGAAATGTGAGCGAAAGTAGTGTAGAAGGCTGCAGAACGGTCGTTCACTGCACAGAGCCAAAACAGCCCTATTTTTTGGTCCTTTTCGTGTGCCGCGGTAACCTTTCTGAGCGGTGCGAAATGTCAGCCATTTCAGCACCTTGGAACCCCCCCGGGTGGCACCGGGCTAGATGGGGCTCCGGGTATATGTCGGGCGTAGGCGTTCATCAGCAATTGAACTTGTCTTGCTTCCGATTCCTTGGGAACCATCATTTGCGGACTTGCGACCGTTCCTACAACCCTCCAAAGTCCTATTTCGCTCTCTTTCTCTCTCTTTTCTCAACTGCACTCAAGGTGTTCGATAAATTTCTTGTATAGCTTTTCGCTTTCAGCTTTGCGAGACGCCGGGACGTGTCCGTCACTCGCTTCTAAACTAATCAACTTCTTCTTTGTAGGTCCTACGGGACCTTAAGAGGTTGTAAGAGGGCTGACCCTGTGCGGACAGATAACGCTTTGGGCGTTTCATGACTTAGGCAATCCCAGCTAAGTCCAGAATAGTGGGCAAGGTTGCTTCACGACTTAGGCAATTTCAGCTAAGTCTTCGGGAGGGCCGCAAGGGTGCCGCACGGCTTAGGCAAATTTAGCTAAGCCCGTGACAGTGTGGTATTAGCAAAACTTTGGTGGCGAACCCGTTGGGAAGAGATCCAACAAGGCCGATGTCGAGTGGATACATGGGGAGACTTGAAGCGAGAGTTGAGAACTCAGTTCTTGCCCGAGAACACAGAGTTTATCGCAAGAAGGAAACTGAGACAACTCCGCCAGAGTACAATAATCCGAGACTATGTGAAATAATTTTAGCACTGATGCTGGATATTCGGGACATGTCTGAGAAAGACAAGCTATTCAGCTTCCTCGATGGCTTGAAGCCATGGGTACAACAAGAACTACATCGGAGGAATGTCACCGACATAGTCGGGGCAATTGCAGCCGCGGAAAGGCTGACTGACTTTGTTTCTTCGGAGGATTCGAGAAAGAAGAAACACTCTTCGAGAAATCACCCATCTAAATACTCTCAAGCTAAGGAGTCTGGGGGCGAGCAAAAGAAGAAGAATTTACACAAGGGACCGGGCTCAAGAGGTAGAGTCTCCAAGTCTAGTGGATGCTTCTTGTGTGGAGGACCACACAAAGTGAGAGAGTGCCCACAAAAATAGGCACTCAATACTTTACAGCATCGGTTCTTTCTCGTAAGTCAGACAAGGGCAAAGCTATCACCCTTAGTTCGAGCAGTTCTGACTCCAGTAGCGACAGTGAGGCGTCGCAAGGACTCAGGATGGGAGCAATGCGTTTGTTGAATGCATTGCGGGGTCAAGAGGGGGAGAACACAAAGGCAAAGCCACAGAAGGCAAGAAACAGCGAGTTGATGTATGTGGACATCAAGCTTAATGACCGAACAACCCGTGCAATGGTGGACACGGGCGCGACCCATAATTTTATTGCCGATCACGAAGCTAAGCGACTGGGATTACTCTTAGAGAAGAGCCCAAGTCGTATGAAGGCGGTGAATTCGAAGGCCAAGCAGATCTCCGGACAAGCGAAAGGGATCCCCATCAAGATCAGGACATAGAGCGGGAGCACAAACTTGATGGCAGTGCCACTAGACGACTTCCAAGAGATTCTCGGAATGGAGTTTATGCACGCAACGAAGTTGGTGCCAGTACCGTTCCTGAAATTCTTGTGTCTAATGGGAGGTGATGATCCCTACATGGTTCCAGTTTCTCGGGGAGGAACCAAGGACCTACAACAAATATCGGCTTTACAATTGAAGAAAGGGGTACGAAAAGGTGAATCAACCTTTGTAGCGGCTATGAAGCTAGAGACACCTGATGGGGAAGCCATTCAGGAACCTGCTATTGTGACGAATATCCTGAAGGAGTTCTCGGATGTGATGCCAACAGAGTTGCCGAGAACTCTACCACCACGCAGAGGCGTGGATCATCGGATTGAGCTGGAGCTGGGAATTAAGCCTCCAGCGAGACCATCATATGCATGGCCCCTCCAGAGTTGGCGGAATTGAGGAAGCAGTTAGATGAACTGCTAAGCGGTGATCTCATCCGTAGTTCCAAAGCACCTTTCGGAGCTCCAGTCCAGAAGAAACAAGATGGGAGTCTCTGATTATGCATCGATTATCGAGCCCTTAACAAGATGACGGTGAAGAATAAGTACCCCTATCCCGCTCATCGCGGACTTGTTCGATCAATTGGGCAAGGCAAAGTAATTCTCCAATCTCGACCTTCGGTCGGGGTATTGGCAGGTGCGTATTGCAGAAGGTGATGAGGCAAAGACTACCTGTGTGACCAGGTATGGAGCATTCGAGTTCTTGGTGATGCCTTTCGGCTTAACCAATGCTCCGGCCACATTCTGCACTCTAATGAACCAGCCGTTCAAGGAGTATCTGGACAAGTTTGTGGTCGTCTACTTAGACGATATCAACATCTATAGCCAAACACTTGAGGAGCATGTTGGACACCTCCGAACAATTTTCAAAGTTCTCAGGGAGAACACCTTGTTCGTGAAGAGGGAAAAGTGCTATTTCGCCCAAACGGAGATTTTATTCTTGGGGCATCGAGTCGGCAATGGTTCCATCCGAATGGATCAGTCTAAGGTGCAAGCTGTGGCGGATTGGCGAACACCAAAGAAGGTGTCAGAGTTGAGATCCTTCCTTGGGTTCGTCAACTATTATCGGCGCTTCATAGCTGGGTATTCGAAGCGTGCAGCTCCGTTGACGGAGTTGCTAAAGAAGGAGCAATCCTGGAGATGGTCGGACAAATGTGAGGTGGCATTTCAAGACCTAAAGACTATTGTGTTGGAGGAACCTGTACTCAGATTACCGGACTATGGAAAGTCTTTTGAAGTCCATACAGATGCTTCTGATTTTGCTATTGGAGGAGTTCTCATGCAGGAGGGTCATCCGGTGGCCTACGAGAGTCGCAAGCTCAACGAGACCGAGCGACGATATCCTGTGCATGAGAAGGAGATGACAGCGGTGGTCCACTGTCTACGAGTGTGGCGACACTACCTTCTGGGAGCACCATTTGTGCTAAGGACAGACAATGTCGCATTGAGTTACTTACAAACTCAAAAGAAACTCTCCCCAAAGCAAGCACGATGGCAGGACTTCTTGGCTGAGTTCGACATGGTAATGGAGTACAAGCCCGGAAAAGCAAATGTCATGGCCGATGCATTGAGTCGGAAAGTAGAGCTAGTGAATGCTATACAGTTGGAGGGCGGAGGTCAAGCAAGTCAATTGCACTCCAACTTCCTTTCCAGGATCAGGGATGGACTGCACCGAGATCCTCAGGCAATAACTCTGATGCAACTCATCAAAGAGGGCAAGGCACGACGATTTTGGGTCCAGGAAGGACTCATCTATACCAAGGGGGACAGAGTCTATGTTCCGCGAGCGGATAACTTGAGGCTTGAACTCCTAAAAGAGTGTCACGATTCCCTTTGGGCTGGACATCCGGGTATCCACCGAACAATGGATCTCATGGAGAGGGCCTTCTATTGGCCGAAAATGGGGACAGATGTGGAGGAATATGTTCAAACATGCCTTACTTGTCAACAAGACAAGGTAGAGCAGCAAAAGCCAGTGGGACTTTTGGAGCCGCTGCCCATACCAGAAAGGTCTTGGGAGAGCATTTTCTTGGACTTCATATCAAGCTTTCCCGTAGTAGGGGGAATTGGATTGATACTCGTGGTAGTTGATCGATTTTTGAAGTATGCAACATTTATTACTGCACCCCTACATTGCTCAGCGGAGGAAGCAGCTAAGTTGATGATGAAGAATGTGGTGAAGTTTTGGGGAGTCCCACACAACATCATTAGTAATCGAGATTCTCGGTTCTTGGGACGATTCTGGACCGAGTTGTTCAAGTTGTTAGGATCTAAATTATACTTCTCCACAAGCCTCCACCCCCAAACGGATGGTCAAACAAAAAGAATCAACTCGCTCTTGGAGCGATATCTGCGGCACTACGTAAGTGCCAACCAACGAGATTGAGCGAAGTTGTTGGACATAGCCTAATTCTCCTATAACTTGCAGCGGAGCTCTGCATCCAACAAGAGCCCATTTGAGATTATTACGGGACAACAGCCATCAACTCCTCACACCCTGGTTATTGGCTATACAGTGAGTAGCCCATCAGCCTATCACTTTACAAAGGAATGGCATCGCAATGCAGATATTGCGCAGGCTTACTTGGAGAAGGCGGCTAAGAAGATGAAAAAGTGGGCAGACTTGGGGAGGCGACCACAAGAGTTTAAAGTGGGCGACATGGTGTTGGTGAAGCTCCAACCAGCATCACTCCAGTTCTTTAGGCATATAGTGCACAAAGGATTGGTGCGTAAATATGAAGGGCCTTTCCCAATCATCAGTAGGGTAGGCAATGTCTCATACAAGTTGCAACTGCCAACATGGTTCAGAATTCATAACGTCTTCCATACGAGCAACTTGAAAGCCTACCACTCAGATCCGTAAGATGATTCTCGAAATGTTCCAACTTGACTACCCCCCACCAGAGCCTCTTATGAGAAGCGAGTTGAAACTGTTCTGGCAGATCGTAAGATAAAGCTACCCAATGGAGCACAGCAAATTAAGTACTTGGTGAAGTGGCAAAAGCTTCCTCAAGCAGAAGCCAGTTGGAGCCAGAAGATGCCCTACGACATGAAGAAGCTCGTGTCAAAGCCTACCAACAAGCATCGACGAGGGCGTCGACAGTTTAAGTGGGGGAGAATGTCACGAACGGACGTCACTCAACCGCAACATCGTCGCTTCGTGAACCGTTCGTTGCTTTTTCTTGCTTGTACATATGTTTGGCAACTTGTTTTGCCTTGAGTTTATATGTTTTTACCTAAGAAATATGAGCAAAAGTAGTGTAGAAGGCTGCAGAACGATCGTTCGCTGCACAGAGCCAAAACAGCCCAAAACAATCATGTTTTTGGGTCCTTTTCGTGTGCCACGGTAACCGTTCTGAGCGGTACGAAATGTCAACCATTTCAGCACCTTGGAATCCCCCGGGTGGCACCGGGCTGGATGGGGCTCCGGGTATATGTCGAGCGTAGGCGTTCATCAGCAATTGAACTTGTCTTGCGTCCGATACCTTGGGAACCATCGTTTACGGACTTGCGACCGTTCCTACAACCCTCCAAAGTCCTATTTCGCTCTCTCTCTCTCTCTCTCTTTTCTCAACTGCACTCAAGGTATTCGACAAATTGCTTGTATAGCTTTCCGCTTTGCGAGACGCCGGGACGTATCCGTCGCTCGCTTCTAAACTAATCAACTTCTTCTTTGCAGGTCCTACGGGACCTTAAGAGGTTATAAGAGGGCTGATCCTGTGCAGACAGATAACGCTTTGGGCGTTTCATGACTTAGGCAATCTCAGCTAAGTCCAGAACAGTGGACAAGGTTGCTTCACGACTTAGGCAATTTCAGCTAAGTCTTCGGGAGGGCCGCAAGGGTGCCGCACGGCTTAGGCAAATTTAGCTAAGCCCGTGACACTACGGCATAGCCAATGGCTACTTGTAGCCTTGGCCGAAAGCAAAGATGTTGCTCTCGGCCTCGCCAAGGGCTGCATGGCCGAGAGCAGCAAGCTCTAGGCCATGGGAGCAGCCTCCTATGCAGCCAAGAGTCCTGGTTGCATGGGCAACCCTAGCGGCTATGGTTTCCTAACCGCTATAGGTAACCGTACAACCAAGCATTCCTAACCGCAAGGGGTCTTTGGGCTACCAGGGTTTACTAGCCGCCCAAGAAAGATTACAGCTAATGGTTGGCTGCAAATGAATTCCTTGGGGGCCAGGGTTTCCTTGCCACCCATGATTCCCCTGTGGCTAGGGACGATGGTGTGTATTAAAGAGATAAACGATTACTAATGTGTGAGCAATGTCCAATGGCAATAACATTTTGAGAAATATAGTGATTATGAGGTTTTCATATATAATCTAGACTAGACTACTTGAAACAAAAATAATTCACTTACCAATCCACATCTATTTTGGTACATACTACATGTCTTATACCGTTTCAGGTGGTATAATGATTTTGCTACATATGTAATTTTGTTTGATAGATATTATATTCAATCATTTTGTTTTAGAAAATCAAAACTTTGTTGCAAAATAAAATCTTACTTGCATAAGTTTAGTTAATTTTGTAGGTTCATCACTTTTCCTCTTTCTTATGTGTTCATATTACTATAAAAATAATATTATTTGTAACATTAAAGAATATCAATGATCACAAAACTTTTGTTTAAGATATGCATTATTGGATGTAAATGTGCTTGCAGAAGCTTACGATCAGCTTTGTACAACATAAACTTTTATATGATTTATTATATTTTTTCCTAAGGCATGCTAGTTTTAATTCTTATTATATCACTTCATAAGTTATCCTAGTTTTAGTTTAGTGGTCATTTATAACAAAGATTCTGGAAATGATATCTTTCCTACTTTAATTTAATAATAATACTCGTATATTTCTTTCCCGAAATGCATTTTTGACAAATGTCTAGATCTTTTAAGGATTATTCAAAATAGATAATAATAAAAAATTAAGTGATCGAAAGTCTAAATAGTTCTCTTGGTATATCAAGTTAAAATGTGATAACAAGGTAAAAAAAAAAAATTATCAAAATTTTATAAACTGAAACAATCTACAAAATATTTACAATGGTTTTATGTAAAATGTTTGAGATATGGAGTTCAAGCACCATAGCTAAATAAAATTATAGTATTTTTATAAATTTATAATGTAGCGTAATCTTTTTTAAGAACAATGTATCTAATAAATTCGTTTGAGATTTGAGATATGGAGTTTTACATCTTATAAATTCGTTTATACTCTTTATAAATATTTTTAAATCTAATTTATGAATTTCATAACTTGTAAATTTAATTTTATTTTTTTGCTCTTTTATGGGTTCTAACACATTTTAATCAAAATTATGTCAAAAAAAAGTAAAAATAACTTAAGGATAAATTAAATTGATATGTAGTGAGTAGAACCTATATGATTTATTCTTGATTGTATTATTATATATTTTAATAATTCATACTATATTTATAAATATATTAATTAAAATTATTTTATTTTATTATTTAATATATCATTATAGTCGTATTTGGTTTCATTTATATTTTTTCTTTTGACAAAAAGAGAGAAAAATATCTCAGGACACCTTTATCATATATGAAAATGAAATAAAGACTTTTACGATAAAATAAAATCTAGTGGATCATCCTTTTCTAGGTAAAAAAGAAAAAATAAAGAGTTTTTCTAGTAAAGTCATCTTATAAAGAAATATAATTTATTAGTATTATAATTTAAAAATTAAAATTATAAAAATATAATTTTGGCATGTATAAAAATATTTTAATGGAAAGACATCCCTTGGAAAATATCCTTTTAATGTGACATTTGGGATGCCTTTTAGGCTCTATAAATAAAATTATAAACAACCATAGTTTATTAACTCATATTTCAATACAATTCCTCTTCTTTATTTTAAAAATATTTTTATTATTTTGTTTTACCACTTGGTTTGTAAAGAGAGGCTAGTCAAGTAACTTTATGATTATGATAATAAGAGAAATAATATCAATCAATCCGATATGTAAGGATATTTTTTTAATTAAGATATTGATTACATGCCTTTGATTTCTTTCTTAACTTTATCTTTTTATTATTTATTATTTTAATATTTTATTAGTTTCTTAATCAGAATTTGTATATCATAGTTTTGCTCCAATAATTTAAAATGAAATCTCAATGAATTTTGTTAGGATTCTAATAATAAATTAATATGATTAAAATAGATTAATGGTCATGTTTTTCTTAATAATTCAAGCATTTACCTATCTATTATCTAAATTGAGAATGGTTAGCATTTAATGTTTGATCTTTGTTATATTCTTTATAAAGCTCTTGGCAAACCTTCATGATTAGCAATCTCATGGGTATATTGACAAATACTTTATACTCTATAGTTTGAACTACAAGAACATGTTTTGTTTTTAACTTTATTACATGTTCAATAATGCAAATGGATTTACATAACTATATATCATTCATGTTACTCTAACAAATCAAGTATTTAGTAGTATGATCTAACCAAGCCTAATGAGGCTTGAATAATAAATGTGTTGTGGTTCATCATTGAGTTAGAATGTTCAAATCATCATGATGCGTTCTATACATTAAAGACATGAACATTACATTTATGATTTAAAAATTACTTATAAAATATTTTAGTCCTCGTATCCCTAATTTTTATTTAGCCATTGTTATACATGAAAATAAGATTTGATCATACTGTATTAAACTAATCAGGGGTTGCTTGGTAGGAATTGATTGCTATAATCCTATGATAAAAAAAATTATTTTCTTTTAATGTAAAAAAGATATTCTTTTATACACTTAGTAAGATATTATATTCAGACTTTGAAGATGTCGATTGTCTAAAAATTATATTCTCTCAAATATATGAAATATCATTGACTATCCAAATTAGCTCTATAATGATTTATGCAAAATATATTCTTAAAATACTTTGGTGAAGTATCGATTTAGATACATCAAATCAATTTAACTTCCACGTGTAAATTAAATTAGAGCATTAAATCAAATTTAAACAATAGAGTGATACTAATATCTTAATAGTGATATATTCTTTTTATTTGTTTAAATAATTTTAGAGATTTTTAAATCTATATTGACACGTTTTGGGTTGATTGTTTGAATGAGTACAATCACGTTCTCCAATCAATTTAACTCTAAAATGGAAAAATAGTAGTCCATTGAACCTCAAGATTTCAAGGCAAATGAAAAATAAAACATCAATAATGAAGTCATAGGATTTACTATTTTTATGTTTTTATAAATTTTAATTCTAATTTGACAAATTTCTACGTTGATTTTACAAATGAGTTTAAACCGATGCATCTATTGGATAATATTCATTTAATCTCAAAATTTCACGGTAATAGTATCTTTATAATGAATTGATATTTTTCTATTTTGTTTTGTATTTTAGGGATTTTAAAGCCTAATTTGAGATATTTTAGATTAATTTTAACAATAAATATAATCATATTCATTATTTAGTGTTCATTTATACGATGATAATTAAAATAATGATGGATGGTAGAAAGGGCTAATGAGAAGGAAGGTAGCATTGAAGGAGGAGAAAGGAGGCGCCATATGTGGCAAGTTTGGTTTAGATGAATTAATATGATTCATTTCACAATCGAATAATATAAACTATATATAAACCATAAAGAATAAGAGCATAGTTAATCATATCACAATATTTGTAGATATAATATATGATAATATTTACCTTTCTTATCACCACTCTAATATAAATAAACTAAGTTGTCTAATATATTTAACACATTCTTTAATTGTACTTATAATGGAAAATATTTTTATCAAATTCTACGTTCTATAAATATTGTTCTTTAATTTTATATTTATATAAAAACATTTATGTTCATGGATTTATATGATGATATGTGTAAAGTACATTAAAAAAAATATTGGAGAGGGTAAGTTATAGTGTCTTACTACAAATGGGTAAAGTATTAATTTATGTGATAGAGGGTAAAGTATGTTAAAAATAAAATAAGACAGGATAAGTTATAATGTCTTGCTACAGTATCCAATCATGGATAAGATAAATTCATATTGCTAGTTAAGATGACATTAGATGTAGGATTCTTTATATGATGAAATAAATTTATAAATTCATATTACTAGTTAAGATATATTGATATTGCTATACATGGCATATAAGATCCATTAGATTAGATGCATAATTTATGTGAACGAAGATTACAATAAGCTGAATATTAAAATTAAGATATATTATAATTTAAGACTCCTAAACTAGTGTATTAATAAAAGTATTATCAGTTTATAGATATTATTAAAAAATGATAGTATTAGTAGATCTCAAAATTTTAAAAATAAAAATAAAAAATCCCAAAATAAAGATATTCTTTTCTAGAGATGAATAAATGAATATCAAATCTCGTTGTATTAATAATAATTTTAGCAGTTTAAAAACATTGCTTCCGAAGACGTACAAAAACCGAATGCCACGTCTTATTTCTTTACCACACAAATTATAAAATAAAGAGTAAGGTAAACGAAATTTAACGCAGACGATAACTGTGTATACCGGTGCGATGTCAAACTACCCGCTACGTAGATTTGGGTAAATATAACGGAACGATTTTATAATGTAACGCTTGGACTGGTGGCGTTTATATAAGCCGAGGGCCCAATCTGTTACAGACACAACAACGTCTCTCCTCTCGCGCGCTCTCCTCACGGCTCTTGGCGATCTCGTCGTTCTGCGAAGGTCGGAGCTGCTCTCCGACGAACACGAACGGGCACAGCTGCGATCGTCCTCCCCTTTGATTTTTGCTGTGATCTCATTCCTTTCTTTCGTTTCGCTTGGTTCTTCATCAGTCGAAATCTTGATTCGGGTTCAGAATTTGTTGGATTTAATTTAGCTTCGTTGTAATCCATCATACTTGACGTTTTCCGTGACTAAAATCAGAATTTTTGTTGTCCTTGGGGTTCTTTTGATCGATTCTTGGTTGTCGAGTTTCTTGTGGGAAGGTCGATCTTTCTGGTTTTCTCGATCGTTTTTCGTCACCTAGCCGGTCTCGTTCTGGTTTCGATTGGAAAATATGTCTTCTTCGCGTTCTAGGCGTGTGGAGTACGACCGCTTCATCCCGTTCCGGTCGGCGATGGACATGGACTACGCACACTTTGCCCTAACCAGGCCTTCGAGACCGCAGCGTGATGGTTCGAGGGAATCCCCATCGAGCGTGGCGTACCAAAAGCTTCTTGATGAATGCATTTTGAAGAACAGGTCTCGTATCCTCGCTTTCAAGAGTGCACCTGAAGCGCCGGCCAGCAAGCTGCCCCAATTTGACGAGCCCATTCGGCCGCAGAAGAAACAACAGAGGCGAATCCCTAAAGAACCAGAGAGGGTTTTGGTTCTCCACGACACGTTGGATGATGATGGTTTGAATCTCCTCGACTGGGGAAGCAATAATGTGTTGGCGATTGGCCTTGAGAACACTGTGTACCTCTGGGATGCTGCAAACGAGTCGGCTAAGCTTCTACAAGCTGTAGAAGACAAAGGACCTATCACTTGCATCCGCTGGTCGCCAGACTGCACAGTTCTTGCTGTCGCATTAGGCAATTCAGATTTATGGCTGATTGATTCAGCTACAGGACACGTCGTGGATGGGATGGAAGATGAGAACCAGCCCCCTGTGTTGTCCCTTGCGTGGAGATGCAATTCAATCTTGACGGCCGGAAGATCTGATGGCACTGTTGTTGATTATGACTTTAGAAAGGATGACATGTTCATCTGTTTCTATAATGGGCATCGGCGTGGAGTTTGTAGTCTTAAATGGTCCGGGTTGTCGGGGCGGTATTTGGCGAGTGGAGGGCAGGACAAACTAGTGCACATATGGGATGCCTGTATGCCTGTCTCACGTCAACATCAATGGCTTCACAGGATCAGCAGCCACACTTCCATTGTGAAGGCCCTTGACTGGTGCCCAACTCGGAGCAACCTGCTGGCTTCTGGTGGAGGTCGCAATGATCATTGCGTTAAGTTTTGGAACACCGTTAATGGTGCTTGCTTGAACTCGATTGATGCTGGCTCTGAAGTTTGTGCATTGCTATGGGACAAGAACAAATCTGAATTACTGACCTCCCATGGTTCGCCGAACAATCAACTCACCTTGTGGAATTACCCATCCATGACGAGAGTGGCTGAGCTTTCCGGTCATTCTTCCCGGGTCCTTTTCTTGGCTGGGAGCCCACTGGGAGGTGTAGTAGCTTCTGCAGCAGCGGACGAGAGAATCAAGTTTTGGAATATCTTTGAGACTCCCAAAATAACAAAGCCTGAACTGCCCTTTGCCCGATTTAGTGGCATAAGATAAAAATGCTAATGGGTCAAAATGATTAAGTTTGCAAAATGTTAGCCTTCTCTAGAGCTTGCCATGAGGGTCTGTTGTTGGTAGCATTGCAAGGGATGTTTCGTGGTATCAAAGGGGCAGCACATTTTCATACAAGCGTATGGATTCGAGATCTCCATATATGAGCACAACTGCCTAAGGTAAGTTAGAAGCCTTACAGCCTTTTACAGCATTTTAGTAGGCTTATTTGCAACATGACTGTGATTGCAGCTGCAAGTCTGATTTTTGTTTCCTATTTATTGTTTAGCTTTTCATAGTTATCGGTATGATCATTGCCCAATTGATGAAACATGCGATCTATAATTATTGCCCAATTGCTGTAATCTAATTATATAGTTTCAAGTGATTTGATTTTGCTTCTCTTGTGTTTCTCTTTTGTAAGTTTCTATTTACGTCTTTTTTTTTGTTTGAAAATTTTTGTGCAGACTTTGTATTTTGTTGTGTATGCCTAATCATGCATAATTAGATCAAACTGGTAGATGCTTATTGTTTTTTTTTATCATTTTGAGTTGAGATTTCTTTTCATATTCGACATGGCCTTGGTATCACATGAAGACATCACATTGCACATCTAAAAGTGTGTTGGATAATCGAGAGATCTATGCATTATAAGAGGTAATTGCCTATGACCATATTTTTCTATTTTCTTTTCTGACTATAGGTTTCCTATGATATAAGTTAAACTTCAGAATTTTGTATTCTTTTTGGACCTTTAAGAAACTTTGAAGCTTGAACTGTGTGTCTCTATTGCCAGACCAAAGTACTTTCACATGATGAATTTAAAATCTTGCTAAGGTGTCTTTGCTATATCTTTTATTCACAGATACAAGGATATTAAAGCATCTTTGGATTTGCTTAGAGGGTGAAAATATGGAAACTTATGGTGTTGCACAACTATAATCTTGTTCAACAACTAAGAGATATATGCATAATTTTGATCGAAGATGTAACTTCTTATGACTTTAGTTTTTGGCTGACTAAAGGTTACCTAAGATATCCATTAGCCTTCAGATTTTTTATGTTCTTTTAGGACCATTCTAGAACCTGTGAAAACTTTTATTTGGTGTAGATATATTTCAGTACGGAGTACTTCATTTCACTTGAAATAGTGTTTTTGTTTTAGTTTTATTTGCATATACAAATATACTAAAGCATCTCAGGATTTTGTTTAGAAGGTGAAAAAAATTGGAAAATTGTGGAGTTGCACAACTAGAATTGTGTTTGAAAATCAAAAGAATGTGCTGATCAACCACGCAGATATTGTTCAAAAACTGTTCATGAAATGCATTATTTCTAATTTGAAACGTTTCAAAAATAAAGATAATTTCAAGAGTGAAATCCAAGCCTAAAATTTTCTGATTTTAGTAAGATGTGTCATAATTTCTGTAGAAAGCAGTTATTCAACCTTTGAGAACTGTAAACCATATTATATACCATAATAGTAAAGAGGTACCAAACAAATAAATCTATGAGCTTGATAAAAGTGAGGCATTGTAATTCTGTTTATTATGTGTTTCCTTGTGAAATAAAAAAAGATACACTTCAAATTTACATGTCTTTCCATGAATATACTAGGTCTTCTGCAACATAGATACACTTCTGGTCCTAAGATAGGGATTGAAAAATAGGATATAATGCAGGTTCTAAATTTTGGAAGTTACCTTACTAGACCAACAGTTCACAAATGCTTCATTATAGTGATAGTGGAGTAGTTCGGGTCCTTCCGATTAACAGGATCTTCGTTGATTCTGAAGGTTCTGATTTGTGATTGTTTCAGTCTTAAGGGATTTATCTTGCTGAATCAGCTGTAATTTTAGCAGAGAGGTAGCAATGTTCATGAGCTTGATAGACAACCTTGCTATGTTTCATATAAATGTTCACCAATTAATGACATGGCTACTATTTCAGTAGTTTTTCAATTCTGCTGTTGTGGTCATTTACCACAAGTTTCAGCATCCAAGTGGTATAGCTGAAATTTGCCTTTTGTAAGTATAAGACTGACCTCTGAGTTGGTATTTCTTGTTTCCAACTTCCCTGTTTGTTTACTGAGATTAAGGTAGCAGCAGGTGCTGTAATTATTCACTGCAATTCCAGTAATATCACGTGGTACCAAGTTTGAATTTGACATGATAATTCCTATTGAAATATTTAAGTCATCCTTTTTGTTAATAATCTATTGATGATCTTGTTGGTTGTATTTGAAGTTTCCATCACCAAAGTTACCATCACTTTCAGCACCTCTACCTCTGTGCCCCTTGCCACCGCCATGTACATCTTGTAAACTATCATTGGCCTTATGGACAAGGCTAATGCGGTGGAGATTGATGATCCTCAGAAAGCCCCAGAGCCTAATCGAGACAAACAAGAATCTGTAGAGAAGCTCGTGGCCAACGGAGCATGGACCCTTTGCAACAAGGAGAAGGTGCATATATAACCTTCTTTTTTCGCTTGATTAGTGGTTATTGTTGTTTGAATTGTAAAACTAGAAATCAGTTTGATGTTGTGAAATTATGCATTGAAGAACAAGTGAATGAAAGTATTACCAATTACCAATTAGATCAGTATTTTTTTTATTGATGCACATATGGTTAGCTCACCCTTTTTATCCAGAATAATAATTAGTCATACTGGTCAAATTTTCTTGTTTCCCCCTATGTTTCAAATGGTCTGAATATTTCGTACCTGACATGGAACCTCCCAGAAAAGATCCATCTACTAGGTGCTTGTTAGTGTTTGACTTGAAGCCTGACACTTTGAATAAAATTTGAGAGAATTCGTACCTGAATGAACAGCCAGTTTACTTCTATTTTTTCAGCTTCATACAATGAGATTTTTCCTAACATCACTATGATTATAGATTAAATTGTTAGCAAATTGCTTCATGCTTAAAGATATTTCAGCTCCAACAACTTTCTCATAGACTGCCATTTGTGATTCTTCAGTCATAATACCTTTCATTCATGTTATGATCAAGGTACATTCCTTTTTTTCATTCAGGGACAAAGAGACTTAGAGCACTGATTCTTCTCTTACTGGAATTTGCGAATCTGGTTCAAGTATCCTTTTTTTGTTGAATCTTTTGGTTACTCCTTTACTAGAAAGTATCTTTGGTATTTTCTCAAATTTTATCATTGAAAAGTCTAGTGCTATAATAATTCTCTTTCTTGTTTCTTTGTTTTGTTAATGTTGCTTTGAGCTGGAAATTAGGTCAGAAATTTTTAAAAAAAAATTGAAGAGAATCTCAAGAAGTGAGAAATCATGAAGACAAATGTCAATCTTTAAATAATTTTATGGTTTTAAATGGAATATTAAATGCTAAGCTACGCTTCTTGTGGTCTTTTTGTTCTCTCTTAGTGATTGTTATTTGCTATATTCTGATAAGGATTAGTGACTAGATGACACTCCCATAATATGGGTTGGTTACCTTTTATTTTCAAAATTTGCAATCAAGTAGACTAGTACAAACAGAATCCAACAATATATGGACTCTCCTTCATCTTGAGGTGTTAATGTTGGTCATTTCTCAGATGGCGATGATTGCAATGTGGATATAGAATTATGGGATAGTATTATTTGGTAGAACATCTTTTCTTTGGTTATTAACTCTTATGTTGTCTAGTTTCAACCAATGTTCGAAATTTCGGTCTGTACCAACATACTGAGCAGTATGGTACCTAGGCTATTAGTTAATAATTGTTTCAACATTTTAAAACTAACATGTTATCATATTAAGAATATACGTTTTCCTACCTTGTTGGAGTTGCATGGAAAGGAACTGAACATAATACCTTCGCTGTTGACGAATCACTTAAAGGCTCCGCACAATTAGCTGTTGGACTTTCTGTTGTTTTTTCCACTTTTCAAAAGTATGTTTTTTCCTCGTATTTGAACATGAGGTAGCAAATAGTTTCCTCGTTACTCTAAGTGTGCATATCTAGATGTCTAGAATCTAGGAGTATATTATTGGTTTGGCTGTCATGAATATCAAAATTCAAATAATAGATCTTTCTGAGATATATTTTTTTCTACTACTATGTAGTCCATTCTCAAATCTTATATAGGAAATATTTTATTGATGTCAGTCATCTAGTTTTACATGACATGCCATATTTAGTAATTTGTGCGTCTCTTTGTCGTTCAATATTCAGATGGTTCGTTGTACCAACAACAGCAAGAAGAAGTGATGACATCATGGGTAGCTATTGTTATTTGCTAAAATGTTGTATGATTGGTTATAACCATTGGGTGTCATACAATATTGAATTTTTTAACAGTGGTGATTTAGGTTATTTATTCTAAAGTCTTGGTGCTATCAGTTTCTTTATTTATGATAATGTTGCTTTGAGCTGGAATTAGGTCAGAAATTTTTTTAAAAAATTGATGAGAATCTCAAGAAGTGAGAAATCATGAAAACAAATGACAATCTTTAAATATTTTTGTGGTTTTAAATGGAATATTAAATGCAAAGCTCCCTTTCTTGTGATCTTAGAGTTCTCTCTTGGTGATTGTTATTTGCCATATTTTTTACAAGGATTAGTGACCAGATGACGCTCCTATAATATGGGTTGTTTCCCTTTTATTTTAAAAATTTGTTGTTAAGTAGATGCTAATACAAACAAAATCCATTGATTTATAGACTCTCCTCGACCTTGAGGTGTTAATGTCGGTGTTTGGCCTGATGACATTTAGGACTTAATTGTTGATGATTTTAGTTTGGTCATTTCTCAATTGCCGATGATTGCAATATGTGGATATGGAATTATGGAATAGTGTCACTTAGTATAACGTCTTTTCTTTGGTTATTAGCTCTTATGTTGTCTAGCTTCAACTTCTAGTATTATTTTATAGTGCTTGTGATTAAGAAATTAGTTATGGTCGCTGATTCCATGTTTTTATTTAGGCTCACTTATCCAAATTGAGAGATTTACATGGGCCCTGAAAATGTTGCTGAAGTCAAGTGTGCAATTTGTGCCCTTGATGTTGGAACTATAAATTTTTATGATGTGTTGTCAGAAGTTCTTATGCATTTATGATGCAATTATTACTATAGTTAATAAGGTTTTATAATGTGGTATCTTACATTGCTTGCTATGCTGTAGCTTAATTGACTTTACACATAGTTCCAAACTCAAAGAACATCCTTATGTAATTTTTACTGTCTTTTTTGCTTATCATGGTATTACTTCTCTAAAATAATTAATTTGTAATTCTATGATGGTAAATGCACAATGTGAAATGCAATTAAAATCTCACTCAAAGTGAAATGACAAGCAAAGCTAATTATAATGGTATCGTACAAAGCTAGTTGTTAATTGGAACATATTTGTGCAGCATTCAACTGATATTTCAGTAAAAGATGCTTCTTAATTAAGTTAAAACACGTGAACTTATCCATATATTTTGAAGGTACACTCAATCAATTGCATTTCGATATGGTAATTCAAAACTTTTATTTTAGTCTCCATACGTTGAGCCTTTGTAGAATCACTAGATTTGGTTTATATGCATAACTGAGTCATGATATCTTTGGCTCATATCACATTCTTTTTTATCCCTAAATAGAAGGAAGCAACCTGCTTAGTTTTGATGAACATCTTCTATTGTTTATAAAGCAAATTGTCACGCCTTTTAATTCTTTTTGTTGTTATTCTTCTTTTATTTTTCATGTAATATGGTATCAAAACTTAAGTGCTGCTCATCCCTCTTGGATTCGTATGCTATGTTTGTATGTAGTTGTTTTTGCTTTCATGTAGTTTCAAAGAATGAATTGAATATTGGCATTAATTCTAGATTTCCCTCTTGAACTTATATGATATATATAACACATTAATACAAAAATTGTTAGTTGAAGTCTTTAGGAATGTACAATATATTAATTAATGCTAGTAAATGATCGGATTGGTGTTGTCAAATTGACTCTGTTAGAACGTTAATCCTTGTTGTCAATATACCATACCAATACAAGCATAACATTAATAACATCCATGCTTATTGTCAATATACCATGGTTACGTTATTTATTGCTATCTAAAATTGAAACATTAAAAGATATTGAGGAAAAATAATTTGGAGTACATAAATTAATTATGACTTGTAAAAATAATGCACTTGTTTGAGTTAAAATTCCATATTATTTTGTTCTGGTTGATGAAATTTGTGACATAATTAGGAGTATAAGAAAATTTTCTCTGTCATGAGAAAAAATAATAGATAATTTTAGAAAGAAATATTGATAACAACTAAGAAGAAGTTGGTAAAAACATATAACACAATAAAAACATGTAAAAAATTTAAAAGAATTAGAAAAAGAAGATTTAATTAAAAGCAGTCTAAAAAATGTTTAAATAAGATTAACACAAGAAAAACATGGAAAGTTAAAAATCTACTTATGTTGATAAAGATATCAGAGAAATGTTTACAAATTTAAGAAAATTAAAATTTTTTGCAAAAGTTGTCTTAGTCTAAGAATATATTTTCCTCAAATCTTTAAAGTCTCATATTTGATAATGGTCTATCACAAAATCAAAACCTTCGCGGGCATTCCTATAGACTGCACCTACTAGAGCTAAAATGTAGTTTCCCAATAATGGGAAATAACAAGTGCCTATTGGGGCTTCTACCCGAACTCTATTAACTCGAACAAACATAGTTCACTCAATCAAGGATTTTTACTAATCTCCTGGCCCTCAAACACCTATTGCATCCATGATAACATATTTTATAATCTAAAGGATAAAGTCAGCAAAGAAAAAAAAAACATTTAACATGTCTCCTCAGTTTTGATGTAATGCATTACTTAGCTACTAAGGAATGAACATTTTGATTTTTTTTTTTTAAACAGATGTAATTGAAATAAAGTATACAAAATGTAGAATATAGTGATTAGGATTTAGGAATACTTGTTAAGTGGTTAAAATATGTTAATTGTTGCCATTTAGTGTCTTCATTAAGAAGTAATTAGAAAAAACACAGTTGTTATTTAATAAATATAAGGCATTGTTAGAGATCACATTTTAGAGCAAGGGAAACACATAGTCATTTTAGCGAAAGAGAAGAACAGTTGAAATTTGAAAAGATCTACTGGAATATCACATATCACATTCTAAATAAAGACCTTTATGATGTTCGATGATGTTTATCATCTATTATCTGAACTTTGGATTAAAGTATCTGTTTCTCTTTCATTCAAATTTGTTGATGATGTTTCTTTAATGTAAAAAAGGACTAATAACTTGTTTGTATTCCAGGCATAATATGTTGGTAGACTATCTGATATACCAGTACCATACTACTCTGATATATTATTGAAATTGATATAGTACTGAGATTGAAAATCTTATTTTTTGGTGTGTATTTTATTTATTTCAATTTATTTACAAGAGTAGTTCTAATGCATTTTTATGGGGGTATTAACTTTATTTCTGGTAACATGTGGAATTTTACTATAAGACAACTATGTAACTTGGAGAGGGCACTTGGTGGGGGATGTTAGGGTTTGTGATACGGTCAAGCAACATCTCTCGTTCTCAATATATTCAACCAAAATGTTGTAGATTCTATAAAGCAGTTTTCCAAGCAAGTTTGTCCACATGGGAACCAATTTTTGTTACTAAGACTTTTAGTTAAAAGCAATGGCTTTTCAATTTTAGTTATTTTGGGTTTCACAGGAGCCAATTTTTGTGTATTAGACTTCCTAAACATACATTTGTTATTCATTATAAGTTTTTTACTTTTGTATGTTGGATCTTAAGTTGCTAAACCTAAAAATTTATGTATTGGAATGAAATCCTACAGAAACAAGATGTAGTGTGACTAGTTTATGTTAACTAATCTAGACAAAAGTAAGCAAATAATGGGTAGGTCGGATATTTTACATTATATGATTCAAGTTACAAAAATTCTACATATTCTTGCAAAACTCCTAAGATATGCTGAAATAAAAGTTGCAACTGAACATAACAAGAAAAAGGATATAACTAAATTCCTCGATGGTGTGAGACAATTTGATTATTTGTTATGTATTACAATATGTCTCTTTGACTCAAGTCTTTGATAGTCTGATAAATTTCATTGTCTTCTTTTATATAAATTATTATCTGAAAGAATCTTCCAATCTCCTGATATTTTTTTGATTTTTGATTTTTCTTTTCTTTTAGTACACTAGTTAATGGAGCTATCTCTTGATCTTCCGAGGCTTTCCCTCATTAAGATATTAGGACATGCGACCCAGTTGATATATGGATATGAAAATTGAACAAAAGTTGCACAAAGATTGCACTATCATACAAGGTCTCATTTGTGTGATTTGGGAGAAAATAGTGTATGATACTTGGACATGTTTCTGGTGTAAACCACTTGTTGACAAACCTAAAATTGCAGTGTTTGATTTCTTTTCTATCTTCAATGGTACTACAAAAGAATAATTCCTATGGTTTTGTAGAGATTATAGCACAAGTGCCTTGAACGGCCAAAAGTCATAAATATTTTAGATAATTTTTTTCTAATTGATGTTAAAGGTCTTTCCATAACTGTTAATATTACAGCAAATGTCTACTATTAGTCATAACTGTCAATATTTTCAGCTTCATACAATGAGATTTTGCCTAACATCACTATAATTATAGATTAAGTTGTTAGCAAATTGCTTCATGCTTAAAGATATTTCACCTACAACAACTTTCTCAAAGACTGTCATTTCTGATTCTTCAGTCATAATACCTTTCATTCGTGTTATGATCAAGGCACATTCCTTTTTTTTCATTCAGGGACAAATAGACTTAGAGCACTGATTCTTCTCTTACTGGAATTTGAGAATCTGGTTCAAGTATCCTTTTTTTGTTGAATCTTTTGGTTACTCCTTTACTAGAAAGTATCTATGGTAGTTTCTCAAATTTTATCATTGAAAAGTCTAGTGCTATAATTAATTCTCTTTCTTGTTTCTTTGGTTATGTTAATGTTGCTTTGAGCTGGAAATTAGTTCAGAAATTTTTTAATAAAAATTGAAGAGAATCTCAAGAAGTGAGAAATCATGAAGACAAATGTCAATCTTTAAATATTTTTATGGTTTTAAATGGAATATTAAATGCTAAGCTATGCTTCTTGTGATCTTTTTGTTCTCTCTTGGTGATTGTTATTTGCTATATTCTGATTAGGATTAGTGACTAGATGACACTCCCATAATATGGGATGGTTACCCTTTATTTTCAAAATTTGCTATCAAGTAGACTAATACAAAGAGAATCCAACAATATATGGACTATCCTTGATCTTGAGGTGTTAATGTTGGTATTTGTCTTGATGAAATTAGGGACTCAATTGCTGATGGTTTTAGTTTGGTCATTTCTCAAATGGCGATGGTTGCAATGTGGATATAGAATTATGGGATAGTATTATTGGTAGAACACCTTTTCTTTGGTTATTAACTCTTATGTTGTCTAGTTTCAACCAAAGTTCGAAATTTCGGTCTGTACCGACATACCGAGCAGTATGGTACGTACCTAGGCTATTATTTAATAATTGTTTCAACATTTTAAAACTAACAAGTTATCATATTAAGAATATAGGTTTTCCTACCTTGTTGGAGTTGCATGTAAAGGAACTGAACATAATACCTTCGCTGTTGATGAATCACTTGAAGGTTCCACACAATTAGCTGTTGGACTTTCTGTTGTTTTTTCCACTTTTCAAAAGTATGTTTTTTCCTCGCATTTGAACATGAGGTAGCAAATAGTTTCCTCGTTACTCTAAGTGTGCATATCTAGATGTCTAGAATCTAGGAGTATATTATTGGTTTGGCTGTCATGAATATCGAAATTCAAATAATAGATCTTTCTGAGATATATTTTTTTTCTGCTGTTATGTAGTCCATTCTCAAATCTTATATAGGAAATATTTTATTGATGTCAGTCATCTAGTTTTACATGACATGCCATATTTAGTAATTTGTGCATCTCTTTGTATTTACCTCGTTCAGTATTCAGATAGTTTATTGTACCAACAACAACTACAAGAAGTGATGACATCATGGGTAGCTATTGTTATTTGCTAAAATGTTGTATGATTTGTTATAACCATTGGGTGTCATACATTATTGAATTTTTCAACAGTGGTGATTTAGATTTATTTATTCTAAAGTCTTGGTGTTATCAGTTTCTTTAGTTATGTTAATGTTGCTTTGAGGTGGGAATTAGGTCAGAAAAGTTCTTTTAAAAATTGATGAGAATCTCAAGAAGTGAGAAATCATGAAAACAAATGACAATCTTTAAATATTTTTGTGGTTTTAAATGGAATATTAAATGCCAAGCTCCCTTTCTTGTGATCTTAGAGTTCTCTCTTGTTGATTGTTATTTGCCATATATTTTACAAGGATTAGTGACCAGATGACGCTCCTATAATACGGGTTGTTTCCCTTTTATTTTAAAAATTTGTTGTCAAGTAGATGCTAATACAAACAAAATCCAATGATTTATGGACTCTCCTCGACCTTGAGGTGTTAATGATGGTGTTTGTCCTGATGACATTAGGGACTTAATTGCTGATGATTTTAGTTTGGTCATTTCTCAATTGGCGATGATTGCAATATGTGGATATGGAATTATGGAATAGTGTCATTTAGTATAACATCTTTTCTTTGGTCATTAGCTCTTATGTTGTCTAGTTTCAACTTCTAGTAGTATTTTATAGTGCTTGTGATTAAGATATTAGTTATGGTCGCTGATTCCCAGTTTTTATTTAGGCTCACATATCCAAATTGAGAGATTTACATGGGCCCTGGAAATGCTGCTGAAGTCAAGTGTGCAATGTGCCCTTGATGTTGGAACTATAAATTTTTATGATGTGTTGTCAGCAAGAAGTACTTATGCATTTATGGTGCAAATATTACTATAGTTAATAAGGTTTTATAATGTGGTATCTTACATTGCTTGCTATGCTGTAGCTTAATTGACTTTACACATAACCCAAACTCAAAAAACATCCTTATGTAATTTTTACTGTCTTTTTTGCTTATCATGGTATTACTTCTCTAAAATAATTAATTTGTAATTCTATGATGGTAAATGCACAATGTGAAATATTAAGTGCAATTAAAATCTCACGCAAATTGAAATGACTAGCAAAGCAAATTATAAAGGTAATGTACAAAGCTAGTTGTTAATTGGAACATATTTGTGCAGCATTCAACTGATATTTCAGTAAAAGATGCTTCTTAATCAAGTTAAAACACGTGAACTTATACATATATTTTGAAGGTACACTCAATCAATTGCATTTCGATATGGTAATTCGAAACTTTTAATTTTAGTCTCCATAGGTTGAGCCTTTGTAGAATCACTAGATTTTGGTAGATGCATAACTGAATCATGACACCTTTGGCTCATATCACGTTCTTTTTTATCACTAAATAGAAGTAAGCTAGCTGCTCAGTTTTGACAAACATCTTCTATTGTTTATAAAGCAAATTGTCACGCCTTTTAATTCTTTATGTCAAGGTTTGACTTACCAGTCCATACCGGTGTACCGACATATTGTCGGTACCGGTATGGTACCTGTACTGGGCGGTACGCACAGTGCGTACGGTGCGATATTCTTTCTTTTCCTCTTCTTCTTCTTCCCCTTTCTTTCGCAATCGAGACAGTCGATTTCTCCCTCAATCGATCGCCGACTATCGAAATCGACCGTTGACAGTCGATTTCCCCCTCAATCGGCCGTCGACGGTCGATTTTTGGCGGTACTGCCCGGTAGCTGCCAGTCCGTGTATCGGTAACCTAATGGCCCGGTATGTACCGTCCGGTAGGTCGAAATTGCAAACCCTGCTTTATGTTGTTATTCTTCTTTTATTTTTCACTTAATATGGTATCAAAACTTAAGTGCTGACCCCTATGCTCATCCCTCTTGGATTTGTATGCTATGTTTGTATGTAGTTGTTTTTGCTTTCATGTAGTTTCAAAGAATGAATTGAATATTGGTATCAATTCTAGATTTCCCTCTTGAACTTATATGATATACCCTGTGATATAACACATAAATACAAAAATTGTTAGTTGAAGTCTTTAGGAATGTACAATATGTTAATTAATGCCAGTAAATGATTGGATTGGTGTTGTCAAATTGACTCTGTTAGAACGTTAATCCTTGTCAATATACCGTACCAATACAGGCATAACATTAATGACATCCATGCTTATTGTCAATTTACCGTAGTTACTTTGTTTATTGCTATGTAAAATTGAAACATTAAAAGATATTGAGGAAAAATAATTTGGAGTCCATAAATTAATTATGACTTGTAAAAATAATGCACTTGTTTGAGGTAAAATTCCATATTATATTGTTCTGGTTGAAGAAATTTGCGACCTAATTGGGAGTATAACAAAATTTTCTTTGTCATGAGAAAAAAAAAGATAATTTTAGAAAGAAATATTGATAACAACTAAGAAGAAGTTGATAAAAACATATAACACAAAAAAAATGTAAAAAATTTAAAAGAATTAGAAAAAGAAGGTTTAACTAAAAGTAGTCTAAAAAATGTTTAAATAAGATTTAACACAATAAAAACATGGAAAGTTAAAAATCTACTTATGTTGATAAAGATGTCAGAGAAATGTTTACAAATTTATGAAAATTAAAATTTTTGCAAAAGTTATCTTAGTCTAAGAATATATTTTCCTCAAATCTTGAAAGTCTCATATTTGATAATGGTCTATCACAAAATCAAAACCTTTGTGGGCATTCCTATAGACTACAGCTACTAGAGCTAAAATGTAGTTACCCAATAATGGGAATGACAAGTGCCTATTGGGTTCTCTACCCGAACTCCATTAACTCGAGCAAACATAGTTCACTCGATCAAGGATCTTTACTAATCTTCTTGCCTCAAACACCTATTGCATCCATGAAGACATATTTTATAATCTAAAGGATAAAGTCAGCAAAGAAAAAAAAAACATTTAACATGTCTCCTCAGTTTTGATGTAATGCATTACTTTGCTACTAACGAATGAACATTTTGATTTTTTTAAAAAACAGATGTAATTGAAATAAAGTTTACAAAAGGTAGAATATAGTGATTAAGAGTACTTGTTAAGTGGCTAAAATATGTTAAAATATGTTACTTGTTACAAAAGGTAAAATATGTTAATTGTTGCCATTTAGTGTGTCTTCGTTAAGAAGTAATTAGAAAAACCACAGTTGTTATTTAATAAATATAAGGCATTGTTAGAGATCACATTTTAGAGGAAGGGAAACACATAGTTGAAAGGTCATTTTATAAATAGAAAACAGTATTAGAGTTCACATTTTAGCGGAAGAGAAGAACAGTTGAAATTTGAAATGATCTACTGTAATATCACATTCTAAATAAAGACCTTTATGATGTTTGATGATGTTTATCATCTATCCTCTGGACTCTGGATTAAAGTATCTGTTTCTCTTTCATTCAAATTTGTTGATGATGTTTCTTTAATGTAAAAAAGGACTAACAACTTGTTTGTAGACTAGGCAGAATATGTTGGTATACAATGTCTCAATCGAGAACTTCATTTCTCTAGGATTTTCTGCATTGGAAGTCATTGTGTCATAGGCTAGTGATCTGTTCAGAGATGGTTTTATGCTTAATTGCCCCCTTTCCCCTCCAAAATCACAGCCATAGAGAAAACAAACTTTCTTATGTTTTTATGTGTTGGCAAAAAATGGTTCTCATTATTAGGTTTAAAAGAGCGAGAAGTGCCATGATTGACCGGCCTCCTTGTTGTATAATTAGATAGAAGTATACTTATTTTTTGGATCCACAATTGTCAATTTTAAATTCTTGCTAGGTGTTTCAATTTTTATCTTTCTCAAAGAAAATTAGTTTCCTTACTTGATTTCTTGTTATGAGTACTAATGTTTTTAACACCGCCAATGTCGGTCCCAAGCCCGAATGAAAAAGGTGGAGGGTTGCTTAAGGCCATAAAAACAAGTATTGAAAATATGTTAGTACTCATAAGCTGGATCCTACCTGTTCCATAGTAAGACTTCTCCGTCACAGTAAATTGATGCAACATATATTGACTTCTCTAGTTATTATCAGAAAGAGTTTTCTGTTCCTAATTCTGACATCTGGATTGCCCATCAGTTCTTTAAATGACTTCTTTTATGGACTAACATGCAAATATCAGGACTATGTAACTTATATATTATGAACTAGTATTGTCCAGAATGCAAGTTACTTATTTAAGAAACCATCAAGCATGCTTTCTACAGATGATAATTGTCGGGATGGGAAACCACAGCTCATGTGGATAAGGCTCTTAAAGGTTATACTTTTATAGGATGGATCAAGATTGACAATCCTTGGAACATGATGAGACTGATTTTAGTAAACTCCTTGTTTGATTTACTTTTAGATTGATATAGTTTTACATGTTGCAGTTCTACTCCACTATTTGACTTTGTGAACTAAAACTTGATGTTAATATTTTTTTTCTTTTACTTTTTTTTGGCAACTGCAATGACAGATGTGAATCTCCAACTGAACTGTGAGAGACACAATGGCTATTCAGGTCCATCTTCTCAAAGGGTCTGGACTGCCATTTACAAAGACAATTCTCTAGTGTTAGTTACAGATGTTCTTCTGTTTCTTCTTTGCATTTTGTTCTGTTATATTTTGTATCAAACATTGAAATAATTGTAGATGATGTGTTCCATATTACTTAACAGTAATTATTTTGCTTGATGGCTTTCCACATGCTCAAAGTTGTTGCTTTCTTAGTTTAGAGGATTCCACAATAAGTTTTATGAAGAAACTGATGTTAATTAAATTATTTTTTCATGCATATTATGTTAATGGATATGGTTTCTTATCAAATCAATTTATTGCCTAATTGGGCAATTTTGTTACTTGAATAGTTGCGTGTGTCTTCAATATTTGATGAAATTGTTAAAATTGAAGTAACCAGGGATATGCAACCTGCTTATTACTCGAGCTTGTCTGGGGAAGATTTCGAATTACCTGAAGATTATTGGGTTGCTTCTTATTTGAATGTCTTGGATATATCTGCAGTGGAAGAAGGCAGTCTCCATGTCTTATTTGGATATGCTTTTCAAGTCTGTTCAAAACGGTCACCTACTATATAATGTTTTTTAAACTAATTATCCTGTCTTTTTTCCTACTGGATTGACTTTTAGCCACCAGGAGTCTGCTTCTATATTAAAATTGTTGAGTGCTTACATTCTTTTATAGTGAATAAACAGCCTCTCCTGGATCGATTTCGGCCGTTGGCGGCCGATTGAGGGAGAAATCCACCATCGGCGGTCGATTGAGGGAGAAAAAGGAAGAAGAAAAAGAAGAGGAAAAGAAGAAAAAAAAGAAAAGAGGAGAAAAGAAATAATACCTAGCGCCCGCGCGTCGTCGCTGCCCATGCGCTATCACCGCCCGGGTTGCTAGCGCCCGCTCGTCGTTGCCGCCCGCGGGTCGCGGGCGCTTTTTCTCCCGCGCGAGGAGACGGAACGTTTTCTCACGCGGGGAGAAAGATCGAGGCGATGTCACCCCTTTTCTTTTTTAAATATTTTTAATATTAAAAATATTATATTATATAAATATTTATATTATATTTAAATATAGCAAGCGTACCGCTCGGTACCGGTACGGACCGGTAAGTCAAACCTTGATATATATCATGATTCGTGGTAATTAACTTATTCATCATGAAAATATGTAAACAATGTTTGGTCCAAGGTTTTCCTTACCGAGCTGTAAGGCCCGTACCGTCCGGTACATACCGATCCGACAGCTGACCGGTATGTAGATCGGTCGCTATCGAGCGGTACCGTTAAAATCGATCGTCGACGGTCAATTGAAGAAAAAATCGACCGTCGGCGGTCGTTTGAGGAAGAAAAAGGGAAGAGGTAGAAGAAAGAAGAAGAGGAGAAGAAGAAGAAAGAAGAAGAGGAAAAGTACCTCGCTCACACGCCCTCGTCGCCCACGGAGACTTTTCTCCCCATGCGCCCTCGCCGTCCGTCGGTCGTCGCGAGTGTCGCTGCCCTCGCCGCCCGCGGCTCACGGCGACCACGGGCGACTTTTCTCCCCGCGCGAGGAGAGATCGAGGCGACGTCGTCCCTTTATTTACTTTTTTATATATATTTAATATATCTTAAATATTATATTATATAATTTATATTATAAAAAATATTATAAAATATCTAATATAGTGCATACTGCCTGGTACCGGTACAGTACCGACAAAATGTTGGTACACCGGTATGTAAAACCTTGGTTTGGTCAATTATCTGACATAAGTAATTAAAACTATCTATGTTTGATGTGTACTTGGTCATTGCTTGGTGCAGATCTTGACCATTTTTGTGGTCAATACATTGTGATTTGTCTCATTCTGAGAAAAATGTTATTTGATTTAAACACTATAGTCTTGGCATAACAAAGACTTCTAAGGTCAGATGCAATTTGTTCTGTTCTGTTGTGGTATAATTGAGCAGTCTTTAAAAAAAATAAAATATTAACGTTTTGTTTGGGATCATATCTTCTTTGTATTATGTATAAATCTTGTTTGGTATGACATTTTTGCTTTTTGTTCTTTTAAAGTACTAACACGTTTTCTATTGTGTTAGGGAATGAAAAAGTGTTTTACTTCCATTGATTTGAACTCCTGTACTATGTCCCTAGTGTCCCCACATAAGCAGCTATGAAACCAATTGTCTCCATTACACATATATGTAAATAGTATACCGATGTTATATCAATATCATTCTCAAGTAATCTATGACTAAGAATTTTTAAAATTTGTGTTTAAAAGACGATTGATCCTATTATTATGATCTCATCATGATCAAATTCTCAGTGCATAGATCCAAGGACATCACAATATATATCCATCATCCACTATAAAGTGAGAAAATGTCACTAATAATAGTATCTAAAAGAGATTTTGCAGCATATCACACATACCATCACTTATTGTGATTAGTTTGTAGGGCACTTGTAACTAGCAAGAGGATATAAGAATATACTCTTATGCCATATCAATTTGTTATGGATCAAAAATTAGGTTAGATGACTATAAACTTATGTCAAATGTTCTAATAGTTTATCTAGAATAAAGTATAGTTTTGCAAACTCCCTCACTTCTCATTTACCAATTTGTATTAGGAAGAGGAGGATGAGGAAGAAGGAAGAAGGGGAAGAGTGTTGAAGGAGAAGAAAGAAGATGGAGCATTGGAGGAGGAAGGGGAAGGAAGAAGCTCCAGAGATGGGGAATAAGGAAGAAGGGAAAGTAATAGAGGAGAAAGAAAAAAGAAGATGGATCAGAGGAGGGAGGAGGAAGAAGAAGGCAAAGTAGTGGAAGAGAAGGAAGAAGAGACAAATAGGTGAGAATGGACACGAAGGAAGAAGAGAAGGATGAGAAGTGGGTGTGTACCAAAGAGATAAACGATGGCTAATAGATGACGAGCAATGTCCAATGACAACAACATCATGAGAAATATGGTTTTCATATATAATCTAGAAACTATACCACTTGAAACAAGATAAATATGGGTACAGATCCACATCTTGATTGGTATGACTACATGTTTTATACCATTTAAGGTGCTATGATGATTTTTTCTACATGTATAATTATTTTTTTATGGTTATTACCTTCAATCATTTTATTTTAGAAAATCAAAATCTTGTCAGAATTGAAAACCTTACTTGGATAAGCTTTGCTCAGTTTTATAGGATTGTCTTTTCCTCTTTCCTAAGTGTTCATATTATTGATAAAAATAGCATTATTTATAATATAAAAGAATACCAATGATCACAAAATCTTTTTTTAACATATGCATTAGTGGGAGTAAATGTGATCGCTAAAGCTTGAGATCAAATTTGTACAACAGAAACTTCTATATAGCTTATTATATCTTTTCATATGACATTTTGGGTTTAGTGTTTACTATATTATTTCATAAGGCATTCTAGTTTTAATTTAATGGTTATTTGTATCAAAGAATTCTGGGAATGATATCTTTTCTATTTTTATTTAATAATAATACTCTTATCTCTCTCTACCCCAAAGCCTTGTAGCACTAAAAAAAAGACCAATTGCCAAACCAACCCCTACAACCTAGAGGACTTGGAACAAAGAACATAATGTGCTAACCAATTAGCACTCTTGTTCTCCTCCCTAAACACATGGCAAAATATATTTTAAGCAATTTAATAAAGACTTGATTTGAAAATTTTTGCTTGAAATAAAACTGAAATCGAAAACGCTTTTGTTGGAACTCGTTAAGAGCAAATAAGTTAGAGAGGAATTTTAAAGTCAAAACTTCAATAGCAATTAACTTAGAACTAGTTAATAGCAATTAACTTCAATAGCAAAATTAAAGTAAGACAAGATAGAGATGCTTATAGTGTTTTTATAATGGTTCGGTCAAACTAACCTATGTCCACTCCCGAGTCCTCCTTCGTCAAGACCTACTGGTGTCCACTAACAATCTTCTTCAAGGGCAAAGATCAACTACTCTTTACACACCTTTCTCCTTTTTACAGGCTCATAAGAACAACATTTACAAGCTCCATTTTTTAGGCTAAGGAGATCAACCTTCACACTCTCATTTTCTCAGGCTCAGGAGATCAACATTTACAACTCAATTTCATCCCTTCCTTTAACCACAAATTTACTCTTACACAATAGGGAGGGAACTCTCACAAATTCACCATAATTTTCTCTTTTTTCTTTCTCTTTTCTTTCCTTTATCTTGTAATTTCTTGCTTTCTCAAGCAAGAAAACTTGGGATATTTATAGACCTCAATTTGACTTCAAAATTTGGAGCCAAAATTCAAACATTTTCAAAAAATCTGGGTATGAGCGAATTTTGACATGAAAGTGCCGAAAGATTTTGAGTGGTGGCGATACAACCGTCAGGAAACTAGGAAACACTACTTTTAAGTATTGTTTCATATCCGATTCGTACCTCATTTTTTACCTCCTTCTAGGTCAACTAAGGAAACTTGTGGGTATTATTTCTATCATCCCGATGACCAAAAGGTCTTTGTTGCCAAGAGAGCTGTGTTTCTTGAGAATGAACATATTCTTGGTGGAAACAGTAGGAGTGAGATAGAATTGAGCGAGATTGGAGAACCTAGCTCAAGCACCATTCCAGAGCCCGAGTATGTTCAAGTACTTAACACACAAGTTCCAACTTTACGTAGGTCTAATAGAGTATCTCACCCTCCTGAAAGATGTGGGATATATCAGTGAAGATGACTCTCAGGATGTTGATCCTCAGACCTACGAGGAGGCTATTATGAGTATAGACTCCGGGAAGTGGCAAGAAGCCATGAATTCTGAGATGGATTTCATGTACTCTAACAAGGTTTGGAACCTTGTGGATGCACTTGAGGGTATTGTACCCATCGGCTGCAAATGGATCTTCAAGAAGAAGATCGGAGTGGATGGAAAGGTAGAGACCTATAAGGCAAGGTTGGTAGCTAAAGGATATCGTCAAAGACAAGGAGTTGACTATGATGAAATCTTTTCACTAATAGTCATGCTTAAGTCTATTAGAATTATTTTGGTCATTGCAGCACATTATACTATGAGATCTGGCAGATGGATGTCAAAATGGCATTCCTCGATACCAACCTCGAGGAAGAGGTGTATATGATACAACCAGAGGGATTCATATCCAAAGAAAGTCTAAATAAAGTGTGCAGGTTGCTTAGATCCATTTATGGATTGAAGCAAGCTTCCCAAAGTTAGAACATAAGATTTGATAAGATGATCAGATCTTATGACTTTGTTAAGAATGAAGATGAGCCTTGTGTGTACAGGAAGGTAAGTGGAAGCGCTATCACCTTCTTGATGCTATATGTGAATGACATCCTAATCATTGGGAATAATGTAGGAATGCTCTTCATAATAAATACTTGGTTATCTAAAAACTTCTTCATGAAAGACTTACGGGAAACATCCTATATTTTGGGGATCCGGATCTATAGAGATAGATCCAAAAAGATGTTTGGCTTGTCCCAGTCTAGGTACATAGACTCCATTGTCAAAAGGTTTGGCATGAAAAATTTTAAGAGAGGTCTTATACTGATAAGACATGGAATATCACTTTCTGGGAGTACCCCAAAGACTCCTGAAGAAAGGGCAGACATGAATAAAATACCTTATGCCTAAGTGATAGGGTCTATCATGTATGCGATGCTATGTATTAGGCCTGATATAGCACATACTCTGAGTGTCACGAGCAGGTATCAGGTAGATCCAGGTTTAGAACACTGAAAGACAGTAAAGTATATCCTTAAGTACTTGAGAATGACTAAAGATCTTTTACTAGTATATGGAGGAGGTAGCTTCCAGGTTGAGGGCTACATGGACTCGAGTTTTTAGTCCAACATTGATGATAGCAAGTCAAATTCAGGGTATATGTTCACCCTGAATGGAGGAGTAGTAAGCTAAAGAAGTTTCAAGCAAAATACTACTGCTGACTCGACCACAGAGGCGGAATACATTGTTGTAGTAGAAGCAGCAAAACGAAGGGGTGGGATGAAGAAGTTCATCAAGGATTCGGGAGTCATACCAAGCAGCGTGGAGCTGACTCTCATATATTGTGACAGTGATAGAGCGATAACTCTAAAAAAGGAACTCAGGTCTCAACAGAATTGTCCTGAGAAGGTTCCATCTTATTAGAGCGATCATGACCCAAAAAGATATAACAATGAAAATGGTTCCATCTGAAGATAACGTTGTAGATCGAGTGATGAAGCCATTAGCTCATATTATATTTGAGCATCACAAGGGTCTGATTGCGATCACATAGGTGATTAGCTTTTGGTCAAGTGGGAGATTGCTGTTACATGTGTCCTATAAGCCAATCACGTGAGTAATGGCACGTGTGACACGTTGTGTGATCTTTTTGCTTATGATTAATATTGACATATTCTCACATTATATTATTTGTTACATATATATTGCGATGTCCTTGGTTCTGTGCAATAGGAATCGGATCGTGATGAGATCACGATAATGAGATCGATTCACCTTTAAACACAGATCCTAAATAATCTCGGTCATAAGTTACTCAAGAGGGACATTGAGATAACCGGATAGATCAGTGTACTATATACCCGTCCATATGATGAAGATGACTGGTCTCATAGCCACTTGTGTGGAGACACTAAGGATATAATACAAGTGCTCATTAGAGAATGAGTTCACTGATTGATCCGCTTATGAAATGTTGTATGGTTAATGATACCTAATGTCAGACAGTGATTCCATGGTCCCAGTTGTGTATCTGGTCCTTAGACTTGAGACACCAATGATGTCTTGTATGAGTACTCCTTTCTTTGATGCCAGACTTATAGGTTTGGAAAGTTTCAGATCTGGTACAACTGGTTATCGGGATTGGTAGCCAACCTTACGAAGGCAATTGAGTATCAATAGAAGACCATCCACTCTCGGTATCACGAGAGAAATATCTCATATATGCTTGCTCAGACAAATCCCTAGCCAGGGTCATTTGGATTGAGAGAGAAGGAGTTCTTTGGTAGAATCTGAATATAGCAAGATAAACTGATTTCATATGTGACCTGAGAGTACCATGTCCAATATACGGTCTTTGAGATATTATTTGGGTGAGGGATTATAGATACATGGTAACTATGGACAGACATGTTTGATGGATTTGATCCCCCCTGTACCATCTGGGGACTATGGCGTAGTAGTCTAGTACGTCCATAGTCGATAAGTCAAGTGAATTATTATGAGGATAATAATTCACTATATCAGAAGGAGTTCTGATGGAATTGACTCACGGCTAGCTCAATATCGGGCCTAGAGGGTCACACACATATGGTAGATGCTTCAACGAATAGAGGATTGGATGAAGATCCAATTAGCCTCTATTCTCATTAGATGAGACCCTATGTTGATGGGCTCCTTGATTAAAGCTCAATTATAGACCTAAGGAGATTATTAGATAGAGATCCAATAATGCAAGGTTAGTGAGTTATTGGATGGAGATCCAATACCCACTAAGGAAGGAGCCCTAGGATTTTGGTGGCTCTCTATAAATAGGAGAGGAGACTTATGGTTGATAGACTGCAGCTTTAGCCACCACCTCCTATTCCCTCCCTCCCTCTGAGCAAGAGTTGCAAGATCAGATTGGAGGAGTTTCGCTGCAGAGATTCATCATGTGAATACCACTAGAGAGGAGGACGCTTGACCTCTTTCATCTTCTCCATCTGGATCTGGAATACAGGGATATACAATCTCCCTAGGTAAAATCAATCTCTCACACATCATGATTTTTTCGATTTTTGTGATTTTTCTCGTGACTCCAATCTTTTGCACGATGATTTGATCTACGTGGGAAATCAGTTTTTATTTTGATTTTCGTTGCGTATGTGATGCACTCGCTGAGGTTTCCCAACACATAGTTTAAGTCTTAACTAAGGTAGTTTTAGGTGTAATCATGCTAACTCAATTAATGGGTCATTGGGCCTTAATTGGGGTTGATTTAGGCCTGTTGGAAGGCCCATTTCAATTACCGAAGTCAGGTTTGGCAATGGTATCACCCAAACCAAGCGGTGGTATTACTCATACTTAGTCTCCCAAACTATGTCAAGCTGTGGTACCGCCCAGGCTGGCGATACTACCACCAGAGCCTAGTCTCCAAGACTGTCAGGCGACGATGGTACCACCCATTAATGGCAATATACCCGATAATTTAGAAATTTAATTTTTTGGCTCCAACTTTTGAACCCATTTGGGGGCTTATAAATACCTCATTAATGGCGATGGTACCACTCATATCTCAAAAATTTTAAAATCTAAATCGTTGGCTCCAACTTTTGAAACCATTTGAGACCTATAAATATCCCATTAATGATGGTGGTACTGCTCAATATCCCGAGAATTCAAAATTTTAAATCTTTTGCTTCAAATTTTAAAGTCATTTGGGGCCTATAAATACCCCACTCATTCTTGCCTGAGAATGCAAAAAATGAGATAACAAACTTGTGATTCTAAGTGTGCAAATGTTATTATAATCTTTTGAAAGTTCCCCTACTCTTAAAAGTTTATAGTTCATTCTAAGAAAGGTGTGAGGCTTATAAATATTTTCTCCTAAACCTGTGAAAAGGAGAAAAGGTTGTAAAATGATAGTTGATCTTCGCCCATTAAAGGAAGATCTCGTTAGTGAACCCTGGTGGCCTCAACGGAAGAGGAATCAAGAGTGGACGTAGGTCATGATAACCGAACCACTATCTGGTGTGCTCTTTTCTTTTGCTGATTTAGTAGTTCACCACTCTTACTTGTTCCAAGTCTAAAGTATTTCCGAAACGAGTTTGTTCGAACATTTTTTTTAAATCGATGTAATTTTTCAAAATCACTAACTTACACCTCCCCCCCTCTTAGTGTCGTCACGATCATAACAATAATTTGATTTTATCATAAAGAAATTTGACATGTTAAACATAGATGAATAATTCTTGATATTACTTTGAATATAAATTATTTTTTAAAAATAAGGGCCGATGGTAGCATCGTTAGACTAGCGATACTACTAATAGAATATTTTGTCTATCCAAGCTAGTAGTACCACTACGCGATATGATACCAAGCTCAATAACTCTAAGGCTAGTAATATAACTACCTTAAAACTCTCCAAAACTATTTTCTCTCCCTGATGATAATAAAACAGGAATCAACTTTGTATACGAACAAATACTAGCAGACCGTCACACACAGCGGAATCAAACAGAAATCACAATCAGATGAACACCAAGATTTACGTAGAAAACTCCTTCAACTCGAAGGGTAAAAATCACGGGACAAGCCAGAGAAATCCACTATCAAAATAATGAATATACAGATCTCAAGGCTTCTTGCCAAAGTCCAAATCAATAGCTACAAGAGAATCACAGGGATACAAAGACTATAATCCTAAGCACAATATCCAAAACCTTCCCAAGAGATCACAGTAAGAATCCACTACAAACTGATCTAACCTGAGATTTGAATGATTGAGAATAGTCTTTTCCTGCCCTTATCTTCTTCCCTTTCCTGGATCTCTTATTTTCTGGCCTCTACTATCAATCTGTAGTCTTCTTTCTCTCACCCACATTTTCAGCCGCCGCTGCTCTCTTAATCTCAACCTCTAGCCACCTAATCTAGGTTTTAGGTTAATATAAGTGAGGTTTTGGGCTGTGGGCTTCACTAAAGCCCATTATGGGCTGAATCTAGGCTATCTGCCCAACAACCTCCCCCTTCAGCCCATAAGGGAGGCTGTCTCATGACTCCTCAATGTGAAGCCATGCGCTATCGGCATATCTCCTGTTTTTCTTTTTCTGCTCATTTTCAACTGCTTCCTAGTAACTCTCTAGTTCACCTACATCAGTAAGCATCACATACTCATCTGTAGAGTATCTTCTGGAAGGTTGACGTGGTCTAGAAGATCTTCTTAACTGAGGTTCAGTGGGAACTTGCTCTCTTTCTTCTTCCTGCTCAACATGTCCTGCAGGTAGATCAACATCTGGCTCTGCACCATTTTCCTGCATATCTCCCCCATCACCCTGATATATTGGAGGAATAACTGGGTCACAGTCTACAAATCCCTCTGCAGAAGTCTTAGCTGGTGCCTCCTTCAAATCATCAATGGTTTGATCCTCAAAGAAAAAATAACATCTCTGCTTCTGAACACCTTCTGCTTTTCTGGATCCCAAAGCCTGTAACCAAACTGATCATGTGAGTAACCAAGAAAAATACACTCTTTTGTCTTACCATCCAGCTTGGACCTTTCATTGTTTGGAACATGTGCAAATGCACGACAACCAAACACTCTTAAATGCCTATAGGAGACATCTTTCCCTGACCATATATGCTATGCAACATCACCATCTAGAGCTATACATGGTGATAAGTTGATTATATCAATTGCAGTCCTCAAAGCCTCATCCCAAAACCTTTTTGGTAGCTTGGCCTGTGAAAGCATATATCTGATCTTTTCCATGATGGTACGGTTCATCCTCTCTATAATTGCATTATGTTGAGGCGTACCAGGGACTGTCAACTTATGCTGGATGCCATGTGACCTGCAATAATCATTAAACAATTCTGTGTACTCACCACCATTATATGATCTTATACATTTCAATTGTCTTTCTGTCTCCCTTTCAACTCTGGCATGAAACTCTTTGAAGACATTAATAACTTGATCTTTAATCTTCAAAGCATAGGCCCAAACTTTCCTGGAAAAGTCATCTATAAAAGTAACAAAATAAAGTGCACCACTAATACTAGGAACATTAACAGATCCACTAGGAGTTTTTGTCCTCAAAGGACCACACACATCTGTATAGACACAGTCCAAGGCATGTATTTTTCTAGATAAGGCAGGACTAATAAAGGAAACTCTATGTTATTTACCAGCCAAACAATCAATACAAGAGTTCAAACGTGTACCTCCGAGGGATGACAATACCTCTCTTTTGGAAAGTTCTTACAGCCCCTTCTCGCTCATGTGTCCTAGTCACCTATGCCACAACTCAATGCTGGAGTCTTTCTTTGTAGCATTCAACTGTTCACCATAAGCTTTAGGCTGCAATCTATACAATGTATGACATTTCTTCTCATTAGCTATAATAAGAGAACTCTTACTGAGCTTCCACTGCCCTCTATGAAATCTGACATCAAAGTTTTTATCGTTCAGCCTTCCAACTTAAATTAAATTCAGTCTTAAGTCAACCACATGACTCACATCCTTAAGTACCAACTTGCAACCAAGGTTGATCTTTATATGGATATCTCCCATGCCAATGATGTTTGTTGTACCATAGTTGCCGATCTTGACAACACCAAAATTTTCAGACCTGTAAGTAGCAAAGAACTCCCTCCGTGGTGTAGCATGATAAGAAGCACCTATGTCAATTATCCACTCGAGATCCTAACACACACAAGAAAAAATATCATCAGAAGTAGACAAAATCAAATAATCACTACCTTGTGTTGTATGTGTGATATTCTCTTTTGACTATGTATGCTCCACTTCTTTCCTCCTTTTCTTGTTCTTTTTAAGTTGCTTGCACTGATTCTTGTAATGTCCTTTCTCACCACAATTGTAGCAAATAATATCTTTCCTTGATCTTGACTTGCTTCTATCCACACGTGAACTACTTCTATCCTTTGACTTTAACCTTCCTCTATTCTCTAAGACAAGTGCTTGTGAATCAATCTGAGAAGTTGTTGAATTCTTTCTCCTTAACTCCTCATTCAACAAACTGCTTGTTACTTGACTCATGGTGACAATACTATCTGGTGCCGAATTACTGAGAGAAACCACTAGTGTCTCTCAACTTTCTAGCAAAGAACTGAGAAGTAACAATACATGTAACTCATCATCAAGAGACATTTTCATAGAGGATAACTGGTTAGTAATACTCTGTATTTCATTTAAATGCTCAGGAATAGAAGTACCCTCTTTATATTTCAAGTTCACAAGTTTTTTGATCAGAAAAGCTTTGTTGCTAGCCGTTTTTCTTTTATAAATACCTTCTAACTTTTTCCAAAGAGAGTATGTAGAACATTCAGTAGAAACATGGTCAAAGACACTATCATCTAGCCATTGTCGAATAAAGTCAATTGTTTTTCGATCTAACATCTTCCACTCATCATCTGTCATAGATGTGGGCTTTGCACTATCTCCTTGCAAAGGTTTATACAAATCTTTGCAATACAAGAGATCTTTCATTCTTGGTTTCTATATCATCCAATTATTTCAGTTTAAACTAATCATGCGAGAAATATTACCGGCCTCTATGTTCAGATACAAAAGATTAAATACCACCAAAACCCTGCTCTAATACCAGTTGATGGGAATAAAACAGGAATCAACTTTGTATATGAACAAATACTAGCAGACCGTCACACACAGCGGAATCAAACAGAAATCATAATCAGATGAACACCAAGATTTACGTGAAAAACCCCTTCAACTCGAAGGGTAAAAATCACGGGACAAGCCAGAGAAAATTCACTATCAAAATAATAAATATACATATCTCAAGGCTTCTTGCCCAAGCCCAAAGCAATAGCCACAAGAGAATCACAGGGATACAAGGACTATAATCCTAAGGACAATATCCAAAACCTTTCCAAGAGATCACTGTAAGAATCCACTGCAAACTGATCTAACCTGATATTTGAATGATTGAGAATAGTTTTTTCCTGCCCTTGTCTTCTTCCCTTTCCTAGATCTCTTGTTTTCTGGTCTCTACTATCAATCTGCAGTCTTCTTTCTCTCACCCACGTTTTCAGCCGCCGCTGCTCTCTTAATCTCAACCTCTAGTCACCTAATCTAGGTTTTAGGTTAATATAAGTTAGATTTTGGGTTATGGGTTTCACTAAAGCCCATTACAGGCTGAATCTGGACCATCTACCCAACACTCCCTTCATTAAAACCCTCTTATTTCTTCATCTAAACCTCCTCCCTCCTCCACAATCCTCTATCACCTTCTTCCCCCTGATCTCTCCTTGAGTTCTTTTCTTTATACTCACACAAAGCCAAAGATTCTCATCCCTTCTTCGTCTACGGATAAGGATGAAGTTAAAAACTCAATCAACTTTTTTTTGTTATAAAAAAAACCTTAACTTGACAAAAGATTGAGACTATAAATGTAATTTGTTCTTGTTATTATTTTTACAATACATGTTATAATCTGCATGATATAGAAGATATTAAGGGACAAAGAAAAAAAAGAAAAAATATGAAACCTATCACACTACCTTATTTAATTCATATGAACATGTCTTAAAATTTTTAAAATTTGAATTTGGAATTGTTTTACAAAGAAAAATATATGAACTTAGAAGTTTAGATGAATTGGAAACCGTTCACTAACTGAAAATATATTTCCTATTCTTTAAAGTAGTGAACCTATCTACCAGATGTTAGTCAGAATATTTATAATAATTTACATATAAAAAAATTATGTATAATTTTTTCTTATGTGTAAAACACCAACCTAAAAGAAATTTTAATTTTTGTATCAAAAAAATATGTAATAAGTCTATATATATATATATATATATATATATATATATATATATATATATTGAAGCACTTGACTCTAAGATGGCCATTGTAGAATCCTAAATATTTAATGCATTCAAAACATCCTTCTATACAAGTCTTAATTAACTAAGCAAATTATCTTGTATGATGTGTTCATTTAGGATAAAAAAATATTCAAAATAACTGATGTAGCAAAAACATCCCTTGTGTTGACAAAAGAAACATCATATGCTCCCGATGTGATCAAAGTCTATTTACGAGTCACTCATGACAGACCTAAGCATTAAAATATTTGATATGCAAGAATCGAAAAAATTAACTTCTTACTTATGTTTGCTCATAAATAAGAGAAAAGTATTAAAGTGTTTGATACATCTTAATCATCTAAAGGATCTCATTAAACACGATATGTTATTTAGGATAAAAAAAATAAAATAAAATACATGATACGATCAAAATGTCTCCAAACTGAAGCAAAATACGAAGTACAGGATATGAGTAATTTTCTATTATCGAATGAAAAATTCATACTCGAATAGTCTAATTCTCAAATTACTTTGTCTTAGGAAAAAAATTGTTTCCACTTTCAAACGTGACAAATTCCTGAAAAATTTGCCTACTAAATTAATTATGTATTAATTTGTTAAATCTAAAAACAGACTGAATTTTCCACAAATGCTGCCTGTATTACCAAAAAAAAAAAAAAAAGATAACAGGTTATGATCCACCTCTCTGCCCTGCATAACGGTGGATCTCATCCGTCTTTGACCGAGCCAGGATCCAAGAAAAAAAGGTGGGCTGCGTTGTAAAAAGAAGTGGAGCCCACTAGTCTTACTGCGATCGATCCGAGGGAATGTTCGTCGTGTCCCCCTGCCTGCCTGCCTTCCTTTGGTGCAGATCGACGAGCGCTATCCATCCACCGAGCACCTTTTTAAATTCCGATGTCTACCGACTCCTTTGTTGATTACCCCTAACGTACCCATAATTTTCCGACGACCGAATCGTATCTTTGCCCTAATTTGAGTTCCACGTGGATAAATAAGAAGGCAGATAGGTACTGGGGTCTTTGTCAAGGAGTAAGAATATTCTATTGCTTTTTCTTTCCGATTTCCCCGCCCAATCACATCACTCGACCACTTGAATACGCCAACGACGATCTCTTCGTCTTCCCTCTCCGATTTCCCGGCGAAGACGCTTCGTCTCTCTCTGCCTCCTCCTCAGTCGAACGGCGGCGCCGATTCCATGGCCCTCGTATTCCTCCACCGCGTCATCGGTGACCTGACGTTGGGGAAGCCAGATCTCATTGAGTTCTCCGAGGTGGAGACACTCGAGGCCGCCGCCCGGGCCATCGCCGGCTCCTCCGAGGGGGCCATTCCCGTCTGGCACAAGCGGATACCCACGGCGGGGGCAGCGCCGCCCTCGGAGGAGAGATTTGTCGGTATGCTCAACTCGCTGGACGTGGTGGCCTTCCTCGCGAGGGCCGGCGGGGACCGTGACCGGGCCATGAGGACGCCGGTCTCGCAGGTGGTGACCCCCAATCCGAGCTTGTTGAGAGAGGTGGACCCCTTTGCGAGGTGGGACATCTTAATTCTTTTTTATTCTGATTCTGCTCTCTCCTCTTCTTGTTTTCGGACGTACTTCTTGATCGATGCATGCCGTCGTTCTTGATCTCTTGTGGTGCAATTTTCCTAAAGAATCTTAAAATGCCTCGTTGGAATCTCGGCTTTGGTGATCTGCTCTACTTTCTCTGTTCGTGTTCGTGTTCGCATTCGCCGTTTTCTTTCCTTCTTTCTGTACGATCGGTTACGTTCCGGAGAAACTTTTATTTTGCGGTAGTAACTCATTCTCACTTCCTGGAATCAAACACTTGTTTGTTCTTGAATAATTCGCTTGATTTGGTCAATCTAGTCTTTTGTCTCATTGTCGCACGGCAATTGATTTCAGGATGAATCTTTTTTTTCTCTATACTTTTGCACATTTTTGTTGTCACATTGCCTTTTTCGGCATCTTTTCTACATTGTGAAACCCTTCGCTTTTGCAAAACTATTATATTTACGAAAGTAAAATATTAAAAAAAAAACAGTTGTTCAAATAAAATTTTTTTTCTTGATTTTGAATCCTATAAAATTATCTTTTAAACTCGGATCTCAATATTTTATTTTTATAAATATAAAAATTCAGTATAACTTTTCAAAAATATAGAGATTAAGATACTAAAATTAATTAATTACAAAGACTAATTAGTCCCATAACTTATGTGGCAGTTTTTTTTTATAATTATTTTATATTATTATTGCTAGTGTACTCGAAACACCCTTTGACGTACATTGGTCATAAAAAAAAACAATTCCCAGATTGTTTCGTCTCGTGTGCCTAACTTTTTTATTTTGCTTCCAAGATTTATTTGATTTGAAGAAGGAAGGTTCAACTTGCTGTGGTTCCATCAGACTTGTAATGGTACGGAAACAGTCATTAGCGGAAAGGTTACATACACATTCTATTATAATAAACAATTAGTTTAATGTTCTAAACCGTATATAAACTACTCGTATTATTTGTTTTGTGCTGGTCTAATTCAAGTTTCGGATCCGCCAGGTTAATCGATGCGCTGGAGCTGATGAAGCTAGGTGTACGGTGCCTCCTGGTGCGCACAGGTGGTGCATGCAGAGACGTCGTCAGCAAGCCCTTTTCCATGCTCTACAATGGCAGATGGCTCAGGAACATAGAGACCACCAAGCCCATGAGTGCAGCAACCTGCAGCATGAGTCCACCGTCCTCTTCTTCTCTTCCTGAGAACAACAATTTCTGCTGTCTCTCCCGAGAAGATGTAGTCCGCTTCCTAATTGGCAGCCTCGGTGCTCTTGCTCCCATCCCTCTGTCTTCCATCGCCTCTCTTGGAGCCGTTAATCCGCACTACTCTTACGTGGAAGCCCTCTCACCCGCCCTTGAAGCCATTGGTAAGATCCCTCACGCCCCATGTGCGATTGCAGTCGTCGAGACTAACTGTGACGGCTCGCACAAGATTCTTGGAGACATCTCTGCATACGAACTATGGAAATGTGACTACGTGACGGCTGCATGGGCCATGGCAAATCTATCGGCAGCACAATTTGCCATAGGCACAGATGAAAACGGCTGCTCGTCGCCGGTAGTCCCGCCGGAGCAGCCCATCGATTTGCCGATGGAGGATGTCACCGTTGGAGCCTCCTCTCCCAGGCCGACCAAGTTTAGCAGCGGAAGCATCGGGTTCCTCGATGATAACCAGTTGAAGCAGGTGCAAACCGCCGGGCGGCCGAGGAGCATGTACAAGGGGCGGAGTAAACTTTTGACGTGCAAGCACACGAGTTCTTTGGCGGCTGTTATGGCCCAGATGCTGTCCTACAGGACCACCCACGTATGGGTGATTGATTCGGAATCGGAGGAGGACATATTGGTCGGCGTTGTTTCGTACACTGACATCTTGGATGCAGTCACCAGATACACCAGCAGTGTGAAGGTTCCTCCAACTCCTTGATGTTTGTTGGGCGTCCCCGCCCCCACCCATCATCTTTTAGTTGGTCATATTAGTCAACGTTTCATCTTGGGTATCTATCTATCTATCTATCTATCTATCTATCTCTAACAAGTATTCTGATGGAATTGGAGATGACGTTGCAGAGATAAATTACGATATCAAAGTTTTTCAAGTACCCTTCCTGGTGTTCGCTGGTTCTACATCATCATTTCATCTCAGCAGTACAATTAATGTATTTAGCTCGCATGGCCCATTCACCACCACCCCGTGTCTTCGGATTTATAAGGAGGGAAACTGTTTCACGTTTTAAGTTTGCTCCAGTTCACGTGTTAGCCTGCACGGTTCTCATGTGTTCAGAACAGTCTATTAGCACTTGCCAGGGCCAAACGGTACAGGAACTGACAGGCTTGTGTATGTAATTAAGGGGTCTCTTATATCTTTTAAAGTAAAAAAAAAAAGAGCATATTTTTATCACTCCAATTATATATATATATATATATATATATATATATATATATTTATGTGTACTAAAAAAAATATAAATACTACATATTTATTCCTTCAAATACTTAGAATCTTTTAAACATGCCACTCTCCTTATATTATTCAACGAACTCTAATTAACTGCTAAATACCATAGTTATCAGCTAGCTTCATCGGTAAAATTTTGACAGTTTATCATTCATAATGGGAAGTGATATGACAAATGCTAACCTGGCCGTCAAGTCATCACACCCTCGGACAGCTGGCTCGTCGACGTGGCCGACCCGACGCAGGTAACCGGTCGGATATACGGGGGGCGCCAGTGCTTCTACAGCCGACCTGACACAAGTAAGGTCGGCACCCCCCACCTGCAAACGCACGCCTCATTGCAAGGACAACAAGCATGACGGGAGGGTACGACAGTATGGTAAGCCATAAAGGCAGTAAGGTTATCAGGTACGAATGATCTACAGCACCCACTATAAAAGCTCCTGCCCCTCCACGGGGCAGGGGGATCGCAAAACGAACCACTGAACTAACTTAACCGTCGGAGGGGTCACGTCGGGAACCTACCCGACCCGACCTCCTTGCAGGAGTTGGCGGCCGACCCAAATTGGATTACTCCCTCTTCACCCGAACTCCTCCACTCCAATAGCCGACCTTCCAAGTCGAGCTCTGAATCACCACTCATCCGGACGAGCTCCCACTCTGTACCGAGAAGACCATGAGGCAGGCGAGCTAGCGCACACGGGCCTGAACCAGCAAATGCTTGCTCAGCAAACTTGAAGGCGGGACGCATCTACTAGGCAAGCACCATAAAAGTCCCTATCATTTTTGGCGCTAGAAGGAGGGCCCATGTCGCCAGAACGCCCACTCACGGATTCGGGCACAGAGCGCCAGACGGAACCTGACCACCCTCGACTGGCGGAGGAAGTCCCGGTTGCCATGCCAACCCCCAACCGCTTTTGGAGGATGATGACCGACCCGGGGTTCCCCTCACCCGCATCAAACCCCGCGTCATTCATGGTCACGGCAGAGGCTTTCCTCGGCCTCACCAGCCAGGTCCAAGCACTAGCGGGGATGGTGCAGACCATAATCCCATACATGCCCCAACTGGTGCATTCAGCGGCTCATCAACCAGCACCCCTGCAAATGGAGTCACCGACGGCCCCAAGCCGAGGAATCCCGCCAGTCGCCGAGGCGCCACCGCCTCGGGTGGCCGAGGCGCCATCACCTCGGGTCGCCGAGGCGCCACCACCTCAGGTCGCCGAGGAGCCACCACCCCGGGTCCCAGTTTCGCCGGCCCCGACGCCAACCCGATCCCAAAGTCGCTCTTATAATCCAGCACCGACTGAACTTGACCTCGACACTTTATCGACCGACTCCACCGACTCTTTGAGGGAGCAAGTCCGCCGAGTCCATCAGCGACTTGACGAGGTCCAGAAGGAAGTCCTCAGATCAAAAGACGAGACTAGGGAAAGCTCCAAAGGAGGCTCCCCGTTCACCCCCGAGATACAGTCCAAGCCCCTACCGGCCACCTTCAGGCTCCCAGCCCTCGAGCCCTATGATGGCAGTGGCGACCCGATGGAACATGTCGCCACATTCCGCTCCCAAATGGCCCTTTACGACACTTCGGAGGCACTGATGCGTCGAGCCTTCCCGACCACCCTTAGGGGATCGGCCAGAACCTGGTATGCTCGTCTCAAACCCGCATCCATACCGTCATTTGACGTGTTAGCAAGGGAGTTCGAGTCAAACTTTTTGGCAAGTGCACGCCCGAGGCCTACCACAACCTCACTCCTCGGGATGGCCCAAGGGAGCGACGAGCCCCTCTCCCAGTTCGTAGGAAGATTCACATCACAAGTACAGGGCATTCCCGACCTCCATCTGTCCCTGGCCATCCAAGCATTCCTGACGGGGCTGAAGCCGTTAAGGTTCTTTTGGTCGCTGATCGAGCGACCACCAACAACTCTGCCCGAGATGTTGCAACGGGCGAACCAATATATGGCGGCCGAGACGCTGATAGCCGGCAAGCGGGACGAGACGAAACGCTCTCGAGGGGAACAGTCTCGCGGGCATCTAGCCCCACCTCCGAAGAAAAGAGAGGACAGGTTGGGCTTGCTGCCAGCCAGACCTCCCCCGATCCCCCTCAACTCAACCCGAACGGAGATCTTCTTCCAAATACGAGAAAAGGGGCTCTTGAAGGCACCAAGCCCGATGAAGTCGCATCCCGAGCGGCGCGACAAGAGGAGGTACTGCCACTTCCACCGAGAATATGGTCACAACATCGAGGAATGTCGTGACCTCCAATACCAAATTGAAGACCTTATCCGGCGCGGGCACCTGCGGCGATATGTCCGCGAACAACCCCCTCTCTCAGACGGTCGGCCCTCCCGAGACCTGTCTCCCCGACCGCAGGGCCTGGTCGAAAAACAGATCGACGTCATCTTCGGCGGTCCAGCATCGGGCGGCAACAGCTCCTCGGCGCGAAAAGCATACGCGCGATGCGAGGCCGCTGCATCATGAAGATCTCGACGTCACATTCAGGTCGGAAGACGATGAGCACTCATCTCACGATGACGCGTTAGTAATCTCAGTCCGCATGGCCAACGCCTACGTCAAGAGGGTCATGATCGACACGGGGAGTTCGGCTGACATCCTGTATTTTGATGCCTTTCAACGGTTGGGATTGGCCGACCTAGACCTCACCCCCCTAACATCTACCTTGACAGGGTTCACTGGGGATTCCATCTCTCCCATGGGAACAACCACGATCCCTGTCACGTTCGGAGGGGAGCGTGTACAGCTCCCGCGCCAGTTGGGGATGGAGAATCCCCCTTTCGTACTCCTCGGCTGCCGATGAAGTGTGTCACACCTTCGTCGAGTTTTTCAGCCCCGCCCACCGAGCCTGTAGCTCCTTCTCGGGGTCTTGATGCCCCAGGTCAGACATCAGCAGGGCATAATAGCCCTGGTCGCCCTTGTAAACCTTTGTCTTGAAAAGGTCCTTCATGGACCTCGGGCGCTCGTGGACCGGTGAAGTGGCCCCCTCCTCGGACTCCGCGGGTTCCTCCGCCCTCTCTGGCGATGTGGCAGGCCCCTTACCCTTGGGGCGGGAGCGGGACCCCCCTTCGCCGACCTGGGACTAGTGCTTTCTCGTCAGCACCTTCGTCTTTTTCTGCTGCTTCCCCGCAGTTTCTGCCTGTTCAGTCGGGGGGGGGGGGGGGGGGGGGGGGGGGGGGGGGGAGCCGGTCTTTTCAGCGGAGCCCTCGGAGCCTCCCTAGCAGGAGACGCGCCGACCTCACGGGCACTGGGGCGGCTCGGAGGGGCCCTTCCGCCCGCCACTCTCGGCATCCCGCGAAGCTCCCCGAGATCCATCCGGTCTGCATCACAACTTACAGGTCAGTAAGAGATTAGTGAAGCTTGAGCAAAGCAAAATGCTAGTACCCTTGGAGGCCGGACTCAAACCCGCCTCAGCGAGCCAAAGCTCGGTCATCTCTATGATCGCACGAGAAGAGGAGAGAATCCCCTTCAGTCGACCGACCAGGACGGTCTCCTCCTCTGACAGATAAGGGGGGTCGTTGCCGATCGGATGAGTCGACCAACTGAACCCGAATCCCCAACCCAGACCACTAACGTAAAGATAGCGGGACTTCCAACCTTTGTTACTGGAAGGTGCCCCGCTGACCCTGAAACCAACTTGGGCGGTGAGGTAGTAACCGCCCCGACTCTTGCACAGGCGAAAACACGCCATGAACAAGTCCCGAGTCGGGATAATCCCAGCTCCTCGGCACTCACCCAAGAAAACCACAAGGTAACGCCACGAGTTGGGAGCTACCTGGCTAGGAGAAATTCTCCACCATTTCAGGCACTCCTCAATCAGAGGGTGCAAAGGAAACCGAAGACCGGCTTCCAAGGCATCTATCGAGATGCACATGCCGGGGATGTCCAAGCTATAAGGACGTTGCCCCGGCTTTGGAACATGCAACCCGTATTCAGTCGGGATGCTGTACCGTGCCCTAATCGCGGCAAGTGACCCCTCAGTCACCGCCGAGTCGAGGTCATGATCTGATATCATGACCTCCAAATCCCTTTGAACTCGCGCGTCGACAGGCGACGGGGGCTCGGAAGACGCTCCCGAGGAACTAACCTCAGGATCACCATGACTCGACCCCCCCGACCCCGAGGGAGGAATAACCCTGACACTAGTCGAGGAGTCCGACGAGGTCATCGCGACCTGTTAAAAATGGGTTGTCGAGCTGAAAGGGCGAAGGGTGGCTATGGTGGTCCGAGACGGAGGCAGGAAGAAGGCAAAATGAGCAAGTGAGGTCTCTGCCCAAACCTGCAGCTAACTTATAGCACCCAAGGGAGTCGTTTCAGCTTCCCGAGGTAAGAGGAAGCGCCGCCACCCCAAAAAGCACTCAGCGCATTAAATGCGCTATAACTATGACCGAAACCCTAGGCAGTGGACGAAAAATACATATATATATATGTATATATATATATATAAATATTGTCGCAAAGGCGTATATCCGATTTTCCGCCGGGCTTAACCCCCTCGGCCAAATCTCCGGATTTGCGCCCGAGATCACCTTCTCGGCCAAATCTCCAGATTTGCGCCCGAAGTCACCCTCTCGGCCAAATCTTCGGATTTGCGCCCGAGATCACCCTCTCGGTCAAATCTTCGGATTTGCGCCCGAGGTCACCTTCTCGGCCAAATCTTCGGATTTGCGCCCGAGATCACCTTCTCGGCCAAATCTCTGGATTTGCGCCCGAGATCACCTTCTCGGCCAAATCTCCAGATTTGCGCCCGAAGTCACCCTCTCGGCCAAATCTTCGGATTTGCGCCCGAGGTCACCCTCTCGGCCAAATCTTCGGATTTGCGCCCGTGGTCACCTTCTCGGTCAAATCTCCGGATTTGCACCCGAGATCACCTTCTCGGCCAAATCTCCGGATTTGCGCCCGATGTCACCTTCTCGGCCAAATCTCTAGATTTGCGCCCGAAGTCACCCTCTCGGCCAAATCTTCGGATTTGCGCCCGAGGTCACCCTCTCGGCCAAATCTTCGGATTTGCGCCCGAGGTCACCCTCTCGGCCAAATCTTCGGATTTGCGCCCGAGGTCACCCTCTCGGCCAAATCTTCGGATTTGCGCCCGAGATCACCTTCTCGGCCAAATCTTCCGATTTGCGCCCGAGATCACCTTCTCGGCCAAATCTCCGGATTTGCGCCCGAGGTCACCTTCTCGGCCAAATCTCCGGATTTGCGCCCGACTTCACCCTTGGCGAAAGCCCTACATTGCAATTCCTGAGCTCATGCTCGGTCGGATCGACTCTTGCTACACCGCAATTCCCAAGCTCATGCTCGGTTGGATCGACTCTTGCTACAACGCAACTCCCGAGCTCATGCTCGATCGGATCAACTCTTGATACATCACAATTCCCGAGCTCATGCTCGGTCGGATCGACCCTTGATACGTCACAATTCCCGAGCTCATACTCGGTCGGATCGACTCTCGATACGTCGTAATTCCCGAGCTCACGCTTGGTCGGATCTACTCTTGCTGCATTACAATTCCTGAGCTCCTGCTCAGTCGGATCAACCACCACACCATTCGGAATCCCCAAAGTCCGCATTCGGGACTAGTTCAGGGCGATCTCGAACCAGCGGTTAAATGCAAGACCTCATCTTCGACACTCTCATCAGGCGCCTCGAGAATGATATGACAAATGCTGACCTGGCCGCCAAGTCATCACACCCTCGGACAGCTGGCCCGCCGACGTGGCCGACCCGACGCAGGTAACCGATCGGATATACGGGGGGCGCCAGTGCTCGTACAGCCGACCTGACACAGGTAAGGTCGGCACCCCCCACCTGCAAACGCACGCCTCATTGCAAGGACATCAAGCATGGTGGGAGGGTACGACGGTATGGTAAGCCATAAAGGCAGTAAGGTTATCAGATACGAATGATCTACAACACCCACTATAAAAGCTCCCGCCCCTCCACGGGGCAGGGGGATCGCAAAACGAACCACTGAACTAACTTAACCATCGGAGGGGTCACGTCGGGAACCTACCCGACCCGACCTCCTTGCAGGAGTTGGCGACCGACCCAAATTGGATTACTCCCTCTTCACCCGGACTCCTCCACTCCAATAGCCGCCCTTCCAAGTCGAGCTCTGAATCACCACTCATCCGGACGAGCTCCCACTCTGTACCGAGAAGACCGCGAGGCGGGCGAGTTAGCGCACACGGGCCTGAACCAGCAAATGCTTGCTCAGCAAACTTGAAGGTGAGACACATCTACTAGGCAAGCACCAGAAAAGTCCCTATCAGGAAGTTAGCTTAGTTTACCTACCCTTTGCACCAAAAAAAAAAAAAAAAAAAAAAGAGAAAGAAAACCATGGTTATCACTAGAAAATATTAAAATTTGAAATGTCTGATCCTCATGGTTTTCAGTACTTCTTAAGGGGTAATACCAATTTTGAGTTTCAGTGTAATTATTATGTTGATGGTTAACTTCAACGATATGTATATGTAATTGTTTTGAGCTGCAGTATAAACCCAACTTTAAACTTAAATTAAAAGCATCAGTACAAAAGTCACTATATATATATATATATATTTCAAAAAAAAGAAGAAAAAGAAAGGAGACAATATGCAAAAGAAAATTATCGAACGGCTCCAAGCTTTCCCAAGAGAGGATTAGGTATTTGGTTAATGATTTTAAAAACAACCTGGAAGTGCTGCTTAATAAGAAAAACCAAAACAAACTGATGCAACGGCCAGCGACTTCATTTTGGCTTCTCAAAGAACACCACCGCAAGTCATAACATTACTTGGCATGGTGAGTGAAGCCATGCCATGTATGCTTAATTGATGAGGTAACGTCACCATCATGCGTTTTTATGAGATTAACTACCATAATCAACAAGCTTCTTCGGCCATGCCAATCTCACACGAAGTGCAAGATTTTATGGATGTCCTCTCTCTCAACTGAAGTCACCAAAACGTAATGTTCATTTTCCACATCGACACTGACCCGAGGAACCCAAAGGCGACAGCAGTCTGTCCTTTCTTTCATGTCAAATATAATCTAAAAGGATATCTCTGGGTAGATTTGCATCTGCTAAACTGGTCTTTAGGTTGTCATCAACAACTTGAAACAAACAAACATAAATAGAACACCACAAGAGGCTGAGCAGGACTCTTTAACTGCAACATGGATGTGATATGATTAGATAAATACATTAATAAAGCCCACAAATTCAGTGGGTGGAACACATTGATGGCATTAATTCCTACTTGACCCTTTGGGAAGCTACTTTTATAATTCCTCTCCTCTTCATCTTCCTTCCTTCCTTCCTTCCTTCCTTCTCCACCGTCGGAACTCTTTGAAGCTGCAAGGATCTCCTTTTCCTAAAGAATGGGACCTTTGGTTGGCCTTCACGACACTAAGTGAAACTAACCGCTTTTTTTTATTTTTATTTTTTGTGCTTTGCTGCCTTTTTCTTTTCCTTCCTAGTGCTTCTCCTCAGCATTTCATCAGCTCTTTCTGCCAAAACTGGCAGGACACAGTGCTGCGGTAGCTGTATGGTAGAAAAGATTTGATTTTGAAGACGGGTTCCTGCGTTTCGGTTGCATAGAGAGCAGATTCCACCATGAGACGACGTCTAAGCATCGGTTCCAAGGCCAAGAGGTTCTTCTTCCCGTCGCCCGCCCAGGAGAAGCCCTTGTGTTGGGATAACCCTTTGGGTCGATTTGGCCCTGAGAACCCGGACTTTGGTATGTTCTTTTAAGGAGATCAATTCCTCTTTTGCAACTCTGGGGTGTTGGCAAAGGCCTATTTTTCGCTCGAGTACATTATGTTAGTCTGTCGAGTTAGTAACTGTTCTGTTGTCTTTTCTTATTGGTCGCTTCTTCTTTTTGGATTGCAATATTTTGTAGGAAAAGCTCTGATCATTGATTTAGAACATTTATTTTACAAAACAAAACCGCAGTGCTGATGATATATTTGTGTTGGATTTGCTGCTCCCATCTGCAAATTATTAAATTATTCATTTTGTTACGTCTGATGTATGGATCACAATAAGCCATAGACAACCTACTACCTGAGATTTTGAATCTATCTAAAGGAAGAAGTTCATATTATGTTATAGCAGTGAGTTCTAGTTTGTTTTGAATATTTTAAATCTGATAATCATGCTGCCAGATTATAACCAAAACAGAGGGTGGCCTGAGTGACAGGTTTGCAAGATTGCTTTGCTCTCTCTCTCTCTCTCTCATCATAAGTTCAGTCCGTAGCGATGGGTGCAAAGTATGCTACTTGACAATAGGTTACGAATTTGTACTATATGTTATGCGTTCCTTTGTCTATACTTGTCGTTTCAATCTTCTTCTACCACTCAAATCATATTAGTCTTTCTCCTTAAACTAGTTAGTACCTTGTAGTTCTCATGGCTTCATCATTCACACCATTACCTTTCTAAATCGAGCACTCATCTTAAGAATTCACCTATCATTGGTGATTATCTTCGTGAATCTTTGATATTCTGTTTAACGTACATTTGTGGTAAAGTTCAACTATTTTCTGATACTGGATCCTTAAATAATATCAATAATCTTAGACTCACCTTGTCAGTAGGAGTGTTATAATGCCAAAGTTCTACTCAGAACTAGAGAGCATTATTGGTTTTTTGTTTGTTGATACATATCCGTTTCTCTTTCTACTACTTTAAGACACTTGGTATTAATTTTCCATCAAGAAGTCCTTGCTTGTCTCTTTACTTAACATCAATATCAAGATTTTTGGGAACAATTATAAACAATTATGTTTACTGTTTTTTTAAGACAGTAATAATGTTACTATAGAATAGTGCAGCTCCCAATTAAAGCTCTTCCATTTCACAATCTAAACATTAATAGTTAGGTACATGCAAGTGTATTATTGTAATCTGCTACTAGTTTAAGTGTTAATCCATGTGTGGGCCTGAGATTGCAGTCTTTACCATCACAAGAAACTAGTAGCATTTGCCTACGGCATCATTTTGTAGGGGAGGCAATTTGTTAATGTTTGACCAATGTTACATTGTTCCAAACCCACCGTATATGGTGTGGCTTTCATGCTTGAAATTTGGTGGTACACCAATTAGGAGAGAAACTGCCAGCAGCAACGAGTCTGACCTTGCATATCGTGTTTGACATTAAAGATTACATGCACAACTTTTATTAGGTTGGGAAAGGGAAAACTACTGGTCTGAAGAAGACTCACATTTTACATGAATTGCATCGCTTTTCCTAGATCGTATTGGAACTTCTCAATGACTTTGGACTCGTTAGTAATTGAGGGCGATATGTTAATGTTGCTTAAACAGAAGGGAAACTAATATTTTTTTATAATAAGTGGAAGATGCAAGGGATCATAAGTTGTTCTTAAAGTGGCTAGTCAAATGATGTTTGGAGGTGGTTTTCTAAATGTCAGTTTCACTATCATTTCTGTAACTAAGTTCCTGATGAGTTCATTTATGAATGTTTCTTGTTGTGCTTGTCATCAGGCAGTTGACAAGTTACAGCACAAAAGTTAGTCATCCTCTTGAAAATATGAAAATGTGAGGCAACTTAATCTTCTAGCAGTTGAATTGTAATTGATTCCATATCATCCTTCTTGTGTGGAGAAAACCCATTTGGTCGACATATTCTTTCTGTTTTTAGTCCATAAAAAGGGATACTGCCACTTCTCAAAAAGCTCGAATGACGTTGGAAATTATGATCAAGGAAAAGGAAGACTGTAGCACCTCTAAACAGTGACAACCGTGAAGTTGGAGAATATACATGTCGTGATAGAAAGCTTTTAGAATTTGTTGGAAAAGAGGATCTGTTGGAACAAATTAGCAAGCATATCACTCAATTTATCATCTTAAAACATATGAAGAACTAGTACGCCTATTTGTACTTGACAAAATATTGAACATTTCATTGGAGTTTGGGCATGCTTCATTGCAGGTTTAGGGGCTTTAAGAGGTAATTTATTAATTTGGGAAAGTATCAACAACCCCAAAAGCTTTATAGTAATAATGGATCCAAGCAAAAGAAGCACATGGGAAGGAACCTATGCAAAAACACAGAAACTGCAGGAGCTTAGCTTTTGGAAACCCATTCAGGCTGATAACATGGTGCTGGTATGTATTGCTTGAGCTGCTGAACTATCGTGTGGTTTAGGATGATTTTTGGTGGAACTAGTCAATATTCCAATGCTTGCATATGATTAAGCCTGTCAACAACTGATTCTGAACAAATCCAATGGACATTGGAATTCAGATGTGAAACAACAAAATGTCTGCAAAATGGAAGCTCAGACCACATTGTATCAACGGGAAGAACTTTTAGATCATTGTTGAGGATATGCACTTGTTGAAGAATAGTTCAGTCTGGAGATCAAAATTTTCATTTCAGCAAATATTTCAAGCGGTACTTCCAAAGGACCACAATCTTTTGGTGACAGAAGTGGAAGGAATTTTACAAAAAGTTAGAGCAAGCCTTGGTGGAGACAGACTAAAAATGGTTAAGAGCTTCGTTCTGCAATTAAAAAAAGAAGAAGCTATTTTCTTTGGATATATCATCCAGAGATTCTAGACTATAGTCACCTCTTTCTTTTGGCCTCCGTGTTGTTGCTCTTGGAGAGTGATATCTTATATCTCCAATACCGTGGATAATCTTTTGACTTCACTGGGAGTTGCGCAATGTGCCAAAGCGAATATCTTAAATTACTCATCTTGTAGATTACTGGTGGACAAGGTGTTATTTAGTTGTTTTGCACTGCATTATGTCATTGGGATATGTGAAACAGAAGGCATCAACCAAATAAGCATGCTGTTGAAATTTTCCAAAGATTATTCTGAAATAGGAGGTTGAGCTTATTAAGAGTCTATTTGCAATTCTAACATCTTCATCTAATTATTTAGAGTTGGGTGTTTCATGCTTAATGTATGATTTTGCAGGATGTGAGGAGGAACTATTTTTTGACTCAAAAGAAAGTTTGGATTCTGAATGTGAGGATGATTTCTTTACTGTTGTTGGAGGTATACCATATATACATTAAAAAGATGAAAATTCTCGCTGCCTTTATAAACTCTTAACGGGTCTTTTTATTTCTAAGAAACATCTTGATATGTTGTTATGCACATATTTAGTTCAATTTCAGTAGCGAATTTTGCTTACACGTGGTGCATTTTGTATTATGCAGACTTGACACCATCACGGGTAAGTACTCCTGACCATCAAACAAATGCAAGGTTGATCTCTGGATTGGATAATACCATCTTTGTGGACAAGTATCCAGACTCTAAATCCAAACCCTCTCCCACTGGTAGAAAGAAATTAGGTGACATTCTACATGAAACAATTCAAGGTGAACAAGCAGTTGATGCAACAAATGATGCCGAAGAGGAAGTGGGAATCAATGGAAAACCCGATGTACTAAAAACTGACACAGACCAAGCTCCAGGATCATTAAATGGCACCCCATACTGCTCTGGAGCCACTTCTGTCTGTGCAAGTGAAATCACACCAAGTCAGGATCGCAAGAACAGGAAAGGCAAAATATGGAAGGCTGGTCATTGTTGCTTGCCAAGCTTGCAGAGTTTTGGCTTTGATGAGAAAAGGCAGAAGATGAATCCTGGAGCCTACAATTCCTGATACTGCTGTTGCTTTTAGTGAATTTTGTCTTCTGGATGGGTTATCTCGGCTCCTCCTGCAACTTGAGCAACCCTACTACCACTTCCAGTGTATGCTCATGTGTACGAGTGTCATGATCTTAGCCTCCACAAAGACCTTTTAAGAGTTATTTAAAGAGACAAATTTTTGGCAGATAACTGCAAATTGGATCGTCATCAAAGAATGTTTCTAAATAGCTGTAAACAAAAGCTTGTTACATTTTCTACTGCCATGTAAAATTTCCATGCGCTTAAGGAACATGGAAAAGAAGAAACAAGTGGAACGTTTCTTTGGAAATCTGGACAATCTGCTGCCTTCCCCAAGTGTGTCTTGAAAGCAACATGTCCACTAAAGAATCAACGATGTAAACAACTCCAGGATTTACTTTACATTTTAAGAAATATAGCTCTTGCTTTGTGTTTGTGTTTTGGATCTCTCGCTGCTAGTCTAGCCATTATCTGCTGTGCTGATGCAATACTGTCCATCATGCCCGTGTCAGTGTGGTCCTTCAAAGGATCAAGGATGTTTTCTTTTGCTTGATAGCTTCATAATGCTCTTAGAAAGAATGTGATATCTAAGAAAATAATTTGAGTACAGTGTCTTCTTCTGCTTGATTATCTAAAGAATTTGATTAGCTGGATGACAATTACTTCAGAAAAGCTTTAATTAGTAAGATATATATGTCTTGTATTTGCTGACTTGTATGTTACAATATTTATTATCTTGGCAAAAATGTTGTTAAGATCCAAATTCATATTTCATGGTCCCAAAAATAGTTATAATGTTTTGAGTCAAAACTATCTTCTTAAATCATGTGCAGTAGGGAATTTTGGAGTTTAGAATTAGTATATAAACATGTACCACGTAGGATTCTTAAGTCACTATGGAAAAAGAATTATAATTTTTAGTACATTAACGTTGGTCATGATGTGATCTCCTAATGCTTGCACCAGGATTCGAACCCTTGTGGTCTTGAACCATGAAACTAATTGGATATTTGGCTACATTCTCCTGGTTCGGCGGCCTTATCCTCGCCCGCTGGCGCTCCCGCTGGGTGGATATTATGACTCTTTCTCTTCTCCCGCACGCTCATGTCGCCGCCCGACTCGCCACTCGAAACCACCCGCCGGCAGCCTCTACTCCTACCCTTCTCCGTCGTCGGAACCCTAATCCTCTGCCGCGCCTTTCTTCCTCTTCTTCCTCCTCCGACGCGGCCGCAACCTCCACTGCCCTCCAATGCCCACACTTCCAGTCGTATGTTTGTTGTCTCCACCTCGGTTGAGACAAGCATAAATAGCTACCAATTTCTTTTTTGATCGTTTTATCAGGATTTGTCTCTCATGGTGCTTTTACTATACGTTTTTAGATGCTCCGGTTGCACCCACGAGTGGAATCTTGATCGGCCGCCCGTGATCGAAGAAGCTACCGAGTTCTTCAAGAGCCTCGGCGTCTCGGATTTTACGTTCGAGAGTGGAAGACTGGTGGGTGTTCCTTCTGTTTGTAATACATTTCTTGCACAATTACTCGAATTGCATACATGTGACTAGGTGGAATTGCTTGATTTCATCGCCTTATAAGGAACCAAGAATTGGAGGGGTGTGATAAGTTGTTGTTGGTGATAGCACAAGTGATGATTGAGTAAATGGCTGATTCATTAGAAACTGTGGTAGAAAGAACATTGTTATATATTTTGAGATTGGTGATAGGGGAATTACTTGGTAGCAGTGGTTCCCAGCAGCACAGTTATGCTGCAGTCGTCAGTGTGATCAATTAATACTTGTATTTTTACCTCTTTTAAACGGCAACTTGTTTACCAAGACAAAAGTAGGGGCCTTGCCATGAGAACTCTGAAGATGTGGCACGTGATATTTCCTGCACTCATGATTGGGAGTTTGTGTTTTGTTGGCTCTTCTTTTGTTCCTTTTCAATGACAATTGATCCCATAGAAGAGCTTACTGCTTCATCCTTATTCTGATTCTTTCCTGAACTGTGCATAGCTCCAAAGTGTTATTGGGATTTAGAAGAACTCTCTTCTTGGCTAGACTTGCCATGGCTAGAATTTGACAATAACTTAGATGGTTGTCAAGTTGGCTGATGATAGACCCGGCTGATGGTAAACCAATTATGATTTTACCATGGAGGCTTCACAAGTTTGAGTCTTTGAGCTTTGGTGAGGTTGGTGTTAGAGTTTAGTTATAGGTTGGACACACATTCCTAAAGCTTAAGCATTTGGGATTGATGGCAATCCAATCAAAAAGATTACTAGAACAGAAAGAGATTGGATGATGATGATGATGGTTGTAATGATTATGCAATTTTACATATAGCTGCTCTCTCTGGTGCAAAAACATGGAAACACCCTACATTACTATTTGCAAGTCAATGCTATCACTGTTTACTGAATTTATAAATAAGACGTTATGCACCATCCTTCCTCCAGAATTATGATGAGGTCCACATTTGAGTCCATGTAAAGCTGAGATTTGCCATTGTTTTTATGATTTTCTCTAATGTTCAGTTTAAAGTTTTTTTTACCAGATTGTGTTAGTTGGTTGTCTTTTATTAGGATTTTATTGGGTAATTTCAATTTTGATTTATTAATGTTTGAGTCTAGTTTGTTATTAGTTATTTTCCTTGCAGTCTTATGCTGTGTGTTGACACTTTTTGCACTGCCTACTTTATGCTACAGTAACCTTCATAAGGTCCCCAAGGCTCAGAGCGAAATTTTCTTTATATCTCTGATATGACATCCGGGAATAGGATTCTTATGGTGTTCATTTACTTGTATATTTTGAGGAGAGACTGGGAGAAAGAAACAGATAAATCTGATGGTATAGAGAACTCTAAGAAGACTATCTCTGCATTGGTCGAAATAGTCAAAGTCAAAATTCTATGTAGAGCTAATTTATCCAAATCAGTTCAAAATATCCAAATGTGGTGCATCATTAAAGGGAAGAGTTTTTGGACATATGAAGGTGTCACAATTAAATCTGCCAGAAAAAGGAAAGCAATCTTGTTATTTATTTCCTTTATAGCGATTCTTCCGTCGGATAGACACTTATAATCATTGTACCTGATGGTTTTGAGAACAATAGGTTATGTTACAGTGTTAGAGCTTAATGGCGAAAAAAGATCCATGTAACCAACCCAAATGCTATGCTTTTGTCGTATAGCTCATTTTTAAGGTGTGTTCAAAACTGATTCTAAGATATATATCATTATCTTCCAAAGTTGATTCTTTTTTCATTGATTTATTAGCCTTATCATTAGAGATTAATTGGAATTGACTAATTTCAATCAAACTCCATTAAGGATGTTGGATTCTTTGCCCATTTTAGTTGATTGGATAGCCATATATAGAAGGTCCAGAGAAAAAGAAGAGGTACTGGAAGGAAGGGGAGTACTGGAAGGATAAGAAAAAGGAATCCTATCACTGTTGAGAGCAAGGTCGGCAATACCGAATGGTACTGCCTGTACTGGGCGGTGTCGTCGATTGGGGCTGTTTCCACCGCGATTTCGATCGTCGCCGCTCACTACCGGGCGATATCAACAGAGGGAGAAGGAAGAAGAGGGAGAAGAAAAGGAATAACCTAGAGATCTGGCGCTGCTCTCCTTCGTCGCTCATCGGATGCATGTCACCTCGTTGTCGTCGATGACTTCTCCTCATCCGCACGGGGAGAAGAAGCCTCGACAACATCGCTGAGGCTTCTTAGTCGTGCGGGGAGAAGAAAACGAGATATATATATATACACACACACACACACTGAGCGGTATGCCAGAGTGTCCTACTCGGCACTTAAGTACCGTACCATATTACGCTCAGCTCGGTATGCTTGTATGATTCAAAATGACTTACCTTGATTGAGAGAAATAAAAGCATATGTTGCTGCAATTATACAACAACAAGAAAGTCGTAATGTCCTAACTATTTGAGGTCGATTATATGGATCTTTTGTTATTCTTGAGCTATGCAAAAGACCATATCCTTAGTTAAATTTGGAGTATTTAAATATTTATTTATAGCTTTTAGTAATATCTTTTTTAGATATTTCTCTAACTCTCCTCATCCTACTGGTAGTAATTAATTCAAATATTCTAATTATAGCATCTATATGTTTCCGTAGATGTTTGTACCATCTTAAATGATTTTTCTCTATTGAAGTGAATTAAAACATTTCTATTCCTATCTTTTCTAGTATATTTTTTGTCTAACAATTGTCATATGGAATTTTTCTTTCAATCTAAAATATATCTTAGTGATTATAAAGCTCCAAATGTTCCTCTCCACTTTAATCACCAAGCTTTTTTACTTTATCAATAAATTATCAATCTCTCTATCTTATTGAATAATCGATCCAAGATAAATAAATATTATTGGAACTTCTTATCTATTCAACTTAACTATATTTTCAGGTTTATTCTTAATATTACTAAAATTATATCTTATTTATATAGTTTTAGTCCTTCTTAATTAAAATTTTTAATCTCTAATTTTGGCTCTATACCTCAAGCTTAAAATTAATTTCATTTAAAGTCTTATATATTGAAATAATAATATTAGTAAATAAAAAGGTAACGACTTAGTTCATACTTAGATATAGTCCTATTCTAACAAAAAGCTTATAAACAAACTCTTTATTAGTCCTAATACTAGTAAACTATAGTATTATATATACATATATCTTTCATAACATCATCTATAATTAGTGATACACCTTTCTTTGTAAAATCTACCATCATAAGTCTCTAGGAACTTTAACAAAGGTCTTCTCTAAATCAATAAAAATGATATACAATTTTTTCTTCTCTTTATATTTTTTCATCAATTGTCTGTATAAATATCTTGCATTAACCTAAATTGATTTTTGGAGCCAAGAACTATTGTATTGCTCGAAACGGTATGAAACGAGCGATATGTATCGATCCAGGCATGGACCAATACACAAATTGCCTCTGGTTCGAGCGATTCCAACTCTTATAAAAATCCTAAAACAAGAATCACGAGCCCTCCTCACCCCTGCCCTGCTCTAGTGCCGATGTTGTCGATGCCATTATCGGTTAACGTCGTTGCCGTTGCCATTCAATGTCACTACGAATATCATGTGACATCACCGCTGTTGTAGTTTGAGGCTGTTTATCTACCCAGTACGCCCCCTCCTCTTTTCTCCTCTCATTCCTTCTCCTCCACCACTTCCTCTTCTTTGTTCTGTTTCCTCCCCTCTTCTCCCTCTTCTTCCTTTTTCTTCCTTCCCTTCCTCCATCACCACTTTTTCTTCCTTCCTCTTCCTCCTTCCTCCTCTTCCTCTACCGCCTCCTCTTCTTCCTTCCTCTTCGTTTTTCTTCCTCCACATCAGTGATTTAAATTGGCACTTGGGTGTTCGCCTCGCCCGAGCGCCTCATGTGTGGACCAGGTGTCGTGCTTCAATGAGGCGCCGCTTGGGCGCTCGCTCGAACCTAGGCGTCGGGTGCTTTGGGCAAGTGCCTAGTTCAAATAAGGCTTCAATAGTAGTTAGTTGGTTCGATTAAACCAACTAAGATAGTTTCTTACCCTAAAAAACCACCCTTTATCCCCGCGTGACCCCGAGCCAACCCTAGTGCTGCTTCTGCCTCAGCTGTCGATGCTTTCTATTGTTGCCTTCACCGTAGACGCAGCGGATCGAGCCTTCCTCTGTCGTCAATGAACTAGTCTGACGGCCTAGCAAGGGCCCGTAGCTTGCTTCCGTCGTTGCCCATATGCAGTTCCTTCCACTGTCCAGGGAGTGGACGCAGACGCCATTGGAGCTTTCATAGCTGCTACTGTCCGTAGTTTCCGTCACTGCCGTTGTTGCCATTCATAGTGCTGTCGCGACTATCTTAAACTAATCCTCCGCCACTGCTACTGCTAGCTTCTCACTACTGCCTTCTCACCACTGCTGTTGCCACTTCCCTAATCGGTTTCCAATGGCAATGACCCTTTTATCCCCCTCTGTTATTGTTAACAGTTCTTTTCTTTCCCTCTAGCTACTGTTAACAGTAGTAATATACTGTTAACAGTAGATTTTTAATTTAATATCATATTTTTATTTAAATAATCATAGTTATTAATTATATTTTTTATATTTTAGTATTTCAGAGCGTCTCACTTCCCTCGGGTGAGCTAAGGCATTTTGGGACCTTGGTGCCTTTTGGCACCTAACTCTTTTTAAATCACTGCTCCACGTCCCTTTTCTCCTTCTTTGTTTGAGAAACGTTGGTACATATCGGTATGGGTGGACCAATATTGATTGGTACATATTGGTCCAACCAAATCATCGAAAATGGTTTTCATTTAGAGATGTATGTTGCATTTCCTATTTGACTTCTAATTGGTCTTTTCCAAAATTTCATATTGTCACTCATAATTTTAATTCCTCTGTAATTACAAAAGCTTTAAATGTCTTCATATTCTTATAAATTGGTACTAAAAGAACTTCTTTTTCATTCATCATGCATCTTTTAAGTTTCAAATTTTTGTTGATAAACTAGTCAACCAAGCTATTCCTTGGTCTCTTAAACTCTTCTTAACCTCAATAAAAATATGATAAGGTCCACCACTCTTGCCTATTTTCATCTTTTTAAGGTTTCTTAAACTCTTCTAAACCTCAATAGTAATACCATCAGGTCTGACACTCATCTATTTGGCAGCATTCTCTAGAATATTATTAGTACCCATAAAAATGATGCAGGAGGTCTATAATTAAAGGACTTAGCATTGTTTTTAATTTTTCCAAAGGAATATGTGCATCCAGGTTTAGCAAGATCCTGAGACACCCTTTGTTTACACAAAATTGACCTAATTTCATTGAAACATTACAATTAGTCAGGCAGAAGAAGTAAGAGATCAGTTGGGCTACTTATCATATTCAGCCAGCAGAGAGTTTCAGTAATGAAGAATTGTAAGATGAAAATGACTCTTCATCTGTGGGCTAATTTAGGCTGGCAATGATAATATATTGTTTGAAAGATGTTGGCAGCAAAGTTGCAAAACAATCAAGAAACATTCCCAAATATCTCAATGTAAGACTCAGTTAATTGACCTATTAAATTGATTCCAATTTGACTGAATGAAACACACAAAATGAACGACAAAGGTATAACAAATTAATATTGCATCATATACTTTTATTTTCAGAAATAATAGTTATCCCATCAAAAGATCTAAATGATGATTTTATCCTGTAGTGTCAATTTGCTTCTGTGAAAGTTTGTTGCCGGAAGTGATAGTACATTTCCCATTTTTTCAGAACAATTGGTGCCAACTCCCAGTATTTGGTGTTTTAAGGACTCTTGAGCTATCGTCTTCAATGCAATTGATTCATTTGGTGTGGCTTGAACAAGATGGCCAATCCAGATCCATATAGGAATTAGCTAACTTAAATTTGAAAGACTTTGGTGTTGGTCCTTGATAGAATCGACAAATATTAGTCAGTGTGGTAGTCTGACCTCTATTTGATTCCTTGTTTGGGAAACACAATTTTGAATTGAAGCTGTTTAGAATAGTTTCTTAATAAAAAAAATCTGCATTGGACAATTCTTGTCTTGATTCTTTAAAATCATTTTCTAGCATCATTTGCCATATTGTACCGACATGGCATATTGATCCCTTGTCGGACTGATACATATTGGTGACATATCATATGTCAGTAAAATGATATATACCTATAAATCGAAAAAGTATTGAAAAATCAGCCAAAATTAAAGAAACAAGACCTTTTTCAAGGTCTTTTTATCCTAACATATCAGTATGTAAATTAAATTTGAATAAGTATAATTATACCTGAGCCATAAATGAATACAAAATCTAGGCTATAAGTACCGAAAATTGAATTTATTACTTTTTCAGATGTGTCGAGGAAGAACTTTGTTGCATGATCATCATTCAAAGAAAGTTGCTTTCGTTGATATTGAATCACCTAAAAAAGTCGAGATATTGAGTTAGCTGTTGTGCCTCCATGAAAGAAGTGAACTACTGTCCCTCCGAATAAAGGAAGGGGGAGCATTACTAGGTTAGATCCACCTTCTTTCTATACTGAATGACGCTTCCATTGAAGATGAACTACAGCACCGCTAACGCTTATTGAACAAGCAAGCTCACCTTGCCTGATTCTTTTCTACTTTGATATTTGAGCTAAATAAACTATCAAGATAATATTAATATTATACTTGTTGAATCTCAACCATTTGGTAATGGTTGAATTTGACTGTACTGAACGATACTTGAGGTGTATGAGCTGGTATATACTGCCCATTTCATACCATATCAGGTGGTACGTTGTCCAGCTTTCTAGTATTGATTACTAGTGTGATGCATGATCTACTGCAAATATTTGCACTTGGAAGAAATTATTATTTCCAAGCGAAGATGTGAACCTTTTTATCTGGAATAAGGATGGCTAGGACACAGATTAGGTTGTGTGGAGATGGAATTTTATATGGGCAAGCTTGAGTAGGATGATTTGGAATGTTCAAATGTAAGTAATAAATTTCCAAATATTTCTTTTTTGGTATTTATGAAGACATCGTGGTAGTTTAAAGTTTCAATAGAAAAGCCGTAATGTTGAAAAGGATGTGAAAACATTCTTGATAGTGAGTTTATACTCAAGAGAAATGAATAATAGTTGGTAGCTTGTAGCATCTTGGTACTTTAGTTTTCCCTGTAGAAACAACAAAGTTATGTTGCTTTAATTAGAGTTCGTGGAAGTTATTGCTGTTTTGTTTTAGTTGGTTTGTTTTCTAGGGGCAAATGGTGATTTTCATTCATTTGATTTAGATAATTGAGTGTTGACAGTTATTGTCAATTATGTACGACATATTTTCATCTTGTATTTTTGGTTAGTTGGATTTTGCTGTCTGCCTATCTCTCTTAAGTTATTTTGGTGATGCATTTTCGTTTACTCCTCGATAAATGTTCCTCTTCCATTATGTCTATAGTTGCTTTTAAAACAATTCCAAAATGTCATACATGTTGACTGTTAAATTTTGATTGCTTGCAGTGGGAATGGAGATGTCGGGCTAAACTTGCTGTTCGTGGAACACCAGAGAACCCCTTGATTGGATTGTATCAGGAAGCCACACATGACATTGTAGATATTCCATTGTGTAGAGGTTTGCAATCTATCATGTTTGTTTGAATAAATAAATGTTCCTTGTGCAATATATATCATCTTAAATTGGAGACTCATGTATGAGTTCTATCACTTCTTGTAGCCAAGGATTGTCGTTTTGCTCTGTACCGCATAGTATGGGCGGTATGTACCGACCTGATAGGGTGCCGGTACATGGATTGCCCTATATCGGATGGTACATTATATTATATAATATTATATTTATATAAAATAATATGATATAATATAATATGATATAATATAAATATAAAAAATATTAAAAAATAAGAAAAAAATTACGGGGACGAGGCAGCACCTCATCTTCTTGCGTTGGGATGAGGCGACGCCTCGTCTTCTAGCATAAGAACGAGGCAGCGCCCCATCTTCGTGCGCTGTGACGAGGCGACGCTTCGTTCACCCACTGGAAGACAAGGCGTCACTCGTCTTCCTTCGTTGGGATGAGGCCTCGCCTCATCTTCCTTTGTTGGGATGAGGTGCTCCCTCGTTCTTCTGTTGGAAGGCAAGGCGACGCCTCGTCTTCCAGCACTGGGACGAGGCACTGCCTTGTTCGTTCTTCCTAGGCTGGGATGAGGCGCTGCCTCGTTTTTTTAATATATATTATATTATATTAATATTATATTATAAAAATATTAAATTATATTATAATGTATCAGGCGGTATGCACTGTGCATAGCATCCGGTACCACATACCATACCATACCGAGAAAATCTTGATACGCCGGTACGGACCGATACGGCGAACCTTGCTTGTAACCAAGGTTTGACTTACCGGTGTACCGAGTTCATCTCGGTACTAGTACGGTACTGGTACCGGGCGGTACGTACTGTGCGTACCACCCAGTATATTAAAATATAATATAATATTAAAATATTAAAATATAAAAAAAGGAGAAAAAGGGGTGACGTCGTCTCGATCTTTCTCCCTGATCGGGAGAAAGAGCGCCCGTGACTCGCAGGCGCTGGCGACTCGCGGGCGCTGGCGACCCGCGAGCGGCGATGGCGCACGGGCGAGGACCGCGCGCGGGTGATAGGTCTTTTTTCTCCTCTTTTCTTTTTTTTTCTTCTTTTTCCTCTTCTTCTTCCTCCCTTTTTCTCGCTCAATCGACCGCCGACGGTCGATTTCTCCCTCAATCGACCGCCAACGATCGTTTTTTGGCAGAACCGTCCGGTAGCGGCCGGTCCCCGTACCGGCAACCTGGCGGACCGGTATGTACCGCCCATACCGGGCGGTAAATATCGAAATTGCAAACCTTGCTTGTAACAATATTATGTTCGCTGATCCTTGCTAGATTCATCTAAAAGCTGGTAGGTGAGGAGAGTTAATTGTACTCAACATATATTAAAAATCCAGGTAGCCTCCGGGGCTGGATTAAAATTATGCCCACACTCAGTATAAGTTGATACTCCCTAGATCAAAGAAGAGAGATGTAAAAAAGAAGAGCATAGGAGGCAGAGGAGGGCAGAGACCGACCAACCAAGAAAAGAGAGAAAAAGAATAAGTAATAAAAAATAACTATGGCAGCTTTCAAAAACAACCAGTACTGAGTGGTAGGCTGCAACAAACCTACTACCTGATACAGTTCCAATACCATCTGTTACAGGGTTGGTATGACTCAGGACAGGGCCAATACTGACTGGTCTAGGGTGGTACAGGATCTATATCAGGCAGTTCCTTTTTTATTTTTCAGCTTTTTAAAGTTTCTTTCGAAACTCAGTACATACCAGTGAATTGATTGTCACTACACAATATGGTGTGGTATAGTACTGTTCCGAGCCCTAATTGGTATAGTATTGGTACATCAAATTGCAACTCTTGCTTGGTATAACCATGCAAGTCCTTACCTTGTTTTGGTCATTCATATATTTGTCCATTGCTTTAGTGAAACTCACTACTTCATCCATATCTGCCATCCGATAGATGGTCAGTCTGCCAAAATGGGACTAGTATAGGGAAATAGTAGTCAAACTACAATTTCAACTTTTGTGTTGTGAAAATTCCTAGCCCCCTAAACAGTGCCCTGTGGTTTTAGGCTTACAAGAATGTGTAATTGTTACTATGAATTGTGTTTGAAACATCTGGTGATCATGTCTTGTTTCTAAAACAAATGAAATTCTGATCAATTTCTTTACTCGTAGTTGTCATATACTATTTTGATTGAAATGTTATACTTGGGATTTCATGGTCACACATGATACGTATGGTCATGATATTTTAGCATATGTTATATATTATCCGGTCCATATATTCTATATTATTCGAAACCACAAAGACATGTTCATTGATCAAACAAACACTCGATATGGCTGGTATTATTTTACCTTCTAAAAGAGGAGTACATGTACAGCAATCTTTAGTCCCTAGTACACTTCCACTTCACAATGACACTAGATTTACAATGATATGCTAATGTTGTTCTTCTCATGTTGTGACATTTTACTTGCATGGCATAGATTTTAACTTCTACTAAAACATTCATGTGAAAAGCCATTTCTGGTTGATCAGTGGAGCTCTTTTCTTTTATGGTTATTTGCTGCATTACTTAGATTTTCGCGACCACTCGATGTTTGTAGAAACAAAAGGATCATGTGTCTGATATCCTGTTTTTTTCAGTAGATACAATATTCTAAATTTATAGTTTACTAAATACTTTTGCACATGGTTTGCAATATCGTATCGTACCATTCGGTACGCTCGGTATGTACCGTTCGATAGAGGACCGATATGCTTGGTACCAAGGATTGCCTTATCGAGCTGTAAGGCCATGTATTGATCGGTACTGGTTCGCCAGCTGATCGGTACACGGACCGTTCGCTATCGAGCGATACCGTCGAAATCGACCGTTGACGGTCGATTTCGACCATCGGCGGTCGATTAAAGGAGAAAGGAGAAGAAGAGAGAGAAGAGAGAGAAAAATACCTCGCGCACGTTGCTCTTCCTCGGCTCCTGCGTGGTCCGTTGCCCGTGGGCCAACGATTACAAAAGGCGCTCGGGCGCTCGCCTAAGCGCTCGAGCAAGGCGAGGCGAGGCCCGAGCGCCTCGCTCGATCTCCAGGCGGTGCGCTTCAAAGAGGCGTCGCCTGGGCGCTCGCCCGAGCCGAGGCGCTGGGCACTATGGGTGAGCGCCCGGGTTAAACTAAGCGAGGTGAACCAAGCTTTTAGCCTGGTTCGATCAAATTCGAACCAACTAATGCATCAATAATTGCTTCCTCAACCCTAATCTCACTCGCGAATCGCGATTATGCCGCTAACTTTGTTGCCGCCACTCGCCGCTATCGCTGCCCGCCACTCTCCACTGCCGCTGCTCTCCATCGTCGTCGCTACTTGCCGCTGTCGCTGCTCACCACCGCCAACTGTCGCTGCTCACCGCTGTTGCTTTCGCTATTCTCAGTAAGCAGCTTTCTCGAAGTCAACCACCTTGCCTATCTACTGTTAACAGTATACAGTTAACTTATTGTTAAAGGTATACTGTTAACAATAAGTTAACAATAATATACTGTATATTAACAGTATACTGTTAATGTACTATTAACAGTAGTTGTTTATAGTATACTGTTAAAGTATACTGATAGTAATATTTTTTATTTATTAGATTAATAATATATTATTTTGATTTAAATTTTAATAATACTAATATTTATTTATTTAATATCATGTTTCTAGATTTTCTTAATTTAATATCATTATTTATTTATATATATTTTATATTTTAGCACCTCGCTTTGCTCGGGCGAGCGACTAGGCGGGGGCGCCTACCGCCCCGGGCATTTTGGGACCTTCGCGCCTTTTGGCGCCTAGCGCTTTTTAAATCACTGCCGTGGGCGAAGAATCGCTCGTGTGATTCGTCGCTCGCTGGCGAAGAATCGCCCGTGTGATTCGTCGCCCGCTGGCGAAGAATCGCCCGTGTGATTCGTTGCCCGCTGGCGAGTCCTTCTCCCCGTGCGAGGAGAAGGAACGACGCCCCTTTTTTGTTTTTTTAATATATATTATATTATATTATAAAAATATTATATTATATTATAATATACTGAGCGGTATGCATTGTGCATACAGCTTGTGTACCAGGCAAGGTACGTACCGGTCCGATGGTTTACCGGTACGCGGACCGCCTTGTACCGGGCGGTACAAACTACATACCCTGTAACGGTCAAAATCGACCGTTACAGACATTGTAACGGTCAAAATCGATCGTTACAGACCTTGTAACAGTTAAAATCGATCGTTACAGACCCTGTAACGATTAAAATCGACCGTTATAGACCCTGTAACGATCAAGATCGACCGCTACAGACCCCTGTAATGGTCAAAATCGACCGTTACAAACCCTGTAAAAGGTCAAAATCGATCGTTATAGACCGTAATAGTCAAAATCGATCGTTATAGACCGTAATAGTCAAAATCGATCGTTATAGACCCTGCAAAAGGTCAAAATCGATCGTTACAGACCCTGTAACGGTCGAAAAACTCTTTATAACTCTATTTAAACTCACCCTTCTCCCATTTCACTTAACACACACTCTTTCTCAAACTCTCACTTTCTCAAAACGGTTTCTCAAAGCTCGAAAAAGATATGTAATATTATTTTTGCCTAATTTACATTGATTTTGTTGAATCTATACCAATTTCTATCTTACAAACCCTAACCCAACTTTTTTTTCTAATTTTTCTGGTATTAAAAAAATAATATTTTTAATCATTAAAATATTATTTATTTTGTACTGCTCGGTACGCCCAAGCATACCGAGCTGTACCGACATACCGTACCATATCGGCCAAATCTCGGTACGCCGGTATGGACCGGTACGATGAACCTTGGTACCAGGTACAGCGAACCTTGCTCAGTGCAACTCCATACCTTAGTGTACATATGCCGGTATGCTCGGTACAGTTCTGTATGTACCATACCAACTGCTGATCGATATGCTAGTACAATATGAGATTGCGAATCTTACTTTTGCATATCATTTTATAGGCTTCAATACTTGCAGCTCCTCTGTCTCAACTTATGTTGGTTTTTTGTTGTTCCCAGCACATCATCCAAATATTAATGCTGCAGTTGACCTCTTAAAACAAGGCAGGATACTTTTCTCTGTTCAAAGATTTGCTAGTTTTTGCTTTTCTTTTCGGTTTTTTGACATCTTAAACTTTGGTGCTATTGCTATATCTTTTACTATAATAGGCATTTCTAAGTTGAAAGTGGAATTATATGATGAAGAGTTAGGTACCGGTGATCTGCGATATGTACAGGTTAGTTTTACTTTCTAATTTCTATAACTTATGTCATTTGTTAAGATGTTTTAGACCTCTTTAATCTTGTGAGCTTTAATATGCCTCTTTATATTTTCGGCTTCGTTAGCTAAATTTTAATGTTAAAATATTTTGTTTACTGATACAAAATCAGTCATAAAAGTAATGCTCTTTTTGTTGCTGAGTCTTTGTTTTTTATGACACTTTGTGTACATAATAGATTCTAATCACCATAAGGGGGTCCCTGCAACTTTCATTCTAAAACTGCACATTGATTACTTGATTTTATATGACATAATATGCCAGTTGATGCATGTGGTTGAATGAAACCTTGTATAAATAAGTAGATCTTTGATTGCAGCAGAGAAAATCATTCTTGGACAGTTGGAACCAAGGTTTGCAATTTCGATCTGTACCACCCGGTACGGGCGGTACATACCGGTTCGCCAGGTTATCGGTACGCGGACCGCTCTCTACCGGGCAGTTCCACCAAAAATCGACCGTCGGCGGTCGATTTCGACTGTCGACGGCCGATTGAAGAAGAAATCGACCGTCGACGGTCGATTGAGAGAGAAATCGACTGTCGACGGTCGATTGAGGAAGAAAAAGAGAAGAAGAAGAGGAAAAGAAGAAAAAAAGAAGAGGAGAAGAAAGAATACCTCGCCCGCGCTGTCACGGACAAAAATGTAAACAAGGTGTTTGATGAAATGCTCATGTTTGTCCGTGTCCTTCGATTTTTGTACATACCTTGTACAACAAGTAGCGGGCTTACAGTAGGCTTGGCAGCCCTAGTTTGGTTTGCTTTAAGGCCGATTTTGGTTTGTAAATACTAGTGTGTCTTGTAAGCACTTGTGGGACTTCGGTCTGTAATGGACATTTATCCTTTGTGTGCAATATTTCTGAGTTTGTAATGTCCATAGGTGTAATTTGTATTGGCTTTATAAAGTGTTTGCTTGAGCAGTTGCTTGTGGATCCCGTTGGAATTGCTTCTTCTGGCTCGTTTCTCTTTTGTAAGTCCTAAGGGACCCCAGAAGATCACAGGGAAGGCTGACCTTTGCGGACGGACACGTATGGGTGCCGCACGACTTAGGCAAAATCAGTTAAGCCCGTGATATTGTGGTATCAGAGCGGGACAAGCATACGCAGAAACACTCGCTATACAAACGTGGGGGACTTTGGGCTGTATGGAGGACAGCCAACACGTGCAACCGTTTGGAGGAAATGGACATTGAGATGTAGGGAAAGGAGTCGCTCAGAGGAGCGGGCATCTAGGCTTGACATTCAGAGGAATGACCAACTCTTTGCGCGAGAGGCACCACGAGGACAAGCAAGCGAAGAAGAATGCATAATGCACAAAGATTGGGATGGCTAAGTTCGAGCTACGGCTCGACGTTGGCAACCAAACTTGATGTTGCTCAAGGCAAGCGGGGTGCTTGGTGAAAGATAAGACCGTGCAAAGTGGGAGGTGTTGCGTAACGACCAAAAGAGTTGTGCAAAGCTCACAAAGGTAAGGGGAATTACTAACTCGAAGGATTCGGTACTCATGCAAGGGCTTGTACGGACGACGGAGTGTTCGTGGCCATCCCAAGGCGCGATCAGAACTCAGTGTCATGGAGCATCAGAACTTTCTCTTCGGCATGGAAAGGATACATCCGTAGGCAGCTGAAGTGTGCAACAAGTTCAGCACGTTGCTAGACCTTTAAGGGTGCAATGGAGACTGTATTGGCGAAGGGCCGCAATCTAATAAGTGCATTTACGAGGGCAGAACAAGGCACAAGTTGTTCAGTAAGGCAGAGTAGTCCAAAAGGGATGGTGGTCTCCGAAACTTCCAGTGGGAGGAATGTAAGAGGAAATTTGCTCCAACAGGATAGATATCCAAGAGGGATAAGTCCTAGTTCTCTAGAGGGAGAATCATGTGCAACAGACCACACATTATTAAGGAAGAGTTCCTCAAGGCTATATCTTCACAAAGTTCAACGGACCGAACGAGTGACGTGGAGTTGTCGCATGATCTCGAATGAGTTAATGTATTGGTGGATGCATTTCGAGATCAAGTGGGGGAGCAATCCAAGGCAACATCATATGAAGGCACACTTAGAGTCGATGTGGAAATCGAACTCAACTGATGGCTGACCCGTGGAATTGTGGATGCGAGGGCCACTATCAACTCAATGCAAATCGAGGAGCGAAGCGACTTGGGTGGAACTCGGTGAAGTATCCAAGCCGCATGAAGGGAGTCGACATAGAAGATGGAACATGGAGTGGAGGCACGGAGCTTTTCTTGGACATAGGTCAAGGACATAAACTCTTGTAGAGGCAAAAGTGGGATTATGTCGTTCCATGGGTTCTTCATTCTGATGGGGCGGACTTTTCTTGCATGGTGCCAAAGACGAAGGGAGTTTCGAGGCACATGCAACTTACCTCAGAGATGCATTTGACGGAGTAACTAAGGTGATTCAACTTGCGGAAGCAAAGTTGAGATCAAGAGACCTTAGCATGGGGAAAAAGGACGCAGAGGCGGGTACTCTTGAAGAATTTGCCACAGTGTTGCCATTCGAGTTGTCAGGAACAAGTGGTGCATAGCGGAGTTTGTGCTGGTAGGGGATAGAGGCCCAGGATCCAGACAATGGTGCACCAATTCTAGCGAAGTCAAGGGACTTCAGGAGCTACTAGGCGACGAACTGTCCTAGAGCTATGCTTCGTCCAGGTGTGACCCAAGAGTGGGTGGACGAAGGTGAATTGCTAAAGGAGTGAACAAAAAATCGGATATGGCGGAGGCCCTATGAGGTGTTGGCAAAGACCACACATGGAGAAGTCGTAGTCTGAGTTCATCACATGAGAATCTGTATACAATGGAGATGTCACCAGGAGGCGACATGATGCAGCGGATCGTGGTGGAATAGTTCGTGGCAGTGCAACACATGCGGTCATGTCTCGTGAGGGACACGATCATGCGGAGGTATGATCAGGAGCTACTGGGAGCTCCACTTTGGTGTACGACACAACAAGAAGAAGAGCTATGGATTCAAGGAGTGAATGTCGTGGTATCGCAGAGGCGGGTCTTCGTGTGTGCATCGGAGCTTGCATTGGATGAAAGCCTTAGTCATCAACATATGGGGGTTGTATACCACCGAGGAAGAAGTCCAAGTGCAAGTACCAGTGAGTCCCATGGAGGGGGACGTGATCATGTGAGTGATCAGGAGCTGTTGGGAGCTCCACTTCGGTGAACAATGCAATGGCAAGAAGGGCCGTGGATTCAAGGACTGAATGTCATGGTATCGTAGAGGCGGGTCTTCCATGTGTGCGCATCGAAGCTTGCACTAGATGAAAGCCTTGGTCATCAACTTATGGGGGTTGTGTACCACCGAGGGAGAAGTCAGATTGCAAGTACCAGTGAGTCTCATGGAGGGGACTTGATTATACAAAGGTATGGTTAGAGTGACTGGAGAGTTGGACTGCTTTAGTGCTCACGTTCGCTTAAGGGAGCCCGACAAGTCAGAGGACAAGGCCGAGTAAGTGAACGTTGCTACCAAGGAAGCTAAGAAGATCAGAATCGACACGAGCCTTGCAACAAGATGGCGGAGGCCATGCATGAGAGTTGCAGTCTGTCTTTCCATCGACCAAGGAGAACTGCTAGGAGGACACAGTGGTGTTGAAGCAGGTGGTCGAAAGGGGCGAGGAAGCGACGACGAGTCTGAAGGGGCCCAGTTACCCAAAAAGCAAAGTGTCGGTTAGAAAGGTGATGGACTCGGAGGAGCACCACATTGCCGCAGAGGCAGATCTACCGATCGCAAAGGAAGGGATGCAGATGCAAGGCAACGGATAGTAGGGCCATGGGCTTGGCAGTGCCATGATACTGCAGAGGCCGAATTTCCGTGGAGTCATCGACCCCTTGCTCTCATGGAGGGAGAACATTGGTCGTAAAAAGGGCCGAGGAGGTGGAGAATGCAGAGGCAAACTCCAAGTACCAAGATAGGGCGGAACGACAGAGGCTAAGGAACTTCATAAGACTGGTGTCGATGAGCTTCTCATCAAGATAGCCGAAAGTGAGGGACTTCGGGTTGATGCAGGAGTGCTCGACCAAGGAACGAAGTAGGCAGTACGCAGTACTGTACCTTTTCTACTAAAAGGAGTAGGCGGCAAAGGTGATGGAGAAGACGGTATAATCCCAGAGGCGACCAAAACTATCAAAGACTTACTCCAAGTTGGGGGACTCCAAGTTGGGGTAAACTTTTTGCTCTTTTCGAGCAAAACTACTTGCATTCCAGAAGTTCAATGGTGGTGGGAAGGCGAATCGCAGTAGCTAACTCAACGCGAGGAGTGCAAACACTTCAAGTGCTTCAGAAGTGTGAGCAAAGAGCGGGCGAATGTTAGTAATCAGTTCAATGCATGAAGTACAAACTCGAGAAAGCAAGCGAAATCGAGTAATCTTTGCCTTCTCAACTTAAGAGAATGGGCGAAACTGAGTACCCCAATTCTCTTAACTCGAGGAGATGAGCGAAGCCAAGTAACCTTGCCTTCTCAACTACTAAGAGAATGGTGAAGTCGAGTATCCCAGTTCTCTTACTTATCCAGCGGAGGAGCTCTGTATAAGTTCAATGACCCTTCAAAGAAAGCTTATGGAAGACAATAGTTGTCAAATCCTCATTATTGGTGATCAGTACTATTGAGAGTAGATTGTCCGCTTCATTTTCTAATTGAATGCCAATTGAAAGCGAGAGTGATGCGAACCTTTTTGGAAGTGACAACTAAACGTGGAAGAAGGATCAATGGGCAAACATTGTGGAGGAAAGACCTCAAAAACCTTAAAGTCTGCGAGGCGATGCTCGTCAAAGTTCCAACAAGTATCCATCCAGTTCAAGCAACATGAGTATACTACAATACTGGCGCATAATAAGGCTGGTATCAGAAGGATCCACGAGAACAAACAAAGATCAACACAATTCAGTCAACCCCACACCAGATTCAGTCATTGGTGAGTTGAAGCAGCATGGCAGATCAGAGTTCGACTGCTCAACAACAGCGGCATGTCCTCTGACTTGCCGGGCTCTCTTATGCGAATATAAGCACTGGAGTAGTCTCACTCTCCAGTCGCTCTGATCACACCTCTGTATGATCAAGTCCACCCCACATGGGACTCACTGGTACTTGCACTCAGAATTCTCCCTCGGTGGTACAGAGCCCCCCCCCATGCTGATGACCAAGGCCTTCATCCAATGCAAGATTCGATGCACACACGTGTAAGACTTGCCTTTGCGGTACCATGGCATTCATTCCTTGAATCCGTAGCCCTTTTTGCTGTTGTGTCCTCCTAATAGCTCCTGATCATACCTCCGCATGATTAAGTCCTTCACGGGACTGCTCCCGCGTGTGTTGTATTGCCTCGAACTATTCAATCACGATCCGCTGCACCATGTCAACCCCTGGTGACATCTCCATTGCATTCAGATTCTTGTGTGATGAACTCGGACTATGATCTCTCCATGTGTGGCCTCTACCAGCACATCATAGGGCCTCCGATTGTGTTCGCTCCTTTGGTAATTCACCTTCGCCCACCCATTCTTGGGTCAAGCCAGGACGAAGCATTACTAGGATAGTCCGTCGCTTAGTAGCTCTTGAAGTCCTCAGACTTTGCTAAAATTGGTGCACCATTGTCTGGATCCTGGGCCTCTATCCCTTACCAGCACAATCTCCGCTACGCACCACTTTTTTCATGACAACTCGGATGGCAGCACTGTAGCATATTCTTCAAGAGTACTTGCCTCTGCGTCCTCTTATCCCGTGCTAAGGCCTTCTGATCCTAACTTCGCCTCCGCAAGTTAAATAACCTTAGTTCCTCCGTCAAATGCATATCTGAGATAAAGGTGCATGTGCTTCGAAGCTCCCTTCGTTTTTAGCACCATGCAAGATGAGTCCACCCCATCAGAATGAGGAACCCATTAAACGATATAATCCCACTCTTGCCTCTATAAGAGTTCATGTCCTTGCCCTTTGTCCCCACGTTGGGAGAAGGAATGAGGCGATTTCTTCTCCCCACGCTGGGAGAAGGAATGAGGCGATGTCGCCTATTTTCTTTATTTTTTAACTTATATTATATTATATTAATTATCTTATATTGTACCGAGTAGTATGTTCTGTGTGTATCGCTCGATACCAGGTACTGTATCGTACCGAGCTCAACTCGATATAGATCGGTACGACAATCCTTGCTTAAACACTTAGATAAAAAATGATATTATCCTAACAAGTAATGATGTCTCAAAACTAGAGAAATTGAAGCATTTCCTAACCAAAGAGTTTGAAATTAAAGATCTTGGCTAGCTAATATATTTCTTGGGCATGGAGCAAGATCAAAGAATGAGATATTTGTTTCACAAAGGAAATACATCGTAGATCTTCTAAAAGAAACAGGGATGCTTGGTTGTAAATCTGTGGACACTCCAATATATCTCAATTATAAATTGGGATGTCCCTCTCAAAGAGCCATGATAGATACAGTCATATATCAGAGATTGGTTGGTAAGTTTATTTACTTATCTCATACTCACCTAGACTTGCCATTTGTAATGAGTCAATTTATGCATTCATTACATGAAGAACATTTAGCAGTAGTTAGTATATAGGATCCTTAAATATCTGAAGAGGACTCCGGGTAAGGGATTGTTATTTAAAAAGGATAATCATATGAGAATTGAGACCTTCACTAATGTAGATTGGCACGATCAGTAAGTGATAGGAGATCAACTTAGGATATTATACATTTATTAGAGGTAATTTGGTGACTTGGAGGAGCAATAAATAGACAGTTGTCAATAAAAGTAGTGCTGAAGCATAGTTTAGAGCAGTAGCACAAGGTATTTGTGAACTCTTATGGTTAAGAATGCTCTAAAAGAACTACGAATACCCATTGAAACTCGTATGAGACTATACTGTGACAATATGACTGTTATCAAAATTGTACATAATCTAGTGCACCATGATAGAACGAAGCATGTTGAAATAGATTGACATTTCATAAAGGAGAAAATTGAAGAAGGAATTGTTTGTATGCCTTATTTTCTTACAGAGAAAACTAGCAGAATTCTTACCAAAGGGCTTCAAAAATCTTATAATAATTTAACTAGCAAGTTGAGAATGATTGACATAATCGAGCCAGCTTGAGAGGGAGTGTGAAAAATCTCATAATTAAGGGATTCTATAATCCCATAATTAAGGGAATCTATCCTGTACTTTAGCCCACTCAATCAGTATCAAATCAGCCCATATTATAGGAAATAGATTAGTTTGAAATATTGTACAGAATCAATTTCCTTAGTTGTAAAGTTTGCAATCAGCCTATATATGTCTTTCTTTGTATACAGAAAAAAGTATGAAGTAGAAAAATTATATTCTTGTGTGTTCAATAGGATAACCTGAAGGGGGTGAACAACTATTGGTCTGAGGGTGTGCAGTGTGGCTCCAGTAAGCTGTAACTTTTAGCATGTTGTAGTTTCTGTGAACTTTTCTAGGGTCAATTGGGGCCTGCAGAAGACAACTAGGACAAGGAGAAGGCAGTGACCAATTACCAAAAATATTGATTAAACTGTCACCTCTTTTGGTGTTGTGGTAATCTTTTGGTCTTCTTTGATCATGTCTGCCAACTTTGAATTTTTTGATGAAATCTGAAAACATGTTACTGTGAGTATTTCCAATTTTTTGCTCCATCTTATTTAAGATAACTGATTCTAGTTGCATCAGCCATGTATAGAAATTCATGGAAGATCATCTCAATTGGACACTAGATTATAATTGACAAGATTTGAGTAAATGGCTAAATGACCTCCTCTTGAGGATCATTTCTATTAAATAAGAATTGTTGTACAATCTATTTTAGGTAAGAATATATATACATAATTAATACACTAATTATATAGAATAAATCTCTTGGTTCTAGTTATAATTTCTGCCATTGATAAGCACTAATTATGGTAGAATAAATCTCTTGATTTCAGCTATAATTTTTGTTATTGATAAACACTAACAATGGTCGAATAAATCTCTTGATCTTAGCCATAATTTTTGTTATAATCTTTTGCCATAATCTTTGCCGATGACATCCCCCCTCCTGGATGATAAAAAAACATCAATTTGTGAACTAGAAAGTGATGTCGATGTCGCGAGAGAGCCTTAGTAAATACATCAGTAGTCTGGAGATTGGTAGTGATATGCGGAAGAGAGATGATGCCAACATCTTATGCTTCACAAATAAAGTGACAATCCACTTTAATGTGCTTGGTGCGTTCATGAAATACTGGGTTAGCAACAGTTTGAATAGCACTAGTATTATCCGCATGGAGCGGAGTAGGCTTAATTTGGGAAACCCAAGCTCACCCAATAATTCCCAAAGCCAAACAATTTCAGAACATGCAGATGACATAGCACGATACTCAGACTCAGTGGAGGACTTAGACACCCGATCTTGCTTCTTGCTTTCCCAAGAAATGAGAGAGGTACCAAGAAACATACACCAATTAGTAATTAAACGTTGAGTATTAGAACAACTAGCCTAATTAGCATCACCGTATGCAACCAAACGAATAGGAGTCATTAGGGAAGAAAATACCTCGAGTAGAAGTACCTTGCAAATAACGAATAATGCGACGCAACGGCTAGGTGGAGGTCAAGCTCCCCACCAGTTGTCTATATAAAGAGGATTAAAGAGAAATCACCCTCATCATAACTATATTTAACATTCACTTGTAAGGGAGTATCAACAGAACGATCATTTTGAAGGCAAGTTAAAGCAATTAACTCCTTGATGTATTTATGCTAGTGTAACAAAATACCAGCCGAGGTAGAATGCACCTCAAGGCCTAAAAAATACTGTAAAGCTAATAAGTGTAGAGCAAAACTTATCAAACCAAACATGTGGGGCCTGTTTCAAACCATCGAGTGATTGCAAGGATTGCAATTTTGATCTGTTCGCCCGGTACTGGTGGTACGTACTGGTCTGCTAGGTTGCTGGTACGTAGATTGCCCGCTATCGGGTGGTACCGCCAAAATCGACTGTCGGCGATTAATTTCGGCCGTCGGCAATCGATCGTCAGCAGTCGATTGAGGGAGAAAAAGGGAAGATAAAGAAGAAGAGGAAAAGAAGAAAGAAGAACAAGAGGGGAAGAATAAAGAAGTACCTCGCGTCGTCCTCGCCCGTGCGTCGTAGCTGCCTGCGGGTCGCCCACGCACTGTCGCCGCCCTCGCTCGCGGGCGATTTTTATCCCGCGCGGGGAGAAAGATCGAGGCGACGTCGCCCCTTTTCTTTTAATATATTAATATTTAAGATTATATTATATAATATTATAATATATTTTAATGTATTGGGTGGTACGCACTGTGCGTATCGCCCGGTACCGGTACCGAGAAAATGTCGGTACACCGGTACGGACGGTATGTAAAACCTTGAGTGGTTGTTTTAGCTTACAAACATCAGAAGAGGGTGTAGAAAATAATCCTAATGGTGGAGTCATATAAATTTCTTCCTTAAGATCTTCGTGCAAAAAGGCATTCTTAACATTCATCTATCACAATGACCAACCCTTGGAAGCAGCAATAACTAGAACATGTCGCACCGTCGTCATCTTTGCTACAGGTGCAAATGTCTCATAATCTCTTGTATACTCCTGTCGATTACCGAGTGTCGTTAACCTCGCTTTTTATCTGTCAAGTGAGCCATCAGATCGCAGTTTAATGGAATATACCTCTTTACAATCAATGAGCTTAACACCAGTAGGACAGGGAACAATATCTTAAGTATGATTCTCCTGAAGAGCTTGAAGTTCTTGTATAGCTTTCACCCAACATGCATGTTTACTTGCCTCTGCATAAGAGGTAGGAATTGAAGTATTAGCTAAAGTGGCAGAGAAGCCATACCTATCAGGAGGCTGATTGATACTGGTGGTTCTCCGAAGAGCCATCGGAGTAGGCACTAGATCAAGGTCGGGAAGGATTTGTGATGATGGGGGCTGTCGTCACTGATAGACAATATCAGGTTTAAAACGCTCAATTGGTAGAGAGATATCATCGAAGCTAGGAAGGATGACACTGTTGGAAGGGAAAACATGTTGCTGAAAATAGTACTCTTGTTCAAAGAAAATCACAATTCTAGAAATACGTAGACGATTAGCAACAACATCATAACACAAGAATTTCATTTGAGCAGTGCTATAACCGATAAAGGCACATTGTCTTGACTAAAGTTACTGATCTCGAGTTTTAGTTTAAATCATATCGCACTATTATCTTGATGGTATATGTGCTTTAGATAATCCCACATCTCTTTAGCTATACCAAAGGAGCATAAATTGTTCATCATATGGGGTTCAATAGATGCTAAAATCCAAGAGATAATTCGAGCATCCTTAGCCTCCCATTGTCTGAGTTCCTTATCATCTTCAAGAGCAGCAGAAGACCCGTCAATGTGACTCCAAATCTCCTTCCCTTTAAAAACATTTTGAATTGAAATTCCCTTGCTACATAATTTTTTTCTGTAAATTTGATAGCCATGGTCTTTCTTGGTATTCTTCCAGAAAGATTCTCAGTACAAAAAATTCAAATGCATGCAAGACTATCTATCACCATAACTTGATCAACCAAAAAAAAAACTCAAAGCGAAGTTGTTGATCGAAAATTTATCAACCTAGAATAAGAAAAACGAAAGCAGACTAGAGAACTTCGAAAGACAGAAGCAAAGTTGACAGTAATTCGAGTACTCAGTTATGGATTCGAGCAAGGTCCACAATCTCGTATCGTACTGACGTATCGAGCTCAACTCAGTATGATATGGTATGTCGGTACCGAGTAGTACGCCCAGGCATACCACTCGATGTAAATATATATATATATATTATAATAGTAAAGTTATTAAATAAAAAAAAGGTGATGTCACCTCGTTCATTCTCCCTACGTGGTGTCACGGGCTTAGCTGAATTTGCCTAAACCGTGCGGCACCCTTGCGGCACTCCCGAAGACTTAGCTGAAATTGCCTAAGTCGTGAAGCAACCTTGCCCACTGTTCTGGACTTAGCTGGGATTGCCTAAGTCATAGAACGCCCAAAGCGTTATTTGTCCGCACAGGGTCAGCTCTCTTACAACCTCTTAAGGTCCCGTAGGACCTGCAAAGAAGAAGTTGATTAACTTGAAAGCAAGCGACGGACACGTCCCGGCGTCTCGCAAAGCGGAAAGCTATATAAGCAATTTGTCGAACACCTTGAGTGCAGCTGAGAAAAGAGAGAGAGAGCGAAATAGGACTTTGGAGGGTTGTAGGAATTGTCGCAAGTCCGCAAACGACGGTTCCCAAGGTATCGGACGCAAGACAAGTTCAATTGCTGATGAACGCCTACGCCCGACATATACCCGGAGCCCCATCCAGCCCGGTGCCACCCGGGGGATTCCAAGGTGCTGAACTGGCTGACATTTCGCATCGCTCAGAAAGGTTACCGTGGCACACGAAAAAGACCCAAAAACAGGGCTGTTTTGGCTCTGTGCAGCGAACGACTGTTCTGCAGCCTTCTACACTACTTTCGCTCACATTTCTTAGGTAAAAACACATAAACTCAAGGCAAAACAAGTTGCCAAACATATGTACAAGCAAGAAAAAGCACGAACGGTTCACGGAGTGAAGATGTTGCGGTTGAGCGACGTCCGTTCGTGACATCCTCCCCCACTTAAACTGTCGACGCCCTCGTCGACGCTTGTTGGTAGGCTTTGACGCGAGCTTCTTCATGTCGGAGGGCATCTTCTGGCTCCCAACTGGCTTCTGTTGGAGGAAGCTTTTGCCACTTCACCAAGTACTCAATTTGCTGTGCTCCATTGGGTAGCTTTATCTTGCGATCCGCTAGAATAGTTTCAACTCGTTTCTCGTAAGAGGCTCTGGTGGAGGGTAGTCGAGTTGGAACATTTCGAGAATCATCTTGCGGATCTGAGTGGTAGGCTTTCAAGTTGCTTGCATGGAAGACGTTATGAATTCTGAACCATGCTGGCAGTTGCAACTTGTATGAGACATTGCCTACCCTGCTGATGATTGGGAAAGACCCTTCATATTTGCGCACCAATCCTTTGTGCACTCTGTGCCTAAAGAACTGGAGTGATGCTGGTTGGAGTTTCACCAACACCATGTCACCAACTTTAAACTCTTGTGGTCGCCTCCCCAAGTCTGCCTACTTCTTCATCTTCTTGGTCGCCTTCTCCAAGTAAGCCCGCGCAATATTTGCATTGCGATGCCATTCCTTTGCAAAGGGATAGGCTGATGGGCTACTCCCTGTATAGCCAATAACCAGGGTGTGAGGAGTTGATGGTTGTTGTCCCGTAATAATCTCAAATGGGCTCTTGTTGGATGCAGAGCTCCGCTGCAAGTTATAGGAGAATTGGGCTATGTCCAACAGCTTCACCCAATCTCGTTGGTTGGCACTTACGTAGTGCCGAAGATATCGCTCCAAGAGCGAGTTGATTCTTTCTGTTTGGCCATTCGTTTGGGGGTAGAGGCTTGTGGAGAAGTATAATTTAGATCCCAACAACTTGAACAACTCGGTCCAGAATCGTCCCAAGAACCGAGAATCTCGATCACTAATGATGTTGTGTGGGACTCCCCAAAACTTCACCACATTCTTCATCATCAGCTTAGCCGCCTCCTCCGCTGAGCAATGTAGGGGTGCAGCAATGAATGTTGCATACTTTGAAAACCGATCAACTACCACGAGTATCGATCCAAGTCCCCCTACTGCGGGCAAGCTTGATATGAAGTCCAAGGAAATGCTCTCCCAAGGCCTTTCTGGTACGGGCAGCGGCTCCAAAAGTCCCACTGGCTTCTGCTGCTCTACCTTGTCTTGTTGACAAGTAAGGCATGTTCGAACATATTCCTCCACATCTGTCCCCATTTTCGGCCAATAGAAGGCCCTCTCCACGAGAGCCATTGTTCGGTGGATACCCGAATGTCCAGCCCAAAGGGAATCGTGACACTCTTTCAGGAGTTCATGCCTCAAGTTATCCGCTCGCGGAACATAAACTCTATTCCCCTTGGTATAGATGAGTCCCTCCTGGACCCAAAATCGTCGTGCCTTGCCCTCTTTGATGAGTTGCATCAGAGTTACTGCCTGAGGATCTCGGTGCAGTCTATCCCTGATCCTGGAAAGGAAGTTGGAGCGCAATTGACTTGCTTGGCTTCCGCCCTCCAACTGTATAGCATTCACTAGCTCCACTTTCCGACTCAATGCATCGACCATGACATTTGCTTTTCCGGGCTTGTACTCCATTACCATGTCGAACTCAGCCAAGAAGTCCTGCCATCGTGCTTGCTTTGGGGAGAGTTTCTTCTGAGTTTGGAAGTAACTCAATGCGACATTGTCTGTCCTTAGCACAAATGGTGCTCCCAGAAGGTAGTGTCGCCACACTCGTAGACAATGGACCATCGCTGTCATCTCCTTCTCATGCACAGGATATCGCCGCTTGGTCTCGTTGAGCTTGCGACTCTCGTAGGCCACCGGATGACCTTCCTGCATAAGAACTCCTCCAATAGCAAAATCAGAAGCATCTGTATGGACTTCAAATGACTTTCCATAGTCCGGCAATCTGAGTACAGGTTCCTCTAACACAGCAGTCTTTAGGTCTTGAAATGCACCTCACATTTGTCCGACCATCTCCAGGACTGCTCCTTCTTTAGCAACTCCGTCAACGGAGCTGCGCGCTTCGAATACCCCGCTATGAAGCGCCGATAATAGTTGACGAACCCAAGGAAGGATCTCAACTCTGGCACCTTCTTTGGTGTTTGCCAGTCCGCCACAGCTTGCACCTTTGACTGGTCCATTCGGATGGAACCATTGCCGACTCGATGCCCCAAGAATAAAATCTCCGTTTGGGCGAAATAGCACTTTTCCCTCTTCACGAACAAGGTGTTCTCCCTGAGAACTTTGAAAATTGTTCGGAGGTGTCTAACATGCTCCTCAAGTGTTTGGCTATAGACGACGATATCGTCTAAGTAGACGACCACAAACTTGTCCAGATACTCCTTGAACAGCTGGTTTATTAGAGTGCAGAATGTGGCCGGAGCATTGGTTAAGCCGAAAGGCATCACCAAGAACTCGAATGCTCCATACCTAGTCATACAGGTAGTCTTTGCCTCATCACCTTCTGCAATGCGCACCTGCCAATACCCCGACCGAAGGTCGAGTTTGGAGAAGTACTTTGCCTTGCCCAATTGATCGAACAAGTCCGCGATGAGCGGGATAGGGTACTTGTTCTTCACCGTCATCTTGTTAAGGGCTCGATAATCGATGCATAATCGGAGACTCCCATCTTGTTTCTTCTGAAAGAGGACTGGAGCTCCGAAAGGTGCTTTTGAACTGCGGATGAGACCACCGCTTAGCAGTTCATCTAACTGGTTCCTCAATTCCGCCAACTCTGGAGGGGCCATGCGGTATGGTGGCCTCGCTGGAGGCTTAATTCCCGGCTCCAGCTCAATCAGATGATCCACGCCTCTACGTCGTGGTAGAGTTCTTGGCAACTCTGTTGGCATCACATCCGAGAACTCCTTCAGGATGTTCGCCACAATAGCAGGTTCCTGAATGGCTTCCCCATCAGGTGTCTCTAGCTTCATAGCAGCTACAAAGGTTGATTCACCTTTTCGTACCCCTTTCTTCAATTGTAAAGCCGATATTTGTTGTAGGTCCTTGGTCCCTCCCCGAGAAACTGGAACCATGCAGGGATCATCACCTTCCATTAGACACAAGAAGTTCAGGAACGGTACTGGCACCAACTTCGCTGCGTGCATAAACTCCATTCCGAGAATCGCTTGGAAGTCGTCTAGTGGCACCGCCATCAAGTTTGTGCTCCCGCTCCATGTCCCGATCTTGATGGGGATCCATTTTGCTTGTCCGGAGATCCACTTGGCCTCCGAATTCACCGCCTTCATATGACTTGGGCTCTTCTCCAAGAGTAATCCTAGTCGCTTAGCTTCGCGATCGGCAATAAAATTGTGGGTCACGCCCGTGTCCACCATTGCACGGGTTGTTCGGCCATTAAGCTTGATGTCCACATACATCAACTCGCTGTTTCCTGCCTTCAGTGGCTTTGCCTTTGTGTTCTCTCCCACTTGACCCCGCAATGCATTCAACAAACGCATTGCTCTCATCCTGGGTCCTTGCGACGCCTCACTGTCGCTACTGGAGTCAGAACTACTCGAACTAAGGGCGATAGCTTTGCCCTTGTTTGACTTACGGGATAGAACCGATGCTGTTAAAGCATTGAGTGCCTGTTTTTGTGGGCACTCTCTCACTTTGTGTGGTCCTCCACACAAGAAGCATCCACTAGACTTTGGGACTCTACCTCTTGAGCCCGGTCCCTTGTGGAAATTCTTCTTCTTTTGCTCACCCCCAGACTCCTTCGCTCGAGAGTATTTAGATGGGCGATTTCTCGAAGAGTGTTTCTTCTTTCTCGAATCCTCCGAAGAAACAAAGTCTGTCAGCCTTTCTGCGGCTGCAATTGCCCCGACTACGTCGGTGACATTCCTCCGATGTAGTTCTTGTTGTGCCCATGGCTTCAAGCCATCGAGGAAGCTGAATAGCTTGTCTTTCTTAGACATGTCCCGAATATCCAGCATCAGTGCTGAAAATTGTTTCACATAGTCTCGGATTGTTGTACTCTGGCGGAGTTGTCTCAGTTTCCTTCTTGCGACAAACTCTGTGTTCTCGGGCAAGAACTGAGTTCTCAACTCTCGCTTCAAGTCTCCCCATGTATCCACTCGACATCGGCCTTGTTGGATCTCTTCCCAACGGGTCCGCCACTAAAGTTTTGCATCCCCATTCAGATACATTGTTGCTATCGCAACTTTGGTTTCTTCAGAGTCGAGCCTTGTAGCACGAAAATACTGTTCCATGTCGAACAAGAAATTTTCAAGTTCTTTGGCATCCCTAGCACCTCTGTAGCACTGCGGTTCCGGTGCTCTGAAGTGTTGTGGTGGCGTAGCGCAGGTGTTGTTCCCTCCCGCATCAAGAGTCCTTGTTAACACCATCACCTTAGCCGTGAGTTCCGCCACAACTTCATGCAGATGTCGTACGAAATCTTTGGTGTCCTCTGTCAGTTGATCAATCAGGGATTCAACATTCTCGATCCGAGTTTCAGCTTCTTCTTGCGAGCTCTCTACCCCAAGTAGCCTTCCTCGGCCTTGGTAGAGTTCCTCCACGCTCGCTTCAAGAACATCGAGGCGGGTTTCCGCCAGTGTTAAGTCTCTCTTTGTGGCCCTTCTTCCCGGTTGGCGCTACAGATGGCGTCTCCTCCCCTCGTGGAGAATACCCAACTTTACGCTCGTCTTGTTCACTGTCGCGCTCCTCATAAGCGGCTCCAGCAGTTTGCGAGCGAGTTTGCACTTGCAGCCCACCTGCGGCTGCTTGGAGCAAGGGTCCCGCTTGCCCCATCTTGCTCGATTCACCGCGATGTCTCACCATGGTGAAATTGTGAATCTTCTTCGCTGTTCGTATGAATTGCTTGCCTGCTCTGATACCACACTGTCACGGGCCTAGCTGAATTTGCCTAAGCCGTGCGGCACCCTTGTGGCCCTCCCGAAGACTTAGCTGAAATTGCCTAAGTCGTGAAGCAACCTTGCCCACTATTCTGGACTTAGCTGGGATTGCCTAAGTCATGGAACGCCCAAAGCGTTATCTGTCCGCACAGGGTCAGCCCTCTTACAACGTCTTAAGGTCCCATAGGACCTGCAAAGAAGAAGTTGATTAACTTGAAAGCGAGCGACGGACACGTCCCGACGTTTCGCAAAGCGGAAAGCTATACAATCAATTTGTCGAACCCCTTGAGTGCAGCTGAGAAAAGAGAGAGAGCGAAATAAGACTTTGGAGGGTTGTAGGAACTGTCGCAAGTCCGCAAACGATGGTTCCCAAGGTATCGGACGCAAGACAAGTTCAATTGCTGATGAACGCCTATGCCCGACATATACCCGGAGCCCCATGCAACCCAGTGCCACCCGGGGGGTTCCAAGGTGCTGAAATGGCTGACATTTCGCACCGCTCAGAAAGGTTACCGTGGCACACGAAAAAGACCCAAAAACAAGGCTGTTTTGGGCTGTTTTGGCTCTGTGCAGCGAACGACCGTTCTGCAGCCTTCTACACTACTTTCGCTCACATTTCTTAGGTAAAAACACATAAACTCAAGACAAAACAAGCTGCCAAACATATGTACAAGCAAGAAAAAGCACGAACGGTTCACGGAGTGAAGATGTTGCGGTTGAGCGACGTCCGTTCGTGACAGTGGGGAGACATTTCTTCTCCCCATGAAGGGAGAAGATATCTCCTCCCAAAGCCTAAGCGAGAAGCCAGCGCGCCACGAAGCTCGCGCGTGGAGAAGAAACATCGTTTTCTTCTCCCCACGATCGCCGAAGATTCTCCCTACAAAGCGTCGAGAAGCTCGCGGGTGAGGATCGAGATCGGGAGAGCAATGTCGGATCTCTAAGTTCTCTCTTTTCTTCTCCCTCTTCTTCTTCTCCCTCGGTTGATACCACTCGAAATCGGTCGGTGACGGTTGAAATTGATTGGTACTACCCGACAACGGTTGGCGATGCTCGAAATCAACTGTTATTGGCCGATTTCGGGTGGTAACAGGGCAAAAACAGCCTCAATCGGTGGTACGTACCGCCTGGTATGGGTGGTACCCATCGGTATTGCAGACCTTGAATTCGAGATCCCAGGACCTGTGGCTTTGATACCATGACAAGATTTGAGTAAATGGCTGAATGACCCCCTCTTGAGGATCTTTTCCATTAAATAAGAATTATTGTACAATCTATTTTATGTAAGAATATATATACATAGCTAATACACTAATTATGATAGAATAAATCTCTTGATTTCAGCTATTTACTGAAATCTTGTCAAAAACCTCCTATTAGGGCATTCTCCTTTTCAGCTAATACCAATGACAAAAAATTGCTAAAATAACAATTCCGAAGACAGTGTTAGACTTGCATCCACCTATATTTATAGAGCTACCAAGACCCAAAAGGCTTGTCATAATACCACTACAGTACCGAGATACAGTTTTATTGCTGCTATTCAGCTCCCTCTCTTTATTTTTGGGACCAGAAGTCCTGATATCATTTTATACAGTTTGCATCTACCTCTTTTAATAGTGCATTTTATATAAATAAGTTCAAGGGAAATACTTGCATCAGAGATTCTTACATGATTTAATTAATTATTTTAATTCCATCTGATGGTGTTTGTGCATGATAAATTTTGTCATTTGTGTTGTTTAAGAGTAATTGTTTATGCACCACAATCCTGAAATTTCAGATGGCTGTAACAACATATAATACATCTCTGCCAGTTCCAGAAAGATATCAAAATGGTTAGTGAATCTTAGCAGCATACTTTCTCTATGGTTTATTGTCAGAATATGAGATTTAAGTCTCGTTTCTTTTTTTTCCAGGAAAAGTCCAGATTTCACTTGTTTGGAACTCAAGAAATGAACACTCGGAGAATCACGAAAAGTTGAATGCTTTGTGTAATGTAAGTTCTTTTATTTAATTGCGTCTCGATTCCTAAAAGGTTTTCCTATATATATTTCTCTCTTTAAGATTTCTTGTATTATGCTTTACAGTTTTTGTGGAGGAATGGTGGAGCAAGAAGTAGCAACCATTTAATTCACTCAATATGGGCTAACTTTCAGACATCAAACAGCAATGTATGTGAATGGGACACATGCTCTATTCTTATATGTTTTAATTTTAGGTTATCTGTATTCTATTAACTGTTTCTAGAGATGGCTCTCTACTCATCTTTGAGTATTTTCTGATTACTTGCTTGATATATATTATGTCAATATCCATCATCCATCACATAGGAACTATTAAAAAAGGGAACTTTCAGGTAGATAAATTATCTTCCTTTCTTTTCTGAATAATGGAGATTGGATATGTTGGAGACAGAAAACAATGGTGTGGAAGAAGGATCTTCCTCTTCTCTTTCTCTTTTTCTCTTCCTCATTTTATCTTTTTCATTGTCGCCAAGAAGAAAAAGTCATTGAGACCCGAACCAAGGTTGAATGTTTCAAGCCCTGGAGGGCTAAATTTTACTTGTTATGATCTGATATAGGTTCAAAGCCTTTGGTCCAGGACTACCATATTATAAAGCTTAGAATGCCATAGTCCGAGCAGGCTTTTACCTTAAAGCCTTGGGAAAGTATGGTCAGTGTGCTGCTTGCTGCACCGGCTAGTATAATCCTGAAGGAGTATAACAATCCAAGCAGCAGTTTGAAAGCTATTATCGGCACCACTAATCTTTTAGCTGAATCAATTGAATAACCAATCCATGATAAAGCCTAGAACCAGATACAAATAGGAGATATCTATGTTAGATACCTTAATATGTTACCTTTAGCTTGAGGATTTGATATGACAACAAAGAGCATCTTAAATATATAATATTAAGTATGACATATGGTTGATTTCCATGATAGATAATACCAACTAGCTAGAGTATTATCTCAACCAAGGGTCCACATTGTCACGAATGGTCGTCGCTCAATCATAACTCTTCGCTCAGCGAACCGTCGCTTTTGTTTGCTTGTATAGATGTTTAGCAACATGTTTAGCCTTGGTTTTGTGTGATTTTGCCTCATAAATGCGAGCAGAAACAGTCTGTAAGGCTGCAGAACGATCGCTCGCTGCACGGTGCCAAAATAGGCCAAAACAGCCAATTTTGGGCCGTTTTCGCGTGTTGCGGCGACTTGGCCGAGCATTGCAAAACGTCAGCCATCTCAGCCCTCTGGAACCCCTCGGGTGGCACAGGGCTGGATGGGGCTTCGGGATAATATCGGGCGTGAGCATTCATCGACTGTTGAACTCGTCTTGCGTCCGATACCTTGGGGACCGTCGTTTGTGGACTTGCGATCGTTCCTATAGCCCTCTAAAGTCCTGTTTCACTCTCTTCCTCTCCTTTCTATGCTGCACATAAGTTATTCGACGAATTGCTTGTAAAAGCTGCCCTCTTTGCGAGACGTCGGGATTTATCCATCGCTCATCTTCAAAACTAATTAACTTTTCTTTTTGTAGGTCCTTTGGGACCCGCATGAGGTTGCAAGTGGGCTGACCCTTTGCGGGCTAATACGCTTCGGCGTTTTCATGACTTAGGCAATTTTAGCTAAGTCTGGAACATTGGGCAAAGTTGCTTTGTGACTTACGCAATTCCAGCTAAGTGTTCAAGTTTGTCGCTATGTCACGGACTTAGCAGAATTTGCCTCAGCCGTGCGGCACCCTCGCGGCACTCCCGAAGACTTAGCTGAAATTGCCTAAGTCGTGAAGCAATCTTGCCCACTGTTCCGGACTTAACTGGGATTGCCTAAGTCATGAAACGCCCAAAGCGTTATCTGTCCGCAAAGGGTTAGCCCTCTTACAACCTCTTGCGGTCCCGTAGGACCTGCAAAGAAGAAATTGATTAGTTTAGAAACGAGCGACGGACAAGTCCCGACATCTCGCAAAGCGGGAAGCTATACAAGCAATTCGTCGAACACCTTGAGTGCAGCAAAGAAAAGAGAGAAAGAGAGCAAAACAGGACTTTAAAGGGTTGCAAGAACGATCGCAAGTCCACAAACGACGGTTCCCAAGGTATCGGATGCAAGACAAGTTCAATTGTTGATTAAAGCCTATGCCCGACATATACCCGGAACCCCATCCAGCCCGGTGCCACCCGGGGGGTTCCAAGGTGCTGAAATGGTTGACATTTTGCACCGCTCAGAATGGTTGCCGCAGCACATGAAAAGACCCCAAAACAGGGTTGTTTTGGCTCCACGTAGTGAGCGATCGTTCTGCAGCCTTTTACACTACTTTCGCCACATTTCTTAGGTAAAAACACATAAACTCAAGGCAAAACAAGCTGCCAAACATATGTAAAAACAAGAAAAAGCGACGAACGGTTCGCGGAGCGAAGATGTTGCGGTTGAGCGACGACCGTTCGTGACATTCTTCCCCACTTAAATTGTCGACGCCCTTGTCAACGCTTGCTGGTAGCCTTTGACGCGGGCTTCTTCATGTCGTAGGGCATCTTCTGGCTCCCAACTGGCTTCTGTTCGAGGAAGTTTTTGCCACTTCACCAAGTACTCGATTTGTTGCGCTCCATTAGGTAGCTTTATCTTGCGATCCGTCAGAATAATTTCAACTCGCTTCTCGTAAGAGGCTCTGGTGGGGGGTAGTCGAGTTGGAACATTTCGAGAATCGTCTCGCGGATCCAAGTGGTAGGCTTTCAAGTTGCTCGCATGGAAGACGTTATGAATTCTGAACCATGCTGGCAGTTGCAACTTGTATGAGACATTGCCTACCCTGCTAATGATTGGGAAAGGCCCTTCATACTTGCGTACCAATCCTTTGTGCACTTTGTGCCTAAAGAACTCGAGTGATGCTGGTTGGAGCTTCACCAACACCATGTCACCAACTTTAAACTCTTGTGGTCGCCTTCCCAAGTCTGCCCACTTCTTCATCCTTTTGGCCGCCTTCTCCAAGTAAGCTCGTGCAATATCTGTATTGCGATGTCATTCCTTTGCGAAGTGATAGGCGATGCCATTCCTTTGCGAAGTGATAGGCTGATGGGCTACTCAAAATCGTATGAAAGTTGTAGACTTGAAGGCCAAGCGGATCTCCGGACTAGCAAAAGGGATCCCTATCAAGATCGGAACATAGAGTGAAAGCACAAACATGATGGCGGTACCCTTGGATTACTTCCAAGTGATTCTTGGAATGGAATTCATGCACGCAGCAAAGTTGGTGCTTATGTCGTTTTTGAACTCCCTATGTCTAATGGGAGGCGACGACCCCTGCACGCAGCGTGGTTTCAGTTTCTCGAGGAGGAACCAAGTATCCACAACAAATATCAGCATTACAGTTGAAGAAGGGGGTACCGAAAGGTGAATCAACTTTTGTAGCAGCCATAAAGCTAGAAACACTTGACGGGGAGGCCATTTAAGAACTTGCTGCGATGGAGAACATCCTGAAGGAGTTTTCAGATGTGATGCCGATTGAGTTGCCGAAAACTCTACCACCACGCAGAGGCGTGGATCATCAAATAGAGCTGGAGCCGAGAGTTGCCTCCAGCGAGACCACCATACCGCATGGCCCCTCCAGAGTTGGTAGAACTTAGAAAGCAGTTAGATGAACTGCTGAGCGGTGGTCTCATTCGTAGTTCAAAGGCACCGTTCGGAGCTCTAATCCTCTTCCAGAAGAAACAAGATGGGAGCCTTCGATTATGTGTCGATTATCGAGCCCTGAACAAAGTGACGATGAATAACAAATACCCCATCCCACGTATTGCGGATTTGTTCAATCAACTGGGCAGGGCCAAGTACTTCTCCAAACTCGAACTTCGGTCGGGGTACTGGCAGGTGCGTATTGCAGAAGGTGACAAGGCAAACACTACCTGTGTGACCACCAGGTATGGAGCATTTGAGTTCTTGGTAATGCCTTTCGGCTTAATCAACGCTCCAGCCACATTCTGTACTCTAATGAACCAACTATTCAAGGAATATTTGGATAAGTTTGTGGTCGTCTACCTAGACGATATAATCGTCTATAGCCGAACACTTAAGGAGCATGTTGAGCACTTTTGGACAATCTTCAAAGTTCTCAAGGAGAACACTTTGTTTGTAAAGAGGGAGAAGTGTTGCTTTGCTCAGACGAATATTCTATTCTTAGGGCATCAAATCGACGATGTTTCTATTCGGATGGATAAATCGAAGGTGCAAGTTGTGGCAGAATGGCGAACACCAAAGAAGGTGCCAGAGCTGAGATCCTTCCTTGGGTTCGTCAACTATTATCGATGCTTCATTGCTGGATATTCGAAGCGTGCAGCTCCACTGACGGAGTTGCTCAAAAAGGAGCAATCTTGGAGATGGTTAGACAAATGTGAAGTGGCATTCCAAGACTTAAAGACTGCCGTATTGGAGGAACTAGTATTCAGATTACCAGACTATGGGAAGTTTTTTGAAGTCCATACAAATGCTTCTGACTTCGCTATTGGGGGAGTACTTATGCAAGAGGGTCATCCAGTAGCCTACGAGAGTCGCAAGCTCAACGAGACTGAGCGGCGATATCCAGTGCATGAGAAGGAGATGACAGCGGTGGTCCACTGTCTACGAGTCTGGCGACATTACCTTTTGGGAGCACCATTCGTTCTAAGGATGGATAATGTCGCATTGAGTTACTTCCAGACTCAGAAGAAACTCTCCCCGAAACAAGCACGATGGCAGGACTTCTTGGCCGAGTTCGACATGGTAATAGAGTACAAACCCGGAAAGGAAAATGTCGTGGCCGATGCTTTGAGCCGAAAAGTTGAATTGGTAAATGCTATACAGTTGGATGACGGAGGCCAAGCAAGCCAGTTACACTCCAACTTTCTTTCCAGGATCAGTGATGGACTGTACAGTCATCCTCAGGAGTAACCCTGATGCAGCTCATCAAAGAAGGCAAGGCACGACAATTTTGGGTCTAGGAGGCACTCATCTATACCAAAGGGTATGTTCCGCAAGCGGACAATTTGAGGCATGAACTCTTGAAAGAGTGTCATGATTCCCTTTGGGCTGGACATCCTAGCATCCACCAAACAATGGCTCTCGTGGAGAGGGCCTTCTATTGGCCAAAGATGGAGACTGATGTGGAGGATTATGTTCGAACATGTCTTACTTGCCAACAAGATAAGGTAGAGCAGCGAAAGCCAGTGAGACTTTTGGAGCCGCTGCCCAGACCTGAAAGGCCATAGGAGAGCATCTCTTTGGACTTCATATCAAGCTTGCCGACTGTAGGGGGACTCGAATCGATACTCGTGGTGGTCAATCGATTTTCAAAATATGCAACATTCATTGTTGCACCCCTACACTGTTCAGTAGAGGAGGCGGCCAAGTTGATGATGAATCATGTGGTGAAGTATTGGGGAGTCCCACACAACATCATCAGTGATCGAGATTCGTGGTTCTTGGGACGATTTTGGATTCAAACTCTTCAAATTGTTAGGGTCCAAGTTATACTTCTCCATAAGCCTCCACCCCCAAACGGATGGCCAGACTGAAAGAGTTAACTCACTCTTGGAACCGTATCTCCAGCATTACGTGAGTGCCAAACAACGAGATCGGTGACTTGTGTTGGTGAAGCTCCAACCAGCATCACTCCAGTTCTTTAGGCACAAAGTGCACCAAGGATTGGTGCGCAAGTACGAAGACTCTTTTCTAATTATCAGTAGGGTAGGCAACGTCTCCTACAAGTTGCAACCAAGGTTTGACTTACCGGTCCGTACCGGTGTACCGAGTTCATCTCGAGTACCGGGTGGTACGCACAGTGTATACTACCCGATATATTAAAATATAATATAAATATCTTATAATATAATATTATATAATATAATATTAAAATATTAAAATATTTGAAAATGAGAAAAAGGGGCGACGTCGCCTCGATCTTTCTCCTCGCGCGGGAGAAAAATCTCCCGCGACGGCGCGCGGGCGTTGGCGACTCGCGGGCGGCGACGATGCGCGCGCGGCGACGATGCGCGGGTGACGACGACGCACGGGCGGCGACGGCGCACAGGCGAGCACCGCGCGCGGTCGATAAGTATTCTTTTTCTCCTCTTTTCTTTTTATTTTTTTTTTTTCCTCTTCTTCTTCTTCCCGTTTCCTCGCTCAATCGACCGCTGACGGTTGATTTCTCCCTCAATCGACCGTCGACAGCGATTTCTCCCTTCAATCGATCGCTGACAGCCGAAATCGACCGTTGATGGTCGATTTTTGGTGGAACCACCCGGTAGCGGGCGGTCCGCGTACCGACAACCTAGCGATACGGGCGGTAAATGTCGAAATTGCAAACTTTAGTTGCAACTGTCGGCATGGCTCAAAATTTACAATGTTGTCCATGCAAACAACTTGAAAGTTTACCATTCAGATCTGCAAGATGCTTCGCGAATTATTTCAACTCGACTACCTCTAATCAGAGCCTCCTACGAGAAGCGAGTTGAGACTATTCTGGCGGATCGCAAGACTAAGCTACCCAACAGAGCAGAGTAAACTGAGTACTTGGTGAAGTGGCAAAAGCTTCCCCAAACAGAAGTCAGTTGGGAGCCAGAAGACGCCCTATGACATGAAGAAGCCCGCACAAAGCCTACCAACAAACGTCAACGAGGGCGTCGACAGTTTAAGTGGGGGAGAATGTCACGAACGGTCGTCGCTCAACCGCAAGTCTTCGCTCAACGAACCGTTCATCGCTTTTGTTTGCTTGTACAGATGTTTAGCAGCATGTTTTACCTTGGTTTTGTGTGATTTTGCCTCAGAAATGCGAGCAGAAACAGTCTGTAAGGATACAGAACGATCGCTCGCTCCGCGGAGCCAAAACAGGCCAAAACTACCCTATTTTGGGCCGTTTTCGCGTGCTGCGGCGACCTGGCCGAGCGGTGCAAAACGTCAACCATCTCAGCCCTCTGGAACCCCTCGGGTGGCACAGGGTTGGATGGGGCTTCGGGATAGTATCGGGCGTGAGCATTCATCGACTGTTGAACTCGTCTTGCGTCCGATACCTTGGGGACTGTCGTTTGTGGACTTGCGACCGTTCCTACATCCCTCTGAAGTCCTGTTTCGCTCTCTTTCTCTCATTTCTCTGTTGCATATAAGGTGTTCGACGAATTGTTTGTAAAAGCTGCCCTCTTTGCGAGACGTCGGGACTTGTCCGTCGCTCGTCTTCAAAACTAATCAACTTCTCTTTTTGCAGGTCCTTCGGGACCCGCACGAGGTTGCAAGTGGGTTGACCCTTTGTGGGCAAATACGCTTCGGCGTTTTCATGACTTAGGCAATTTTAGCTAGGTCCGGAACATTGGGCAAAGGTTGCTTCGTGACTTAGGCAATTCCAGCTAAGTCTTCAAGTTTGCCGCTAGGGTGCTGCATGGCTTAGGCAAATTTAGCTAAGTCCGTGACAACATGGATCTTTGTTTACTTCGTTTAGCTTGCATAAGGTAATATTTTTGGTTAAATAAAAAATTCAAGTTTTTTTTAGTGTTAATGGTCATGGTTCACCTTACCAGTCTGTGATAATAGATTGGTCAATTGTCAATATGTTTATGTATCGAATTGTACCAACATACTAACACATGGTATCGTGTGGCGTATTGACAAATTGGTATGTACTGCTCGTACTAATCCCATATCGAACTAGTATGTACCGCCCATAACGGGAGGTACGTCACCGTACAACAAACCTTGTTTCTAGTAATGTCTCCTTAGGATTCCCTGAGTCTTTGATTTTTATTCAATTTTTGATCTTTCAAATAGGTACTTTTACTGAATTTTTGTCATTTAAAGATTGAATGCTCAAAGATAAAAGTGGTCATTTAGGAATTTGCAAATTATTTTCAAGATTCTATGGAAAATTATTATTATTTTTTTGAAAAAGTGAAAGATGAGTTATACTATTTTTAAATTAGGTTATGAGCAAGTATAATCATGTTTAAAAATTTTGTAACTCCAAAAAGATAGTTTTTATTCAAAACTTCAGAAAATATTCTTTGATAATAGTAATAAATTTTTGACCCAGTGTATTCTAGTGTATTGTTAGAAACAATAGGAGGTGAATTATGTTGTTTAGAGCAAGGTTTTCCTTACCGAGCGGTAAGGCCCTGTACCGCCCGGTACATACCGGTCCGGCAGCTGACCGGTACGCGGACCGGCCGCTACAGCTAAAACTGGCCGACGACGGTTAATTTTGGCCGTTCGCGGTCGATTTTGGTTGTCGGCGGTCGATTTCAACCGTCAACGATCGATTGACGAAGAAATCGACCGTCGTCGATCGATTGAAGAAGAAAAAGGGAAAAGAAGAAGAAAAGAAGAAAGAAGAAGTACCTGGCCACCGTCCTCGCCTACGCGCCCTCGTCGCCCGAGGGTCGACCGCGAGCCATCGCCGCCCTCGCTGCCCGCGGGTCGCCTGCACGCCCTCGCTGACGTCGTCGCCCTCACAGCCCACGGGCGATTATCGTTCCCGCACGGGGAGATGAAATGCTTCCCCGCACTGGGGAGAGACCGAGGCGACGTCGCCCATTTTTTAATATTTTTAATTTTTTTAATATTTTTAGTATTATATTATATAATATTAATAATTTAATAATATCAGACGGTATGCACTGTGTACTGCCATGGAACCGTACCATACCGGTACCAACAAAATGTCAGTATGCCGACGTATCGAGATTTTCTCAGTATGGTATGATACCCGACACTAGATTGGACGCATAGTGCATACCGCCCGATACATTATAATATAATTTAATATTTATTATAATATAATATAATATAATATATATTAAAAAATAAGAAAATAAAAATGAGGCAGCACCTCGTCCCAGCATTGGAAGATGAGGCGCTGCCTCGCCTTCTAGCAGAAGAACAAGGCAATGCCTCATCCCAACGAAGGAAGACGAGGCAGCACCACTTCCTAGCACTGGAAAATGAGGCGTTGCCTCGCCTTCCAGCAGAAGAACGAGGTAGCGTCTCATCCCAACAAACCTCGTCTTCCAATGGGAGAACGAGGCGCCGCCTCGTCACAGCAGAGGAAGAAGGGGCGCCGCCTCGTCGCCGCCTCGGCTTTCAGCAGAAGAACGAGGCAGTGCCACGTCCCAGCGAAGGACGCCTCATCTTCCAGCGGGTAAATGAGGCATCGCCTTGTCTTCCAATGTAAGAACGAGGCAGCACCTCATCCCTGCATTTGTTTTCTTATTTTTAATATATTTTTATATGTATATAATATAATATAATATAATATTTGATATAATATAATATTATTTTATATAATATAATGTACCATCCGATATAGGGCGGTCCGTGTATCAGCACCATGTTGGACCGGTACATACCTATTGGACCGATATGTACCGCCCGTACCGAGCAGTACAGAGCGAAACGACGATCCTTGGTTTAGAGCATGAGGTTATACTAGTTTAAAATAGAGATAAAAACAGTATAACCCCAATATTTTTTATAATATTCAAGTGGTTTTTGACCCAAAGTGGTTGTAAATTCATCTTAAATTGGGCAAAATAAAAATACACAAATTCAATCTTTTAAGATTGAAATTAGTAAAATACTCATTTTAATGCTGAATAATGAAAAAAATGGTCATTTAGCTCTTTCTAAGTTGTTTTCAAGTTTTCAAAAAATTTAGGTACATTTGAAATGATGAAGAGTTGAAGTTATACTAAATCAACATTTTTTTAATATTGATCCAAAAATAATATAACCACATTAAGAAATAATACAACATAAGTCTTCAAAATTTTAGAAAATCCTCATTGATAATATTTGTGTGGTTTTTTGCTTCAAAGTGGTTATAAATTCCCCTTAAATTTGTGAAATTAAGAAATAATAATTTAACCTTTTAAGGACTGAAATGAACAAATATTATAATTTGAAAGGCTCAAAAAATTGGAAAAGAAAAGGATCATTTAGGTCTTGGTAAGAAATTTCCAAGGTCTACTGAAAATTTAGGAATTCAAAAAAAGTGAAAGTTGAGTTACACTGTTTTGAAATGAGGTTAAACTGTTTTTGAATATAGACTGAGAAAACAAGTGAAGTCCCATTTGAAAATGGTGTACGTCGGTCTCAATATTTTTTTTTTTCAACTTTAGAATTTTTTAATAATATTCAAGTGGCTTTGGATCCAAAGTGGTTGTAAATTCATCTTACATTAGGTAAAATTATGAAATGACACCAATTCAACCTTTTAAGGGTTGAAATGAGTAAAAGAACAATTTAAAGATTTTAAAAAATAAAAAAAGTCATTTAGGGCCTCGAAAAATTTAATAATATTTTAGAAAAGTGGAAGGTGAGTTTTATTTTTTTTAGTGATGTCAAAAACAAGTCTCTGAAAAAACAATTTTCTACCAAACTTTAGAAAACCCTCTTTAATAATATTTCAAGTGATTTTGGCCCAAAGTAGTTATAATTCACATTAAATTGGACAAAAATTGAAAAAAAGGGATAAATTCAATCTTTAAGAGCAGAAATTAGTAAAATTACATATTTTATTGATTAAAAAAATAAAAAATGATCATTTAACTCTGTCTAAAATTCGTACATTTATGGGACAAGTGGTGGTTAGTTACTGTTTTTGAATAGCGACCGAAAAACAATATAAATTCTTTCAAAATAATGTAGCTCAGGTTTCTAAAAATAATTTTTTTCTTTAGCTTCAAATATTTTTTTAATATTCAAGTAGTTTTTAGTCCAAGGTGGTTGAAAATTCACCTTAAATTGGACAAAATAAAAAGTACAAGTTCAACCTTTTAAGGTCAAAATTTGTAAACAATACCCATTTTAAAGCCCTGAAAATGGAAACAAGTCATTTAGGCCTTTGTAAATCATTTCAAGATTTTTAAAATGACCCTAAAAATAATAGTATAAACTATAAACTCATTCAAAAATAATAAAAAATAGTATAACATAAGTCTTTTACAAAATTAGACAAAATATTCAAGTGATTTTGGCTCATAGTTACAAATAATCTTAAATAGAATAAAATAAATAAAAGGATTAATTCAACCTTTAAGGGTAGAAATTAGCAAAAATACTCATTTTAGTGGTTGCAAAATGCTCATTTAGGTTTTGTAAGTTATTTTAAAGTTTTCTGAAAATTTCAGAGTTTTGGGTTATTTACATTATTTTTAAATAGGAATTCAAAAACTTCAAAAGGGTATTTTATGGTTTTTCTACGTTTTAATTATATTTTCATGTAATTAGATCCATATTAGTATCTTATTATGAATAATTATGGTTGATTAGTGTATTTCCCTTAATGTTAGTCCCAAATAGGCCCATTGTCATGCTTTTAGGCACAAATTAAGTTAATTTTGCCTAATCATAACTAGTTAATGGTGAATAATTTGGGTTATTATTTTTCTTTATTTTTTGCACAATTAGGACCATTATCTTATTTTAGGGCTAATTTGAAGATAATTAGGCCTAATAACAGCATGTTAAGGGTGATTAGTATGTCTGGCCCAAATAGGTCCATTATCATACTTTTAGGTGCAAAGTTGGCTAATCATAACTAGTTAATGGTGAATAATTTGGGGTTATTATTTTTCTTTATTTTATGTACAAGTAAGGCCATTATCTTATTTTAGGGCGAAATTAAAGATAATTTGGCCTAATAACAGCATGTTAAGGGTGATATTATGTCTGCATATTAAATCTATGCTCAATTAGGTCTGTTATCTTGCTTTTTATGCCATTTTGAGGTAATTAGACTTAATCTCATTATGTTAAAGGCGATTAGTGTGTCTATTAAATCTAGGTTCAATTAGGTCCATTATCTTTTCTTAAGGCCAATTTGGGGGTAATTAACCCTAAAAGCCTACAATTTCTAACCATTTATGATTCATTTACCCTTTATTCTTATTGAAATTTTATTAAATTAGAATAAAAAAGGGGTTAGAAAGAGTTTTTTTTACTTTTCATTCATTTTCTGGCTAATTTTTTGAAAATTGATATGTATCGGTGTACTGACATACGATATGCTGCTATTGATTGATGTATATTCGTCTAGACCGGGACCGAATCGATGGTTGGCATGAGATAATGAACCTTGGGTAAATTCATCTTAAATTGGAAAAAATAAAAAAGGTACAAATTCATGTTTTTAAAGCCTAAAATAAGTAAAAATATCCATTTTAAAATTTTAAAAAATGAAAAATATGGTCAGTAAGGTTTTTTTGTTGAAATTATAAAACTTCCAAAAAAGAAGTGGGAGGTGAATTGCATCAGAATAGGGACTCAAAAATATTGTACCACATCTACATAAGATCTTTTTCTTCACAACTTCATAGAACCTTTTTTGATAATATTCAAGTGATTTGTATTTAGAACAAATTGAAAAAATGACATAAATTTAATCTTTTTAGTTTTAAAATTAGTAAAAAATACCTATTTCACATGCTTGAAGAGGAAAAGATATCATCAAATCCTTTGTAAGTCATTTCCAATGTGTTCTGAAAATTTAAAAACTTTTAGATTTCATTATTATTTATTTAAATGTTGCAATAATAATATTATTATATTATGTTTTTACTTTATATTTAATAATATTATTTTCATTTTATTTTTAAATTTGCTTGTTTTTATAATGTTTTATTTGTAATTTTAAGATCAATTTAGTATAATGTGGTTTTATAATAATATTTATAATTTAATAATATTATTGCATTTACTTTAATATTTTAAGATCAATTTACTTTGTATTTAATAATATTTTTACATTTTAAGATACCATAAATCACTCATTAAGGTTTCATAATGTGGTTCTTCATCTTAATTCTCTATAATTAGAGAAATTTTTAAGATCTAACTTGTTCTTCTAAATTCATAGTAAAAAGTTCTTCACTCATTCATCAACCATCTTTTTAATTTTTACAATTTTATCAAATAAATTAGTCAATCAAATTATTTATTGATCTCTTAGACTCCTTGAACCTTAATGGGATACTACCACCTCCCACACTCTTTTATTTTCATTACTCTTCGAGCTTCTTTTATCTTTTATTTTAATTTTATCACTAAATCTATGAATTATAAACTTGACCCTAGTGTATATCTCAAAAGCTTTCTATAGAATGTTTATTTTTTATTTTAGCGTCTAGCTTCGCTCGGGCGAGCGCCTGGGCGAACGCCTAGCGCCTCAGGCGTTTTGAGATCCTGGCGCCTGGCGCTTTTTAAATCACTGGCGAGGAGGCAGCAGAGTGGGAGTATGAGACAGTGGAGGTGGAGGGGGAGCAGATGAGGAGGAAGGGGAGAAGAAGGTAAATAGGGAGCAGGAGGAGGAGGAGCCAAAGGAAAAGTAGGAGAAGGTGAAGGGGGAGGCGAAGTGGAGGTGGAGGAGGTGGGGGTTAATTTTGGTGAAACCAAGGGGCTACCTAGGGCTCAATTGAACCAAATGGGGTGGCTAGGGTTTAGTTGAATCGACCTAGCCCAATTCATCTAAAAAAAGGGATTCGCTCTAAAAATTGAGTCAAATGTAGTCAAAAGACAGTCACCATCTTTTTATGATTTCGCTGCAGATATTTTGGTCAAAGTTCAGAAAATGCACGTAGGCACCATCTGGTAAAAGCCCATTAATAGGGGCTTTTTTTAGTAAATTGCCCAAAAGTATTTCAAGATATTTTTTTCTTGTCATCTTCATTTATTTACAATATCAAAAGTGTTTTATTATACTTGTTATGGATCCTCTTTTACGAGCTTTAAAACATTAACATATTATATGAAATGATTGCAGTGAAGTTTAATATTCAAATATTTAAGCCAGCATAATGATTGTCACTTGACTTGATAGTTCCCAAAATTAAGACTATTTACTTTTTGAAAAAAATTGTTATTAGGTAAAATGCCTTTTCTTCATAAGCTTTCAATTTCACAAAATAAACGGCCCATATGAAAGGTTTCTCTTGGTTTTTTGTGGACAATGTAATGATGTATAATGGTTTATGTTAATAATTCTTTTATACTTCTTAATTTTTACAACTTTCATCTGTCGTATTAGTTGATTGTGATTTTTACAATAATGCAATTAAGTAAGTGGAAAATAAAAACATCCATCATAATTACACATCACATCCATTAAATCACCCTCATCGATCAAACAGCTTATCATAATGACAAAAGTCAGTCTTGTATGTAGTGGCACCTATTATAATGCCATTGGAAATCTCCAAGTAGACATCCTAGTGGTTAAGCAGCAGTATGCGCAGTCATAAGGTCAGGAGTCTGAATCCTGCTGCATGCGTTGTATGGAAGGAGTAAAATTTAGAAGAAAACACAATGCCATGAAAAGCTTGTGTGAACATGTTGTGGGCATGTGCAAACCTATGGCTGTTTCCACTCTTTGTGCAAGTAAAAATCTTAGACCTTGGTTAGGTTGTTCGAAGAAAATTCCCTGTAGAACAATTTCTAGACCAATTATGCAATCCTAGTCACCATCATAGATCATCATAGAGCCTAGAATATTTCTTACCAACTTTGCTGGCATAGCTGCTTTTTGAAATGGGGTTATCGTTTCATCATCGATTTGTAATGTTGTAATATTTTTACTTGCCTTTTCATTCTTTCTCTTACTATTTTTTACTACTTTGAAATGGGTTTTGTTTTTCTCCTCACGACAAATAAATGTGAGGTGCTATCATAGAAGAAAATTTAAGCTGAAGTGCTAAACATTCATGTACTATTCTGCAAAGTTTCTTTATTGTAGCTCCCTGAACTCATTATCCGATCGACTCCAAAAGACAATTTGTTGTTTTGGTTAATTGCTTGTGTAATTACGAGTCAAAATTGCGAAAGACATTATATCTCAGACTTCACTTTTTTCACATGGTAATATACCAGTTTGGATCCATCATTTACTGCATGAAAGTTTGGCACATAATTTGTTCGGTACAATCATTACTAGCTTTTGTTGTGAATTTACAGTGCACATAGCCTTAAAATAGTAGTTTGTTATCATTTTCCTATTTAAGTGTTGATTGTATATACAGGTAATCTTTGGGAACAGGTGGAGACATCTTTTGGGACAAAGAGAATTCTGGGAGCATATTGGAGGCATTGATATATGTTTGGATCCATCAAGCTTTAGCCAAGCAAATACACAGGTAGTGTAAAAGGTATATATTTTTGGACTCCATAGAACCAGCGTATACTGTGCTCAAATGTGTGGCTGAATGAAAAATTTAGTAATTGTTGATTCCATTTTTAGTGGGCGCTTTTGGCATTACTGCATCTTTTTGTGGGCATCTACACATGCTTGCATATGCCCTTGGGATAGTGGCAGATTTAATACCAGTGTAATGAGCACACTTCTTGATTTAGCATTGTAATGGGTGGATTAGTTTGCAATAATGTCAAGTTTTTCTTTATCAATCTAGATAGTAATTTTTTCTAACTGATTGTGGATCAATCAACAGAAATCATTTTCACAGAATTTTAGGAGCCAGATACTTATTGTGACATGTTAAACCCCATATCATGTTATTAAGTGGATATATAAGTTGGTAGTGGGCATTTGTATTTCATCATCACTGCATCCTTGTAAAGACCTGCATGGAAAATCCTTAGCATTCAATATGGAAAAAATATTGAATACAGTTAATTATTGTCTCTGAGAGCAATCAGGACTTATAATAGTTGGGTTAAGAAATGGAGATTCTAGTCTATGTAATGGAAGAAGATTTATGGGTTAACCTGTTCTTAATCATCTTGGTAAATCATGTGATTGATAACTTCGAGAGGTACATTTAAGTTGATGATGTGACATAGATTAAGTGCATGTAGAAGGAAGTTGTTTTTGATGCACATCTGAATTACAGATTCTCTTGATTTTCCGATTGTGAATATCCTCTTGTTATAGGTTAAATAATTTTTATTGTTTCCCACGGTTGATTAGAAATTATGTTATTATATAAAATTTTTGAAAAGTATGTCAAATACCAGTTTCAGCAACCAGTCAGACTGGTATGGTGTACAGGCTAATTTCTTTGTCAATTTGTGTCATTGTCACATTGTTTTGTTTTAAAAGAAAAAGCAAAACTACAATATGGATGATAGGTTAGCAAGATCTTTGTCTAAAATGTCAAGTCAGTGAACAAGGTCTTAGCAGACATGATAAGATATATTTGTTGTTCAAAGTAAGGTTTGACTTACCGGTTCGTACCGGTGTACCGAGTTTATCTTGGTACCGGTATGATATCGGTACCAGGCGGTATGCACAGTGCATTCCCTCCGGTATATTAAAATATAATATAAATATTTTATAATATAATATTATATAATATAATATTAATATATTAAAATATTAAGAAAAAAAGGTAAAGGGGCGACGTCACCTCGATCTTTCTCCTCGCGCGGGAGAAAAAGCGCCTGCGACCCGCTGGCGCTAGGTATTATTTCTTCTTTTCTTTTTTTTTCTTTTCCTCTTCTTCTTTTTATTTCCTTTTTCTCCCTCAATCGACTGCCGACTGTCGATTTCTTCCTCAATCGGCTGTCGACTGTCGAAATCGATCGCCGACGATCAATTTTTGGCGGAACCGCCCGATAGCAATCGATTGAGGGAGAAAAAGGGAAGAAGAGGTTAAGAAGAAAAAAAGAAAAGAGGAGTACCTATTTCACCGCACCATCCTTGGCGACGCGCCATCGTTCCCCGCGGGTCGCCCGCACGTCGCCGTCGCTCGCGGGTCGCGGGTCGCCCGCACGTCGCCCGCGGGTCGCGGGTGCTTTTTCTCCCGTGCGAGGAGAAAGGTTGAGGCGATGTCGCCCCTTTTCTTTTTTTAATTAATATTTTAACATATTTAATATAATATAATATAATATAATATTATAAAATATTTACATTGTATTTTAATATACCGGACGGTATGCATTGTGCATACCGCCCGATATTGGTACCGTACTAGTACCGAGATAAACTCGGTACATCGGTACGGACCAGTAAGTCAAACCTTGGTTCAAAGTTTAAACTTTGATCAATAGTTGAACAAGCTAGTGCATTTAAGGATACAAATTGGATGAGGCTTGGACTGATGGAGATGAGTTGAGATGGTAACTTTGAGATAAACATTGATGGCATTGGGACGATGGCTTTTTAATTATGTTTAAAAGATGTGGGGATACAAGACACCCTATATGAAGTAATGAGTTCATATTGCAATTTGGGAAAACTTTTCTAGAACAATTGCTTCCACTATACCAAATGGGATGATGTTTGACAGATATGTTAAGATTTGTCATCAAATGTATTTTCCCATTGTTTTTTAATGAAACTGTTTTCTTCTATTAATTAAAAATGGATATGGAAACTTTAATGACGCTGAACTTTGCAATGTTTTTTTTTTTTTTTCAAGCTGATGTTCCCTCTGACTGACTCTAAAGTTACAGGCTTTTAATTCCTTGCTAAGGAAGTTGCAGAAGCATGTTTCTTATGGATCATCTGTTGTTGATTTGTATGCTGGATCTGGTATCATTGGATTATCTCTAGCTGCTAGTAGGAAATGCAGGTTGGTGCTCTGACTCTAATTTTGAATTCTACTTGGAAGTATGATACAACTGTAAGATATGGTGATAATAACAATTTCTTTTTTCACAGGTCTGTGAAATGTGTTGAGATCAACAAAGAGTCAGAACTTTCTTTTGAGAAGTCAGTTAGCCGTTTACCGAAAACCATAGACAGCACTATTAGTTGGCATAACACAGACGCGTCTCTTGTATGCAGTTCAATCTTAAACCTTCTAATGTACTATGACATGATTTTACCAGCATTTGGAAACTGTTTAGTATTTGAAGATCGTTATGCTTGCAGGAACCTCTTCACTGGCTTGAGGGTTCAGACGTCGTGATTGTAGATCCTCCTAGGAAAGGGTTGCATCCGTCCCTAATTGATGCATTAAGGAATTTTGCATTGTCTGAACGCAAGATTAGCCAAGCACCTGACAGGTACACATCTGACCTTGGATTTCATCCTTTGAAATGTTAGTTTCTTTGCCATGTTTTTTGAGTAGCCTTCAAGCATGCAATATGGAGCCTTAAGTTGTTTGTGCTAAGTTCTCCAAACAAATTTGCTTTACCAACAGTTCAATCATAAAGATGAAGGATGAAAAAAGGCCATGGATTCTGCGTGCAAGGGAAGCTTCTGTTCACGTGGAAGGCAAAACAACTTGGGATAACAGCCAAAAGTGGCCTAGCACTCTTATCTACATAAGTTGTGGATGGGAAAGTTTTAAGGAGGTACAGTTGTTTCACATTGCTGCTGCATTGATGGTGGAGATACCTCTGATTTAATGTTTTCATGGAAGCATGCTGTGTTTAACTTTTATTTCTTTCTTATTTCCATTAAGAAGAGTGGTATTATTTTCTGATATTTTACTACAACAACATTTCAACAGGATAGCAGGAACTTGCTGTCATCCAAGGTATGGTATATGGAAAAAGCTCATGCTTTCAACTTCTTCCCTGGAACTCAGAGGTAGTGATGTGTGACAAATTAAAGAGTCTCATGCTAAATTCTTAATACATTGTCTGCTGACTGTTCTAGCTTTCAATATTCAAACCGCTTGAAATCGTTGACTTCTACATGACTCGGATGTGTTTTTTCCTGTTCCACATTTATATTGGCACCTTATGGATGCATACCTTCATGAAACACTACTGCAGCATTGAAGTTCTAGCTGTGTTCAAACGTGGTCCACGGATAGCACAGACGAAAAAGAAAGCAGGGAAGAAAAAAAACACCAAGGTGAAGCCACAGTAGAAAATTACAAGGCTGCAAGAAGAAAGTTTCTCGATTATAAAAGGTACTTTTAATTATGTTTGACGAGATGGGAATATGTGATAAAGCATCAGGAGAACAATGAACCATCCTTATGCTGATATTTCCGATATAATCAACGATAAAATCATATTTGCAATTTCCTGTAATACGTGCCAGGTAACTGACTAGGGAATCCGAGGCGTGAGACAAAAATTTGGACCAGAGGTAATCAAGCATCAGAACTGATCAAACAGGTCAGAGGAGAGGAATCACACAAGCAGTGTGGGGAGCTTGAGAGCAATCTATTCAATTTAGCTGCAGGTGTTTGTGAACATTAGACTTACTGCTTTCTCACAATTTGTTGCGTACATTTCGGCCAAGCAATCTATTCAATTTAGCTGCAGGTGTTTGTGAACATTAGACTTACTCGGCCAAGCAATCTATTCAATTTAGCTGCAGGTGTTTGTGAACATTAGACTTACTGCTTTCTCACAATTTGTTGCGTACATTTCGGCACAAGGAAGGCCACATGTTTCTGATAAGAATGCAAAACAAACAGGTGAAGTGTTTTCACTTATTTCGGTCAAATAATGAGATCGTTTTGATCTTTTGTTCTATCTGATGAATAGACGTTCAGACGATGCAATGATTGCCATGCACAATGATTTTTTCCAAAATGATCAAACGTGATTATTTATTTATTTTTTTGGCATGTGCATCAAATATTTTCTGTATTAAACTGCTTCTCAAGCCGTTAACTTATAGCAATTAAATTCTCCTGTTAAAAACAGTAGACGAAAAGTTAAGCTGGATGAAATCATGTGTTAGATCTATTGTATCAGCACCGAAAAATGATGGGTACTTTTCTTCTTTTATTTGGTCTTTCTCTCTATTTTCATTCTCTTATTCGGTCTTTCTCCCCCACTTGTTGGATTCTAGTTTGGTTAGTACAGTGGAAATAAGAACAAATAGTCCAAATGTGTCGAGGCGAGGAGAGACTCCAAGAGCGAGAGAAAAGAGGGGCAACAATAGTTCATGGAAACAGAAAATTCATCGATGCTTGTAATGTTCATCATTCACGATCATCAATATTTATCATGAAACTTATTAGAATTCGGGCAAAAGGCAGGTTGACGAGCATCAGCAAATATATCCCTAATATTTATTAATCACCAATATTAGGGCGGAATCATGTAATAACGATGAATCCCAGTGATTAGATTTCAGGAGAGGCACATAGGGAATTGATTTCAAGGGGAAGGGGAACCGCTGATTCCACTTTACACAAAGAAGTAACAATCTTTAATCCTTCATAACACTAGTGGGTGGTTTCATCTACATGATAGGTAGAGATTGTAACCGTTCAGAAGAGAAGTAAGATTATAACACACTAGTGGTGATGTCTTTTAATGCAAATTTAGACATCCCAAAAGGATAAGACAAAAAAAAAAAAAATTACATTTTAACTTCATCGAGACATATTATTACCACCATTATTAAACAAAGAACATGTACTGCGGAGGACTACTGTCCGCTACACAAGTCTACTTTTTTTGGCCTTTGCCCAAATAGCTTACCCCCACCCCCCCAGTTTATGACATGATTAGTGCTGACCACATTAACAAAAAAAATATTCTTCTTTAAGAAATGAGGAACAGATTGTTGTTGTTGTTGTTTGGATATGAGATTTTGATAGACACATCCATCAAACCTTTGATCTGCTTCTTCAAGAAACATATGACCAAAAACAATTCAACAAGACCAAGATATCAAAACTTCCAGTGAAGCATGGAAGAATAAGTTCCAACGGTTGGTAAAAGTCTAAATTCCTGGCCGCTCATACCGATCATCTTCTAAAAAGAGGTAGCAGAAAAACTAATCCAAACATATAATTATTTTGGAATGCACAAAAAGATGTTTGGTTATGATAGATAAGTAACTAACATACATATGCACAAAAAAAAACCCACTAGCAAGAGTTTTTTCATAAAATTAGCGAAAAATGAAGGAAACACTGCAAAATGGAAGCTCATAAATAATGTGCAGGAAAAATAGTTATGTTTGTTTGAGTACCCTTTTAAATAAAACCGATGGACAGGAGCTTACCTGCAGACAGAGACCAAATATGCGTGTGGTGGCGTCAGCTATCATACAGAGAGAAATGAAGTGCTCTTTTCGACACACCCGTTTGTGCTTCTCTGAGGTCCTCCTCCTCCTCCTCCTCCTCCTAAGATCACTTTGCTTGCCCTTCCAACTCTACCCTCATCGATCGACTCGCGAAAGAAATCCTTCTTACCAGAAACCCATGCTTGGATCATCTCCTCAGTGGTGGGCTCGGGAAGAAACCCTTTTGCCTTCATTTCTTCATAATACGTGTAAGCCTCCCCCAACTTGCCATTCAAAAACAGGCCGTGTATCAACGCAATATAGGCACTTCTGTCGGGAGTCAACAGCCCCTTCTCTGGCATCTCATTCCACAGCCTGAATACGCTCTCGTGCTGCCTCCATCTACCCAATTTCCTAATCAGCATAACGTATGTTTCGATTGCCGGCACGCATCCTCTTTCCTTCATCCTACGCAACAGCTCGAGCACGTCTTCCACATTCTTTGCTGCACCGAAGAAGGCATGGTAAGTCCTCACACAAGGTGACAGCCCTCTGTTCAGCATTTCATCAAACAGCTTCCGTGCATCGTCAACCCGACGATTCTTGCAAAGTGGCCTTATCAGCGAATTGAAGGTGGCCGCATTAGGAGCGACACCCTTATCCTCCATCGTCGCCACAAGACGCTTGGCCTCCTCCACGCACTTTCCTTTAGCCAGAGCATAAATGACCGCATTGTACACCTTCCTATCTGCCTCGATGCCCATGCCGTTCATCTGATTGAACAGCTTCAGAACGTCATTAAGATTACCGGCTTTGGAGTAGCAGGAGATCATACTCCCATATGACACCACGTCCTTCTGGATTCCCCTTGTTGCCATGTCCTTCCAGAATCTCTTGCCCTCCCCAATTCGGACCATAATGTTGCACCACCCGTTGAGAACAATGTTGAAGCTCTTCGTCTCCAACGGGAACTCCTTCTCGTTGCACAGAAGCAGGTGCTCGGCGTCCCCCACGTTCTTGTACCGGCAGAGGGCGCTGAGAAGGCCGTGGAAGTCGTCGATCCCCGGTGAAAACCCGTACCGTTTGAGCGAGTGGAAGGCGGTGATCGCCCGCCCGACGTCGTGGACGGCGCAATACCTCCTGATCAGGATCAGGATCGTCTTAGGCGTGACGAGGGACGGGCCGCTCCGCCTCATCTCGTGGACGAGGGACCAGGCGGTGTCGAACCGCCGCATCTTCCCGAGGATGCAGATCATGGAGTGGTACTCCCGGACGGAAGGGGCGTACCCCGGCTGTTTCCCGGCCCACAGGAAGAAGGTGAAGGCGGCGCCCCAGTCGTTACGGAGGCGGGACAGGACAGCGGCCACCAACTCCGGCGAGGCTTGCACGCCGCAGTGCTCCACCCTCATTCTGGCGGCCGCGTTGTCGGCACCGAAATCGCGGAGGCAGCTGATGACGTGCTCGACGTCTTGGAGCAGTTTGGCGTCCAACTCCTCGGTCGCCGGTGCCGCTCCAAGCAAGCCGTCGTGGTCATCTTGTAGAACGCAATCATCCATGTCATCTTGACAAACAAGGGGAGTGCTTCGGCAAGAGACGGAGGAGGAGAATTTGGGAACGGGGAGAGACGATGGGGGAAGAAGGAGGAAGTGTGGTTGGAGGAATCGATGGGACAGAGAGGAGATGGGAGCGAGCTTCGGCAATCTCAAGAGAATTCTTCTCCACATTGTGTCACTCTCTCTCTCTCTCTCTCTCTCTCTAAAACCGACCGAACGCCGCTAACGGTGACGTTTTAAAGCGATGATTGGCCACAGCAGAGAATATGCGAAACTATGCACTCTCATAGATATAACAAATATGAATAAATATTATAGAAATAATTTTTATAATATATAGTAAAAGCAAATTATAATAACAACACGGTGAAAGGGTTTTATTTACTGGTCAATACTATATATATATATATTGTGATAAAAGTTAAAAATCTCTTTGAAAAGAAAATTATAGGATAATTCTTTTACCTAGAAAAATATCATTTTCAGAACGTCTCTTTCGAAAAACTCGCTTCTGAGAATATATATATATATATATATATATTGAAGTATCAGCTTACTCTTTTGAAAATATCATTGATTCGTATCCTATTCATCTTCCACGATGTTTATTTACTCTTTCGTTTATATCTCATTATATAAATATATAATAAGTATCTACTAAACTTGTGGTCCAAATTTTGACTATGCCAACTGAATCAATAACTCAAGACTCGATCAAGCCGACGTTTGATAAGAATAAATGCTACTGCAAGAAGTTGTTTTACACACTCGCATGCATCTTCGCGACATATGAGGATGGGAGTAAGAAGAGGATCCACAGAGTTGATGAGTTTTAACATCTAAATTAACACTTGTGTTTTACGTTACAAGACACCGCATGTAGGGTTCAAATGCATCACGATAAGTGGACTACTTCCGTACAACGAGACCTGAAAACAGAAGTTTATATCCTGATCTAAACGATTATGCATAATTTGGAGTAAGAATTTTTCTGATCCTGAAAAATTTGAATTGCCCGAGCCATAAATTAAGCTGGATCGGTGATCATTTCTTTAAGAAGTTTGTGGGAGTTAAGACGAGCAAATCAATCTCTAAGACCAGGCAGGAAAAAAAAAAACAGAAAAAGGCAATAATCTCTTGAAATCTACATCAGAACAAAAAATATCTTCTATTTCAGTTCAACAACTTGATACAACATCCAAACCTTGGCTCAACCCATCCATACATGCGACAAGGCTGCATCAATTTTATCTGGAAAAACCAGGTCCATCCGTAGGACCATCATCCTAGCTTGCATTGGTAAAGATGCAAACTATTATTATTCTACAGTGCCTCATTCTCGTGGTAAAGATGCAAGCCAAAACCGAACCGAGCACAGGCTTTGCAGAAGGCTAGTTCCTCAGCTGCTGCGATCGGGTCCTTAAACTGCCCATGGCTTAAAGAGACTGTTCCAGTAGACTCCCGGTGTGCCTGCAACAGCACAAATTACGAGACATTAGGACCTGATGGTTTGCATCACAGAGTGATCGTTCCCCACTCTCTTTTATCTAAAAGGACAAAGTGCATGGTGACATTTTCTGCACACTGCAAACAAGTATTATTCTTTGGCCAGTGTAACTATAAAGTTCATCATATAAAAATTATGAGTTAAACAGTGCAGCAAGCTCACTTATTTCCAAAATTTACTGCTCCACCAGTTCGAATATTGTCAAATGTGCACATAAATTTATGGCTTTAGCAGAAAAAGCAAATGGTCAAAAAGATAAATCACATGTAAATGAACATAGGACAATACAGATTTGGAATGTTTTCTGATTCGGTACTTGTTTTCCATGGCTTGCGGGCCACTATATAAATGTAAAAAATCTTCGCCCCATACATTTTCACTTTCCTAACAGACCAATCAAGTGACGTTATAGTGTTTCCTAAATCACATAAAACTCAATGAACTCCAAAAAATCCTCAACTTTTCAGGATTTCCATCTTCATAACCTTAGACAGTTTGTTCCATCTTCATTCTCTCTTTCTGTTCAAACCAAATTGTATATTGCCCATATTATGACCTGGCATGAAATATTTGAAGGAACATAATATACCATGTCCAGAACATTGAAAGTCAATCTTACAATGTCTTTTAACAGAGTGTATTTATGCATACCATGTTTGTATCATGGTAATGGGGAACACAACGTAATTAAAACATTGTATGCTAAGTCACAAATCATTAATGGTACTTTTTGGTTCAGGGAAAAAAAAAATGATTTTGAATTAAAAAAGGGGCGTTTTTTGTGCAATTGTCTTATGTGTTTGCATATAATTAGCACACAACATAGGGGTTTAGGCATTTACATTTCTTCCATTTTGTTCCATGTTCATGGCTCTCTCTGTTCAAACCAAATTGTATATTGCCCATAATATGACCTGGCATGAAATATTTGAAGGAATATAATATACCATGCCCAGAACATTGAAAGTCAATCTTACAATGTCTTTTAACAGTGTATTTATGCATACCATGTTTGTATCATGGTAATGTGGAACTCAACATCTTTAAAACATTGTATGCAAAGTCACAAATCACTAATGGTACTTTGGGTTCAGGAAAAAAAAAAGTTCTTCCAATTAAAAGAGGGATGTCTTTTGTGCAATTGTCTTTTCTCATGTGTTTGCATAATATTAGCACACAAAGGTTTAGGCATTTACATTTCTTCCATTTTCAGTCAGTTTTATTTGGCTGGTGGCACAAAATGAATCAAGAAATGACAAGAAAAGGACAGAAGACATGTAGGAATATAAATGTCTCAACTTTGCCTTCGAAACAGTCAGAAAGGGGAACTATTTAACTTTTTCCAGAAATCTTTAGTGGATTGATAATTCGCCCTATATATAAACAAGAAGCTCATATGTCAAGTTCAAGCATTCCATTTTCTAATCAAACCTGCGTTAAATGGCACAAGAAGCTGAAATTTCAAGGTCGACATGCTATAATCAATCTAAGAAAAATTTGCAAAAGGACATGAAATGAGAGCTGTTGCACAGGTAAATACCTCTCCATCCAATCCTCGTATTGTAACACGGTATACCACTGTCACATTCCCATTGTCCGAGAATATAACATCACGTACTTCTCCACACCAGCCTTGTTATGCAAAAGTAACAAGAAATCGGAAGTCAAAGATTAGATTTTGGAAGATGTTTATCCACAATAATCAAATGAAAATCTAGATCACCTTATCTATAAAATAGTTGACTATGACTATATAATTATGCAGGATTGGCCATAAAAGAAAAGGACAATCTCAATATCCAATAATTGGTTTTTCTGAATAGAGAGTAATATTTTACAAAATATCTTTCAGCACCAGTTTGCAGATACGGCAAATAGTAAGAAGGTATAAATAATCAAAAATCACATAATCAGATTTCCCCTGATAGTTGGGACTTTACCACTTTGTTATTGTTGTTAGTTGTATTATATAATGGAATTTTTCTCCTAAGCTTCCTAATATAATGCGTAAAAATTATTTACCAATGACGAAAACAGATGTAGGAATTTTTGTACAATAGAAACTAGACAATACTTAACATCACTTTGATCACAATACAACTAACAAAGGACATTGTATTGCTTAAGATTCTGCCAGACCAATCTAACTGATAAAAGTTCATTAAAAAATACTCCTGGAAACTTCAACGAGACAATTATGCCATGAATGTAAATTATAACACTCCACTCACAATCAGCCTTCTGTGCAATACAAAATCCACCATATAAATATAAGGAACCACCTTAAAATGCTCCAATTTTGTATGTGGCGTAGGAGAAAGTTAAAAAGACTATTGCAATCAATCTTATATTGATTAAAAAAAAAAGATCACCTGGGGCGTAGAAGCTCAGCATTCTATTAGCATGATACCTACAAAAACAAGCATCAACTGTATTAACCTGGTTAACATGCCAGATCTAAGTACCAGTTAACCCAAGAGGCGATAGTAAACTGGAACAGCTTTAAACATGAATGTAAGTGAAACAAAAAGTATTAAAGGAGACATACAATCGACATGAAATGAATGCTGTAGGAGTTTTAAAACAGTCTTAACTTTATTAATCGAACTGAGTAATGGAATCATGAATATTGCATTGTTAATCAGGTGATTAGCGAAATTGATATTCATAGTTTTGAAAGATTCAAAGTGTCATATATTCCACTTAAAATTTGGGCCTATAAGAACTTATTTGGAGACTTCACAAGCCTCTAAGCCTAATTGATCTTGCATAACTCTTAAAATTTTAAAGAGACAAATATTACTTTGCACAAAGAATAACATTTTAATTAATGTCTTTCCATTGGACAAATTACTGCCTTTTGCACTCATATAGATCATAGTCGCTGTGCATCATTAATTAATTGTTCAAAGTCATCCCTTTTGTTTCATGAACCAATCAATTGTTTGCCTATCAATTGAACAAAAATAGATACATAAGCACTTAATAAGCTATTAAATTGTCATCGCTGATAAATGACTTGGTACATTTTACTTCTGATCTGAACCTTGTAGTCAAGATATCCCACTAACATAACAAGTGATTGGTACTTAGGTTTAGTCATAATCAACACTTGATAGTTCATGCCTATTTCAGCATATATGGGTCAATAATGTGCATCTATGGGTCAAACAAGATGTTTCATGTCTATTCAGCATATTTGTGTCAATAATGTCTAGATACAAATCAAAATAGAGCAGAACTGGTTTGAACCTTTATGTATGTGGGCTGAATTTCAAGTGTTTAGGCATATGAATCAAGAACATTTCATTTCTAAAGAAACATAAAGGGTGGTTCTCACCTTAGAAAATTGTCTGGATCAAATACTTGAGCACCATCTCCACAATAACCTTAAGATGGAGAGTGGAGATAACATAAAATACTTTTTGTCCACACCCACTTAACAGCCATAAATTGCTGCAACTCTGAGAGATAACCACCAAAACTGGGCAGCACATAAGTCAATCTCAGCATAGACTTGGTGATATACTGCAAATTTTGGGTAGGTGGCATCTCATTAAAGATGGCTACAGGTTCAACCTTAATTTGTTTTTGATCAAGACCTTAAAGTCCCGACAAATTTTACAAAAAATCATGACACACCCTGGTTAAAATCCAGAGCAGCAGTAAAGAAGAATAGGAGAAGCCATGTTCACAGGCTAAAAAGTAGAATTAAAAGGAGAATGAGGAGGCAGCAGCAGAGAAAAATAAAGTGTTTGTTTATTTCATCCCCCTTTCTGTTGCTGTCCTCTTTTTAAGTCGTTTTTGCCTCTGTCAGTACTAACCAGATAATACTGTTACATATGATCTAAACAGATAATACTGTACCAACATATGATCTAAACAGAGACTAGTATGAAACTGCTACATAAAATTAAGCTCCTTGGTCAGCAATATCACTGGTTGATGTGGAACAAAATTTTGGAAGGTGTCTTTCAAAGAGAACATATGTCTCCTATAATTCAGATAGAAAAAGTTATTGCTTGAAGCTGTGAAGTAACTGGGCGCTTGTCTAAGCGCCCGGGCGAGGCGAGGCCCAAGCGCCTAGGTTTAGGTTATGGTGGGAGCTATAAACTGGGCATGAATCAAGCACGAGCCTAAGCCCAAGTGCAGGACGGGTTAGGTGCATGGCTAAAATAAATCACATTTCCCTTGGAAAACCTAAACCTAATTAGAATGGTAGTGTGGCACATGCAAAGATGGCCTCTGATGACCAACGAGCCACTTCAGTGTGTAGGCAAACCTCTAGCATTGTCTTCTTCTCACGAAAACTCTCTATCTCTTTTTCCCTTCCCCGACAACAGCTCTCTCCCACAAATCCTTTTCTGCAATGTCCTCACCTTCTCTTCCTCTTCTATCGCGCCTCGCCTTCTCCTTGGCAACTCCCTCATCCTCTATCCCTCACACTATATGCCGTTGTCCTCACCTTGTCTTCATTCGCCATCCCAGCCAACCCTGAAACTCTTCCCCCCCCTACTCTATCCTCCTATAACTCCTTCGACGACCCCAACAGTCTCATTCTCCCTCCTCTTCCTCTTCTCCTACCCGATAGCTACACCCTCTTCTCCTTCTCTATGCTTCTTGCCCTCCCTCCTCCGTCCTAATAGCTACTTGCTACCCTTCCAACCTACAATTGGTAGCACACTCCCCTCTTCTCCTTCTTCCTCAGCTTCTCTGTTTCTGTCTGTCTTATAATCATGTAATGTTAATCATTGTTGATAATAGTTAATTTTTTTTCTTAATATAGTCTACAAATTTGATGATCATTGACTTTGATGATCATTGACCTTCTTGAGGGAAATTATTGTATTTTTACGTTAATCTTCTTTTGTTTTGTCGTTTTATTGTTAGATTTACATAATGTAGTATTTAAATGAATGCAATTTGATGCTTTGGTAGTGATATTTGGAATATAAAATGCTATAGTACTCATATATTTTCTCATTTTTATTCTAGTGACCATATTTCTTCCTAATTATATATTTTTAAATTTTAATATTTGCAAGCACCTCATTGCTTAGGCTCCGCTCCAGCTTTTTGACACCTTGGCGCCTTTTAGACCCATTGACTACACTAGTTTAAAGTTCATACAACTTGATATCTTATGTATTTTTCCAAAATTTCATCAACTATTCCAGTAAAATACACAACGAGCTCTCGTATGATTCACATTTACAGAACTTCAAGCTCTGTATCACATTGAAATGTGTAATATTTGGATACAACTACCAATGAGATAATATGAATCTCAGGAAATTAAAATAAATAACAATCAAACAAGAAGAAAAAAATATAAAATGTAAAAAATGGTAATGGACAAATACTGTTGGATTCACACTGGTACATAGAAATCACATCCAGGGTTCTTGTCATACAAAAATCATGCCTCACATATACCACAGTGACACATGATCCAGCAAAAAATAAATACATTCTTCCAATTATCTCAAAGCTTCACATATATTTCTCATCATTAAGAAGGTTGGTCTCTATTTTCACCAATGAGATTCATACGATAACAAGACTTTCAACAAGTAGTAAACCTATAAAACTCCAATCCAAAATAAAGAGATACTTAGATTTTAAAAAAAATTCCAACTTGCTTCAAGATCATTCAATCCAATCTACACTACAAGAAATTTCAAAATATAATGACTCATATTAGGATGCTAAAGAGATAGAAACTAAAATATATATGACATATTAATCCAAAGATAATAAAACGACAGTAATATGACTCAATCTCAAAACTCTTGAAGTATATTAAGACACATATGCTTGTGCATCATAAGATTTCTGTCCAATGAACAAAAAACTAACTAAATCTGAAATTTATGCCCCTTCACCATCATAAAAACCACAATACTAGATGATAAGTTCCCATGAATAATGCGACACTACTCTTCTTGCCTCTTAAAGTATATTGCACTCAGCATATAGCACATAGAAAGACAACTGTTGAGAAAAATCATCCATGCTTAAGGCGCAAACTCAAATGGATCATGTCTTTGGCTAGCTATATGTCTATTGGTTATCCTGGGAAGGAAAAGGATAACTCATATCGAGAACAAAGCAGTCAAGAAAAATATGATAGGTAATCTAATTATGCTAATGACATCTCTTCATATCCAGAACTTCAATACGGATTTTGTAGGTCAAGACTGTGTAGGAACATATGATAAAACGAGTTTCAGTTCTTACAGGGTCTTGATACCTAACATTAATAAGAAAAAAAAATTGGTAAAGGAAAAAGTCTAATAAAAGAACGTCTTATCCTTGGGTTTCCAATTTCATCAGCATCAGTGACATGAATAAATAGGCAGACCAAAATAAAAGTGGATAATTTTATTTTCAACTATCTGTTTGTAATTAACCAGAGTCTATATAAAAAAAAAATGGTTTTGCTGATAATTGACCTTGCTGTTTACCATGTGGCAAATGGTAAGAGGCAACAAAGTAGTATTACCATTCCACTTTGCAATATTCATGACGGAAGATGTAGTCCTGAGATCTTAAAAGCAACTAGAGGGCAAAAAGTCAAGATATGATCAGATTTATGGTACTTGTGAGAGGGAAGAAAAAAGTACATGGGACAATAAGCAATCAAGTGGGCAGAGATCAGGTACAAGAAGACAACAAATCTTAAAAGTATCATGATTAACACAGGAGGGGAAAAAGAATAAATTGACACAAAACTCTCAAGTAATTATTATAAGAGAAGGATTGACATTGTTCCTACTTAATTGAGGATGCTAAAAGGAAACAGAACGTTGTCGAACTTAAGATGCCTAAACCTACCATGTTGGGTGGCCAAAAGTAACACCAACAAGCTAACCAAATGATTCATAACGCTAACACAATTCAAAGTTCAAAACAGCAACTAAACTAACGTACACAACCAACAAGAAAAGGCAACACGTAACGCAAACCATGACCAACCCCATTCCGATCCTGATAGAGAGGCGAGGATTCCCATAGTTGACCATAAAATTAGGCTGCCGCCCAAAGTCAACGTCAAGCAATCGGTGATCCAGGTCGAACAACATCTGAAATCTATGCTATAGTCAATGAAAAAGGGAAATCGACGTACAGAAACGTAACGGATGGATCATGCCGGCGGCAAAGGATCAGGGAAGCGAGGAGAAGAAAGAGACGAGAGATACCAGGGGATGGAGTTGTCGTCGGCGTTGATGATGTTGTCGGGTACTTTCTTGTTGAGATCCCGGAGGATCTCCTTGAGGGGGCGACAGAAGGAGGGCGTCAGATCGAACGGCACGACGTAGTTGGAGTTGGGCACCCTGCCTCCGCCGCCACTGCTTACGCTCTTCTTGGAGACGCTGTCAGACGCACTGGCGCCGTTCTCCAGGGCCGCCACAACCAGTGACACCGACGCCCTCCGGGGACGCCTGGCGGCGGCAACGGGGACCCTCGCGTCCCTGCCGGCGGCAGCGGGGATGGCCGATCGGGTACGGAAGATGGCGGCTCCGGTGGCTTCCATCCGCAGGCCAAAGGAGAACGAAGAGATGATGGAGAGAAGGCAAGGAGGTCTCCAAAAATCTCCCACGGGACCTCTCCTTGATCGTTCGGATCGATCGATATTAAGGACAAGACGGGACGAGGCTTACCCCGGAGACTATTATTAATTTATAGCCAGATTGCTTTTTCTTACTAAAAGATCATCTTAAGCTATTATGATGATCGTACATTGATGATTAATCCCAACCGGACGAAATCATAAACAGAAATATATATATATATATATATATATATATATATATATATATATATATATATATATATATATATATATATATATATATATATATATATATATGAAAAGATCGTATAACTATACTAAAATGGTAATATCGTCATATGAGTTTGAGACGAAAATTCATAAGTCGGTTACAGTCAGTCAACTAGTGGGAACACAGTTTTCCAAATCAATTTGTCAACGCAGAAGATGAAATGATGTCCATACTCGATTAGCATTCACTCCATCAATTAATGGTTCCGATAAAACAATGTAAAAGAAAATATGAATGGTCACAAATAATTTGTTAGATTATGTGATTATTTGGGTCAAAGATGTGAACCGTTTTATCCTGTCTCCTACCACATAACTAGGAATATGTTCAATTACCAACTCTAATCAGGAACCCGTATAAGTCAGTCCAAAAATAATCTAACTCATGTTCTACCTTTTTTTATTCTTTTTTAATTTAAAAAAATTAAAACTTACTTACAAAGTTTTAGATAATCAATTTTCTATATTTTAAGCCATCAGAGAGGTAGGTACTTTTACTAATTTCAGTCCTTAAAAAATTAAGTATATAATTTATAAACATATATATATATTGGAGATTTTGAGTTACACTGCTTTTAAATAACATTATATTGTTTTCAGGTCATAAGTATATCCTTATCCAAAAATAGGGTAACTCATCTTTTACTTCTTCTAAAAATTTTTAAATTTTCAAAAACCTTTGAAACTTACTTACAAAGTCGTAGGTATCATTTTTCCAATTTTAAGCCTTGGAAAAAAGGATTTATATACTAATTTTAACCCTTAAAAGGTCGATTATATATATATATATATATATATAGTTTAGTTTACTCAGTTGAATGCAGATTTAAAATTGCTTTAGGCCAAAAACAACTTGAACAGGATTTTCTAAAGTTCTGATAAAAAGAACTTTTTAAATAACGTTAGAAAGCACAGCAAAACAATCAAATGATTTTGTTATTTTAAAGGCAAAAAAAATGAAACAAACTATTTATCGAAAAAAGTTAAACGATTTTGTCCTATCATCTGCCCTTTGCTAATCTGTCAAAATTAAGAAATACTTATACTACTCATTAAAACCTAAATAAAGATATATTTATATGTATGTTAGATGCATAAGCATCTAACAATCATTATAGAGGAACATATAGAAACTATAATTTTTTTTATATTTTAATTGCCATTACATTTGCAATAATTCATATCAGTTTCTTTTATATAAAAATTACATATGCATATTTTAGATATATTTATATGTGGTTATTTTTTTAAAAATATATATGCATATTTTATTGAAATATATGCTAACTTGAAACACATTTTTAATAAAAATATATAGACACACTATTAACAAAAATTTAAATATTCAAACAGTAATTTTTTTTTTTTCATCAGAGCTTTATACTATAGCAAACATCTCTTGGGAGCTACTTTATATGTTTTCTTCTCTATTGTTTTGGTATGATTGATTGTTCTTCTTCAACTAAAAGAATAATTTGATTTTATAATAAAAGAATTGGATATGATAAATCTTCCAACATTGAATGAGGAACAATTAAATTAGATATGATAAATAAAGAAGAGAATTAGATATGATAAAATTATTATCTTGCAACAAAAATCATTAAATGAGGAATAATTTATATTGAAAAAATTAGATATGAAAGACCTTTCAAATACATGATTTGCTATCACAAATTTAAGGATTTCTTGATATTTACATGGGATGATATGAGTAGCTCTTATATTTTTCTCGGACTTCTCAGCCTTTTGAGCTCTCCTTCGAAATGGTTTCACTTGATTCTTTTTTCTTAATGTTTATAAAAGAAAAATGCAAGTTAAAATTTTCTTGTGATAAGACTTATGAGGTCTCTTTCAATATTTTTTATTCTTAGAATCATGAGTATTTTTCAAATGTATCCCCCCTCTTGATATTTGATTTTTTATGTGATACTTGATTTTTGGATCTTTGATTGCCTTCCTATAGCATATACACTAGGGGGGTTAAGGTTAACTCCGTCATCAATTGGTTGTCATCATAAAAAATGGAGAGATTATTGAATCTCAGATTTTGATAATGAAATCAATTAATGGGTTTTATGATTTAACTTGTGTGTTGGAGAAAGTGATATAGGATTAACTACAATGGTAAAAAGAAATTACAATCAGATATTGGGCCGAAGTCAAGTTCGGGCATCGGGCGGGCCAAGGTTCGGACGAAGCAGTGGGAACTCGCCGAGAGTTCGCCGGAGGTTGGCTAAGGTTTGGACGATGTTGTAGGGAGCTTGCTGAGAGCTCACTAGAGGTTTGCTGGGAAGTTCGTTGGGAGTTCACCGATAGGTTATCGGGAGCTCGCTAGGAGTTCGTCGGAAGGATATTGGGAGTTCGTCGGGAGTTCAGCGAAGGAAATCGGGAGCTCGTCGGGGGTTCACTAGAAGGATATCGAGAGTTCACCGGGATTTCATCGAGAGATCAATTGATGGTCGGATAATGAAGATTATGTTTTAAGTATTGTAGTTAGCATCATAATGAGAGTTAGTTTTACTAACTCAATTAAGAGATCATTAGGCCTTAATTAGGACTGATTTTAACTTATTAGAAAGGTCATTTCAGTAACCCAAGGTTAGGTAAGGCACGGTCTTAGAAGACACAGTCTCCTAGAAGATATAGTCTCGAGAATTTTGGCTCCATTCTTGAAGCTATTTGGGGCCTATAAATACCCCACATGTTCTTACTTGAGGAAGAATAAAGAGCAAAAACTTATGAAAATACTATTGTAATTTCTTGAGAGCTTGCCTTCTTCTCTTTAAGTGTAGTTTCTGTTTAAGGGAGGGCTGAGAGAATTATAAAGGTTCTTCTCCAGAGCTTGGGAAAAGGAGAAAAGTGTAAGGAGTTTTGATCTTCACCCATGGAAGAAGGTCATTAGTGGACACCGACGGGCCTCGACGAAGGAGGACTTGGGAAGTGGACGTAGGTCAAGCTTTTGATCGATCTACTATAAACTCTATAAGCCTTCTTTACTTGCTTTTTATTTTAGATTCTGTAGCTAAAACAAGATTATTCATTCGTTCTTAAGTTTAATCGCTCTCTAACTTGATCTTGACGAAAAACACTTTTAGTTTCAGTTTTTACTTCAAGCATAGTTTTTACTTCTTTAGTTGCTTTTTATTTTAGCATTCCATAGCTAAATCGAGATTCTTCATTCGTTCTTAAGTTTAATCGCTCTCTAACTTGATCTTGATGAAAAATACTTTTAATCTTGATGAAACACTTGGCACTTTATACAAAGGAAGACCGCTTGAGCGAAAGCTCAAGTGATGAAGATGACCTTGAACTCTTCATAAAAAGTTTTAAGAAGTTCATAAAACATGAAAGTAAGAATAAAAATGAACTAAAAAAGAACACAATAACTTGCTATGAATGTAATTGGCCGGGGCACTTTAAAACTGAATATCTCAAATTAAAGAAGAAGTTGCAAAAGAAGAAGAACATGCTTAAGGTGACTTCGGACGAATCAAGTGCATATGAAGATAAGGAGCAAACAAGTGAAGATAAGGCTCACAACAACGAGGTAAGTAAGTCAAGCAAATCTTTTTTACCTTACAATGATATATATATATATATATATATATATATATATATATATATATATATATATATATATATATATATATATATATATATGTCATTGAAAGTTGATGAATTTTTTATTTGAATAAATCTTTTAATTAAAGATGGTTTATGCCTAAATGTTTAAGATTTTCGTGTTAAAGCATGTTTTTTGGTTTTAAACAACAATACATAGATTTAACAAAAAAGATAAAGGCATGCTTGTATAAAATAAATCACATAAATTAAAACACAAAAGTAAAATATATTTTCCTTAAAAATGTCCCTATTCTATCAAGTTTTCAATAAGAGATAAAGTGATAAATCTATGTATACTATTATTTATGAATCTCTTGAACTATGAAAGTGATTTTATTGGTTTGATGATTTGAATTTGAATGAGTTATTATCCAAATCATGATATGATATCTTGCTAATTATAAGTTGAGATTTTTATATAAATCAAGATCGTTCCCCATGATTCTTTCATTTTATTAAATATAATTATCTAAATAAATCATGATTTTTCTTGAGATTTCTCTTATATGAATCAAGATCATTTACTATTTGATCTCCTAAGATTTTTTTTTATTATCTAAGAGGAGATTCGTCAAATTGAATCATGTCTTTTGATATTTACGATTTGATATTAATATCCTTCATGTCATGATTTATTTATGAATCTCTTGTATTCATGAATTGTATACCTTATTATTAAATTAATATTTCTTGATATCTTGCATGTTATTAATATTTGTCATGATTGAAAATTGATGTAAAAAAAGATTTTGTACCATTGTATTCTTCCCTTCTTTTTGACAATGACAAAAGGAGAGAAGTCTTGGTAGCTTGAGTATCACAAAGAAAAAGCAAAATTGCTAGCTTGCACATTTGAAGGAGAGAAAACTTGCTAGCTTGCACGTCACAAGAGAACAAAAAATGTTTATACATTTAAAGAGAAGTGCTAGCTTGAGGCAAAAGTTGCTATCCTAAGAAGCAAAAAATTTTGCTTAACTTCACATTCTCAAAAACTTGCTAGCTTGCAATTCTCAAAACAGAAGCAAAACTTGCTAGCTTTCATACTTCAAAGAGAAGTAAAACTTGCCAATTTGATATCTTGCAAATTAAAGTGAAGCTTGCTTACTAGCTTGTATGTTTCAAGAACTTCCTAGTTGCAGTTCTCTTTTTTGTTGATGATAAAGGGAGAGAAGGTATGATGATGATCATGCATGGTATGATAAAATTATGTATAATGATTTGAAATTATGCATGAAATATTGATGATTTTCTAAATTCAAAGTTTCTATCAATATGGCATATTGACAGGGTGAGTTTAGTTTAAACTCTATCATCAATTAGTTGTCATCATTTTTAAAAGGGGAGATTATTGAATCTCGGATTTTGATGATGAAATCAATTGATGAAGTTTTGATTTAATCAACGTTTGAGTGACACAATGCTAGCTTCAATCAAGGAGAGGCAAATTGAATAAAGTAGGAAGAATCAATTGTTGATCAAAGTAAAACAACTTAGAAGATTAGTCAGCACAAGGCTTCGTGCTATGAGAGTAGGCATCGGGCCAAAAGGATCAAACATCACGCCAAGGAGATTAGATGTTGTGGATGTCAACATGCCGATTGGGCAATACGCCGCAAGAGAGGATGATGCGCCAAAAGGTCGGACGAAGCGCCAGATGAACCAATGACATGTCGGACAACATGTGATTCATGCTTTGTAATATTGATTGAAGTAGTTTAGGTCTTAATTGAGTTAGTTTTGAGCATAACCATATTAATTCAATTAAGGACCCATTGGGCCTTGATTAAGCCTTAATTAAGGCTGATTTGAGATCATTAAGAGGCTCATTTTGTTGACCTGGAAGGAGGTATAGCCAGGTCAAGAGATGGTATAGCTCAGGGTATGAAAAGTACTAAAACATACTTTTTTGGGATTCTTGAGCGGTGGTACCATCGGTTGCTAGCAATAGTACTACCAATCGGTGGTAGTACCACCTATTTCAGGCAGTGGTATTGCCCGAGCCTAGAATCCTGTATTATGATCAATTGGCACTAAGAGGGGGGTTGGGGTGAATTAGTGCAAATGTAAAAAATACGATTTAAGGAAAACTAATTGAACAAAGCTAAGTTATGATCATGCTAAAGGAAAGCTCCGTATAAGAATATGCATAATCAAAAAGGCAAGTAAAGAGATGCTCAAAGATTTATAGTGGTTCGGCCTTAACCTGGCCTACGTCCACTCCCAAACCCTGTTCTCCGAGGTCCATCGATGTCCATTATCAATCTTCTTTGGGTGAAAATCAAACCCTTACACTTCCCACTCTCCTTTTCATAAGCATAGGAGAGGAACCTTACAAACTCACAAGGGAGACTTTACAAGAATACAACTCTTTTTCCCACTCCCTTGCCCCTTTTCTTTTTCTTACAAATATAACACACTATTTTTCATAGAATTTCTAGCCCAATATCTTATGCTAAATTCAAAAAATCTTGAGGTATTTATGGACCTCAATTGGCTTCAGAAATGAAGCAAAAAATTCAAACCTTTCGGTAAATTCTGTGTACGAGTAATACTACCACCGGCACCGACTGTACTATCACTGTTAGTCACTTGAAAATAGGGCATGGCTGTACTACCACTGCTTGGGCGGTATCATCACTGGCCTGGGTGGTACCACCACTGCCCACTAGCGGTACTACCACTTGGAATCTCGCAAAAGCTCCTTTTTTCTTACTTTTATGTACCCGACCTATACCTTTTGTTAACCCCTTTTTATATCAACCAATTGAGCTCAACCAGAGCTCAATCCATCCCCATAGTGGACCTATTTTGCTTCACTTGAGTTAATTTGGATTCCTTCCAAATCTAACTCAAGTAGAACTCAAACCCAAATCGATGCTAACTACGACTTAATCAATTACAATCATGTGACCATCAAGTCCAGCAAGACCCTTCTGACTCCCGGTAAACTTTCCAACAACCCTCGATGATCTTCCAGTGAGTCTCTTGGTCTTCTTCTGACAAACTCCAGACGCCATCCTAGCAAGCTCCCGATCACCTTTGGCAATCTCCCGACGAACTCCCAACAAGCTTCCGATACCTTCGGCAAGCTTCTGGCAAACTCCCGGCTAGCCTCTAATCCCTTCAGCAAGCTCCCAACGAACTCCCGACAAGCTCCGATACCTCCGATAAGCTTTCGGTGAGTCTCTCGGTGAGTTCTCACTGCATTGTCTGAACCTTGGCCCAATGCCCAAACTTGACTCTGGCCCATATCTGATTATAATTCTTTCTGTGTTGTAGTTAATTCTACATCAATCATCTCTAACACATATGTTAGATCAATAATCTATTAATTAATTTCATCATCAAAATTTGAGATTCAATAATGTCCCTCTTTTTGATGATGACAATCAATTGATGACGGGAGTTAACCTTAACTCCCCCTATTTCCATGTCATAATTCAAATAGAATAAACTTAAATTAAAGAGAACCAAACACTCTTGAATTTAAGTATCAGGGGGAGAAATGGATATTGATGACACATGTAAGAAAAATTTCAACATGGGCATTTCTCTTTATTTGTTGATAAACAAAGGGGGAGAAATGGATATTGATGACACATGTAAGAAAAATTTCAACATGGGCATTTCTCTTTATTTCAAGAATGCAATGAGACACTCAAACATCAATTTTAGAAATGATATAGCATTAATTTCAACCAACAATGAATCATCAAAAATTTTAAAGTACATAATATGAATGAAATCTCCCCTTAAGTCATTAATCATTTCTCCCCCTTTGTTTATCAACAAATAAAGAGAAATGCCCATGTTGAAATTTTTCTTACATGTGTCATCAATATCTATTTCTCCCTCTTTGTCATCAATAGAACTGTAAAGCTAATGATTTCAAGGTACATGTGTCATTGCTCCCCCTTAATAAAATAGGATATGAGCAATAATTTTCTCATAAAAAATTTCTGCCCCTTTGTCATATATGTATAATTTTTCATATTTATGTCATCAATATATTATTTCTCCCCCTTTATTATCAACAAAAAGAGGTGAAATAATGAGCAAATAATTTCATGATACATAAAAACTCATCATGTGTCAAAAATTTTATATTTTTACAAAATATATATTGATTGAATATTTAATACTTCATTGCTCTCCCTTGGTAAAACATAATTTTCTCATAGAAATTTGTCTTCCCTTTTTGTAAATAAGAAGTACAAACAAGGAAGGGAAGTGAAAATTATTATATCACAAAAATACTCAATTTTACTGATGTAAATTCTGAAATCCAAGAAAAATCAAGAGCTACCCATGCAATTTAATTAATCTTATACAAATTTCAAGAAAGGTAGCAAATTAAGCAAATCATACATTTTGCATCCAAATTTTGATAAGAAGTACAATTTATAAACGCCAAGAAATCTAAAGAAAAATATAATGGTAAATCAACCTTAATTAATTAAGTATTTCACATATATTTTAAAATTCTAAATTTTCTTCTTAGCAAATTGTTCCTCATTCAATGCTATAAGATTCATCATATCAATTTTCTTCTAATCATATTGATAATTTTCTCTCCCCCTTTGTTATTGTAAAAAAAAAGTATAATGGTTTAATTTTTCTTTTACATTCAAGTTATAAATATGACCATGAGTACAAAGGGATCATGTCATTAAGGATGAAAAAATCAAATGTAAGTACCAAAAGACATAATTTCATTTAAAAATTACCTTCCCCCTTTCTTTTGTAAATAATGAAAATAAGTCTTAGGGAATTAAATAATCTTAATTCATCCAAGATAAATCTTAAGACACCTAATTCATTTAGATAATTTTTTTAATAAAATAGAAGAATGATCTTGATAAAAATATTAATAATAATTATTAAGATCATAAATCTCCTTTTTATTAAAAAGTGAAAATCATAGAGATTTAAACATGATTTCCATAAATAATATATCAAGTCAAGAAATCAAGAAAATGTTCATGATAAAACAAATCTCTTTAAATTTTTAACTTATCTCAAATTTAAGAAATATTAATTTTGGTGATAAGTTATATCATTCATGAGTTTTAAAATAAATCATATCAAGAAAGATTTTAATCTCAAAAGACCTTCATGAATACCAAAATACATGATTTAATTTAATAAATCTCCTCTTAGATGATAAAATGAAATCTTAAGAGATCAAAGAAGAGTCTTCATTCATAAAAATATCAAATTATAAATATCAAGATCATGAGTTAATTTCAAGGAAGAAAAAAATTAAAGATCTTGATTTATATATATGAAACTTCAAGTTGTCCAGAATATGATTCATAAGAAGATTTTCAATTTATAGATCCGAAGAGATAAATTATGATTCATTTATATGATTTTCTTTGAACGAACTTAATTTATATAAGAATTTCAAGTTGTAATTTTTTAATTTGTTAAGATCATGATAAAATCATCAAAATATCAATAAAGTTGGATAGATTCATCAATCTCTTTTTTTTTTTTTTTAAAGTCATTTGAAAATATATAAAAACAATCACTTTTTGAAAAATTTTAATGAAGGCAACATAGTTTGTTTTTCAAAAGAAAATAGCTAAAGTTCTTTAATTCATTTTTGTGTTTTAAGAGATTCATCAATAATGGTATCATTTTATCTCTTATTAAAGCCTCGATAGTACAAAGATATTTTTAAGAAGAAATATCTTCCTTTTTAGTTGTTTCATATGATTTGTTTCAAGAATACTTTTCAAATCAATGAATTATTGTTTAAGATCGAAAACCAAATTTCATTCTAGAAAGAATCATTAAGGTCATTACTAAAACACATCAAAATGAGAAAAACATCTTCAAAGCAAAAAATTCATTCTATCTCATTTCCAGCATTTAAATGAATCTAACTCTTTACACAGTGCAAGGAGTTGACAAACTCATTTTTAAATTTTTATTTATTCTATGTTCAAATTCAAAAGTAATCTATCATTTAATAATACACATTTAATCTTAATATACAACTATTCAACCATTTAAATCAATCATTCAATAATGATATTTGTAAGCTAACTTAGTCAAAAACACTATAACATTTAAGTCATTCAACAATAGTCTTTGCATTTAGATCAACAAATATCCATGCCAATGATTTTGAACCTATTATTCAATCATCATCAAAATCTTATTTTCAATATAAATAATTTTTTATTAACAATAACTAAGGTTCTTTAGTTCTAGTTTATTTTTCATACTAGTATGCTCTAGCTATGCATCATTCAAGGTTTCATGTTTAGTGCATGAATTGTGTGATGGTATTACTTCATGCATTTCTTCAAGTTTACTAACTAGTGATACATGCTCTTTTTAAGTAGTTTATAGGATTTGTTAATCATTCTAAATTCTTCATAAAGCTCATGAAAAGAAAGTAATAACTCATTAAAAATAAAAGAGCTTTCAGATGAGTTACTTACCTCATCGTGGTTTACCACAAGCGTGAAATTCTTCACTTTTTGATTGTGCACTTCATCTTCGGAGTGTCTCGACTTCTTTCATTCATAGCAAGAGGTTTTGTCCAATTTAAGTTCATTTTTATGTTTTTTATTTATTAACTTATCCGATTCATTTATCAAAATGTTTAAAATTCTCATCACTCGAGATTTCACTTGAGGAGTCATATGTTCTTCTCAATTCAAATTTCTTCCTATTCTGTGGAAGGTATTCCTCTTATTTATTTTTGTAAGACATTTCATTTAATGATGTATTTAGATTAAATGTGTTTTTATGTGTCTATCCTAATGTATGCCAAATCTCAAAAGCCAAATCACAATATAAAATCTGATCAAATTCATTCTTATCAATTATACAAACTAAGACAATCATTGCCTTTGCATTTAATGAAAAATTCTTTCTTTTCAAATCATTCCATTTGTTCATTGGTTTGAAAGATTTTTCAAAACCATTCTCTACAATGTTTCATAAATCAAAATCCATAGAAATCAAGAATATACGTATACTTGTTTTCCAATATGTGTAATCTGTCCCATTGAACATGGGAGGACGTGGAATAGAATGTCCCTCATTCATGCCAAACAAAGCCATTTACTCAAGTGGGTGTTAGTCCAATGAGTAAAACCTCACTCTGATACCAATTGTTAGGATCAATTTGTATTAAGAGGGGGTGGGGGAGGTGTGAATTAGTGCAAATGTAAAAAATATGGTTTAAGAAAAACTTTTTATTTAGAGCAAAATCAGAAATCAGAAGTATTTCGTTGAGTAAGTGAGCAATAATCTAATTGAACAAAACTAAGTTATGATCATGCTAAAGGAAAGCTCCATATAAGAATATCCATAATAAAAAATGCAAAGTAAAGAGATGCTCATAGATTTATAGTGATTCAGCCTCAACCTAGTCTATGTCCACTCCCGAGTCCTCTTCTCCAAGGTCTACCGGCATCCACTTGCAATCTTCTTTGGGTAAAGATCAAACCCTTACACTTCCCACTCTCCTGTTCACAGGCTTAGGAGAGGAACCTTACAAACTCACAAGGGAGACTTTACAAGAATACAACTCTTTTTCTCACTCCCTTGATCCTTTTCTTTTTCTTATAAATTTAGCACACTATTTTTCATAAATTTCTAGCCCAATATCTTATGCTAAATGCAAGAAATCTTGGGATATTTATAGACCCCAATTGGCTTTCGAAATAGATCTAAAAATGTAAACCTTTTCATAAATCTTGCATACCAGCGGTACTACCATCGGCATCGATAGTACTATCACTGTCAGCCGCCCGAAAATAGGGCTATGATGGTACTACCACCGGGCACTAGCAGTACTACTATCGGGAATCTCACAAAAGCCTATTTTTTCCTACTTTTGCATACCCAACTCATACCTCCTATTGATCCCTTTCCAAGTCAACCAATTGAGCTCAACCTTAGCTCAATCCATCCCCATAGTGGACCCCGTTTGCCTCACTTGAGTTAATTTGGATTACTTTTAAATCTAACTCAAGTAGAATTCAAACCCAAATCGATGCTAACTACGACTTAATCAATGACAATCATGTGACCATCAAGTCCAACAAGACCCTCCTAACTCCCGATAAGCTTTTTGGTAACCCCTGATGATCTTCTAGCCAGTCTCTTGGTCTTCTTCTGGCGAACGCCCGATGCCATCCTAGCAAGCCCCCGATCACCTTTGGCAAGCTCCCGGTGAACTCCCAACAAGCTTTCGATACCTTCGGCAAGCTTCTGATGAACTCCTAGCAAGTGCCTAATCCTTTCGGCGAGCTCCCAGCGTACTTCCGGTAAGCTTTCAATACCTTCAACAAGCTTCTGGTGAGTCTCTTGGTGAGTTCCCACTGCATCATCCAAACCACGGCCCAATGCTTGAACTTAACTCTGACCCACATCTGATTGTAATTATCTCTCTATCACAGTTAATCTTGTATCAATCATCTCTAACACATATATTAGATCAATAATCCATCAATTGATTTCATCATCAAAATCTGAGATTCAACATCCTGGGCTCTGTTCAGCGATTGTATCGCCCAGTGTCGGTGGTGGTACCGCCAATATGCTGAAATCTTAGGGATTTAAAATTTTGCTCCAAGATTTGAAGCCATTTGGGGTCTATAAATACTCCAAGTATTCTTGCTTGGAATAGCAAGAAAAGAGCAAGAATTGATATAAAAAACTTATGAGAAAATCCTAATAGAGAGTTAAATTCCTTCTCTAGAAGCTTAGAGGTAGTTCTAAGGGAGAGTGTAAAGGAATACTTATAAAGAGTTGTAATGGTTCTCTCCTGAGCCTGTGAAAAGGAGAAAAGAGTTTTAAGGAGTGGTTGATCTTCACCCATTGAAAAAGATCAGTAGTGGAAGCCAATGGCCTCAAGTGAAGAAGAATCGGGAGTGGAGTAGGTCAAGGACTGAACCACAATAAAATTGGTGTGCCTTTTCTTCTTTGCTATTTACTTTTGATGCTTACTTAGTTGCTCATTTTATTTTATACTTACTCTAAGTTAAGCTCACTTTCCATAGCAGTTTTCATCGAACGAATTTTATAAACCATTTTTATGAAAGTGTTAATTCACCACCCCACCCCACCCCACCTGCCCCCAATCCACCCCACCACCCCAACCCACCCCATGCCCCCACTCTTCCCCACCACCCCCCACCCCCTCTCTTAATGCTAATTCGGTCCTAACAATTGGCACAAGGTTGGATGGGGCTTTGGTATATTGTCGGGCGTTGAACATTCTTCATAAGTTGAGCTTGTCCTCGCGCCTAGCACCCGATGAACCATCGTTTGTCGACTTGCGACAATTCATTATGCCTTCTAAAGTCCTTATTCTCTCCTTTTTCTCTTTCCTTTATTGCACTCAAGGTGTTTGTTGAATTGTTTATAAAGTTTCCCCCTTCGTGAGACGTCGAGACTTGTCCGTTGCTCACTTTTAAACTAATCAACCTTTTCTTTTACAATCCTTCGGGACCTGTACGAGGTTGTAATTAGGTTGACCTATTATGGATGAATAATGCCATGGTGTTTCATGACTTAGGCAATCGCAGCTAAGTTCAAGACATTGGCGTAAGGGTACTTTACGACTTAGGCAATTCCAACTAAGTCTGTGACTTTACAGCAAGGGGGTCGCACGACAATCAATTTCAGCTAAATCCATGACATTGTGGTATTAGAGTGGGCAAGCAATTTGAGTGAATGACAAAGAAAACAATATCGTCATGACGAAGCATTATAGTGAATCGAGCAAAATGGTGCAAGTCGGAACTTTGCCCTAAGCAACCATAAGTAAGCTGCAAGTGCAAACTCACTCTTAAGCTATTGGAGTCGCACATGAGGATCGCGACAGAGAACTTGATGAGCGAGAAGTTACATATTCTCCATGAGTGGAGGAGGCGTAATTAGGAACGCCAATCAGGAAAATAAGCCACAAGGTGAGACTTACAATGGTGGAAACCCACCTTAATATTCTTGAAGCAAGTTTGGAGGAACTTTACTAAGGGTAACGAATTCCTCGGGGTAGAGAGAAGAAGCTAAATCTTGGATCGATAAGGTTGAATCCCTAGTCGATCGACTGATGGAAGACACCAAAGACTCCATGCAATATCTACACGAAGTTATGGTGGAACTCATATCTAGGATGACATTGCTCACAAGGACTCTTAATGCGGGAGCGAGTAATACCCGCATTGCGCCAGCATAAAACTTGAGGGCACCCAAGCTGCCAAGGAGCTCGAAAAATTTCTGTTTGACATAGAGCGATATTTTCGTGCTACGAGACTCGACTCTAAGGAAACTAAAGTTTTGATAGCAACCATATATTTGAATGGAGATACAAAACTTTGGTGGCGAACCCATTGGGAAAAGATCCAGTAAGGCCTGTGTCAAGTGGACACATAGGAGGACTTGAAGCGAGAGTTGAGAACTCAATTCCTACCTGAGAACACAAAGTTTGTTGCAAGAAGAAAGTTGAGACAATTTCGTTAAAGTACTTTCATTTAGGACTATATGAAGCAATTTTCTATACTAATGCTGGATATCTAGGACGTGTTCGAGAAGGATAAACTATTTAACTTCCTCGACGGTATGAAGCTATAGGCACAACAAGAACTACATCAGAGGAATATCACTGACGTGGTTAGGGCAATTGCAATAGTAGAAAGTCTCACTGAATTTATTTCTTCAGAAAACTTGAGGAAGTTAACTACATAAAGGGCCCACCTAAATATTCCATAATAAGGGAGTTTGGGGATGAACAAAGGAAAAAATAACTTCCATAAAGGGCCAAGCTCAAAAGGCAAGGCCCCAAAACCTGACGGATACTTCTTATGAGGAGGGCTGCACATGGTGCGGGAGTGCCCACAAAAACAAGCACTCAATGCCTTAACTACATCAATCTACCCCATAAATCAAATAAGGGCAAGGTCATCACCCTTAGCTCGAGCAATTCAAAATATACCAGCGATAATGAGGAGTCACAAGGACCCCAAATAGGAGCTATGCATTTGTTGAAGGGTCAACATTCCAAGCAATTCTCGGAATATTATTTATGCACGCGACAAAGTTGGTGCCAATGTCATTCCTAAACTCTCTATGCCTAATTGGAGGTGATGACCCCTACGTGGTTCCAGTTTCTTGAGGAGAAACTAAGGATCCATAACAAATATCTATATTACAATTGAAGAAATGGTACAAAAAGGAAAATCAACCTTTAAGGCTGCTATAATGCTTGAGGCACTTGACAGAGAAGTCATTTATGCACCTGCTGTGGTGGCAAACATTCTAAAGGAGTTCACAAACGTTATGCCACCTGATTGCTGAAAACTCTGCCATCACGTAGAGGCGTGGATCATCATATTGAGCTGGAGCCGGGAGTGAAGCTTCCATCGAGACCACCATACTGCATGGCCCCTCTAGAGTTGGTAGAGCATAGCAAGCAGTTAGATAAATTACTAAGCGGTGGTCTTATCTGCAGTTCAAAAGCACCATTTGAAGCTTCGGTTCTCTTCTAAAAGAAACAAGGTGGGAACCTCTGATTATGCGTCAACTATCAGGCCCTCAACAAAGTGACGATGAAGAATAAGTATCTCATCTCGCTCATCACGGATTTGTTTGATCAATTGGGCAAGGCAAAGTATTCTCCAAACTTGACCTTCGGTCGAGGTATTAATAAGTGCACATTGCGAAAGGCGATGTAGTGAAGACCACCTGTGTGACTAGGTTTCAAGCATTCGAGTTCCTAGTGATGCCATTCAACTTAACCAATTCTCTAGTCACATTCTTCACTCTCCAAAACCAACTGTTCAAGGAGTAATTGGATAAGTTTATGGTCGTCTACTTGGAAGATATTGTCGTCTATAGCCGAACACTTAAAGAGCATGTAAGTACCTTCAAATAATTTTTAGAGTTCTCAAGGGGAACAATTTATTCATGAAGAAGGAGAAATACTAGTTTGCTTAGATGGAGATTTGTTCTTAGGGCGTCGAATCGGTGGTGGTTCCATTTGGATGGACAAATATAAGGTGTAAGCTGTGGTAGAATAGTGAACACCAAAGAATGTACTAGAGTTGAGATCCTTCCTTGGTTTCATCAACTATTATCGAGGCTTCAAAGCTGGGTATTTGAAGTGTGCAGCTCCACTAATAGAATTGCTAAAGAAGGCATAGTCTTGGAGATGGTCGGACAAATGGGAAGCAACATTCCAAGACCTAAAGGCTGCTATGTTGGAAGAACTGGTACTTAAATTATCAGACTATGGGAAGCCCTTTGAAATCCATACAAATGCTTCAAACTTTGTTGTTAAGGAAGTATTTATGCAAGAAGGTCACCTAGTGGCCTACGAGTGTTGCAAGCTCAAAGAGACCGAGTGGCGATATCTGATGCATGAGAAGGATATGATGTTGGGAAACCATTAGAGCATCTCATGCACAGTAGAAGAAATAAAATAAAACTAGTTTCCCATATGCATCAAGTTGTCATGCAAAGATTGGTATGCGAAAAATCCATAAAACCAAAAATTGCGATGTGTGAGAGATTGATTACCTAGGGAGATCGTATATCCCAGAAATTCTAGATCCAAATAGAGAGGCTGAAGAAGGTCAAACGTCCTCTTCTCTAGCAATATCTACATGATGGATCGTTACAGCGATGCTCCTCTAATCATAGCCCAAAAACCCGTAACTCGTGCACTTTCCTCCAGCACTCATGGAATAAGATCACCTATCTTTGTTGCTACCCTTTCACAGTAGGGAAGGGCTAGTCGGCTGAGAATATGAGGGAGGGAGGAGAATATAAGGAGGCAGCCAAAAGTGCAACCTCCCACTGTTATGCCACCCTTGTCTCCTATTTATAGAGAGCCACCAAAAACCCTAATGGATCCTGTCTTAGTGGGTATTGGATCTTCATTCAATTACCCACAGTCCTAGGATTATTGGATCTCTATCCAATAATCTCAATTAGCTCGTTCTTAGATCTCATACAAGGGATCCATCAATGTTGGGTCTCATCTAATGAGAACATGGACTAATTGGATAACTCATATTCAATCCTCTACTCGTTGAAACATCCACTATATATTAGTGACCCTCTAGGCCCAACATTAAGCTAGTTGTTAGTCCTACCTATCATAACTCCTTCTGACTCAGTGAATTGTTTTCTCATAATAATTTACTCGACTCATTGACTATGGATGTACTAGGCCACTATGACATAGTCCCTAGACGATACAGGGGATCTAATACATTGGACATGTCTGTCCTCAGTTATCGTATATCTATGGTCTCTTATCTATCTAATATCCTAAATATCATATATAGGGTATGGTATAATTAGGCCACATGTGGAATCTATCTGAGTTTCACTATAATCGGATTCTCTCGAAGAACTCCTCTCTCAATCCAAACGACCCCAGCCAGGGATTTGTCTGAGTGATAACACACGGGATATTCCTCTCATGATACCGATAATGGATGATCCTCTATAACACTCAATTGCCTTTGTAAGGTTGGCTGTAAATCTCGATAATCAATTGTACCAGATCTGAAACTTTTCAGACATGTAAGTCCAACGTTAAATAAAAGAGCACTCAAATAAGGCATCCTTGGTGTTTCAAGTCTAAGGACCAGACACACAATTAGGACTATGAAATATTTATATGACATTAGGTATAATTAACCATCCAGCATTCCGTAAGCAGATCAATCAGTAAACTCATTCTCCAATGAGCACTTGTATTATACCCTTAGTGTCCTCACACAAGTGGCTATGAGACCAATCACCTCTATCATATGAATAGGTATGTCGTACATTAGTCTGTCTAGTTATCTTGATGTTACTCTTGAGTAACCTATAACCAAGATTATTTATGATTTATGTTTAAAGGTGAATTAGTCTCATTATCATAATCTCATCACGATCTGATTTTCATTGTACAAAAACCAAGAACATCATAATATATATGTAACAGATAATATAATGTAAAAAAGACTTCATACGTGTCATCATTCATATGATTTGGCTTATAGGGCACTTGTAACAAGCAATCTCCCACTTGACCTAAAGTCAATCATCTATCCGTCTGATCCCCATCAGACCCCTGTGACGCTCAAAGATAGTCAGAGCCAACAGTTTTGTTAGTGGATCTGCAATGTTATCTTCGGATGAAACTCTTTTCCTTGCTATATTTTTTTAGACTATGATCTCTCTTATCAGGTGAAACCTCCTCAGAATGTGCTAAGACTTTTGATGAGACCTAGGTTTCTTTGCTTGAGCGATCGCCCTATAATTGTCACAGAATATGGGAATCGGCTCCACACTACTCGGTACGACTCCCAGATCCACGATAAACTTCTTCATCCATACCCCTTCCTTTGTTGCTTCTGCTGCAATAATGTACTCTGCCTTTATGGTCGTGTCAGTAGTAATGTCTTACTTAGAACTCTTCTAGCTTATTGCTCTTCCATTTAAAGTGAAGATATATCCTGAGTTTAACTTACTATTATCGATGTTAGACTGGAAACTCGAGTCTATGTAGCCCTCAACCTGGAGGCTACCTCTTCTATATACCAGTAAAAGATCCTTAGTCTTTCTCAAGTACTTAAGGATACACTTTACTGCCTTCTAGTATTCCTGTTGGGAAACCTCAGCGGGAGCATCACATGCACAGCAGAAATCAAAACAAAAAACTGATTTTTCACGCAGATCAAATCGTTGTGAAAAAGATTGGGGTCGCGAGAAAAATACAAAAATCAAAAAATCGTGATGCGTGAGAGATTGATTTTACCTAGGGAGATCGTATATCTCTGTATTTCTAGATCCGGATGGCGAGGATGAAGGAGGTCAAGCATCCTCCTCTCTAGAGGTATCCACACGATGGATCTCTATAGCGAAACTCCTTCAATCTAATCTCGTAACTCTTGCACAGAGAGAGGGAGGAGAATAGAAGGCAGTGGCTAAAGCTGCAACCTATCACTCATGAGTCCCCCCTCCTATTAATAAAGAGCTACCAAAAACCTAGGGCTCCTACCTTAGTGAGTATTGGATCTTCATCCAATTACCCACTAACCTTATATTATTGGACCTCTATATGATAATCTCCTTAGGCCTCTAATTGGGCCTCAACTAATGAGCCCATCTGTATAGGGTATCATCTAATGAGAATAAGGGCTAATTGGATCTTCATCCAATCTTCTATTCGCTGAAGCATCCACCATATATGTATGACCATTTAGGCCCGATACCGAGTTGGTCATAGTCACTCCCGTCAAAACTCCTTTTGATATAGTGAATTATTATGGAGATAATAATTCACTCAACTCATCGACTATGGACGTACTAGACCACTACACCATAGTTCCCAGATGGTACAGAGAGTGGATGATACTTTATTGATACTCAATTGCCTTCATAAGGTTGGCTACAAATCCTGATAACCAGCTGTACCAGATTTAAAACTTTCCAAACCTATAAGTCCGACGTCAAAGAAAGGAGTACTCATACAAGGCATCCTTGGTGTCTCACGTCAAAGGACCAGATACACAACTAGGACTATAGAATCACTATCTAACATTAGGTATCATCAACCATACAATATTCCATAAGCGGATCAATCAGTGAACTCATTCTCCAATAAGCACTTATACTATATCCTTAGTGTCTCCACACAAGTGGCTATGAGACTAACTGCCTCCATCATATGGACGGATACATAGTACATCGGTCTATCCAGTTATCTCGATGTCCCTCTCGAGTAACTTATGATCGAAATTATTTAGGATCCGTATTTAAAGGTGAATCGATCTCATTATCGTGATCTCATCACGATCTGATTCTCATTGCATAGAATCAAAGACATCATAATATATATGCTAAAGATAATATAATGTGAGAATATGTCAATATTAATCATAAGCAAAAAGATCGCATAGTGTCACACGTGCTATCACTCACGTGATTAGCTTGTATGGCACCTGTACCCAGTAATCTCCCACTTGACCTAAAGTCAATCACCTATGTGTTTGATCCCCATCAAACCCTTGTGACGCTCAAATACAATCTGAGCCAACGGCTTCATTAGTGGATCTGCAATATTATCTTTAGATGAAACTCTTTCCATTGCTATATCTTTTCGGGTCATGATCGCTTTAATCAAGTGTCGCAGTATATAGGAATCAGCTCCACACTGCTTGGTACGACTCTCAAATCCCTAATGAACTTCTTCATCTATATCCCTTCTTTTGTTGCTTCTGCTACAATAATGTATTCCACCTCTGTGGCCGAGTCAGCAGTAGTATCTTGCTTGGAACTCTTCCAGCTTACTGCTCCTCCATTCAGGGTGAATACATACCCTGAGTTTGACTTGCTATTATCAATGTTGGACTGGAAAGTCGAGTCCGTGTAGCCCTCAGCTTAGAGGCTGCCTCCTCCATATACCAGTAAAAGATCTTTAGTCCTTCCCAAGTACTTTACTGCCTTCCAGTGTTCTAAACCTGGATCTGCTTGATACCTGCTCGTGACACTCAAAGCATATATTATATCAGGCCTGATACATAGCATAGTATACATGATAGACCATATCGCTGAGGCCAAGATATCTTATCCATGTCTGCCCTTTCTTTAGGAGTCTTTGAGGACATAATCCTAGAAAGTGATATTCCATGTCTCATCGGTATGAGTCCTCTCTTGGAATCCTTCATGCCAAACCTTTTAACAATAGAGTATATATACCTAGATTGGGACAAGCCAAGCATCCTCTTAGATCTATCTCTATAGATCCGAGATCCCCAAAAATATGATGCTTCCCCTAAGTCTTTCATGGAGAAGTTTCTGGATAGCCAATTCTTTATTATAGAGAGCATTCCTACATCATTCCCAATGATTAGGATGTCATCCACATATAATACCAAGAAGGTGATAGCATTCCCACTTACCTTCCTATACATGTAAGGCTTATCTTCATTCTTAACAAAGGCATAAGATCTGATCGTCTCATCAAGTCAACTCCTTGTCTTTGATGATATCCTTTACCTACTAGTCTTGCCTTATAGGTCTCCACCTTTTCATCTTCTCCGATCTTATTTTTGAAGATACACTTGTAGCCGATGGGTACAATACCCTTAGGTTCATTCACAATGTTTCAAACCTTATTAGAGAATCCATCTAAAATTCATGGCTTCTCACCACTTCCCGAAGTCTATATTCATAATAGCCTCCTAGTAGGTATGAGGATCAACATTCTGAGAGTCCTCTCCACTGATATGTCATATATCTTTTAGGAGGGTGAGATACTTTCTAGACCTACGTGAAGTTGGAATTTGTATGTTAGGTACCTAAATAGACTCGAGCTCTGGAATGGTGCTTGAGCTAGGTTCTCCAACCTCGCTCAATTCTATCTTACTCCCATTGTTTCCACCAAGAATGTGTTTCTTCTTAAGGAACATAGCCCTCTTGGCAATAAAGACTTTTTAATCCTAAGGATGATAGAAATAATACCCCAAAGTCTCCTTAGGGTATCCCACGAACGTGCACCATTCCGTCCTTGATTCCGACTTGTTGGGGTTGTGTCTTCTAACGTGGGTAGGACAGTCCCAAATCTTAACAACCTTAAGATCGAACTTCTTTCCTTTCCATATCTCATATGGTGTAGACACTACTGACTTTGATGAAACTCTATTCAGGAGGTAAGTTGTGATCTCTATGGCGTATCCCAAGAACAAGACGAGTAGGTTAGTAAAACTCATCATGGACTGCACCATGTCTAATAGCGTGCGATCCTCCTTTCTGATATACCATTGAGCTGAGGTGTATAAGGAGGTGTCCATTGGGATAGGATCTCATTGTCCCTGAGGAAATGGGTGAACTTCATACTCAAGTACTCTCCTCCTCGATCTGATCGAAGAGTCTTAATACTCTTTTCAATCTGGTTCTGGACTTCATTCTTATATTCCCTGAATTTCTCAAAGGCCTCAGATTTATACATCATCAAGTACACGTGTCCATACCTAGAGAAATCATCAGTGAATGTAATGAAGTATGAGTAACCACCTATAGCCTGAGTTGACACGCGACCACATACATCATTATGTATGAGTTCAAATAACTCAATGGCTCTCTCTCCAGTTCCACTAAAAGGAGAGTTGGTCATCTTCCTACGAAGGCAAGGTTCGCAAGTTGCATATGACTTATAGTCAAATGGATCTAAGTACCCATCTTTCAGCAACTTTTGAATCCTTCCCTCATGTATATGACCTAGCCTACAATGCTATACGTATGCATTGTTCACCTCATCTCTTTTTCTCTTAGACATTTATATTCATGATGTGTGGAGAAGTGTCTAATACATGTAAGCCATTTATCAATGTTTCTCTAGTGATGATCTTACCTTTCATAATTATTGAACAACTATTATTCTCAAAAACTAATTTATATCCACTAATTATCAAACAAGAGATGGAAATAAAATTTTTAATAATAGAGGGAACAAAATAGCATGCATCCAATGCAATAATAGCTCCACCAGACAGATGTAGGGTGACCTCCCTAACAGCAACTACAGCGACTCTTGCTCCATTGCCCATATTGAGGTCCATCTCGCCTCTAACCAATCTCCTAGGTCTTGCCAAAACCTACAATGAATTGCAGATATGATAAGCACTTTCAGTATCCAATACCAATGTGTTATTATAAAAATCTGACAAGTGGAGACCGATCATGAATATACTTGAAGCTTCTCTAAGCTTCTTCGCCTTATCTGCAAGGTAGTCCTTACAGTTTCTATTCTAATGCCCATCTTGGTCGTAGTGGAATCACTATACTTGCCCTTGTGTTACTTAGTCTTCCTTTGCCCTTGCCTTTCTTAAGGGTCTTATTGGCCTTCATTTTCTTCTTGGTCTCACCAATATAGAGAACTGACATCTCCTTCTTGATGGTGCTCTCAGCTTCCCTCAATATATTAAGGAGCTTAGATAGAGTCACCTCAAACTTGTTCATATTAAAGTTAATAATGAATTATGAAAAGGAATCTGGTATAGACTAAAGTATAAGATCAACATACAGGTTATCCTTTAGGACTATCTTTATACTTCACAAAGCGAGCGATCTCATCCTCGCTTGTCCTTTCCTCCGACGTGGGAACAATCGTGTTAAGGACATATACGATTTTCTCTATCATAAGAATAATTCTCAAATTGTGGAGCCTTTTGACCAATGAGGCGGTTGGCATCAAGTATGCCATATAGGGTTTTTACAAGCGATAAACAAGATATAGCGTAAATAAATAACATACAGACTTTGTAAAAAAATACTAATTAAGATATGGATTTCAATCTTAATGTACTCCCACTATTTTTCTAGCGAATCACGCGACACCCTCAACACGTGAGACGGAAGTCTCCGGTAGACTCCTAGTGGGGATCAGGATCCAATCGACATCTTAGTGTAACCTCGAGGGACTCGACCAATTACACTAAGCCCAAACGGTAGGTAACTCTTGCCAATCACAACTCCTTATGATTTCTGTCATGTTCGGCCTTCGAATCATCATGGTCTCGACTGCTCGACCAACCATGAAGTTCAGTTAAATCATCACCATCGTTACAATATGAGTCTGATTCGATGGATATACTCTCGACTGCTCGACCAAGTTATACCATGTCCTCAGGTCACCGATGATATATATATATCGTAGGCAAGAACTCGATCACATAGATAGGTGAGCCTTCAGTTACTCGACCAACTCAACCTATGTTGTGATTCAATTTCTTCCTATAACGATGGAAGGCCATGTGGGTCAATCTTATTGCCTCACGCTTACCGACTCAATATTAATGTAAGAGATGTTTTTTTATTTTATATCGGTCTCCTTGCTGGTTACAGGTGTCCTGCAAGCCAATCACGTGAGTGATGGCATGTGTGACATGCTATGTGATCTTGTTGCTATGATTAATATTGGCATATTCTCACGTTATATTATTTGTTACATATATATAGTGATGTCCGTGGTTTTGTGTAATGGGAATCAGATCGTGGTGAGATCATGATAATGAGATCAATTCACCTTTAAACACAGATCCTAAATAATCCCGGTCATAGGTTAATCAAGAGGGACATTGAGATAACCAGATAGATCAGTGTACTATATATCCATCCATATAATGAAGGCGACTGGTCTCATAGCCACTTGTGTAGAGACACTAAGGATATAGTACAGGTGCTTATTAGAGAATGAGTTTACTGATTGATATGCATATGGAATGTTGTATGGTTAATGACCTAATGTCAAACAGCGATTTCATAGTCTCAGTTGTGTATCTAGCCCTTTGACTTGAGACACCAAGGATGCCTTGTATGAGTACTCATTTCTTTGATGCCAGACTTACAGGTTTGGAAAGTTCCAGTTGTGTATCTGGTCCTTAGCCAACCTTACGAAGGCAATTAAGTGTCAATAGAGGATCATCCACTCTTGGTATCATGAGAGGAATATCTCATATGTGCTTGCGTAGACAAATCCCTGGCCAACATCATTCGGATTGAGAGAGGAGTTCTCTGGTAGAATCTGAATAGAGTAAGACAAACTAATTCCGTATGTGACCTGACAGTACCATATCCAATATACGATCTCTGGGATATTATTTGGATGAGGGATTATAGATACATGGTAACTATGGACAGATAGGTCCGATGGATTTGATCCCCCTTGTACCGTCTGGGGATTATTGTATAGTGACCTAGTATGTCCATAGTCGATGAGTCGAGTGAATTATTATGGGGATAATAATTCACTATATCAGAAAGAGTTCTGATGGGAGTGACTCACGGTTAGCTCGGTATCGGGCCTAGAAGGTCACAACATATGGTGGATGCTTCAGCGAATAAAGGATTGGATAAAGATCCGATTAGCCCCTATTCTCATTAGATGAGATCCTATGTTGATGGGCTCCTTGATTAAGGCCCAATTATAGGCCTATGGAGATTATTGGATAGAGATCCAATAATGCAAGGTTAGTGGGTTATTGGATGAAGATCCAATACCCACTAACGAGGGAGCCCTAGGGTTTTGGTGGCTCTCTATAAATAGGAGGGGAGACTCATGGTTGATAGGCTACAGCTTTAGCCACCACCTCTTATTCTCCTCCCTCCCTCTATGCAAAAGTTACGAGATCAGATTGGAGGAGTTTCGCTGTAGAGATCCATCGTGTGGATACCGCTAGAGAGGAGGACGCTTGACCTCCTTCATCTTCTCCATCCGGATCTAGAATACAGGGATATACGATCTCCCTAGGTAAAATCAATCTCTCACACATCGTGGTTTTCCGGTTTTTCTTGTGACCCCAATCTTTGCACAACGATTTGATCTACGTAGGAAACTGATTTTATGTTTTGATTTTTGCTGCGCATATGATGCACCAGTTGAGGTTTCCCAACAGTGGTATCAAAGCCAAGATTTTCGTGTGAAAGATTAATTTTAAACTACGTGTGATGAGATTGAATCGTGTAGAATCGTTCTATGTGTTCTTGCTCCATTTTCGCAGTGAAGGCAGCGAGGAGAAGGGGTGGCCAACCACGGACAGCCCCCATGCAGGGTCGGCCACCCACGGCTGCCCCTTGTAGTCGGCCACGGCTAAAGCCCCTTGCAGGGACAGCTGCCAGCATATGTGATGTGTTGTTATACACCTACTAGATATATATATATATATATATATATATATATATATATATATATTTGTATGCGATGTAGATATATATTAAATATATATGTGTGTGACACGACATATTAGGAGATCGATACAAAACAAAAACCCCTCCTACGATAATATTAAGTCGGTAAGCGTGAGGCAATAAGATTGACCCACGTGGAAATCCATCATTATAGGAAGAAATTGAATCACGACATAGGTTGAGTTGGTCGAGTCCCTCGAGGCTCACCTATCTACGTGATCGAGTTCTTGCCTACGACATAGAGATGTCACCGGTGACTTGAGGACATGGTATGCTTGGTCGAGTCCCTCGAGGGCATATCATCAAATCAGACGCATCTTGTAACGATGGTGATGACTTAACTGAATATCATGGTTGGTTGAGTCCCTCGAGACCATGATGATTCGGAGGCCGAACGTGACGAGAATCACAAGGAGTTGTGATTGGCAAGAGTTGCCAACCTTTTGGGCTTAGTGTAATTGGTTGAGTCCCTCGAGGTTACACTAAGATGTCAATTGGATCCCGATCCTCACTAGGAGTCTGCCGGATACTTCTGTCTCACATGTCGAGTGTCGCGTGATTCGCTAAGAAAATAGTGGGAGTACATTAAGATAGAAGTCCATATCTTAATTAGTATTTTCTGTAAAATTTGCATATTATTTATTTTTGATATATCTTGTTTTGTCAAAAATATGTCGCTCACAAACCCCCTACGTGGCATACTTGATGCCAACCATCTCACTAGTCCAAACTATACAAATTGGCTCCGTAATTTGATAATTATTCTCATGGAGGAGAAAATCGCATATGTCCTTGATACAATTCTGCTCATGTCGGAAGAAGGGGCAAGCAAGGATGAGATCGCTAGCTATGTGAAGTATATAGATGATTCCATATTGGATAAATATTACATGGTGCCTCCATTACTCCTGAGTTACAAAGGCAACATGAGAGCATGGATGCAAATTCTATCCTTCTTCATCTCCGCCAACTGTTTGAGAAATAGGGAAGAACTCAAAGATATGAGATATCTAAGAAACTCTTCCAAGCCAGAATGACAGAAGGGACATCGATTGAGAACCATGTCCTAAAGATGATAGAGTGGATCGAGAAACTCACAGGTCTAGGAATAGTCCTAGAGGATAACCTGTACGTTGATCTTATACTTCAGTCCCTACCAGATTTCTTTTCTCACTTTATCATGAATTTTAACATGAGTATGTTTGAAGTGACTCTCCCTAAGCTCTTCAATATGTTAAGGGAAGCTAAGAGTGTCATCAAGAAGGAGAAGCCAGTTCTCTATATTGGTGAGACCAAAAAGAAAAGGCCAGCAAGACCCTTAAGAAGGGCAAGGGCAAAAAAAGACAAGGTAAGGCAAAAGTTACTAAGAAATATCCGGGAAAGGATAAAGGACAATGCTTCCACTATGGCCAAGACGGACATTGGAAGAGGAATTGCAAAGACTACCTTACAGAGAAGGCGCGACAGAATCTTAGAGAAGCTTCAGGTATATTCATGATCAGTCTCCACTTGTCAGATTTTCATGATAACACATGGGTATTGGATACCGGGAGTGTTTATTATATCTATAATTCGTTGCAGGTTCTGGCAAGACCTAGGAGATTGGCTAGAGGTGAGATGGACCTCAAGATGGGCAATGGAGCAAGAGTTGCTGCAGTTGCTGTTGGAGAGGTCACCCTATATTTGTCTGGTGGAGCTATTATTGCATTAAATGCATGCTATTTTGTTCCCTCTATTATCAAAAATATTATTTATATCTCTTGTTTAACAATTAGTGGATATAAATTAGTTTTTGAGAACAATAGTTGTTCAATAATGATGGATGATGAGATCATCACTAGAGGGACCCTTATAAATGGCTTATATGTGTTAGACACTTCTCCACATATCATGAATATAAATATGTCTAAGAGGAAATGAGATAAGGTGAATAATGCATACTTATGGCGTTATAGGCTAGGTCATATACATAAGGGAAGGATTCAAAAGTTGCTGAAAGATAGATACTTAGATCCATTTGACTATGAACCTTGCCTTCGTGAGAAAATGAGTTATTTACATATGCAACTTGTGAACCTTGCCTTCGTGAGAAAATGACCAACTCTCCTTTTAGTGAAACTGGAGAGATAGCTACTGAGTTATTTAAACTCATACATAGTGATGTATGTGGTCCCATGTCGACTCAAGCTATAGGTGGTTACTCATACTTCATTACATTCACTGATGATTTCTCTAGGTATGGACACGTGTACTTAATGAAGTACAAATTTGAGGCCTTTGAGAAATTCAGGGAATATAAGAATGAGATAAAGAACCAAATTGGAAAGAGTATTAAGACTCTTTGATCAGATCGAGGAGGAGAGTACTAGAGTATGGAGTTCACCCATTTCCTCAGGGACAATGGGATTTTATCCCAGTGGACACCTCCTTATACACCTCAGCTCAATGATGTATCAGAAAGGAGGAATCGTATGCTGTTAGACATGGTGCGGTCAATGATGAGTTTCACTAACCTACCCGTCTCATTCTGGGGGTGCGCCCTAAAGACTGCAGCTTACCTTCTGAATAGAGTTCCATCAAAGTCGGTAATGCCTACACCATATGAGATATGGAAAGAAAAGAAGCTCGATCTTAAGATTGTTAAGATTTGAGGCTGTCCTACCCACGTTAGAAGACACAACCCCGATAAGTTGGAATCAAAGACAGAATCGTGCACATTTATGGGATACCCAAAGGAAACTTGTGGGTATTATTTCTATCATCCCGAGGACCGAAAGGTCTTTGTTTCCAATAGAGCTGTGTTCCTTGAGAAGAAACACATTCTTGGTGGAAACAGTGGGAGTGAGATAAAATTGAGCGAGGTTGGAGAACCTAGCTAAAGCATAATTCCAGAGCTTGAGTCTGTTTAGGTACCTAACACACAAGTTCTAACTTTACGTAGGTCTAATAGAGTATCTCACCCTCCTGAAAGATATGTGGGACATATCAGTGGAGAAGACTCTTAGGATGTTGATCCTCAAACCTACGAGGAGGCTATTATGAGTATAGACTCCGGGAAGTGGCAAGAAGCCATTAATTCTGAGATGGATTCCATGTACTCTAACAAGGTTTGGAATCTTGTGGATGCACCTGAGGGTATTGTACCCATCGGCTGCAAATGGATCTTCAAGAAGAATATCAGAGTGGATGAAAAGGTAGAGACCTATAAAGTAGGGCTAGTAGCTAAAGGATATCGTCAAAGACAAGGAGTTGACTATGACGAAACCTTTTCACTTGTAGCCATGCTTAAGTCTATTAAAATTATTTTGGTCATTGCAGTACACTTTGACTATGAGATCTGGCAGATGGATGTCAAAATGGTATTCCTCAATGGCAACCTCGAGGAAGAGATGTATATGATACAACTAGAGGGATTCGTATCCAAAGAGAGTCCAGATAAAGTATGCAGGTTGCTTAGATCCATTTATGGATTGAAGCAAGCTTTCCAAAGTTAGAACATAAGATTTGATGAGGTGATCAGATCTTATGACTTCGTTAAGAACGAAGATGAGCCTTGTGTGTACAGGAAGGTAAGTTGAAGCGTTATCACCTTCTTAGTGCTATATGTGGATGACATTCTAATTATTGGGAATGATGTAGGAATGCTCTCCACAATAAAGGCTTGGTTATCTAGAAACTTCTCCATGAAATACTTAGGGGAAGCATCCTATATTTTGGGGATCCGGATCTATAGAGATAGATCCAAAAAGATGCTTGGCTTGTCCCAGTCTATGTACATAGACTCCATTTTCACAAGGTTTAGCATGAAAAATTCCAAGAGATGTCTCATACTGACGAGACATGGAATATCACTTTCTAGGAGTATGTCCCCAAAGACTCCTGAAGAAAGGGTATACATGAATAACATATCTTATGCCTCAGCGATAGGGTCTATCATATATGTGATGCTATGTACTAGGCCTGATATAGCACATGCTCTAAGTGTCATGAGCAGGTATCAGGTAGATCTAGGTTTAGAACACTGGAAGGCAGTAAAGTGTATCCTTAAGCACTTGAGAATGACTAAGGATCTTTTACTGGTATATGGAGGAGGTAGCCTCTAGGTTGAGGGCTACACAGACTCGAGTTTTCAGTCCAACATTGATGATAGCAAGTCAAATTCAGGGGATGTTTTCACCCTGAATGGAGAAGTAGTAAGCTGAAAGAGTTCCAAGCAAGATACTACTGTTGACTCAACCACAAAGGCAGAATACATTGTTGTAGTAGAAGCAGAAAGATGAAGGGGTGTGGATGAAGAAGTTCATCAAGGATTTGGGAGTCATACCAAGTAGCGTGGAGCTGACTCCCATATATTGTGATTGCGATAGGGTGATAACTCTAACAAAGGAACTCAGGTCTTAATACAATTATTCTGAAGAGGTTCCATCTGATTAGAGTGATCATGACCTAAAAAGATATAGCAATGGAAATAGTTTCAACTGAAGATAACATTGCAGATCCACTGACAAAGCCACTAGCACAGATTATATTTGAGCGTTACAAGGGTCTGATGGGGATCAAACACATAAGTGATTGGCTTTTGGTCAAGTGGGAGATTGCTGGTTACAGGTGCCCTGCAAGCCAATCATGTGAGTGATGACACATGTGACACACTGTGTGATCTTGTTGCTTATGATTAATATAGACATATTTCACATTATATTATTTGTTACATATATATATATTATGATGTCCTTGGTTCTGTGCAATGGGAATCGGATCGTGATGAGATCACGATAATGAGATCGATTCACCTTTAAACACAGATCCCAAATAATCTCGATCATAGGTTACTCAAGAGGGACATTGAGATAATCGGATCGATTGGTGTACTATATACCTATCCATATGATGGAGGCGACTGGTCTCAACCACTTGTGTGGAGACACTAAGGATATAGTGCAGGTGCTCATTAGAGAATGAGTTCACTGATTGATCTGCTTATGGAATGTTGTATGGTTAATGATACCTAATGTCAAACAGCAATTTCATAGTCTCAGTTGTGTATTTGGTCCTTAGACTTGAGACACCAAGGATGCCTTGTATGAGTACTCCTTTCTTTGACGCCAGACTTACAGGTTTGGAAAGTTTCAGATCTGGTACAATTGATTATTGGGATTAGTAGCCAACCTTTTGAAAGTAATTGAGTGTCAATAGAGGATCATCCACTCTTGATATCACGAGAGGAATATCTCATATGTGCTTACTTAGACAAATCCCTAGCCAGGGTCATTCAGATTGAGAGAGAAGGAGTTCTCCAGTAGAATGCGAATAGAGCAAGACAAACTGATTCCATATATGACCTGACAGTACCATGCCCAATATACGATCTCTGGGATATTATTTGCATGAGAGATTATAGATACATGGTAACTGTGGATAAACAGATCTGATGGATTTGATCCCCCTGTACCGTTTGGGGACTATTACATAGTGACCTAGTATGTCCATAGTCGATAAGTCGAGTGAATTTCACTATATCAGAAGGAGTTCTGATGGGAGTGACTCACGGCCAGTTCGATATCGGGCCTAGAAGGTCACACACATATAGTGGATGCTTCAGCGAATAGAGGATTGGATGAAAATCCAATTAGCCCCTATTCTCATTAGATGAGACCCTATGTTGATGGGCTCCTTAATTAAGGCCCAATTATAGGCCTAAGGAGATTATTGGATAAAGATCCAATAATTCAAAGTTAGTGGGTTATTAGATGAAGATTCAATACCCACTAAGGAGGGAGCCCTAGGGTTTTGGTGGCTCTCTATAAATAGGAGGGGAGACTCATGGTTGATAGGCTGCAGCTTTAGCCACCACCTCCTATTCTCCTCCCTCCCTCTGCACAAGAGTTACGAGATCAGATTTGAGGAGTTTCGCTGTAGAGATCCATCGTATGGATACCACTAGAGAGGAGGACGTTTGACCTCCTTCATCTTCTCCATCCGGATCTGGAATACAGGGATATACGATCTCCCTAGGTAAAATCAATCTCTCACACATCGTGGTTTTACGATTTTGTATTTTTTCTTGCGACCCCAATCTTTGCATGATGATTTGATCTGCGTGGGAAACCGTTTTATGTTTTGATTTTTGTTGCACATATGATGCACCCGCTGAGATTTCCCAACACTCCTAATATGTCGTGTCACACACATATATATATATATATCTATATCACATGTAAATATATATACATATATCTAGTAGGTGTACAACACATCACATATGCAGCGGGCGGCTACTGCCCCTACGGGCGATCGCTTGCGGGCTAGCCCTGGCAGCATCCAGCCGCCCCCTTATAGAGGGCCTTAGGCGTAGTTGGTTGCCCCTTTGTAGGGGGCCTTGGCCACAGCCGGTCGCCCTCTTGCAGGTGGCAAAGCTGTGGCCAGCCACCCTTGCAGATGGCCTAGCCATGGCCGACTGCGCCCTTTCCTCGCTGTATTTATTGTAAAAACGCAGTAAGAACTCATGGAATGATTCTATATGATTCAATATTATCACACGGAGTTTAAAACCAATCTTTCGCACAAAAACTGGCTTTGATACCACTGTTGGGAAACCTTAGCGGGAGCATTACATACGCAACGAAAATCAAAACAAAAAATCAGTTTTCCACACAGATCAAATTATCGTACAAAAGATTGGGGTCGCGAGAAAAATGTAAAAACCAAAAAACTACAATGCGTGAGAGATTGATTTTACCTAGGGAGATCGTATGTCCCTGTATTTCCATATGTGGATGGAGAGGATGAAGGAGGTCAAGCGTCCTCTCTAGCAGTATCCACAGGATGGATCTCTGCAGCGAAACTCCTCCAATCTAATCTTGTAACTCTTGCATAGAGGGAGGGAAGAGAATAGGAGGGGGTGGCTAAAGCTGTAGCCTATCAACCATGAGTCTCCCCTCCTATTTATAGAGAGCCACTAAAAATCTAGGGCTCCTGCCTTAGTGGGTATTGGATATTCATCCAATTACCCACTAACCTTGCATTATTAGATCTTTATCCAATAATCTCCTTAGGCCTCGAATTGTACCTCAACCAAGGAGCTCATCTGCATAGGGTCTCATCTAATGAAAATAGGGGCTAATTGGACCTCCATCCAATCCTCTATTCGCTGAAGCATCCACCATATGTGTATGATCCTCTAGGCCCGATACCGAGCTGGCCATGAGTCACTCCCATCAAAACTCCTTCTGATATAGTAAATTATTATCTCTATAATAATTCACTCGACTCATCGACTATGGACGTACTAGGTCACTACGCCATAGTCCCTATACGGTACAGGGGGGATCAAATCCATCGGACATGTCTGTCCATAGTTACCATATATCTATAATCCATCATCAACTAATATCCTAGAGATCATATATTGGACATGGTATTGTCAGATCACATACGAAATTAGTTTATCTTGCTCTAATCGGATTCTATTGGAGAACTTTTTCTCTCTCAATCTGAATGACCTTGGTCAGGGATTTGTTTGAGCAAGCACACATGGGATATTCCTCTCATGATACCGAGAGTGGATGATCCTCTATTGACACTCAATTTCCTTCGTAAGGTTGGCTACCAATCCCGATAACTAGCTGTACTAGATTTAGAACTTTCCAAATCTATAAGTCTGGCGTTAAAGAAATGAGTACTCATACTAGGCATCCTTGGTGTCTCAAGTCAAAGGACCAGATGCACAACTAGGACTATGAAATTATTGTCTGATATTAGGTATTATCAACCATACAACATTTCATAAGTGGATCAATCAGTGAACTCATTCTCCATGAGCACTTGTACTATATCCTTAGTGTCTCTATATGAGACCAGGCGCCTCCATCATATGGACAGGTATATAGTACATCGGTCTGTCTGGTTATCTCGATGTCACTCTCGAGTAATCTATGACCAGGATTATTTAGGATCTGTGTTTAAAGGTGAATTGATCTTATTATCGTGATCTCATCACGATCCGGTTCTCATTGCATAGAACCAAGGACATCACAATATATATGCTACAAATAATATAATATGAGAATATGCCAATATTAATCATAAGCAAAAAGATCACACAGTGTGTCGCACGCGCCATCACTCATGTGATTAACTTATAGGACACATGTAACCAGTAGTTCCAAACATGGGTCCACCTAATACTTGCTCATGACACTCAGAGCATGCGTTATATCAGGCCTGGTATATAGTATAACATACATGATAGACCCTATTGCTGAGGCATAGAGTATCTTATCCATGTCTACCCTTTATTTAGGAGTCTTTTGAGACATACTCCTTAAAAGTGATATTCCATGTCTCATTGGTATTAGATCTCTCTCGGAATTTTTCATACCAAACATTTTTATGATGATGTCTATGTACTTGTGTTGAATATCAAATTTTGATGATGAAATCAATTGATGGGTTTTATGATCTAACTTGTGTATTAGATAAATTGATGCATGATTAACAATGACAGTGAAAAGGCATTAGAATCAGATGCTGGGCCGGAGTTATGTTCGGGCATTGGGCCGAGGTTTGGATGATGCAGTGGGAGCTCACCGAGAGTTTACCAGGAGTTTACTAAGAGCAGCCGGGAGTTCGCTGGAAGATGATCGAGAGACTCGCTAGAAGTTCGTCAGAGGATGTCGGGAAGTTCACCAGGAGTTAATAAGATCAATTGACACGTTGGTCACAAATGATTGTAATTATGTAATGTGTCGTAGTTAGTATCATAAGTGAGTCCTAATTGAGTTATATTTGGATAAATCCAAATTAACTTAATTTGAGGCAACCGGGTCACTTTGGGTTAGATTTGAGCTCAAGTTGATCTCATTTCATTAACTTGAAAAGGGGTCAACAGGAGATACAAGTCGAGTATGAAAATTATACAAAAAGTATAGTTTTTGAGATTCCCGAAAGTAGTACCACTGGTGGGTGATGGTGGTAGTATTGTCATGATCAAAGCGGCACTAAGAGAGGGGTGACTTAGTGCTTATAAAAAATTTATGTCGATTTAAATACTCGCTTAATAAAAATCATATCGAAAATGCGTTTAAGCGTAAAGATGCGCGTAAGCGTAGAGAAGCGTTTAAGCATAGAGATATTTGTAAGAGTGTAAGCAAAGGTAATAGACAGTTAAATAAGAAAGCAATGAAGATGAAGAGCAAAGAAGAGGAAGCAAACCGATTTTATAGTGGTTTGGTCTCGTGACCTACTCCACTCCCGATTCCACCTCTATTGAGGTCACCGGCTTCCACTATTGATCTTCCTTCAATGGGTGAAGATCGACTACCCTTTTACAACTCTATTCTCCTTTTACAGGTTTAGAAGATAACCTTTTATAAGTCTCTAAGTTCTCCCTTAAACAAAAATTCTACATAAGATGAAAATAAGGAGAAGCTCTCAATTACAATAGTGTTTTCACAAAGTTTTGCTCTTAATTGCTTGCATACTTTCAGCAAGAATGGGTGAGGTATTTATAGGCCCCAAATAGCTTCAAAAGTGGAGCCAAAATTCAAATTCTAAGTGATCCTGAGGTGCTAGTCTCGAAGACTGCATTATGGGCGGTTCAACCGCCTAACACTGTCTGTCAAATTATGTCTGGGTGGGTCAACCGCCCAGTCTGGGAGGGTAAACTGCCGAACACATCTTCAAAGACTGTGTCATCTTGGAAACCGTTTCTTCAAAGACCGTGTCTCATCTGACCTTGGGTTACTGAAATGACTTTTATAATAAGTCCAAATCAGTCCCAATTAAGGCCTAATGGCCTCTTAATTGAGTTAGTAAAACTAACTCTTATCATGATGCTCACTATGACACTCAACATACAATCTTCATTATCCGATCGTCTCTTTGGTGAACTCCCAGTATCTTTCCGATGAACCCCAGGCGAGCTCCCGATTTCCTTCGGTGAACTCCCAACGAACTTCCAACATTCTTTCGACGAACTCCCGACAAGCTCTCGACGAACTTCCCAGCAAACTTCTGGTGAGTTCTCGGTGAGCTCCCGACAACATCATCCGAACCTCGGCCGACCTCCGGCGAACTCTCGGCGAGCTCCCACTGCGTCGTCCGAACCTTGGCCCGATGCTCGAACTTGACTCCAGCCCGACATCTAATTGTACTACCCTTTACTGTCACAATTAATCCTGCATCATTTTCTTTAACACAAGTTAGATCATAAAACCCATCAATTGATTTTATCATCAAAATCTGAGATTCAACAATCTTTCCATTTTTTATGATGACAACCAATTGAAGACGAGAGTTAACCGTAACTCCTCATATGTATATGATATATGATAAATACAACAAACTTGAATTCAAAAGCACCATCACTTTCAGGTTCAAGCATTTTTACAATTTTCATAATTTAACCATACATGATAAAATTTTTAGAGATTTATTTTCTTGGTATCACATAAAAATTTCAATCATTATATTCTCAATATAACCATGTCATCATAAAAATTTTAACTATTTCAAATATCTCAAAATATCTCTCTTATGTCATCAATTATGTCATTTCTCCCCCTTTGTCATTAATAAAAAGGAGAAATGTATAATTCATATTTGAACATTTATCACAAATATCCATCATTTGAACATTTATTATTTTTGAATATTTATAAAAAATATTCAAACATACCATTTATCATTTATCATCAATATACTATTTCTCCCCTTTTTGCCATCAAAAAGGAAAAATATTCAATAATTTTTCAAAACAAATGTTCATTATATGATAAAATTTTAAACATAACATTTATTATATGTCATCAATCATGTCGTTTCTCCCCCTTTGTTATCAAAAAAGATAAATATTCACCACATATTTGAATACTGAGTGTTCAATACATATGTCAACACATTATCATAAATATTCATTACACAAAGAAAAAAATCTAGTCCATTTCTCCCCATTAGCAAAATAAGAAGAAAAATTAGAATATAGTTTAATCCATTTCGTATCAAATTGCTTTCTGCCCATTTGTAAATAAAATAGAAGAAGAAGAAGGGGAGGGGGTGTCAAAGATCCAAAAATCATATATCTCAAAATAAAATAAATTATTAAGAGGGGGGATACATATTCATGAATCCAAGAATTATTTTAAAAGAGATCTCAAAAAGCCAAGAAATCCAAGAAGACTATAAGAACTACTCATGTATTTAAAATCATTTTATGTAAACTTCAGGCAAAAATTTAATAAATCTTAAAAATAGCAAATCATGCATTTGGATAGCTTAACATTCCTAACTCTCTTCTATTAAAGTCAAATTATTTTTTATTTAATGGTTTGGTGAATATATCAACTAATTGATGGTTAGTATCAATAAATTTTAAAGATATATCATGATTATTTACATGATCTCTAATAAAGTCTGCCTAATGTCAATATGTTTAATTCTTGAGTATTGAATAGGATTTTTAGTTAAACATATTGTACTAGTATTTTCGTATTTGATAGGAATATTTTTCAAGTGAATTCCATAATCTTCTAAGGTATTTTTCATCCAAATAACTTGTGCACAGCATACACATATACCAGCTGCTATGTACTCAGCTTCAACTATAGATAATGCAACCAAATTTTGTTTCTTGGAAGACCAAGAAACAAGAGCATGTCCTAAGAATTAGCATATTCCAGTTGTACTCTTTCTATCTATTCTACAACCTCCAAAATCGGCATCCGTATAGGCAAGCAAATCAAAGTTTTTTGACTTAGGATCCCATAAACCTAAATTAGAAATTCCTTTTAAATATCCAAATATTCGTTTAACTACTTTAAAATGAGAATATTTAGGATTAAATTGAAATCTTACACATAATCCAACACTATACATTATGTCCAGTCTAGTAACAGTTAAATACAATAAACTACCTATCATTCCTCTATATGTTTCTCGATCAAAATTTTCACCTTCATTATCCAAGTCTAATTTTGTAGAAGTGCTCATGGATGTGTTTATGACCTTAGCATTGTCCATACTAAAACGTTTTAACAAATCTAAGGTATATTTAGTTTGACTTATGAGGATACCATTATTTAATTATTTTATTTATAATCCTAAGAAAAACGTTAATTCACCCATTAGATTCATTTCAAATTCTTGGCTCATACTCTTGGCAAAAGATTCACATAAGGATTCATTTGTTGAACAAAAAATAATATCATCAACATAAATTTGAATAACTATAAAATTATTTTTAAAATACTTAAAAATAATGTGGTATCAACCTTTCCATTCAAAAAATTGTTTGAAATAAGGAAAGAGCTAAGTCTTTCATACCAAGCACTAGGGGCTTATTTCAATCCATAAAGAGCCTTAGATAGTTTAAAAACATGATTCGAAAAAAGTTCATTTTCAAAACGAGGGGGTTGTTCAACATAAATTTCTTTGGAAATGAAACCGTTAAGAAAAGCACTTTTGACATCCATTTGAAATAACTTAAATTTCTTAAAAGAGACAAAGACAAGGAAGGAGCATCCTTATGGCTTCAAGTCTAGCCACAGGAGCGAATAACTCTTCATAATCAATCATTTCTTCTTAGTTGAAACCCTTGGCCACTAATCTATCCTTGTTTCTAACCACGATACCATTTTCATCTTGCTTGTTTCTAAAGACCCATTTAGTACCAATCACTAAATGGTCATTAGGTCTAGGAACAAGCTCCCACACCTCATTTCTCTCAAATTGGTTGACCTCTTTATGCATTAAAATAACCCAAGAATCATCTTTTAGGGCTTCCTCAATGCATTTTGGTTCAATTTGAGATAAAAATATGGTATTAGCACAAAAATTCTTAAATGATGAACGAGTTTAAATACCTTTTGATGTATCTCCTATTATTAACTCCTTAGGATGAGCATCTATATACTTTCATTCCTTAGGTAAGGATTCCTTAGAAGTAGATGCATCCAAGTTGTTTTGGAGAGGAGATTTATCATTCAAATTTAAAGTATCAAAATCAAAATCAAAATCAAAATCATCATCAAAATTAATTTTCTTCAATTTGTGAACCTCACTAAAAATAATATGGATGGATTCCTCAATTACTAGAGTTCTTTTATTAAAGACACGATAAGCTTTTGAAATTGAGGAATAACCAAGAAATATGCCTTCATCGGATTTTGTAAACTTTCCTAAGGTATCTTTTTCATTCAAAATAAAATATTTACAACCAAATACTTTGAAATATGAAGTACTGGGTTTTTTTATTATTTCATAATTCATAAGGAGTTTTGGAGAGTAATGGTCTTACGAGAACCCTATTCATAACATAGCATGTCGTGTTAAAGGCTTCGGCCCAAAAATATTTGGATAGAGTATGTTTGTTTAACATGGTTCTAGCCATTTCTTGTAAGCTCCTATTTTTTCTTTCCACTACTCCATTTTGTTGTGGATTTATAGGAGTAGAGATATTATGATTATATCTATTTGAGTCACAAAAATTTTGAAAGTCATGATTTTAAAACTCACCACCATGATCACTATGTATAGATGAAATTATAAAACCCTTTTCATTTTGAACAAGTTTGTAAAATTTTGAAAAATATTTAAAAGAATCACTTTTGTGTGCCAAGAAATAGGTCCAAGCATATCTACTATAATCATCTACAATAACAAATGCATATTTGCCACCTCTTAAGCTTGTAGTATCAATTAGTCCAAATAAATCTATATGGATCAATTGAAGTGGCCTAGAGGTGCATATTTGATTTTTTGATTTGAAACTACTCTTTATTTATTTTCCTAGTTGGCATGTATCACAAACTTTGTCTTTAATGAATTGATGCTAGGCATTCCTCTTACTAGATTTTTAGTTGAGATTTGGTTTAATAGTTTCATGCTAGCATGTCCTAATCTCCTATGCCAAATCCATGCATCATCATTTAAGACCGATAAACACATTTTATTACAAAAATCATCAATGCCAATAGTATACACATTATTGCTTCTTAAGACAATCATAAAACTATTTTTGTGTGGTATTTCAATTATACAAGTAGATTCAAATTTGATAATATATTCTTTATCACACAATTGGCTAATGCTTAGTAGATTATGTTTCAAACCATCAACTAATAATACATCTTCAATCAAGAGGTTTGATTTGTTACCTAGGTTCCTTTCCCAATGAGTTTTTTTTCTTGTTATCTCCGAAGGGGAAAATCATTCATTTAGGCTAGTAAGCTTAGAGAAATGAGTTGGATCTCCGATCATATGCCTTGAACATCCACTATCAAGGTACCATTTAGTGCTTCTAGCCTTTGCTTGGAGACATACCTACAAGAAAGAGGGTTTTGGTTTAGGTACTCATTTGCCTTTGGGTTCCTCATGAAAAATTCTACCTAATTTCACTAATGGCATTGAGTTGTCTATGGTTCCTTTTGGAACCTAAATTAATTTTTTGTGGACTATGCTTTTTAAATAAACATTTATAAGTATAGTGTCCAATTCTTCCATAAAAATTATATTTATTTCTAGGTGAAACATATAATGTAGGTCTTTTAACGAAGATAGTTGGCTTTTGTTGAGTGTTACTTACAAAGCCAATTCCTTCTTTTATATGAACATGACCCTTATTAGTAAGAATCATGTTTAAGGATTTGTTACCTATTTTAAAATTTTCTAATGTCTCTTATAATGAAATATTTTCTTTCTTGAGGATATATAATTCTTCACACTTAGTGCAAGGAGCTATCCTATGTTCATCATACTCCCTTTTTAAATTTTCAAACTCACTAACTAGTGAAGCATGATCTTTCTTTGAAAATTTATACTTTTTACTAACTAATTTAAGATCATCATACAAGTCATTAAATGTATTAAATAATTCATCATAAGATAAAGAAAACTTATTTAGGTTACTTACCTTGTTGTCAAATGCCATTAAAGCGTAATTTGCAACTTCTTCGTTGTTGATTGGCTCCTTGTCTTCGAATGAACTTGAGTCATCCCAAGTAGCTTTGAGCGCCTTCTTCTTCTTTGGTTGCTTCTTCTTCTCAGGGACATTCATTTTTAAAGTGTCCTAGCTTCTTACATTTGTAATATATTATTGAGTCCTTTTTAAGTTCACTTTTGTTCTTAGCATCTTGTTTTGTCTTAGTCATTTTTAAGAATTTCTTAAATTTTCTTATAAGTGCTGCAAAGTCCTCATAATCATCATCGTCACTTAAGTTTTCTCCCAAGTGATCTTCCTTGGTTCTAAATGTTATGTCCTTTCTATTCTTTGGAAGGTTGTTCTCGAGTTCATCATGTGCTATACATGTCATTTCATAAGTCATCAAAGACCCGATTAGTTCTTCAAGCAGAAAATTATTTAGGTCCTTTGCTTCTTGTATTGCTGTTAATTTAGGATCCCAACATTTAGGAAGAGATCTATATATTTTGTTAACAAGTTCAAAATTAGAAAAAATTTTACCAAGTTGTCACGGACAATAATGTAAACAAGGCGTTCGATGAAATGCTCATGTTTGTCCGTGTCCTTCGATTTGTGTACATACCTTGTACAGCAAGTAACGGGCTTGTAGTAGACTTAGCAGCCCTAGTTGGTTTGCTTTGTGACCGATTTTGGCTTGTAAATACAAGTGTGTCTTGTAAGCACTTGTGGAGACTTCGGTCTGTAATGAATCACTATCCTTTGTGTGCAACCTTTCCGATTATGTAATATCCATAGGTGTAATTTGTATTGGCTTTATAAAGTATTTGCTTGAGTAGTTGCTTGTGGATCATGTTGGAATTGCTTCTTCTGGCCTGTTTTTCTCTTTTGTAAGTCTAAGGGACCCTAGGAGATCTCGGGAAAGGCTGACCTTTGCGGACGGACACGCATGGGCGTCGCACGGCTTAGGCAAAATCAACTAAGCCCGTGACATTGTGGTATCAGATCGGGACAAGCACATGCAGAAACACTCGTCATACAAGTGTGAGGGACCTAGCTAGGTTGAGTGGAGGACAGCCAGCACGCCCAACCGTTTGGGGGAAACAGACATTGAGATATAGGGAAAGGAGTCACTTAGAGGAGCGAGCATCCAGGTTTGGCATTCAAAGGAATGGCCAACCCTTTGCGCGAGAGGCACCACGAGGACAAAACAAGTGAAGAAGAATATATAGCGTACAAAGATTGGGATGGCTGAGTTCGAGCTATGGCTCGACGTTAGCAACCAAACTTAACGGTGCTTAAGGCAAAGCGGGGCGCTTGGTGGAAGATGAGACTGTGTAAAGTGGGATGTGTTGCTCAATGACTGTAAGAGTTGTGCAAAGCTCATAGAGGTGAGGGGAATTGCTAACTTGAAGGAGTCGGTACTCATGCAAGGGCTTGTACACGGACGATAAAGTGCTCGTGCCCATCCCAAGGTGAGATCGAAACTCGACCCCATGGAGCATCAGAACTTTCTCTTCAGTATAGAAAGGATACGTCCATAGGTGGCCGAAATGTGCAACAAGTTCGGCATGTTGCTAGACCTTGAAGGGTACAGTGGGGACTGTATTGGCGAAGGGTCGCAATCTAGTAAGTGCATTTACGGGGGCAAAACAAGGTAAGTTCGGCACGTTGCTAGATCTTGAAGTGTATAGTGGGGACTGTATTGACGAAGGGTCGCAATCTAGCAAGTGCATTTGCTGGGGCAGAATAAGGCACAAGTTGTTTGACAAGATGGAGTAGTCTAAAGGGGATGGTGGTCTCTAAAACTTCCAGCGGGAAGAATGCAAAGAAGAAAGTTGCTCCAATATGATAGATATCCAAGAGAGATAAGTCCTAGTTCTCAAGAGGGAGAATCATGTGCAACGGACCGCACATATTGAGGAAGAGTTCTTCAAGGCAATATCTCCACAAAGCTCAATGGACCGAGCAAGTGACGAGGAGTCATCACATGATCTCGAATGAGGTAATGCATTGGTGGATGCATTTTAAGATCAAGTGGGGGAGCAATCCAAGGCAACATCATATGAAGGCACCGTTAGAGTCAATGTGGAAATCGAACTCAACGGATGGCTGACCCATGGAATGGTGGATGCGAGGGCCACTATCAACTCAATGCAAATCGAGGAGTGGAGCGACTTAGGTAGAACTTGGTGAAGTATCCAAGCCGCATGAAGGGAGCCGACATAGAAGATGGAACATGGAGCGGAGGCACGGAGCTTTCCTTGGATAGAGGTCAAGGGCATGAATTCTTGTAGAGGCAAAAGTGGGATCATATCATTCCATAGGTTCTTCATTCTGATGGGGCGAACTTATCTTGCATGGTGCCAAAGACAAAGGGAGCTTTGAGGCACATGCAAGTTACCTCAGATATGCATTTGATAGAGTAACTAAGGTGATTCAACTTGCGGAAGTGAAGTTGGGATCATGATACTTTAGCACGGGGCAAGAGGATGCAGAGGCGAGTACTCTTGAAGAATATGCCACAGTGTTGTCATTCGAGTTGTTAGAAACAAATGGTGCATAGCGGAGATTGTGCTGGTGGGGGATAGAGGCCCAAGATCCAAACAATGGGGCAGCAATTCTAGCGAAGTCAGGGGACTTCAGGAGCTACTAAGCGACGGACTATCTTAGAGCTATGCTTCGTCCAGGTGTGACCCAAGAGTGGGTGGACGAAGGTGAATTGCCAAGGGAGCAAACCAAAAATCGGAGATGGCGGAGGCCCTACGAGGTGTTGGCAAAGACCACACATGGAGAAGTCGTAGTCCGAGTTCATCACACAAGAATCTGTATGCAATAGAGATGTCACTAGGAGGCGACATGGTGTAGCGGATCATGATGGAATAGTTCGTGGTAATGCAACACATGCGGTCATGTCCCGTGAGGGACACGATCATGCGGAGGTATGATCATGAGTTACTGGGAGCTCCACTTTGGTGTACAACAAAATAAGAAGAAGGGCTATGGATTCAATGAGTGAATGTCGTGGTACCGCAGAGGCGGGTCTTCATGTGTGCATTGGAGCTTGCATTGGATGAAAGCCTTAGTCATCAGCATATGGTGGCTGTATACCACCGAGGAAGAAGTCCAAGTGCAAGTACCAATGAGTCTCATAGAGGGGGACGTGATCATGTTAATGATCAGGAGCTGCTGAGAGCTCCACTTCGGTGAACAATGCAATGGCAAGAAGGGCTGTGGATTCAAGGAGTGAATGTCATGGTATCGCAGAGGCAGATATTCCGTGTGTGCGCATTGAAGCTTGCATCAGATGAAAATCTTGGTCATCAGCATATGGGGGCTATGATACCGCCGAGGGAGAAGTCAATTGTAAGTACTAGTGAGTCCTATGGAGGGGACTTGATCATACAAAGGTATGATTGGAGCGGCTAGAGAGTTAGACTACTTCAGTGCTCACATTCGCTTAAGTGAGCCAGGCAAGTCAGAGGACAAGGTCGAGTAAGCGAACGTTGCTACCAAGGAAGATAAGGAGAATAGAATCAGTGCAAGCCCTGCAACAAGATGGCAGAGACCATGCATGAGAGTTACAGTCTGTCTTTCCATCGACTAAGGAGAATTGCTAGGAGGACACAGTGGTGTTGAAGCAAGTGGTCGAAAAGGGGTGAGGAAGCGACGACAAGTCTAGTGAGACTCAACTACCCAAAAAAAAAGCAGTGTCGGTTAGAAAGGAGGTGGACTCGAAGGAGCGCCATAGTGTCATAGAGGCGGATCTACCGATCATGAAGGAAGGGATGCAGATGCAAGGCAACAGATAGTAGGGTCATGGGCTTAGCAGCGCCATGGTACCGCAGAGGCGGGACTTCCGTGGAGTCATCGATCCATTACTCACATAGAGGGAGAGCATTGGTCGTAAAAGGGGCTAAGGAGGTGGAGAATGCAGAGGTAAACTCTAAGTAGCAAGACAGGGTGGAAGGGCATAGGCCAAGGAACTTCATAAGACCGGTGTCGATGGGCTTCTCATCAAGATAGCTGAAAGCGAGGGACTTCGGGTTGATGCAGGAGTGCTCGATCAAGGAACGAAGTAGGTAGTACATGGTACTATACCTTTTCTACTCAGAGGAGTAGGTGACAAAGGTGATAGAGAATATGATATAATCCCAAAGGTGACCAAAACTATCAAAGACTTACTCCAAGTTGGGGGACTCCAAGTTGGGGTAAACATTTTGCTCTTTTTGGGCAAAACTTCTTGCATTCCAGAAGTTCAATGGCAGTGGGAAGGCGAATCACAGTAGCTAACTCAACACAAGGAGTGAAACAATTCAAGTGCTTCAGAAGTGTGAGCAAAGAGCGAGCGAATGTTAGTAACCAGCTCAACGCATGAAGTACAAACTTGAGGAGGCAGGCGAAATCGAGTAACCTTTGCCTTCTTAACTCAGGAGAATGGGCGAAACTGAGTACCCCAATTCTCTTAACTCGAGGAGGTGAGCGAAGCCAAGTAGCCTTGCCTTCTCAACTACGAAGAGAATGGGTGAAGTCGAGTAACCCAGTTCTTTTACTTATCTAGCAGAGGTGCTCTGCATAAGTTCAGTGACCCTTCAAAAAAAGCTTATGGAAGATAATAGTTGTCAAATCCTCATCATTGGTGATCAGTACTACTGAGAGTAGATTGTCCGCTTCATTTCCCAATTGAATGTCAATCGAAAGCGGGAGTGATGCGAACCTACTTAGAAGTGACAACTAAACGTGGAAGAATGATCAATGGGCAAACATTGTGGAGGAAGGACCTCAAAAACTTTAAAGTCTACAAGGTGATGCTCGTCAAAATTCCAACAAGCATCCACCTAGTTTAAACAACATGAGTATACTATGACACTGGCGCATAATAAGGTAGGTCTTTTCCTTCATCAGAAGGATCCGTGAGAACCAACAAGGATTAGCACAACTCAGCCAACCCCATACTAGATTCAGTCATTGGTGAGTTGAAGCAGCATGGTGGATCAGAGTTCGACTACTCAACAACAGTGGCGGAGAGCAGTTGGGAGCCAAAGGGGCGTGTTGTAGCCAAAGCAGAAGATTGAAGATTCAGCAAAATACGAGGAGATGCAACGTCTACAATGGCTTCAATGAGGACGTCAAAGGAATAAGTGGGGGAGAATGTCATGGACAACAATATAAGCAAGGTGTTCAATGAAATGCTCATGTTTGTTTGTGTCCTTCGATTTGTGTACATACATTGTACAGTAAGTAGCGGGCTTGCAGTAGACTTAGCATCCTTAGTTTGGTTTGCTTTGTGACTGATTTTGGCTTGTAAATATGAGTGTATCCTGTAAGCACTTGTAGGGACTTCGGTCTGTAATGGACCATTATCCTTTGTGTGCAACCTTTTCGATTTTGTAATATCCATAGGTGTAATTTGTATTGGCTTTATAAAGTATTTGCTTGAGTAGTTGCTTGTGGATCCCGTTGGAATTACTTCTTCTGGCCTGTTTTCATTTTTGTAAGTCTAAGGGACCCTAGGAGATCCAGGGGAAGGCTGACCTTTGCGGACGGACACGCATAGGTGTCGCACGGCTTAGGCAAAATCAGCGAAGCCCGTAACAAAGCGCTTTTAGACTATTGACGACATCCATAAAATGGGTGTACATTTCTCCTATGGTCTTACTTGGTTTCATGCGAAACAACTCATAGTTATGCACCAAAAGATTAATTTTTTACTCTTTAACTCGACTAGTGCCTTCAAGTGTAACTTTGGGTGTGTGCCAAATCTCATGCACAGTTTCACAAATAGAAACCCGATTAAATTCATTTTTCTCAAGAGTACAAAATAAAACATTCATCGCTTTAGCATTTAAAGAGATGTCATAATTCTATTCATTCATAGGTTTAGCATTTAAATAAAACATTCATCATTTTCAGAATCATTCTATTCATTCATAGGTTTGGAAAACTTTTCAAAACCACTTTCAACGATATGTCATAATTCAAAATCCATAGAAAGTAGAAAAATTCTCATTCGAGTTTTCCAATACATGTAATTCATCCCATTGAACATGGGAGGACGAGTGATAGAAAGTCCCTCTTGATTGCCAACAAAAGTCATCTCTCTTGGATTTTAAGCCAAATAGAGAGAAATATGGTTCTGATACCAATTGTTAGGATTAAAACGATACTAAGAGGGGGGGGGGGGGGGTGGGGCATGAATTAGTGCTTATAAAACAATTATGTCAATTTAAATACTCGCTCAATAAAAACCATATCAGAAATGTGTTTAAGCGTAAAGATGTGTGCAAGCGAAGAGAAGCGTTTAAGTGTAGAGATATTTATAAGAGTGTAAGCAAAGGTAATAGACAGTTAAATAAGAAAGTAATAAAGATAAAGTGCAAAGTAGAGGAAGTAAACTAATTTTAAAGTGGTTCGATCTCGTGACCTACTCCACTCCTGATTCCTCCTCCATTAAGGTCACCGGCTTCCACTATTGATCTTCCTTCAGTGGGTGAAGATTGACTATCCTCTTACAACTCTATTCTTCTTTTACAAGTTTAGGAGATAACCTTTACAAGTCTCTAAGCTCTCCCTTAAACAAAAATTCTACACAAGACAAAAATGAGGAGAAACTCTTAATTACCACAACGTTTTCACAAGGTTTTTGATCTTAATTGCTTGCATACTATCACCAAGAATGGGTGGGATATTTATAGGCCCCAAATGGCTTCAAAAAAGGAGTCAAAATTCAAATTCTAAGTGATCCCGATGTGCTAGTCTTGAAGATCGCTTTCTGGGCGGTTTAGTTGCCTGTCACTGTCTATCAGACTATGTCTGGGTGGTTCAACCGCCTGACATATCTTTGAAGACTGTGTCATCTTGGATATCGTGTCTCATTTGACCTTGAGTTACTGAAATGACTTTTATAATAAGTCCAAATCAGTCCCAATTAAGATCTAATGGCCTCTTAATTAAGTTAGTAAAACTAACTCTTATCATGATGCTCACTACGACACTCAACGTATAATCTTCATTGTCCGATCGTCTCTTTGGCGAACTCCCGGCATCTTTCCGATGAACTCTTAGCATGCTCCCCATTTCCTTCGGTGAACTCCTAATGAACTTCCAGCATTCTTCCAGCGAACTCCCGGCAAGTTCCTGACAACCTATCGGCGAACTCCCGATGAACTTCTTGGCAAACTTCTGGTGAGTTCTCAGTGAGCTCCCAACAACATCGTCCAAACCTCGGTCGACCTCCAGCGAACTCTCGGTGAGCTCCCAACAACATCGTCCGAACCTCGGCCCGATGCTCGAACTTGACTCCGGCCCAACATCTAATTGTACTGCCCTTTACTATCGTAGTTAATCCTGCATCATTTTCTTTAATACACAAGTTCGATTATAAAACTCATCAATTGATTTCATCATCAAAATCCAAGATTCAACAAGTACCACCTAAGCAGTGATAGTACCGCCTAGGAGGTGGTAGTATCATCGTCATTCCTATTTTTGGGGCATTTTCGACTGTAGTATCATTAGTGCTAGTGGTAGTACCGCCCGTACTTGAGATTTGCAAGATTGGTTGGATTTTGGCTCCATTTTTTTAAAGTCAATTGAGGTCTATAAATATCCCAAGTATTCTTGCCTTGGAGTGCAAGAAAGTGATAAATGCAAGAAAAGTGGTTATAATATTGCTTAAAAGTTGTGTAAAATTTGAGAGGTTCTCTTGAGTGCTTTAAAGTATAAAGTGAGTCTAAGGGAAGAGAGAAAATTTTGTAAAGGTTCCTCTCCTGAACCTATAGAAAGGAGAGAAGTGTAAGGGGTTTGATCTTCACCTGTAGAAGATCATTAGTGGACACTGGTGGGCCTCAACAAAGGAGGACTCCGACAAATAGACGTAGGTCAAGTTTTTATTGAACCACTATAAATTATGAGTCTTCTCTCCTTGTTTCATTTTAGCATTTATTAGCTAAATCAAATTTTTTTAGTCTTAAGTTTGAATCGCTTACGTATTTGATTTCAACTGAATCGCTTCTGAATTTTTTTTCTAGAGCAAGTCTTTCAAATCATCCTTTAATTAACCCTTTGCACTAATTTACCTCCCCGCATCCCCACCACCAACCCCCTCCCCCACCTCTCTTAGTGCCAACTTGATCCTAACAGTTGGTATCAGAGCGAGGTTATACTCAATTGGATTAACACCCAAGTGAGTAAAAGGCTTTGTTTTATATTAACGAGGGATCTTTTATCGCATATCTTCTCATGTTCAATGAGATGGATTACACTTATTAGAAAACTATAATGCATATCTTTTTTATTTCTATGAATTTTGATTTATGATATATTATTGAAAATGATTTTGAAAAGTCTTCCAAACTAATAAATGAATGGAATGATTTGGAAAAGAAGACTTTCTCTTTGAATGCTAAAGCGATGAACACTTTATTTTGTGTGCTTGATAAAAATGAGTTTAATTAGATTTTGTTATACTAAACTACACACGAGATTTGGCACACACCCGAAATTACACATGAAGGCATTAGTCGAGTCAAAGAGTCTAAAATTAATCTTTTAGTGTATAGCTATGAGTTGTTACTTATGAAACCAAGTGAAGCTATTGGAGATATATACACCCATTTTACAAATGTTGTCAATGGTTTAAAAGTGTTTGGTAAAAGTTTTTATAACTTTAAACTTGTTAACAATATATTAAGACCCCTTCCAAAAAGTTGGGATCTTAAAGAAATAGCAATTTAGGAAGTAAAAGACCTAAATAATTTTTCACTTGAAGAACTTATTGGATGTCTGATGACTTATGAAATGAGTTGTAAAGCTCGTGATGAACTTGAAGAACAACTTCCAAAGAATAGGAAGAATTTGGCAATGAGAACAATAGATGACTCCTCGAGTGAAATCTCAAGTGACGAGGACAATGATCTTGCACTATTAATAAGAAAACTCAAAAAAATCATGAAAAAGAATAAAAATTATTAAAATAAAAATGAACCAAAAAAGGATAATGTAATATATTTTGAATGCAAGAAGCTAAGGTATTTCAAAAGTGAATGCTCACAATTGAAGAAAAATGTACCAAACAAGAAGAGGCCTTCTCAACAACATAGGATGATTCAAGCTCATCAGATGAATAAAACACTAAAGAAGAAGTTACCAACTATGCACTCATGGCCATCCATAATGAGGTAAGTAAATATTTCGATGTTTCATTTACGTTTGATGAATTATTGAATGCATTTCATGAACTTCTTGATGAATTTAAAAAGATTAGCAAAACCTATAAATTACTTAAGAAGGAACATGCATCACTAGCTAGTAAACTTGAAAATATACATGAAGCATCATCATCACATAATTCTTGCACTAAATGTGAAACACTAGAAGAACTTAGAAAGAAAAATGTCATACTATAACAAATTTTAGAAAAAATTAAAATAAGGAATACATCTCTAAACATGATCCTTGTAAATAAGGGTCATGTTCATATGAAAGTGGTATTGGCTTGTGGGCAACACTCACCAAAAGTCGACTATCTTTGTTAGAGGACCTACATTAAGCTCTTCATTTAAACTTAAATATAATTTTTGTGGTAGACTAAGATATTTTACCTATAAGTGTTCATTTAAAAAGTATAGTTCACATAAATTAATTTAGATTCCTAAAGGAATCATAAACAATACAATGCCCTTAGTTAAATTAGGTAGAACTTTTCATGAGGGACCTAAAGTCAAACGAGTACCTATATCAAAATCACATTTCTTGTAGGTTTGTCTTCAAACAAAGGATAGGAGCACAAAATTGTCCCTTGATAGTGATACCCAAGGCACATGAGTGGAGATCTAACTTATTTTTCTAAGCTCACTAGCCTAAATGAAGGATTTGTCACCTTCGGAGACAACAACAAGGGAAAATTCATTGGGAAATGAACTATAAGTAACAAATCAAACCTTTTGATTGAAGATGTGCTATTAGTTGATGGTTTGAAACATAATCTATTAAACATTAGTCAATTGTGTGATAAAGGATACATTATTAAATTTGAATCTAATGCTTGTATAATTGAAATACCACACAAAAATAGATCTTTGATTGCCTTAAGAAATAATAATGTGTATACTATTGACATTGAAATTTTTTTTGATGAAATATGTTTTTCTGTTTTGAATGATGATACTTGGATTTGGCATAGGAGACTAGGTTATGCTAGCATGAAACTACTAAATCAAATCTCAACTAAAAATTTAGTAAGAGGATTACGTAGCACTGAGTTCGTCAAAGATAACATTGTGATGTTTGTCAAATAGTAAAGCAAATAAAAATTAGTTTTAAATCAAAACAATCAAATAAGCACCTTTAGGCCATTATAATTGATTCATATAGATTTATTTGTATCAATTGATACTACAAGCTTAAGAGGTAGCAAATACGCATTCCTCATTGTAGATGATTATAGTAGATATACTTGGACTTACTTCTTAACACACAAAAGTGATTCTTTTAAATATTTTTTAAAATTTTACAAACTTGTTCAAAACGAAAAAGGTTTCATGATTTTATCAATACGTAGTGATCATGGTAGTGAGTTTCAAAATAATGATTTTAAAACTTTTTATGAGTCAAATGGATACAACCATAATTTCTTTACTCCTAGAAAGTCACAATAAAATGAAGTAGTGGAAAGAAAAAACTAGAAGCTTACAAGAAATGGTTAGAACCATGTTAAACGAACATAGCCTACCTAAATATTTTTTTACCAAAGCCGTTAACACGACATGCTATGTTATGAATATGGTTCTTGTAAGACTATTACTCTCTAAAACTCCTTATGAATTATGGAATGGTAAAAAAATCCAATATTTTATATTTTAAGATTTTTTATTGCAAATACTTTATTTTAAATGAAAAAGATGCCTTGGAAAAATCTGATGCAAAATCCGATGAATGCATTGTTATTATCTATTCTTGTACTTCAAAAGCTTATGATGTATTTAATAAAAGAATATTAGTCATTGAAGAATCTATTCATGTCATTTTTAATGAGATTTTTGAGTTTAAGAAAATTGATTTTGATGATGATTTTAATTTTGGCACTTTAAATTTGAATAAAAATCCTCCTAAAAGCAACTTGGATGAATATACTTCTAAATCCTTACCCAAGGAATGAAAGTATGTAAATGCTCATCCTAAGGAGCATATAATAGAAGATACATCAAAAGGTGTTCAAACTCATTTTTCTTTTCAAAACTTTTATGCTAACATCGCATTTATATCTCAAATTGAACCAAAATGCATTAATAAATCCCTAAGAGATAACTCTTGAGTTATTGCAATGCATGAATAGTTAAACCAATTTGAGAGAAATGAGTTATGGGAGCTTGTTCTTAGACCTAGTGATCGTTTAGTGATTTATGTTAAATGGGCCTTCAGAAACAAGCAAGCTTAAAATGATATCATGGTTAGAAACAAGACTCGATTAATGATCAAATATTTTAACCAAGAAGAAGAGATCGATTGTAAAGAAACATTTACTACTATGGCTAGACTTGAAGCCATAAAGATGCTTCTTGCCTTTGCCTCTTTCAAGAATTTGAAGTTATTTCAAATGGATGTCAAAAGTGCTTTTCTTAATGGTTTTATTTCTGAAAAAGTTTATGTTGAACAACCCCCCGATTTTGAAAATAGTCTTTTTTGAATCATGCTTTCAAATTATCTAAGGCTCTTTATGGGTTGAAATAAGCCCCTATGGCTTGGTATGAAAGACTTAGCAATTTTCTTATTTCAAATAATTTTTTGAAATGCAAGGTTACTACCATATTATTCTTTAAGAATTTAAAAAATAATTTTCTTATTATTCAAATTTATATGGATGATATTATTTTTAGTTCTACAAATGGATCCTTATGTGAATCTTTTGCCAAAAGTATGAGCTAGGAATTTAAAATGAGCCTAATGGGTGGATTAACTTTTTTCTTAAGATTACAAATAAAATAATTAAATGATTATATTTTTATTAGTCAAACCAAGTATACCTTAGATTTATTAAAACATTTTGGTATGGATACTGCTAAGGTCATAAACATATTCATGAGTACTTCTACGAAATTAGACTTGAATAATGAATGTGAAAATTTTGATCAAAAAATATATAGAGGAATGATATGTAGTTTACTGTATTTAACTACTACTAGACTGGACATAATGTTTATTATTGGATTGTGTGCAAGGTTTCAGTCTAATCCTAAACATTCCTATTTTAAGGTAGTTAAACAAATATTTAGATATTTAAAAGGAACTTCTAATTTAGGATTAAGGTATCCTAAATCTAAAAACTTTGATTTACTTGCCTATGCAGATACCAATTTTGGAGGTTGTGGAATAAATAGAAAGAGTACAACCGACATATGTTAATTCTTATGATATGGTCTTATTTCTTGGTCTTCTAAGAAATAAATTTTGGTTATATTATCTACAGCCGAATCTCAGTACATAATAGCTGATGCATGTTGTGCATAAGTCATTTGAATAAAAAATAACTTAGAAGATTCTTAAATTTATTTAAAAAATATTCCTATCAAATGTGATAACACTAGTGTAATATGTTTAACTAAAAATCTCATTCAACACTCAAGAACTAAACATATTGACATTAGGCATCACTTTATTAGAGATCATATAAATAATCATGATATATCTTAGAAACTATTGATACTAAGCATCAATTAGCTGATATTTTCACCAAGCCATTAAATGAAGAATAATTTGACTTTATTATAAGAGAGTTAGGAATGTTAAACCATCCAAATGTTTGATTTGCTATTTTTTAGATTTCTTAAACCTTTGCTTGAAATTTGCATGAGATAATTTTAAATGCATGAGTAACTCTTACAGTCTACTCGAATTTCTCGAATTTTTGAGCTCTCTTGTAAAATGATTCTCTTTAAATTGATATTTAAAAAAGAAAAAAATGTTAAAATTGACATTTAAAAAAGGGAAAATGGGATTCTAAGCTCTTTTTGAGATGAGAATCATTTTTTGTCCTCTCTCAAAAATTATTTTGATTCATGGATTTTTTTTATCCTTGATGAATATTTTTCAATGTATCCCCCCTTAATATTTCATTTTTTTATACTAAATTTTTGGATCTTTGACACCCCCATCTTCTTTTTCTATTTTATTTACAAAGGGGGAGAAAATAATTTATCTTATTTTGACCTGGCTATACCTTCATTCAGGTCAACAAAATGAGCTCAAATTAGTCCTTAATCCCTAACTATGATAATTAAGACTAAAATAATTACAAGCAAGTAATCTTTGTTGTCCAGCACGTTAATTAAACTTTCGGCTTTGACGAATTCCCAGTGAACTCTCGGCAACCTTCCAGCGAACTCCCAGCGAGCCCCCGACAACCATCTGACAAACTCCCGGTGAACTCCCAACGAGCTCCTGACAACCTGTCGGCGAACTCCCGGTAAACTTTTGATGAACTCCCAGCGAACTCCTGACAATCTATTAATAAACTCCCAGCAAACTTCCAGTGAACTCCCAGTGAGCTCTCGCTGCATCGTCCGAAGCTTTGGCATATCCTCGATTCTTCCAGCTTGATGTCCGAACTTTGACTCTAGCCCAACATTCGATTCTTCTTTAATTGCTTTTGTCTTTTCACGATCGCAATTAGTCCTGCATCACTTTCTTCAACACAAGGGTTAGATCATAATTTCATCAATTGATTTCATCAACAAAATCTGAGATTCAACACATCCAAACCCTTGGTGTATCATGCTCTTTTTTAGTGTATTGCTCGATCCATTGGCATGTTGCCTCCCACAACATCCGATCTTGATGCAATGTCCTATTTTTTCGACCCAATACATGATCTCTAACTCCGGCCTAACGTATGATTTTACTGCTTCAATCGTTTTGGCTTTTCATGATCGAAGATAGTCCTGCATTACTTTTCTTGAATACAAATTAAATCATAAATTTATCAATTAATTTCATCATCAAAATATGATATTCAACAGTTTGATCAACATGCTAAAAGGAATGGATATTACATTAGCAGATTGAACATCATGGCAAAAATGATATGTTAAAGGAGTAGGCAATATGTCAAGGATAAGATGATAAGTCGAAGGTTCAGATGAAGGGTTGTAAGATTAAACATGCCAAAAGCTTTGATGTTGTGCCAAATAAAGTAGTCATTTTTAAGCTAAATTAAAGCCCAAGCTAGCAGCAACCTTTAGCCTTGAGTTTGGGTTGTTCAGTAGAATGCCAAACACATGACTGAAAGCTAGCTTGGTGGTGGTACCACCAAGCTAAGGTAGGGTATTGCCTGAGTCAGTGGTAATACCACTTAGGGCAATGATAGTGATGGGAATAAAATAGGAATAAACTTTGTATACAAACAAATACTAGCAGACCGTCATACATAGCGGAATCAAGCAGAAATCACAATCAGATGAACACCAAGATTTACATGGAAAACCCCTTCAACTCGAAGGGTATAAACCACGGGACAAGCCAGAGAAAATCCACTATCAAAATAATGAATATACAAATTTCAAGGCTTCTTACCCAAGCCCAAAGCAATAGCCACAAGAGAATCACAGGGATACAAGGACTATAATCCTAAGTACAATATCCAAAACGTTCCCAAGAGATCACAGTAAGAATTCACTGCAAACTGATCTAACCTGAGATTTCAATGATTGAGAATAGTCTTTTCCTGTCCTTATCTTCTTCCTTTTTCTGGATCTCTTATTTTATGGCCTCTACTGTCAATCTACAGTCTTCTTTCTCTCACCCACGTTTTCAGCCGTCGCTGCTCTCTTAATCTCAACCCTAGCCACCTAATCTAGGTTTTATGTTAATATAAGTGAGATTTTGGGCTGTGGGCTTCACTAAAGTCCATTATGGGCTGAATCTGGGTCGTCTGCCCAACAACCTCCCCCTTCAGCCCATAAGGGAGGCTGTCTCATGACTCCTCAATGTGAAGCCATGCCGACCAACTGTCAGCACATCTCCTGTCTCTCTTTCGGTAAAGCCTTTGTCAACATGTCTGCCCCATTATCATCTGTATGAATTTTCTAAAGCTGTAACTACTTCTCTTCAAACACATTTCTGAGCCAGTGATATCTGACATCTATATGCTTTGACTTGGAATGAAATGTTGGGTTCTTGCATAAATGGATAGCACTCTGGCTGTCACAATACACCACATAGATTTTTTGTTTCAGCCCCAATTCTTGTAAGAATCCTTTCATCCATAACATTTCTTTGCAAACCTCTATAGCAGCAATATATTCTGCCTCTGTGGTGGAGAGAGCAATACACCTTTGCAATCTGGACTGCCATGACACAGCTCCCCCTGCAAAAGTAAGTACAAAAACTAACGTGGACTTCCTTGTGTCAATATCTCTTGCCATATCTGTATTTGTGTAACCTGTCAATACAGGTGGTCCACCTCAAAGCTTAAACAAACTTTAGAACTTCCTCTGAGATATCTAAAAATCCACTTCACTGCTGCCCAATGCTCTTTACTTGGATTTACAAGAAATCTACTAGTAACACCCACTGTATATGCGATGTTCGGCCTCGTACATACCATTGCGTACATTAAACTTTCAACTACTGAAGCATAAAGAACATTTTGCATTTTCTCTTTCTCCTCATCACTTGACGGACTCTGATCTGAGCACAACTTGAAGTGACCTGCAAGAGGAGAACCAACTGGCTTTGCATTACTCATACTGAACCTATCCAATACCTTCTCAATGTATTTCTCCTGTGACAACCAAATCTTTCTCTTTCTTCTGTCACGAGAAATCTGCATGCCCAGTATTTGCTTTGCTAGCCCCATGTCCTTCATTGCAAAAGACTCACTCAGATCCTTCTTCAACCTGTCAATCATAGACATATCTTTTCCGAGGATAAGCATGTCATCAACATAAAGTAAGAGAATAATAAAATTCTCACTAAACCGTTTGATGTACACACAATGATCTGAAGCTGTTCTTTTATATTCATTTTTAATCATAAATGAATCAAACTTTTTATACCACTATCTTGGAGCTTGCTTCAGCCCATACAAGCTCTTCTTCAACTTGCAGACAAGATTTTCTTGACCTTTGACTTTGAAGCCTTCTGGTTACTCCATATAAATTTCCTCCTCCAAATCACCATGAAAGAAAGTTGTTTTCACATCTAACTGTTCAATCTCCAAGTCTAGGTTAGCAGCAATACCAAGAGCAACATGGATAGAAGACATTTTAACAACAGGAGAAAAAATTTCTTCAAAGTCAATACCTTTCTTTTGACCAAAGCCTTTCACAACCAATCTAGCTTTCTACTTTGGTTGAGAACAATATTCTTGAGTCTTTAACCCGAAAACTCACTTGTTCTTCAATGCCTTACTTCCCTTTGGTAGTTGCACCAAATCATATGTGTGGTTCTTCTACAGAAAATTCATCTCTTCCTGCATAGCAATAAACCACTTCTTTTTCTGCTCACTTTCAACTCTTTCTTCTTCCTGCTCAACATGTCCTCCAGGTAGATCAACATTTGGCTCTGCACCATCTTCCTGCACATCTCCCCTATCACCCTGATATACTAGAGGAATAATTGGGTCACAGTCTACAAATCCCTCTGCAGAAGTCTTAGCTGGTGCCTCCTTCTTCAAATCCTTAATGGTTTGATCATCAAATAAGACAACATCTATACTTCTGAACACCTTCTGTTTTTCTGGATCCCAAAGCCTGTAACCAAACTGATCATGTGAGTAACCAAGAAAAATACACTCTTTTGTCTTACCATCCAACTTGGACCTCTCATTGTTTGGAACATGTGCAAATACACAACAACCAAACACTCTTAAATGCCTATATGAGACATCTTTCCCTGACCATACATGCTCTGCAATATCACCATCTAGAGCTGTACATGGTGATAAGTTGATTACATCAACTGCAGTCCTCAAAGCCTCATCCCAAAACCTTTTGGGCAGCTTGCCTTGTGAAAGCATACATATGATATTTTCCATGATGGTATGGTTAATTCTCTCTGTAATTGCATTATGCTGAGGTGTACCAGGGACTGTCAACTCATGCTGGATGTCATGTGACCTGCAATAATCATTAAACAATCCTGTGTACTCACCACCATTATCTGATCTTATACATTTCAATTGTCTTTTTGTCTCCCTTTCAACTCTGGCATGAAACTCTTTGAAGACATTAATAACATGGTCTTTAGTCTTCAAAGCATAGGCCCAAACTTTCCTGAAAAAGTTATCTATAAAAGTAACAAAATAAAGTGCACCACTGATACTAGAAACATTAACAGATCTACCATGAGTTTTTGTCATCAAAGGACCACACACATCTGTATAGACACGGTCCAAGGCATGCATTTTTCTAGATAAGGCAGGACTAACAAAGGAAACTCTATGTTATTTACTAGCCAAACAATCAATACAATGGTTGAAACGTGTACCTCCGAGGTATGGTAATGCCTCTCTCTTAGAAAGTTCTTGAAGCCCTTTCTCGCTCATGTGTCTCAGTCGCCTATGCCACAACTCTATACTGAAGTCTTTCTTTGTAGCATTCAACTGCTCACCACAAGCTTTAGCCTGCAATTTGTACAATGTATGACATTTCTTCCCATTAGCTACAATAAGAGAACCCTTACTGAGCTTCCACTTCCCTTTGTGAAATCTGACATCAAAGTCTTCATCGTCCAGCCTTCCAACTAAAATTAAATTTAGTCTTAAGTCAATCACATGTCTCACATCCTTAAGCACCAACTTGCAACCAAGGTTGGTCTTTATATGGATATCTCTCATACCAATGATGTTTGCTGTGCCATAGTTGTCCATATTGACAACACCAAAATTTCCAGACCTGTAAGTAGCAAAGAACTCTCTCCGTGGTGTAGCATGATAAGAAGCACATGTATCAATTATCCACTCGAGATCCTGGCACACACAAGAAAAAATATCATTGGAAGTAGACAAAATCAAATAATTACTACCTTGTATTGTAGCTGTGATATTATCTTTTGACTCTGTATGCTCCACTTCTTTCTCCCTTTTCTTGTTCTTCTTAGGTTGCTTGCACTGATTCTTGTAATGTCCTTTCTCACTATAATTGTAGCAAACAATATCTTTCTTTGATCTTGACTTGCTTCTACCCACGTGTGAACCACTTCTATCCTTTGACTTTGACCTTCCTCTGTTCTCTGAAACAAGTGCTTGTGAATTAATCTGAGAAGTTGTTGAATTCTTTCTCCTTAACTCCTCATTCAACAAACTGCTTGTTACTTGACTCATGGTGACAATACCATCTGGTGCCGAATTACTGAGGAAAACCACCAGTGTCTCCCAACTTTCTGGCAAAGAACTGAGAAGTAACAATGCCTGCAACTCATCATCAAGAGACATTTTCATAGAGGATAACTGGTTAGTAATACTCTGCATTTCATTCAAATGTTCAGGAATAAAAGTACCCTCTTTATATTTCAAGTTTAAAAGTTTTCTGATCAGAAAAGCTTTGTTGCCAGCCATTTTTCTTTCATAAAGACCTTCTAACTTTTTCCAAAGAGAGTAAGCAGAACATTCAGTAGAAACATGGTGAAAGACACTATCATCTAGCCATTGTCGAATAAAGCCAACTGTTTTTCAATCTAACATCTTCCACTCATCATCTGTTATAGATATGGGCTTTGCACTGTCCCCTTGCAAAGATCCATACAAATCGTTGTAATACAAGAGATCTTCCATTCTTGGTTTTCATATCATCTAATTGTTTCCATTTAAACTAATCATGCGAGAAATATTACCGGCCTCCATGTTCAAATACAAAAGATTAAATACCACCAAAACCCTGCTCTGATACTAGTTGATGGGAATAAAATAGGAATAAACTTTGTATACGAATAAATACTAGCAGACCGTCACACAACGGAATCAAGCAGAAATCACAATCAGATGAACACCAAGATTTACGTGAAAAACCCCTTCAACTCGAAGGGTAAAAACTACGGGACAAAGCAAAAGAAAATCCACTATCAAAATAATGAATATACAGATCTCAAGGTTTCTTACCCAAGCCCAAAGCAATAGCCACAAGAGAATCACAGGGATACAAGGATTATAATCCTAAGCACAATATCCAAAACCTTCCCAAGAGATCACAGTAAGAATTCACTGCAAACTGATCTAACCTGAGAATTGAATGATTGAGAATAGTCTTTTCTTGTCCTTGTCTTCTTCCTTTTTCTGGATCTCTTATTTTCTGGCATCTACTGTTAATCTGCAGTCTTCTTTCTCTCACTCACGTTTTTCAGCCGCCGCTGCTCTCTTAAGCTCAACCCTAGCAACCTAATCTAGGTTTTAGGTTAATATAAGTGAGGTTTTAGGGTGTGGGCTCCACTAAAGCCCATTATGGACTGAATCTGGCCCATCTACCCAACAGATAGCACTATCTAAAATTTAAAAATTATGATGGTATGATTACTAGAGTCTAGTTTTGTGACTCAATTCAAAAATTATGATAGTAGTACTGTCCAGTGTTAATGGTAATACTATTTGTACTCTGAAATCTTAAAAATTTAAAGGGTTATTGATCTTCACCCATTAGAAGCAAGATCATCAATGAAAGCCAATGACCTTAAAGCAAGGGAAATCGGGAATAATCGGAGGTCAGGAAGATCAAATCACTATAAATTTGGTTTGCCTTTCTTTACTCGTCTTTTTTACTTGTGACATAGTATTATTAACTTTATCATAACTTATTTTTCACTCAATACTTAATTGAGTTTCTAAATATATTATTTTCTTACTTGCTCACCCCTCTCCTCTCCCCCTTCTCTTAATGCCATTAAGATCCTAACACTCTCATATCTATTATGATCTCGTTTAGTAATACATTAACAATTCTGAGTGAGATGATTAATGCATCATCATGATCTTAGTGTAGAAATGCTACCTGCTCTTCTTTAAACATGAAGTATTTTGGTTTGAGGCTCTCTTACGTAATTCTTGTGGGAGTATGTGTTGGAAATAGAAAGAAATAATGAAAATGCCCAATTGATTCATTGATCCATCGTTAATTTATACAGGTGAAGATAAGAGGATTTTCCTCAACTAACCTACGTGATTTCCTCATTCAGTTAAGGAAATCATATCTAAATCCTAACTTACTCTTATCTTCTATCATGCCCCCGCAAGATTGAGCTCCTGTAAGGACGTCGATCTTGAACTGAGGACGTTGATCTTGAATCGATGACAATGAATCCGAAGAAAGGAGCAGACGATTCTGCTAGAGCCAAATTTGACAATCCGATTAGATCGAACTATCATGCCCCCGCAAGATCAAGCTCCTATGAAGGACACAGATCTTTACCCGATGTCAAGGAGACCGCTGTGTTGTCAACCGCGGTGAAGGTCTGACAACGGTTGACTTCGGCGGAGGAGATGCTGCTACAGTTGGGGCGATCGGTAGATCTGAAGGGCAGCGAGAGAAGCGCTGCGGTCGTAGATTTACTATCGTTTGGCAGCGAGAAGGAACTTATTGCTGATGGGGTAGGGAAGGTGTCACTGCTTGTTGGTGCTGATGCGACAATGGTGGTGCACAAGGAAGATGGCCTCGTGCAGAGGAACACCTCAGTAGAGGAATTGAGAAAGCCGACGCACTAGAAGTCTCCAGCTTCGATGTCGACGAGAGACTGTCGTTTGACAGCAAAAAGCGATAGATCTAAGGAGAGGGCAGCAGTTGTGGCCGGCGAGGGCTGCAGTTGCGACTGCAATTGTTGGAGTAAGGGGGGTCGGCAGCGAGCATAGTAACTGCCGAAGGAGAAGATGAGGAAGCCGCTGTAGTGAAGGTGTGCTTCCCTTTCTTCCCTGACTTCAGGACCACAATGTTGCGGTCCCTTCTTTGGAGGTGTAGAGACGATGCAGAGAGGGATCTGCACCGAAGAGAAGCGACCGAGTTATTGCTGTGACGGCAGCAGCAGCGAGCGAACGGTGAGCCGATGGTAGGCAATAATGAGGCAGATAGTGTCGCTGATGCTAGCGATGACAACGGCAAGTGCCAGCGAGGTTGAGCGAGAGGGCTGCCAGACCAACGACGTGGACATCAATTATAGAGCGGGATCCGAATCTTCAGATCCTCGAATGAAAACGACGCTGGCGATGCTCTATTTTTTTTTTTTTTTTTTTTTTTGTCGGGAAACAAAGATCGCGGCTTTGCAGAAGAGGAGTTGACCGACAATTGCGGCTTCGCAAAAGGGCAGTCGACGGGGTGGGGATTTGCTACCGTTTGATAGCAAGAAAGAACTTGTTGTGCCCTCTCTACAAAGCACCGAGAGACAATGGGCAGTGGCCCTTACAGGTGCTCTTGGTAGAGAGAACAAAAGCTGCAGGAGGGATGATGCCGGCGAGCGGGTGTAGAAGTCATCATCTACTGCAGATGAGGTAGGAGAGATCTTCGAAGCAGAGGATGTCCGGGAGGGTGGCGACAGATGACCCCTGAGTATCTGCAGTTTTGCAGCGGGGTTGTCGACGGAGAAATAGAAGTAAAAGCTGTCATTTGACAGTGAAAAAAAAAATAATCTCTCTTATAGAGAGAGGGGCTCTGATACCATGTTGGAAATAGAAAGAAATAATGAAAATGCCCAATTGATTCATTGATCCATCGTTAATTTATATAGGTAAAGATAAGAGGATTTTCCTCAACTAACCTACATGATTTCCTCATTCAGTTAAGGAAATCATATCTAAATCCTAACTTACTCTTATCTTCTATCAGTATGTGGTGCTACCTCCTAACATGGGCCCCTCGATAATCACATCTACTTGTCACTCAAGGGATCCTCACTATCTCATGGATGTTTCTTGGACCATGTGGAGGCAGCGACTGAGGTGCCCTTTTTTAGTTAGCTATTTTATCTATTATTTCAAGCCGCAGCAATCTTTTGTATCATGCCCATGGTCTGTCTTACTGGATGCTACAAAATATATGTTAGCAGGAGCTTGTAAAGGATGAGTAGCATAAAGTAGACCCTTCTTCCTTATTTGCAAGAATACCTTAGTGTGGGAGGTGACTAGTAGAGTGAACTCCAGATGAGGGGGGGGTTAGTCTCCCCTTAGCCTATCATTACGTGATTGCTGTGAGTTGTTTGATACCGAACCCATTTCTTTCTTTGTCACCATTTTTGGCTCTAAGTTTCGTTTTTCAATGATCACAAACTCTACAACTATATACCGGTTGGCCTCTTGTAGAAATATAGAAAATGTGGGATGAGGTCATATAATGATTAAGTAGAAAAATTTTGATGGTTGAAGGCGACTGATATAAGTATTAATTAGGATAGACAAACTCAGCCTGACTTTATCATTGATGTCGTATGGTCAAGAGGGAGGTTTAGGCTTCCTTGGAAACTTGTAGCTAATAAATTTAAGCTTGAACTTCATAGCAAGTTGGCCGAAGGAAGAGATTGATTATGGAGGTAGGTTAGAGAATAATTCTCTCACTGTCCCTTTGAGAGTCATTAGAAAAGTACAACATATAAGAGAATCTATCATTCCAAACAGGGTCATTTGGAAGGTGAATGTAGCTAGATGTTTGGTGGGCTCAAACTCCCTTCGTATAGTTCTAATGTTGGCATTTGAAATCCCTTCCTCCATAATGCTCTTGACAAAGCAAGACTTTAGGTATGGATTAGTTTTGAGTTGCTTCCCTTGCTAGATCTCCTTTTTAATGTCCTCTAGCCATTGATCTATCTTGAAGAGCTAAACTCATACATTAGGAGGAAGTTCGATCGACTGGGTGACCGGCTCTTTTGGTCCTATCTCTTGGGAAAGATTATCGAGTGGACCATGAGGGAGGAGATTTGGGGGAGAGCTATTCATTTAGCATATATCGGTCATAGGAGGGTGCAATTCTACCATTAGGCTAAAGGTTGGAGCTGGTGGTGGAAGTGGAGCTAGAAAATGAGTGAGTAGAGTTGGGTGTGGTCCTTGTTGTGTCAATTGGATTAATGGTAGAAAATAAGGTGTCATGGTTGGAATATCCCTGTCGAGATTTAAACTTGCAGAGTTAGGTTGTGTAAGTTTTCAACAAGTATAGTTATGGTTTGGATCGATAAAGTTGGAGGCCGGGCAAGTGGTGGTAATAGAGCATAAGGGAGGAGTAATTCTAGATTAATCAATAAAAGAGTAAGAGATTAGGTAACTGAAAAGTGGGAGGAGTGATTCTAATCAAAAGACTAGGCTGAATTGACCTTGGGAGGATTGAGATTGGTGGGTTCACTAATAGAGCATTCGCCACGGTTGCGCTTTGACCTCCTTGTCAATTCAGCACGTTAGAGTCGCTGGGCTCATTGGACTCTTCATGATTCAACCTAGAAGGTCATGCAAAATTTTCTTGAGACATCCTAGAATACCCTCCTTCTAGTTTCAATCTATTAATACATATTTTGGTTGTTCGAACTAGAATGATGGTTTAGATCGAACTAATGTCCTTTTCAAGTCTCTATCCAGGCCAATATTCACATAATGTCATTCCTACAAGACTAAGTTAAGGGCATTCCCGACAAATGTCCTTCTAATGGTTAGGTAAGTTCAAGATTTGGACTGGTCGAACTAGTCAGGCAACAAACACTAATGAGAATTGTAAATTGTTAGGGGTGCACTTGAGTGTCCCTTTCATGGGCGAGATTTTGAAGACTATTATGCCTATGATCGTTAGTGGTTGGAAGAAAACATGTGATGTTTTTTGGGTTGAATTATAATGTCTCGCCTAACACTCATGTTGACCAACTTGGTATAAGTCATGGGCGCATTCTCTGGGCCTCATGTGCTAATCATGAATTTCATAATGTCGAAAGGTCAACAACATATTATCATGTGGTGCTAATGTGTCTCTCGATCTACCGACCATGTGTCACCGTCGCAACCCTGGTTGGCTTGTCGGCCATGTGTGGTCATGTGATGATATGCTTGTTTGTCATGTCATTCCTTACCTCTCAATAAATATTTTAATAAGTGATAAAACAAAAACATTCATGGTTGGTTCAAAGAAGACGTTGTTGCATATGAAATTTCAAAAGGAAGCCATCGCTGAAGAACAAGGATAGGACTGGAGATCAATAAAAAACCGAGAATCATCCTCGAATTATTCAATGGTCGAAGTATTTTTCAAGATGATTTATGCATGAACAAGCTGCGCCTTCCAAGTGACCTTTAGCAGTAAGTAGATCGAAGAATATATAACCTTAACTAGCACTCGTGGAAAGTGGTAATAATACAGCGATAGAAATCTTACCAAGCATTTATCCAACTTGTATAGAGTCGCAATACCTCCAGGAGTATACTACTTACTACCTGTGGCATAAGCAATTATGAAACCAAAAATTTGTAGTCAGTTACAACTTTAAAATCTTCTCATATAAATCTACAGATTGCTAAACATCTACCAGCCGCCTGTGATGTACTACTTACTACTTTGCGGCACAATACAGTCAGTGTCTATTCAAGTTAGTCGTTGAAGCTTGTGAAGCAAAGCCTTCTTCTCCACTTGGGGAAGGGCAATGAACATGAATATAGATTTGTCACCACCATCATCCTTCCTTCAAAGACGTGGAAAAGAAAGAAGATTAGAGAAAATCCAAAATCATAAATTTAATAATTTCACATATTGATTGGCAACGTCCAAAATAGAACCTTAAAGGGCTGTTGAAACTTCCTCGTTGCAAACACCACGAAAAGAGACGTTTAATATTATGGCTTTGCTCGTCGTAAAGTGAATGCGCCGAGAAACTGGTAGGTTTCCCTCATTTTATTATGGCTTACCGCCTAATCCTTTGGTTTTGCTTTCTTCTTTCTATTATTCTATTAACAGAAAAGAAGAAAGCAAAACCAAAGGACTATGCGGTAAACGCCATCTCCGACCATAGTAAATTGACTCGTAAGTTTTTAAATTCTTAAAAATTTACAAGGAAATACTGTCGATCAAATAAAATGGTATACTACCGATAAACAAAATTGCAGAAACTTGGTTAGGAGTTTAACATGAAATCAAACATTAAAAAAGTATAAACCATTATGATCAAATCAAATTTCTCCCCAACATAACACATAGGAAAGATATTCATAATACTTCAATGCATTCGATGATGATCAAAAATAAATAAATAAATAAATAAATAAAAATTGACAACCCTTAGCTTTAGTCCTAATCACTAGATTCCTTTAAATAAATTTTAGGTAGTTAGTTATTCTCACCAACTCACTTCCTCAATTCATAGCACAAATGGATAGGCTCTCACCACGTAACCTAAACAACGGTGTAAGGTCATGTAAAAACAGTGAAACTCAGGTTAAAAAAATTTGTATTTTTTAAATTTCATAAAATCATCTATGATAATATTCAAGTGATTTTTTCCCAATTTGATACTGAATCATCTTAATTTGGTCAAAAATAAAAAATCAACTTTTTAAAGGATAAATTAACCCGAAATAAGACTTTTAAAGGTCCAAAAATAGAAACACCAGTCATTTAGGCTTCATAAAATATTGTCATGGCTTCATGATTTTAATTTTGGCCAAAGAAAATTTTATAATTTCATCTTATATTGGCCAAAAATGAAAAATAAATATAATTTTTCAGGTGTTAAGGTTGAATTAATTACTTCAATTGATATTTTTAAGATTTCATAATTCTTCTGATTTTTTGGATGAAGATATATCTAAGTTACACTATGTGGTTATACCATTTTTGAGTAGCACCTCAAAAATGGTGTAAACCCATAGAAAAATAGTGCAACTCAGCTCTAAAATTTTCTTTCCTAAAACTTCATAAAATTAACTCTGATAATTTTCAAGTTATTTTGAACTGAACTGATTCTAGAATCACCTTAAATTAGCCAAAAGTTAAAAAAAAAATTAATCTTTTTAAGGGCTAACTTAACTGAAAAGTAAGATTTTTGAAGATATAAAAATAGGAAAATAGTCATTTAGGGTTCCATAGACATTTTCAATATTTCATGTAAATGTTGGCCAAAAGGCATTCTAATTTCAGATTAAATTTATCAAAAATAAAAAATAAGAAAATTTCAGATTTCATTGTTGAATTAACTGAAAATATATGTTTTAATGGTCTAAAAATGGAAAGAGTGGTCATTTAGGGCTTCACTCGACATGTCTAATATTTCATGAAAATTTTAGTAGTTTTGGATAAATATAGACTTGAGTTTCTGCTATTTTTAAATGGGTTGCACTTTTTGAATAGCATCCAAAACCTCGGGGTTCAAAAGATTTTTTTTCTCCAAAATTTAGAAAGCTTTCTTTGATAAGATTCAAATGGCTTTTGGCCAAAATTAATTTTTAGAAATTAAAAAACACAAATTCAACCTTTTCATGATTGAAATGAGTAAAAAATACGTTTTTAAATAATTAAAAACTGAAAATGATTGTCTAGTTCTTTGTCAGGCAATTCCAAGGCTTCAATAAAATTTAAGTTTTTTTAGTTATATAAAATATTTTAATAATATTATAATATTTTTATTTTATTTTATGTTCAATATTATGATTTTTATTTTATATTTTCATAATTGGTTCGTTTTTGTAATTTCAATTTGTTCGTAATTTCAAGAACAATTTTATAATTATTTTTTATTTCTGGTTGATATATATTAATTTATTTAATAGTTTAGATATTATTTATATTAATTTTATTCAGTTGAAAGTATTGGTTCAATTGAATGGATTAAAAATGAAAGAGAGATGAGGAAAAAGATATAAAATGATTGAGGGCATTTTTGTCCAATTATAAAGATGACGATGCTATGAGGAAAGAGGACAACATGGAGGCGCTATATGGGGAAAAGAAAAGGAGAAAACACGAGTCTCTATTAGAAAAACCATTCAATAATTTTATATAATTATGTTTATATAAGTATAAATAAATAAATAAATATATATATATATAATTTGATTTTTTTTAAATATTATTTATTTTGGACCGATCTGAATTGTAGGCTGATTGAACCAGTTCAATTGAATAAATGGATTCTTAAATGAGGTTGAGGAGGATTAAAATAATAATAATATATAATAATAATAATAATCGAGGATACTCTTGTCATTTTGAAGAATAGAGAAGTTACATCGAAACCATTCTACGGGAAAAAGGCAAGACTAAAATATTTCTAAAGAAATCATGCTATACTTTTTGTTTTATTTCCGATCATGAGATCGAACCAAATGCGTAGAAGGATTTAGTACCCCATTCCAATCCTGATATTTTTCAGATCTGATTCCGGCAGTCAACCATATATTCCTTACATGATTTCTAATCTTGTACCAGATCAAGAAATCGATCCACGAAAATATAACAAAATACGTATATGTAATAACGTGAAGCGTACAAGCAATTTACAGCCTTGAACTCAAATGATTCAGCTCAAAGTTGTTGACTTGGACATGGTTTTTGTTTTTTCTTTATTAACCGCCACAGCCTAATGGAAAGATAGCAGTAACCCAAACTCAGCAGAAGCATGACCAGAGACCAACTTGTCTTGATGAGTTCCAGTTTGTCTTGAGGTTCTTCTCAACCATAAAGACACAAACGAAAACCAACTTTGAACCAACATAGACAGAAATAACACCTACCTCGATTGGTACAGCCGGCCGATAAGCTCATCAAATTTTTAGATTGGCAGAGAACAAAAGAGGAGCAGAAAACCCTTCCCACAGAATTCTTTATAACCACAGAACTTGCATTACATGATGGAAGAAGTATTTCAGCTGGATTCAGCACCAGGCTTAAAGGCGGGATTTATGTTAAATAAAAGTCACACAACACCTTAGATCTTGTTTCCAGCATTGTTTTGGCACTTATATATGTCATTCAAGAGCAAAACCAGCAAAATGAACAGCCCAGTTCGTGGTAAAGGGCAATGCAGGAGCAAACCTTAGCAGCACCACCATGTCCCACCGGAGAACTGCCATGAGCACAGTTCCCATGTTCAAAACAGAGTTTTGTGCAATATGGGGGGATGTGCAAAACCAAAAGACAGGATATCTTGAAGCCTGTTGCGCGTTGGTGACATGTCTCACATGTATGGCGGCAACCCTGGAGGTGGCATTTGCTGGTAACTGTTTTCTGGACAGTTGTGTGTGGCCCTCTCAGGTGTGGCACGTTGAGTAAAACCTCCTGGCAGAGGGCTCTCACTGGGGTTGAAAGGGCCCCACCAATGCGATTCACCCTCGACAGGAATCCATGGCAGTGGGCTGATACCATCTCTACCCCATCCATAAAATCGATCAACATGTCTACCTAGGTTATCACCTTCTTGATTTCTGTTTACAGATCCAGAGACTGAGAAGCCATAGAACCCCCCTACTTCGGCTGAGGAAGGAGCTCCAACTGAGGAAACAAGGGTTACTCCCCTTGGTCTCATCCTCCTAATGGGTGTAAAAGGGGAGCTGCGGAGTGATGAGGAAAATAAGGATGGCTGATACATGTGATTGCCTAGACCACTATTGTGACCCCTAACCTCTCCTGTCATTGGTGGGCCAACTGATCCGACAAAATTGCTTCCACTGCGTGCGACAGACCTACAATTGTTAAGGACAGTGATGAAGCACCATCAAGATTATCCAATTATAGCATCTCCAGAAATAAAGACCCTACATTATACAATTCAAATGAAGAACGGGCACCTACCCATGCATGAGAGGATGGGGATGCACAAAAGATCCCAGTCTATGCTGGTTGCCAGTATCATTTCTCGACATCCTAACACCATATTGAGATGCAGACTGATCTGCATTTCCTGAGAAAGGAAAAGAAAGAGAGTGCTGTTGCTGCCAACTATGGGTTTGTGGTGGCTCGGTTGCAGGAAAACTGTGGGAGTTCATCATATCAGAAGATGACTGGCCCCCCAAGCTAACAGGATGCTGATGAAATAGACCACTATCAGGAACAGAATCGGCAGAACTCAATGGTGCAGCACGCATAGCATTAGGAAAGCCATGTAGGGCCAAGTATGGGCATATATGTGTGCTAGATGAAGAATTTGTATGGTCTTGGAACATGGAGTTACCCATGAACTCATGATCTTCAATGAAAAGGGCGAAAGGGTTAGAGGGAATAATAATTATAGAATTATGATTAAAAGCTGATGATGAAGGTATATTACTTACAAAAACTCGGGACTGATTCTGCTTCCCTGCAGGAAGAACAAATCTTTAGTTCAAACACTAATCATAATCTATATCAGGCAAAAATTATGACAAAAGAAGAATACAACATTATTTTCTATTATAACCAATAGGAAAACTTGAGCAATCATAAACTGTCACCACGAAAACTTGTTAAAATAGAAAATTCTGGACCTGAAAACTTCCCAAGAAGCTTGAAGTTTAGTTGATCTAGAATCAACCGTATCTATGGCTAAAAATTATAGGTCTTGATTTTGTTTATCCATTCATGCTACTACCACTCTGAGCTGGACTAATCCTAAAGAAAAAAAGACCACTATTTACCATATTGAAATTTCTTAACAAAGATAAATAACAGGTAGATACCTTACTGGTGGAATAGATTAAATTTAGTAATGAGTCCTGGTCTGAACTGAAATAAGTTTCTTTACTCTTCGAGTTCAAGAATCATTTCTTTTTATGCACTCTTTCTACAAGTATTTAGTTGTTATTAGTTCAAATACTAGTAAAGTTTGCTGGAAGATAACTATATTAGCTGAGTATAGAAAAATAAAAATAGATCTGTATCTAGAGTCCTAGCCTATTTAGGGGTAAGATGATGACATATATCAATATGCTGATGTAGTCAGCTGAAAAAGTTGTTAATAAAAAATGCGAGCTTGTTGAAATGGTTTCAACCAGCCAAGAAACTAGGCTCTCAGTTATTAAACCAAAAGATGATGACATATATCAATATGCTGAATGAAATGGTTTGCCTTTATGACTCCTGTTTTTCATTATGTTCTGCATTACCCTGTTTGTTTCCTATGTCCTCTGCCCTTCTGCTATTTTTCTCTTCATTCTTCAAAGTGAACAATTTTTCCCTGTTAAATATTGAAATTATAACCTTTTTGCTTCTCTAATTAACCTTGGATGTGTTTTCTTTCCAGAACAAAGCTCAACAGCTCCAGAAATTTAATTTGCCTGAAGAAGATGAAAGACAGACAAGATGAAAACAGAAGGGTCTGAAGCTTCCCTTGTTTGCCAACTCAAATTGATAAAGATTAAGACAAGGATCACAGTGCTGATAAACTGAACATGAAATAGAAGAAATCCATGAAAGTTATAGATCCTCCAAGTGAAATCACAGGCAACCAGATTGAGCAGTCTATGAATATTGAATACAACTGGATGATCATTTGTTTGGCAAAAAGACAACCAAAGCAACCAACAAACAAGGAGCTGCATTACCAGATTTAACATCCATTTCAACCAGCAGAATCTAAGAAGTTTGTCATGATCATGATAAGGACCAACATAAACGGCTTGATTTGATCAGATGTGAGACCAATGATAACAAGGTCCCAGTGTGACAAAACTGCTGAGAACTGGACAACCAAAAAATCATCGAGATGAATTTCTATATGCTGATATAGGAAGGATGAGATATGCAAAGCAGAGTGAATGGAGTAGTCCATAGTCTAACCACAGTTTGAGTATAGCTTAAATCAAGACTGTATGCTTAAAGCAAGCTTAGTTGTATGTATGAAATCGACGGTACATACCAGTCCATCCGATAATCGCTATGGGGACCAACCAATTTTGGGAGGTACACAAGAGGTGTACCACTCGATATGCCCCCTATACCGGGCGATATGATCGAAACTCAATCACTATATTGGTCCATTGGATTCCAATTGTACCGGTTCACTTGGGTCAAAATCATATGTGTCAATGGTCAATTTGAACGTTGAACCCCTTGTTTAGGTTGTTTCCCCTCTTTTAAGCCCTCCCTCCCCTCTTTCATTCCCCCTCACATTCTTTCTTCCTCTCTTTCTCAGTCACTTTCTCACTCTTTTTCTCAATTAAGCATCATAATCGGTGATTAGAGTTCATTGGAACTTCAAAAGCTTCAAGCGAAGGGATTTAAATGCATCATTTGATTGAAGCTCTCTTCAATTAAAGGTATTTATGCTCTTTCAGCATTTTAATTATCTTTTGACATAATTAGATCCTTATTAGTGTCTTATTATGAATAATGAGGTTGATTAGTGTTTTTTTCTTTTAGGTCTAATAGGCCCAGTATTATACTTTTAGGTCTAAAGTACAGGTAGTTGCTCCCCAACGATCTAAAAAAGATAAATTTGCTATCTCATCTGGCCATTTATGACTCATTTGCACTTCTCTCTGATTGAAATTGAATTCAAATTGCATTAAAATAGGATAAAAAGGTTTTATATTTTTCAGGCATTTTTCGGCTATTTACTGGTCATTTTCCCAAAACCAGCACATACCAGTGTACCAACATACTATATGCCGGTACTGACTAATACATACCAGTCTGGGCCAAGACTGGCACTGCTGGTCAGAACGAAACGGTGAACCTTGGCTTAAAGTGATTCAAGCATTTATTTTCATTTGAGGGATGTATCTTGATGTACATTTCAGAAAAGTTTTCTGAGCATTCCTAACTTTAGTTCTGATAAAATCTGGTTGCTAACCACCATCCTTTTTCTTGAATCATTAATCACCCTATACAATATGCATGTAAAGAACAATCTACAATTTTAATATCTTATATACCAGTATGATTTTCAGCAATCCGATGTATACATCCTACGCATCGATACTTTGTAACTGGCCAATTTCAAACCTTAAATACAATCACATTTTATGTTAGCAATCAAGAAACTGAGAGTAGGTTTAATTTCAATTTGGGTGTTACCACCAGCCATCGGCTATCCAAATTATTCAGATTCGTAGTTGAAGGCCTAACAAGCAATCATGCATTATTTGTGTTAAATTATCTGAGCTAAATACTAACCAAGTAGAGTTTTTTTTTTTGTCTCCTGAATTTTTTTCTTATTTAATAATATTTCCATCATGAGAAATTAGAAATAGGTTTAATGGAGAAACGAAATAGAATGGAACATGAGAAAAAATAATCCTTTTCCTGCTCCATTGGGTCAGGTGAACTATTACACTGAGAAGAGGACTTGATTCTCATCAGGCATGCATCTTCACTTTTTTCTGTCAGAATCTTAGGAAGAAACTATTTTCTACCAAACAGCACATGTACAGAATAAATATGTTCATATACAGTAGGAATGTCTACCTTACTGGCAAACGTTAAAGCTCATGCATCTAAGCAACAACTTATGAAAGTTCAACTAGTTTCGGAAATATCCAGAAAAAGGTGGAAATGTTAATTTTTATACGGGTGACTTGTTCTAATCCTTAAGGCATAACTAAGCCAAAATTTCATACCTGGCCATGCGCAGGGAAACTATCTGACCTAGCGTGATGGATCAAGAAAATACTGCACATATATTTAGCTGAATGTTTGGGCTGTTATTCTCATATTTTTCTGGTCAAAATTGGATCAGGAAAAAATGGTCTGAAATAAAAGTGGTAAAAGTTGGGGTCTGCTAAAGATGCAAAGAATTGAAAAATGATGGTTAGTTCTAATAATGCAGGTACGGAAAGTGAACCATGAAATGAAAAAAACCTAAGAATGAAAATCAGTGGCAAGTTGTGAATGACCAGAGAAGTAAGAAGCAAATCTCAACACTTGTGTGCTGTTGAAGAAATGTAGCATGAAGCTTAGAAGGATTGGTAAAGACCAAAAAAGAGGAGGATGTAATTATGTAGTGAAACACTGGTACGAAGGAAAATGCAGACAAAAAATTTGTCTAGGGAGAACATAAAAAGAGATGCATTAAGGGGAGTTTAGTTTCAAAATCATTAAATATTGACATTAAATAGGCACCAATTACTAACATCATAACAGAAAAGAAACATAGACTCAAGTGAATTTATCCTCAACTTGTCAAATAACAAGACAACTCCAGAAAGTGAAAAACTGAGCAAGTTAGATCATCTTTCATATTCTTAATAAACACTCTAGCAAACTATGAGTATGGAGGAAAAAACAAAGCAAGTGACACTAAGATCATGAGGATGTCTATTTCCAAATTAGACCATCTTTTTAGTGTATCAGATAGCCAATTCAATTATTTAAGTAAGCCTTGGTGAGCTTATCAAATAAATATAACACAACGTAGTGAAATGCCATACAAATGGATCAACCAAAAACCAGGATCACCTATGCACCATGGAAGTACAAAGCATTTCTTGAACAGTTACTATCACGATGCAATGACAACTTTTAATAAATTCAACTAACATTAGATGCAGTTCCATAGCATCATTTATGCTTCACAAATTTGCAAAACCTATATGAATTATGAAAAACCCGAATAACTCAAAAGTTAGACAACAGATAACAACAAACAGCATAACAACTTAAAAGGCACTAAGGGACCTATAGTAATGAAGAAGGGTACTAAAGATCATATGAGGTGCTAGTCATCAACCATCATCATCACATGAAGTTGCTGATGATACTGTTCTAGGTAACTAAGATGACACTATATGCACCACTATATTCAAAAGTTGATGTCTTTACAGTACATATTATGCAAGTAATACAACATTCTTGCATAAACTGTAGAAAACAAACCCAAAATTAAAATGGCTTTAATATACCCCAAACTAATGTCATTCAATTTTTTTCCAATACATGGTTTGTGTTGATTCCAGAATTGTAAATTGAACATGTTAGATTCAGTTTGAAAATTTCTTTAAAACCAATCGAACCAATTTGTGTGTACCCCTTATAATATGTGATTCTCGAACATAATGTCATTAAACTTTTTTTTATTATGTTCCTATGTCCTTCAAATCAAGGTTTGACTTACCGGTCCGAACCGATGTACCGACCTGTTGTCGGTACCAGTACCGGGTGGTATGCACAGTGCATACCACCCGGTATTAAAATATAATATAATTTTTTTAATATAATATTATATTATACAATATAATATTAAAATATTAAAATATTAAAAAAAATAGGCGACGTCGCCTCGATCTTTCTCCCCGTGCGGGGAGACGCTCCGTCTCCTCGCGCGGGAGAAAAAGCGACCGCGGGCGCGGACGACCCGGGGGCGGCGACGGCGTGCGAGCGAGGACGGCCTGCGAGTGAGGTATTCTTTCTTCTCCTCTTCTTTTTTCTTCTTTTCCTCTTCTTCTTCCCTTTTTCTTCCTCAATCGACCGCGACAGTCAATTTCTCTCTCAATCAACCGCCGACGGTCGATTCTTGGCGGAACCGCTCGGTAGCAGGTGGTCCGTGTACCGGTAACCTGACGGACCGGTATGTACCGCCCGGTATAGGCGGTACAGGTCAAAATTGCAAACCTTGCTTCAAACTGCACAGTACTAATCAGTAACTGCACAGTAAAGAGAAGAGAGAAAAAGAAGAGAGAGAAAGAAAGTTTTTGCAAGATGATCGAACGGTAAAATTTCATTAGTTTTGACCCAAATTTTATGTAGAGAATCCTTGCAACAAGCTCTACAATCTTAACGGTACTAATCTGTGGTTTACCCTTTCTGTAATGATTTTTTGATATATCCACTTAGTAAGTTTGATGTTTTCCTTTTGTGAGATTCATCTATATTGATGATGATATGTCATTAGTGAACCAAAATCTATATTCTTTATGTTATTGTGATCCTCTAGTATTCTGAAGAGAGTTTATTGTGAACCTATTATCATTATTGGTGATAGTGGAGGTTTAAGTGGACTACGGTCCTATGGTTTTTCCCGCATTGGGTTTTTCACGTTAAAAATCTGGTGTCTCACTTTGTAATTGATTTATTACTCTGTTGTGTCTCTTGTTCTAGTTAATATTTGCTTTAAGTAACAAGTTGGTAATTTTGGTGAGAAACCCATTTTGATACACAGAGTGAAAAGTATTATTTCGCATTCAATAGTTTTTCCCAACAAGTGGTATCAGAGCACAAGTTATTTGGTACAATTGTTCTTGTGTGATTGAAATGGAAGAGTCAGATGGTATGATTAAATTGAACTCATCAAATTATTCCGCTTGGAGGCGGATGATGAAAGATTTGTTCTATTGCAAAGATTTGTATAAGCTCATCAAAGTTAAAGTAAAACCTACTATTATGGATAACGAAAAATGAGAGGTACAGTATAGAAAAGTTGTTGCCTATACCAGAAGATGGATGAATATAAATTTGCACAAGCATATTTCTGATGAAACTAGAGCTGATGTTGTTTGGCAGAGGTTAGAAAATCTTTTTGCAAAGAAGACAGTAAAAAACAAAATTTCTCTCCTCAGAAGGCTGGTCAATTTAAAGTATAAAGATAGTAGTAATATTATTGAGCACATAAACCTATTTCAGAGTCTTGCAAATAAACTGGTTACTATGAAAATGATAGATGATGAGATGCAATGATTGCTACTCCTAAGCTCTTTACCAAAAAGTTGGAAAACATATGTGATGACAATTTCTAACTCCACGCCAGAGGGGACTCTAACTATAGAAATGGTTAAAGACGGTTTGCTAAATGAAGATGCTAGAAGGAAAGAACAAGGAGAATCTTCTTCAGCTGCACTTGCTATTGAAAAATAAGAACGACGTGGAAGAAATCATAGTCGGAATCCACATGGTTATAGAGGAAGATCCAAGTCTAAAAGAGATATCAAGTGTTTTCACTGCAATAGACCAGGTTATATGAAGAAAGAGTGTAGGTTCTGAAAGAGAGAACAAAATGAAATTAAGAAAAATGAGAAAGAGACTATTACAATTGCTGCTGAAGGTGATATTATTATTATTTGTGATGATGGATGTGTTAGTCTTGCAGCTCAGGACAATAACTGAGTGATTGACTCTGGTGCTTCTTTTCATGTTACTTCTCATGGTGATTTCTTCAGATCTTACACTGTTGGTGATTTTGGCAATGTCAAAATGGAAAACAGTGGTACATCTAAGATTGTGGGTATTGGAGATATTTGCTTAGAGACTAGTATCAGGAGCAAATTGATATTGAAAGATATAAGACATGTTTTAGGTATTCGTCTAAACTTGATATCTATAAGGAAACTTGATGATGAGGGATTTATGCACTATCTTGATGAAAGCAAATGGAAGCTCACCAAAGGTTCCCTAGTTGTGGCGAGAGGAATGAAACAGAACTCTTTTTATGTCATGGAGGCAAAGCTACACAAAGGGGAGATTAATGCAATCCAAAATGATGAAAGTATAGATCTTTGGCATAAAAGGCTTGCTCATATCAACGAGAGTGATTTCAAACTCTATTTGTTTTGCAAACCATAACTCTTGGAGGTGCTCTTTATTTTGTTACTTTTATTGATGACCATACTAGAAAATTTTGGGCTTTTGCTTTGAAATCTAAAGATCAGGTACTTGATGTTTTCAAAGTGTTTCATGCTAGTGTTGAAAGAGAAACAGGAAGAAAACTAAAGTGTGTTCGAGCAGATAATGGTGGTGAGTACAGTGGTCCTTTTGAGAATTATTGCAGGTTTCATAGTATCAGGCTTGAGAAGACAGTTCCTAAAACTCCTCAACAAAACAGTGTGGCAGAAAGGATGAACAGAACTATTGAAGAAAGGATTAAGTGCATGCTTTCCCATGCCAGGCTACCTAAGTTTTTTTGGGGGGAGGCTATGAGAACTACAATTGATCTGATAAATTTTTCTCCATTAGTTCCTCTGAATGATGATGTTCCAAAGAGAGTATGGAAAGGGAAAGATGTATCTTATGATCACTTGAGAGTCTTTGGGTGTAAAACATTTGTTCATATTCCTAAAGATGAGAGGTCCAAGCTTGATAATAAAGCAAAAGCATGTATTTTCTTGGGATATGATAATGAAGAGTTCGGGTACAGATTATGAGATCCAATGAACAAGAAGATTATTAGAAGCAGAGATGTCGTGTTTCTTAAAGACCAATTATTTGAAGATTATGATAATATTAAAAATCAAAATACCTCTATTTATATTCCTTGGAGTTTGGGCCCAATTCCTCCACCTATACAGTTCATGATGATTATGGGGGAGATGGACAAGAAGATGGTGGTGAGAATGTTAGTGATGATGCTCCTACAGTTGATGAAGTTGACCTAACTGAACAAACTGAGCAAGCACCTCCACCACCAAATGAGATTCCACTGAGAAGATCCACAAGAGAGTGAGGACGATCTACAAGATATCCTCCACATGAGTATGTTATACTTATTGACGGGGGTGAGCCAGAAACTTACTAAGAAGCTATTCTAAATGAGCATAAGAATGAGTGAGTTAAAGCCATGCAAGAAGAGATGAGATCCTTGCTTGAGAACCACACCTATGACTTGGTAAAGTTACCTAGAGGGAAGAAAGCTCTCAAGAATAAATGGGTTTATAAATTGAAGACGGAAAATAATAGCTCACAATAAATATATAAAGCACGACTAGTTGTGAAAGGATTCAGTCAGAAAAAGGGTATTGACTTTGAAGAAATATTTTCTCCTATGATGAACATGTCTTCTATCCGAGTAGTTCTTGGTTTAGTTGCCCGCTTGAATTTAAAAGTTGAGCAACTTAATGTGAAAACTGCATTTTTACATGGTGACTTAGAAGAATAAATTTATATGGAGCAACCAAAAGGTTTCAAAGTCAAGGGAAAAGAAAATCTAGTGTGTAAGCTTAAGAAAAGCTTATATGGACTCAAAGAGACACCTAGACAGTGGTACAAGAAGTTTGATTCCTTTATGATGAGTCAAGGGTATAATAAAACCACATATGACTATTGTGTGTTTACAAAAAAGTTTTCAAATGATGATTTCATTATTCTCCTGCTATATGTTGATGATATGCTAATTATTGGCCATAATGCTAGTAAAATTGAGAAGCTTAAGAGAGACTTAAGTAAGTCTTTTGCTATGAAAGACTTAGGATCAGCGAGACAAATACTTTGCATGAAGATTCTTCGTGATAGAAAGAATGAAAAGATTTGATTATCTCAGGAGACCTACATTGAAAAGGTTCTTGAAAGATTCAACATGAATAAAGCCAAAGCAGTTTGTTCTCCACTTGTAGGTCATTTCAAGCTGAGTTCGAAACAATGTCCTACAAGTAAGAAAGAAAAAGAAGAAATGTCCAGAGTGCCTTACTTATCTGCAGTAGGCAGTTTGATGTATGCTATGGTTTGTACTATGCCAGATAAAGCTCATGCAGTTTGAGTTGTCAACCGATTTCTCTCTAATCCTGGTAAGAAACATTGGGTAGTAGTAAAATGGATATTAAGATATCTAAGAGGTACTACCAAATTGTGTTTATGTTTTTAGCATTGGTAAACATGTGCTGGAGGGTTACACAGATGCAGACATGCCAGGTGATACTGAATCCAGGAAATTCACTTCAGGGTTCTTGATGACTTTTGTAAAGGGTGCAGTCTCTTGGCAGTCTAAGTTACAGAATTGTGTTGTTTTATCGACCATAGAAGCAGAATATATAACAATTACTGAAGCCTGTAAGGAAGCTTTATGGATGAAATAATTTTTACAGGAATAGGGTTCGAAACAAGAAAGATACACTGTTTACTGTGATAGTCAAAGTGTCATTCACCTCTCCAAGAATTCAGCATATCATTCTAGATCCAAGCATATTGATGTAAGGTATCACTGGTATGAAGGAAACACTAGTCTGAAGGAAAATGCAGACAGAAATTTGTCTAGGGAGAACATAAAAAGAGTTGCATTAAGGGGAGTTTAGTTTCAAAATCATTAAATATTGACATTAAATAGGCACCAATTACTAACATCATAACAGAAAAGAAACATAGACAAAAGTGAATTTATCTTCAACATGTCAAAAAACAAGACAACTCCAGAAAGTGAAAAACTGAGCAAGTTAGATCATCTTTCATATTCTTAATAAACACTCTAGCAAACTATGAGTATGGAGGCAAAAACAAAGCGACACTAAGATCATGAGGATGTCTATTTCCAAATTAGACCATCTTTTTAGAGTATCAGATAGCCAATTCTATTATTTAAAGTAAACCTTGGTGAGCCTATAAAATAAATATAACACAAAGTAGTGAAATGCCATACAAATGGCTCAACCAAAAACCAGTATCACCTATGCACCATGGAAGTACAAAGCATCTCTTGAACAGTTACTATATCGAGGCAATGACAACTTTTAATAAATTCAACTAACATTAGATGCAGTTCCATAGCATCGTTTATGCTTCACAAATTTGCAAAAAACTATATGAATTATAAAAAACCCAAAGAACTCAAAAGTTAGATAGACAACAGATAACAACAAACAGCATAACAACTTAAAAGGCACTAAGGGACCTATAGTAATGAAGAAGGGTACTAAAGATCATATGAGGTGCTAGTCATCAACCATCATCATCACATGAAGTTGTCAATGATATTGTTCTAGGTAACTAAGATGACATTATATGCACCACTATATTCAAAAGTTGACGTCTTTACAGTACATATTATGCAAGTAATACAACATTCTTGCATAAACTGCAGCAAACTAACCCAAAATTAAAATTGCTTTGATATACCCCAAACTAATGTCATTCAATTTTTTTCCAATACATGGTTTGTGTTGATTCCAGAATTGTAGATTGAACATGTTAGATTCAGTTTGAAATTTTCTTTAAAACCAATTGAACCAATTTGTGTGTACCCCTTATATTCTGTGATTCTCGAACATAATGTCATTAAACTATTTTTTTATTCTGTTCCTATGTCCTTCAAATAGCGAAATGCATGACACACTTTGCCACACCTAGCCTAAAGTATCTATTGTCATCCAGACTATAATACCTCTGTAGTTGTATTCAAAAATGCTAGATAACTATTATTGAAATATCACCTCCCTAAACTTTGATTCCCTTAAATATTCTCAAGCATCTACTTTTACATAGAGCGGCATGAGGTGAACAATACAAAAATTTCCAGCCAGCCTGCACATGTAAATACCAGTTAGTGCTACTGGTATTTGAAACCATGGTCACACAAACACCCTGAACACACATTTCCATTTTAACTACACACTTTATTTACAAATACGGCCATTTTCAATCTCTCTTCAGCAGGTTAAAAGTGCCAGAAATTTCACTTCAATTATATATTTCAACTCTGTATCATTGCCATGTGTTCTTGTACTGAAGTCGTTGTACCTATTATTTGGCCCTAATAGATTTAGTCTAAAACCCTACTATTAAAACTTCTTCACTGCTTAGAGCTTGTCCAACTCGTCTCAACAAATTAAATATCATTGTCAAACAAAGCAAGTCAAAAGACTTCATATTGGTTTTGCTAGCAGGTTCATCTATTACAAGTGAAATCAGGAAGACCTAATTAGCCCTTAGTTATTCTTATTGTATCCTCTACAAATTGGGTGTTGGGTCCAGCCCATAGGTGGGCTTGGACTGGATATTTGGGCATTTAGCCCAAATTTGATTTATCATTAAAAAAAAGTAAAAAGGAAAAAAAAAAAAAAAACCTAATCTTCATAGGTGAGGCGGCGCAGTTTTTGGATGTGAACAGTAACTGCACAGTACTGCACAGTAAAGAGAAGAGAGAAAAAGAAGAGAGAGAATGAAAGTTTTTGCAAGAGGATCGAACGGTAAAATTTCGTTAGTTTTGACCCAAATTTTATGTGGAGAATCCTTGCAACAAGCTGTACAATCCTAACGGTACTGATCTATGGTTTACCCTCTTTGTGATGGTTTTTTGATATATCCACTTAGTAAGTTTTGATGTTTTCCTTTTGTGAGATCTATCTATGTTGATGATGACATGCCATTAGTGAACCAAGATCTATGTTCTTGATGTTATTGCGATCCTCTAGATATTCTGGAGAGACTTTATTGTGAACATATTATCACTACTGGTGATAGTGGAGGTTTAAGTGAACTACGATCCCGTGGTTTTTCTCGCATTGGGTTTTCCACGTTAAAAATCTGGTGTCTCACTTTGTGGTTGATTTTTTATTACTTTGTTATGTATCTTGTTCTGGCTAATATTTGTTTTTAGTAACAAGTTTGTAATTTTGGTGAGAAACCAATTTTGATACACAAAGAGGGAAAAGTATTATTCTGCATTCAATAGTTTTTCTCAACATTAGGAACGCACTTGTCCTACCTACTAATTCACAAGATATTATTAACTGTTTTACCTCGTATAATTTCTAACGAGGTCATCGTTTCAGGTACTGGAGCTGTTTCGGTACCGATACATATTGGTCAATACCGGTGTACCATATGTCAACACATACAAGTACGTACCCATGTTTCGGAGAGGAAGAAAAAGAAGAGGAAGGCATGGTGAAGATGAAGAAGAAAAGGAGACAGTAGAGGAAGAGGAAGCAAAAGGGAGGAAGCTGAAGGAGGAGAAGCGGTGTACCCATAGGCAGTTGTGCATGATGGAGGTGTACAGCGTAGGCAGCTGTACACGACGAGCGTGTGTGGTGACGTGCGTGGCACAGGTGTTGCGCGCTAATGTTGTGTGGCATGCACGAGAAGATTAGAGTTATCACATGACCCGTTGTTATCCTTTTTATATGGGCATACAAGAGCGAGTGTGATCCACGTAGCGGTTCATGCCTGGAATGGTACATACCATATGTTTAGTAGCAGTTAGGGCGAAACATCATTCATTGACTTTTAGTGTATCATTTCTCCAGAAATAGTCAGACTTGCTATTTCACCAACATTATTAATACCGCACTATTCACATAACTAATCACTTTAGCAATCTTCTTGAGAATTTTTTCCTTTCACATACTTATCTCTAAAGCTTCTAAATGTATTACTCATATAACTCTTCACAAATAACATGCCCAGTTGCCATACCTGCTATTTCACTACTCTATTCAATGCTGCACGATTCATGTAACTAATCACATTATTAAACTCCTTGAGAATCTTTTCCTTTCACACACACATCTGTAGAGACCCTCTCTCATAAAGATTTTTAAGTAGATTGAAACAATGGCATCTTCCTTTTTTTATCTATGTTATTGGTTTTGGAACTTGTGGCTTTGATGTTATTGTTGTTGTATTAAATAAAGGGTTATAGTTATGTTCTTTGATATTTTTTTAGGAAAAACCAAACTTATTTTTTATGTATAAATGCTTAATATGGTTTATCACATGCTTAATAAGTACCTACAAATCAGGGTTTTTAATACTTGGCAGTATGTACCAGTTTGCCAGTTGACCGGCATGTGGACTGCCCGCTACCGGGCAGTATGAAGTATTTGGCTGCGGCGAGGCGAGGCGAGGAAGAAGAGAGCATTCGAAGAAGAGGGAGAAGCATCAAAGAAGAGGGAGAAGCATCGAGAAAGAGGACCACGAAGTCACCGATGCGCCGTCACCAACGTCTCGATGAACCTGAGCCCATCAAACCTTGGTGCGGACTTGTCTTCCACGCCCTTTCTCGATCCCGATCGGCACCGCCCTCCCTCGACGATCCCGATCCAGGTGATGGTGGTGAGGAGAATCGTACCTCTTTGGAGGAGGAGCTGGAGGCGCAAGGATTGGAGGAGGAGGCGAGAGCAACGGAAGAGGCGGCCGCAAGGAAGGCGACAAAGACCCCGACCTTCTTCATCTCTGAACTGTCACGAACGATCGTCGCGCACCCGCAACATCTTCACTCAACGAACCATTTGTCGCTTTTGCATGCTTGTATAGATGTTTGGTAGCCTATTTTGTGTTAGTTTTGTGGTTTTGCTTGAGAAATGTAAGCGAAAACAGTTTGTAACGCTGAAGTGTGATCGCTCACCATGTTGGGCCAAAGCTACCCAAAACAGCTATGTTTTCACGTGCCACGGCCTGATTTATGCAGACAGCCGTGCGGCGTGGAGTGTCAGCCATCGCAGACCCCTGGAACCCCCCAGGTGGCACAGGAGTGGATGGGGCTTCGGTATATTGTCGGGCATTGAACATTCTTCACAAGTAGAACTTGTCTTCGGGCTAGCACCCGATGATCAGTCGTTTGTGGACTTACGACTATGCGTACTACCTCCTAAAGTCCTAGGTCTCTCCTTCCTCTCTTTTCAATCTTGCACTCAAGATGTTTGTTGAATTGCTTGTAAAGCTTCTCTCTTCGCGAGACGTGGGGACTTGTCCGCCTCTCGCTTTCAAACTAACCAACTTGCTCTTTTATAGGTCCTTCGGGACCTGCACGAGGTTGCAACTAGGTTGACCCATTGCGGATGGATAACGCACAGGCGTTTCATAACTTAGGCAATCCCAGCTAAGTCTGAAACATTGGCATAAGGGTGCTTCATGACCTGGGCAATTTCAGCTAAGTCCGTGACTTTGCCACAAGAGTGTCGCACGACTTAGGCAATTTCAACTAAGACCGTGACATTGTGGTGTCAGAGAGGGCAAACAATTCGAGCAAACAGCGAAGAAGTTTTGTAATCTCGCCATGGGGAAGCATCGTGACAAATCGAGCAAGATGGGACAAGCTGGACCATTGCCCAAAGCAGTCGCAGGTGGGCTGCAAGTGCAAACCCGTTCTCAAGTTGTTGGAGTCGCTCATAAGGAACGTGACAACGAACAAGACTAGTAAGAAGTTGGGTATTCACCGCGAGCAAAATAGGCACAATTTGGAGCACCAACCAGGAAAAGAAACCACAAGGAGAGACTTACAATGGTGGAGACCCGCCTTGATGTTCTTGAAGTGAGTTTGGAGGAACTCTATCAAGGCCAACGAAGGCTCCTCGAGGTAGAGACATAGCAAGAAGAAGCTGAATCTCGGACCGACACGGTTGAGCCCCTAGTTCGATCGACTGACGAAAGACACCAAAGACTCCATATAACATCTATACGAAGTTGTGGCAGAACTCACATCCAGGGTGGCAATGCTCACAAGGACATTGATATCGGGGAAGGGAGAAAGAGGAATGGATTCGAAAAAAAAGAAATCGAGAGTCGAGTTGTATTTATTGGAACAAGTCTTTTGGATTTAAAAGAAATAAACTTAAGATAAAACTTGCATAAAATCGATAAATAGTTCACCACCAAGTTTAAAATCACAAAGGGATACAGATAGTTCACCACCCCAAGGATATTAAACAAGGATACAGAACTTTAACAAAAGACTCACCACTCAAGGAAGCATCCAAGCGATACAGAGTTTAAGAGAGAACTAAAAGAGCTTATGCCAATACCATCATATTCTAAACTCCTTTCTATCCCTAAAACACCAAAATCAGTACTAGTACATGAAACAATCCTTCATGCATAGGGAACTACGAAATTAAGTGCTTTACATCTGTTAGCTAACCCCTTTAATGTATTCCTTAGTCATGAAGAAAAGCAACATCTTCATGAACAAGCGTCGATGAGGATGTCGACAGTTTAAGTGGGGGAGAATGTCATAAACGATCGTCGCGCACCGCAACATCTTCGCTCAACAAACCGTTTGTCGCATTTGCATACTTACAAATGTTTAGCAGCCTGTTTTGCCTTAGTTTTATGTGGTTTTGCCTGAGAAATGTAAGCGAAAACAATTTGCAATGCGACCGCTCACCATGTCGAGCCAAAACTACCCAAAACAACTACATTTACGCATGCCGCGGCCTGATTTCTGCAGACCATGGTGCGACGTCGAGTGTCAGCTATCTCAGACCCCTGGAACCCCACGGGTGGCACAGGGGTGGATGGGGCTTCGGCATATTATCGGGCATTGAACATTCTTCACAAGTTGAACTTGTCTTCATGCTCGGCACCCAGTGATCGATCGTTTGTGAACTTGCGACTGTTCGTTCTACCTTCCAAAGTCCTAATTCACTCCTTCCTCTTTTTTCTCTCTTGCACTCAATGTGTTTGTTGATTGCTTGTAAAGCTTCCCTCTTCGCGAGATGTCAGGACTTGTCCGTCGCTCGCTTTCAAACTAATCAACTTGCTCTTTTACAGGTTCTTCGGGACCTGCACAAGGTTGCAACTAGGCTGACTCGTGGCGGATGGATAACACAAGGGCGTTTTATGACTTAGGCAATCCTAGCTACGTCTAAGACATGGGAGCAAGGGTGCTTCATGACTTAAGCAATTTCAGCTAAGTCAATGACTTTGTCGTAAGGGTGCCGCACGACTTAGGCAATTTCAGCTAAGTTCGTGACAAAACGATCTCCTTCGTCCACTGTCACTACACAGAGAACCTTCTGATGTCATCTTTCTTCTCCCCACCTCCTTGACGTTGAAGGCTGCAGCCGAGGCAATGAGGAGAAGGACGAGGCAAAGAAAGACGAGGCGATGACGACAAGACTAAAATTAACTTTTATATTTTTTTCTAGGCATACCGCTCAGTACACCTTGATGTATCGCTCGATACCCCGTACCATACTATATCGAGCAAAGCTCGATACATTAGTATGGTACAAACTTAAAAGCCTTGCTACAAATTATAAAAATGTTGCACTTGATTTTTGTACGCATTTTCTTCTGTATCAGTCTTAAAAGTTATTGCCTATCATAGCCAAGTCATTTTTGACAATTTTGTTGCCAACCAAAGTTGAGACTCATAAGTTTAAACCATATAAACCTATTGCACTGATAAGAACACATAAATTGTTTTAAATGCATGACTTCATGACCAACTCAATAAGGAGACTATTAGTGGTGGAACATAATGAATAAAGTAACATTTACTGCTATGGAATCTTATTATTTGATTTTACCTTTACAAAAAGCCAGAGACAAAAGAATGAACTCCTAGAGTCATCCTATCAGTTAATTTATGATCTAAACTGAACTCCAGTGATTGACCTATGTCTGAATCATGAAGATACATGGGGAAAATGGTAGGAGTCATTTAACAACGCTAAAATCTTGATGACATGCATATGATATGCACATGAATCGAGTAAATGAAGGAATGAACAACAAGAGTATGCATTACGAAACTCCACAGGTGGACAAGACCACCATGACATATGTAAAGATTTACAATGTAACTGGCATCAGTGAATATGACTAACAAATATCAATCAACTATATTCAATAATCAACATGGTACCACATATAACAGATATTAGCCTTCGATCTCATTGAATGACTGACACAAATTCAATAAGAAAGAATCAACAATTGGAGCATCAAGGATGCCAGCGAGCAATGAACAATAACTCACATTTGGTGTCATTCCCATATAAAGTGCTTAGAACATCTTGCAAAGGTGCTAAACTGAAGGTTATAGAGTTGTTGAGATTAAGATATTAGCTATTACTACACTGTAACATACAAAATAAATATTGAAGTCAACCATAAAAGAAAATTGCAGCAAACATATGTCATAAAATAAAACAAATCACATTTAAACCTTCACTAAAATATATAATATTCAAAATGATACTTAGTTAAAGTTGTAAACAGCTTACTCAAATAATGATGCCAGGTGAGTAAATCCGCGGAAAGGCCACCATTGAAATCCAAAGGGCTGCAAGAAAACATTAATACGATGTTACCAACATCTTAAAAATGTGGGATGGTAAACAAGCAAAAAGTTTAAAAGATTGAGATATACATAACATTACAAGTAAAAAGCTAGTTTGGGAATAGACAGCATTGTCATTTTCCTTCCAGCAATCACTCCATTTTCATCTACTTGAAAAATGAAAAAACCAAAACATGCAAGCTTCAGCCTAGATTTGAGCCGTAAATGAATGAAAATCATATAAAAACTTTACCAATATTTGGGTCAGAAATAAAGGAAAACTCATTGTAGGATATATCCTTGCATCCCACATAGCACTAATCCTCTAAGTTCAAAATTTCATCACAAAGTAGTTTGCTCGGGCCTAAATAGCTAGGTGCTAAACAAACTCAGGAGGTAATAAATTAGTACTGCTAAATTTTTAATTTGAACTCCACTAGTGATTCAAGGTCATCAATAATTAGAATAACCTGATAAAATCAAATGCTTAAACCCCATAATGATACCCACTTTGATTAAATATATAAAATCAGTAACATAGTGTTGAAAACTTAATTGAGGCTTGTTCCACTAAACATTTTAAGTGGAGAAACTTCATAAATGTAAAAATTGATTTGCAACTACAATGGAATAGCCTAATAGAAGTAATAATTGATAGTTAACTATGATGACTGGAAACCAATGTTTGACATACCACCAAAACGATACGAAACAGACAGTATGTACTAGTCCACCAACTAACCGGTACGCGGACCAGCCCGTTTCGGCAGCACACAGGAAAATGGCCAAGAATTGGCAGGTGCCAGTGATGTATCAGTCGATATCGTCAAAACTCACCCAAACCACTCCCAATGGTCAAATTGACCAATGGGACCTCTTTTGGGGCTTTAAATCCCCTCCTGCCCCCTCCCCTCCCACCACCACCCCTCCCCCCCCCCCCCCCCCCCCCCCCCATTTCACTCACTTTCTCACACTCTCGCTTGTGACTACGATTAGTGGCAATCAACCTATTGATTTGGATAAAAGAGGAATTCAAACTCGATATCTAGTGAAATTTCTCTCCAATTTGAAGGTAGCTAGCTTCTTTCTATGTTTTATTTATCATTTCATATACTTAGAGGTGTATTAATGCATATTTACAAAGATTAAACATGATTAAGGTCATAATGTTGCATTAGTCCCAATTAGGTCTATTGTCTTATATTTAGGGGCAAATTGGGGGCATCTGGGTTAACCACAGCCTTATGCATTTATCTATGCTTGATATACAATTAATTAAATGCAATAAAATTACCATTAACAAGCAAAAGATATTTTTGTGAAGTTCTAGCCATTTCTCAGTTTTTTTTCCTGAAAATCAATATGTACCGGCATACCAACATTCAGTATGCTGGTACCGATCAGTATGTACCGATCGCCCATGCACCAATACCATCAGTCGTGATGCAGTGGTCTTTGCTGGAAACTACAGTTTCTTGAGATAATCTATTACAATTTCTCCAGCCAGTTATTCAGTGAAGCCAAGAAACCAATATATTTAGGTTGGAACTCAATGGTAATAGTGCTGATTCAACTGTGTCGGAAGTTCAGGCTATGTTCTTAGTATTTGTGACTTTTGAGTAAATTCATCTTTGGAGCATCAATAGATCACTTGCTATTAGTCTTAGAAGTGTTATTTTGGGGAAAGCCCAAACCTTACTAAGATGGTTTTCAACTACGTCCTGAAAGTATTAGATAACCTATCAACAGAAATATGATCAGCAGGACAAGCCAACAGAGTGGTTATGTCAGCCAATTTCGTTTCTGATTTAAGTCATATAGGATGCCTAGGTGAAATGAAGTACAGTCTGGTAATGCCTAGTCCATAAGGGTCTATCATTTATTTTTTTGAGAAATGGAATGTTTGTAAGTGATCTTTGTGAGAGATCCATACCCTTGCACTATTGGTGCCATCTTCTATGTATTTTCTTTGTAGCTCAAGCCTCACTTGTTCAATTGGAATCAGTGAGCCTTGTTTCTGTCAGTTTCCAGCCAAATCCTGCTAACTTTAACCAAGTTTTTGCTTTCTAAGGAGGTTTAAAAATAATTCTATGGTTTTAATAGAACAAAAATTACAGTGTCCCTATCTGTAGTTACAATAATTGAAGATCACTTGCATCCATTTTCAATGTAGCATTGCCATATGCTATCATTATTTAGCCCTCGTCTCATCCATTACTATCCATGATTCACACAGTTTAGTGGTCCTAACTTACTTCCCCTCTATTTTCTAAACTAGAAGATTTAGCCTCAAATTATTAAGCTTTCAAAATTAATGATTTAGACCGTGGAGATCTAATAGTTGATAATTCTAACCCCCGTCAATTTATAATATAAAAACCAATTTAAATTTTTAAAAATTTTACATAAATTTCCTCTGTCTAGGCAATATTTTTTTGTCATCAACATTTTTATCCATTACTACCACCCTAAAGATGAACCTCTTGATTTGTGGATCAGATTATAAATTGATAATCTTTCGTAGGTAAATAGTCCCACAGCAACTAAGTTCTGATCCAGCATGGCAATGCACAAGGTGATGAGATATCAACCGAGTCATAGTATGAGCATGGCAGTGGCAGCGATAGTGGTAGTGAGTTGATTCGGTTCAATCGCTCTTTCACAGTGAGGCAAACCACTCTTACCAGTGCACGAGCCTTTGGCAGGAATGCCAACATGAGACAACTGAGTAACCCTCCTCTGTTGGCAGGAAAAGCAGTATTAGGCAATCAGGATACAGAAGTTTCAGTTATTTCAACAAGATACTAGCTCCTGATGTTTTTGATCTGAATCCCAAGGCATTTCAACCAACGTTTTACTTACCGGTCCGTACCGGTATACCAACATTTTGTCGGTACTGGTACAATACCAGTACCGTGGCGGTATGCACAGTGTGTACCACCCAGTATTATTAAATATAATATAATATTATATTATATTATATTAAAATATTAAAATATTAAAAATTATTAAAAAAAGAAATAAATGGGCGATGTCGCCGAGGCGACGTCACCTCGGTCTCTCTCCCAGCCCGGGGAGACGTTTCGTCTCCCCGCGCGGGGACGATAGCCGCCCGCGGGTTGCAAGGGCGGCAACGTCTCGCGGGTGACCCGCGAGCGGCAAGGGCGCGCGGGCGACGGCTCGCGGTCGACCTGCAGGCGGCGAGGGCGCGCAGGCAAGGACAGCGGCTAGGTACTTCTTTCTTCTTTTCCTCTTCTCTTTTCCCTTTTTCTTCTTCAATCGACCGCCGACGGTCGAAATCGACCGCTAACCGCCAACAGCTGAAATCAACCGCCGACCGCTCGGTAGCAGCCGGTCCGCGTACCGGTCAGCTACCGGACCGGTATGTACCGAGCGGTACGGGGCCTTACGGCTCGGTAAGGAAAACCTTGATTTCAACTACAAAGTGTGAAAAAGACACATAATGACTATGCCTACATGAAGCAGAAGAAAAGCGATATTAAAAAAGCAATTGCAAAAATGATAAGACTTTCGTGGAGTCATAGCAAATGCAACGCAAGGCCCTTACTATCATAGTATAGGATCCACCATCTGGAAGGTGTGTCCTAGCAATATAGCCTTCCACCACAAGAGAGATACATAACAGTTATCTAGATGAGCAAGCATGGTATTAGAGATTATATTGTCATTTAAGAAGCAATGGATCTCAACAGTGGTATACTGACATGAGACAGCTTATCCGAGTCCAATGGGATGAGCATCATCAAGTATCTAGTTTATTGCAATAGAATAATATTTCATAAGTATGTTGATGCTTTTGATCAAATTCATGATGCACACTACCAAGAGTGCTTAATGGACTCATCGTGGAGGAGATTGGATCATAGTATGTAAAGCAGGTGGTCACAAATAATGAGGCAGACTCCAAAAAAGCAGGCTTCACTAGTAGTACAATAGATCTATATAAAAAGCCATGGGAGATGTTACATGCATGAGTTCTTCAAATTATAATATTAATCCACAATTGACAATGAGGACTTGGTTTTCTATTGAATCATGACAATCTTTTGGTCATAGTAGGCTACTTATAAGATATGTCATTTTCGATCATATAGGTAATACATGTATCATGTAGTACTCCACGAATGATGTTTTTGTCTTATATGGTATGCAGTAGATGGTCAAATCATGCTGTCATTCACATTTGACATTTAGCAAACATAAAGTTCTTACCAATTAAGAATTGGCTCAAAATCAATCCGATGAAAACCAACCAGTTTAACCCATAACTGTTGGTACCGACTCATACTGATAAAGTACAGGTGCATCTTGTACCATACTAGTACATCCAAGGATCAATATTGGTATTGAAACAAGATTTTAATCCTTGGTCTAAAACCCATAGATTCGACCTCAATTAACACTCATGTGTTCTTCATCATGAATTGATGCATGATAAGTAATAAAATAGGTAGGAAGCAAGAGAGTAATGCATGCAAACGATAATTTTTAACACATTCAAGAAATCTAACTTTAAACTTACGAGTTCTTTTCTCACTTGAGATCAGAAGCTTGATTGGAGAAGAGAATGAAAGAACAAGAAAGGAGGCCAATTTGGAAGCTTGAAATAGATAATTTCAGCCAAAGACCATTTGGATTATTTTGACTGAGCAGTAAGCAATTATGTTCAAGCAATAGACTTACCACCCCATATGGGTGTGGTACAAGACCAATACAAGAAGGTAGACTCAGTAGTGGATTAATGAGCGTTAGGACCAGTATGTGCCTGCGCCATCCAGTTTTGCCTATTCCATGTACCAATAAATTGTTGAGCTAGTAAACAGAATTGATACATACTGCTCCAACTAATATTTAATCTCCGCCACTCAATATCTCAATACAATATTGGTCTGGAAGTTGTTGAAACCAATATAAAACTGGTCTTTGAACCCATGCTTAGAAGTAAGCAAAGAAGCATTTTTTAGGGAGGTACAGGTATATGTAGTCAATATATAGTCACTTAAGACATATTTCTGTTGGTTCACATATTTATCAATATTGTGTGCTGGTTCTTCCAGATTCTACTAAATTTTCTAGTTCACTTGCAACTCACCTTTTCTTCAAAACACCAAATATGTAGAAACAAACCAACCAAAACCAGGCATTCAGGTCATTATTGATTTGGAATGAGGCCCACTTCATGGGTAGCCTCTGAGAATCAAGGTCATAATTGTTCATCAAGGACCTTAAAATTTCACTAGCTTGATATAGCTTTAATGCTTTATCATACACTTCAAGAAAAGAGCAAGCTTAATGCATAAAGCTCCTGCCAATTACGTTTATCAGATACATTGACAAAGATCATTTTTCAAGGAGAAAAGTAAGAATGGAATTTCTATGACTTACAACTAAGCAATAATATGGTATTGTCCAAGGATTCACGTACCGATTCATACCAGTGTACCGACATTTTGTTAATACCGGTACGGTGCCAGTACCGGGTGGTACGCATAGTGCATACCGCCGGTATATTATAATATATTTATAATATACTATAATATAATATAATATTATATTATATTAATATACTGATATATTATGAAAAGAAAAGAAAAAAGGCGACGTCACCTCAATCTTTTCTCCCCGCGCGGGGAGAAAAATCGCCCGCGAGCGACCCGCGGGCGGCGATGGTGGCGACGGCTCGCGGGCGATCCGCGGTTCGCGACAACGCGCGGGCGGCGAGGGCAGCGACAGCGCACGGGCGAGGACGGCTCGAGGTACCTGCGCCCGCGGGCGGCAATGGCGGCGACGGCTCGAGGTACCTTTTCTCTTTCGGTTCTTCTTTTTCTTTCTTCTTTTCCTTTTCTTTCTTCTTTTCCTCTTCTTCTTCTTCTTCTTCCCTTCTTGATTTCTCCTCAATCGACCATCGACAGCCGAAATCGACTGTCGACGGCCGAAATCGACCGTTGACGATCGCCTTTTGGTAGTACCGCTCGGTAGTAGCCGATCCGCGTACCGGTTAACTGCCGGACCGGTACATACCGGGCGGAATGGGGCCTTACCACTCGGTACGGAAAACCTTGGTATTGTCCATGATGATGACCACTATCATCGAAGCAGACCCGACATTTACAAAAAAGGGATAAAACTAAAGGGTCGCAACCTTTAAAAACAATTTTCATAAAGAAAACATTCATTTGTCTTATCACAAAGGATTAATATAGACAGAGAAAAGAACAGGAATGTTAAGTAGCTCATCCATCAGCTTTTCAACTATAAGAAACATGAACCAAACAAGAAGTGTACATAAATGTGCTAGGATTCATCACTATGCAGCTTAAAGATGCTATTAGCAAACCAGTCATGGATGTAAGATCTGTAGATTTATTCCTTGATACAAGTATTAACACAAGAACCAAATCCTTTAACATTAGTTTATAATAAGGGAATTAATCTTCCTCCATGCATGAAACAGTCTAAGAAAACGCAATGAATAACCTTCTCAAGAAGATTGTTAATCCATATAAAACATACCAGCTCAGAGTAACCAAGATCATATATGTCCTCAGTCACCCAGCCATCAATATCAAAATCAGCAGATGAATGGTTGCCATTTGCATAAAGCCACCGACCTTTCTCAACTTTCCGACAATTTGGACATTGCATTGCTCCCTTTGCATTAAAGGCTGACCCAATGCAATCTGATTAAGTAATAGATATAAGATAATAATTAAATAACCCAACAATCGGAAAAATAACTACATAAGAGTTATTGTTTTAAAGCTTTAGCATAGGAAGTTAGAAGTGGTAAAGCATAACTGATGATTTCATTTATGTATTACAATGCATATCAACCAAAAACAACTGAAATTAGATTAGATCATACAAAGTTACAAACACCTCTGAACAAATTTCAACTTAGGACATAGGGATTTTATGATGTTGACATTGGGTCAACCATCATTTATCCATGCATTGGAACACTGCTATTGACAAACAAAAAAACAAAGTTCCATGGTCCGTCATGTAATTCTTGTGCTAATCTCAGAATAAATTATGACATACTACTTCTTGCATTAAACGATAATAATATCAAAATTTGAGCCAAAAATTGTGCAACATTAACACCACATTTTTTTCATCTCAACTAGTCAACTCTTTTAATATTTCTGTTCTTTTACCGGTAAGAATGTCATAAGGTCACAATCAGTCCAAGCTTATATGATGGGCAAATTCTCCATGTAATAACATATATTCATTATAAAAACTAAAAAATGATCTTACCTGATTTTACATTTCTTGTGATTAGTAGATTGTGGGTTCGCTTTCAATATGTATTAGAAATTTATATACTTCCCAAACTAGCTAATTTCAGTTAATCATATGGAAATGTTATAGTTGGATTTAACAGTAAGATCCAGATTTTCCTTCATATCTCTTGTATTTGTAAACCTAGTCAATAAAGGACAGATAGAACATAGAGCTCCAACCAAAGGGAATTTGTTAGCAGAGTTCGACTTACCGTACCAGTGTACCAACCGGTTGTGGGTACAATGCGTACCAAACTGTACTGATATACTAACATATAATATGGTGGGGCATACCAATGTACCAAAATGTACCACTCATACCGGTATCCTATCGAACCGGTATGTACCATCCACATCGAGCGGTATGCTATGGTACAGTGAACCTTGACTCAAACCCTTGACATCTTAATCATGGTAAAGCAACATTATCGTACCTCATTCTTAAAATAGGTTGTATGACTAAAAACATCAGTTTTTTGCTGAATTGACATTATCCTGCTCAAATATGCAAGTAATGTTTGTTACAGTAGTAGTTGGGATATTTAATTCAGGATTGAAATAGCAGGAAGCACCAAGTTCTCTTATGATCCCTTGCCTCCCTGGCTCACCCACCTTACACCCAATTACCAAGTAGGACTCCTATTCCCAAAATTTTGTGTCTGATCTCTATTCCCAAAATTTTGTGTGCACTTTTGCTAGGATGGTGCACACAATGCTTACTAAATGCAATTATAGTTTTGAATAATGTGTCTTAAACAAACTAAAAATACACACAAGCCACATAATATGTAAAAGAGGGTGGCACAGATCTTTCTTTCGCCCAATTTATATACAAGTGATGTCACCCTTCCTCTATCCTCTCTTTTTCATCATTCTCCCTCCTGATCTCCCACCCACTATCTACAAGTGAAAATCATGGCTGACAAATTATAACTTTGACCCATCTCGTTGACAATCCTCAATCAGCATTGCATGGGACCTAACAAAACAAAGCGTTGCACTGTCATTACCTCAACATTACAATATTTCATATTCTCATGGCAAAAAGTCTTCCCTTTTTTCATATTCTAAGATCCTCTTCAAATCATACAAGTACTATCAGCACTATCCTAGAGAAAGTGCTACAAGTAGTTCTTTTTTTCCAAATAAATAAGCAATTTTGAGAAGATAGAGCATCCAGACGGTGACATGACATAATTTTAATATGCCAACATGTCAAATCTAGATGAACATGATGAGAAATGGATACAGTTGTCAAACATGACTTAAGGTATTTATTACTCAATATAACAAAACTTGACATTATTTAGATTGTCAACATATGCTTGTAGACCATAACAAAGTTTTAAATTCCAGTCTAGTAACGGTTTAGGTAACAGTATGGTACCATTATATTACATGTTTTCCAGTATCATTTAATAGAGTAAAAAATGATTTGTACATGTACCTATATGGTCAGACTAGTAAATATCAGTCGGTCTGTACTGGTTTGGCCGGTTCTCAAAATCTTAGACTATAGTAAATAACAAGTAGTTAATCATTATTCTAATTTATTTACCACGAAAGAAGGCATTTTCAAATAGTACGATAAGAACTCATATTAAAAGACAGGTTCGCAATCTCGTACCATAACGGCATATCGATCAGTTATCGATACGATATGTACCAAGCTATACCGAGTGTACCAACACATGGTATACTCAGGTATTGAGTTGTACCGAGCATATCGGTCCTCTATAGGCCGATCCACAATCCGATCACAATATAAACATCTAAAATCATATTTTAACCTTATATATCATCGTGTGATAAATGTTTGAGTAGGGTTCGTCATACCGACCCATACCACTCAGTATAGGCGACACGTACCGGTCCGATAGGGGATTAGTACGAGGAATGCCCTCTACCTGGTAGCACCATAACATGGCCCTGTATCGGGCGATACGGGGCCTGTACCGAGCAATAATAATCAAAATCCAACTGTTACGCAGACACCCTCTTTCAGCTCACATCACTCTTTCAATCTCTTAAAACTCTCTCAAACTCATTCTCACTCACATCTCTCTCTCATTCTTACATTTTTCACTCTCATAAACTCAACAAAGCTATGATTTGTGGATTACATCAAATTTAGGAGGATTAAGAGGAAGATCCCCGACGATCAGAATGTGGCAAAAGGAGTCGGACAATATCGAGTCAGACTGCTCAAGAAACTAGAGACACCCAATTGTCGCAGTCTCCACCCAGCGTGCAAAGGCAAAGGCAAAGGTAGTAGCAACAGTCGCACCGTTGGAAAGAATCGAGTCGAGCGACGAAACACCTTTTCAATCGCATTTAACAACCCACTCAATCCAGTGACATGGCAGCGACGTGGACAACAGTGCCTTAACCGATGATGGCGATGATGCCAGGGAGTCGATGGTCCCGGCTACATAATTTGAGGGTGGTGAATGGATCGAAAAGAAGTATTTTACACATACCACCTGAGATTCAGATCATAGAACTCGACGAGGTACTGGTCAAGTAACTCTAAATAAAACAATAAAAAAGAACTGGGTGATAAGCCCAATTTAATAGGTTTATGATAGGACTCCAGTAGGGTTGAGTCCTAATCACCATAGAAGTAGTCAAATAAAACCCTATGAGATTGTAATAAAACCTCACCTAGCCACTTCTATCCTATAAAGAAGTGTGGTTAGGGATTAGATTGGGGCCTTAGGGTTTAGTAGCTGCCTCCCCCTTTACTGGGCTGGTCGGCTAGGGTTTCCCCCTGCTTAGGTCGGCTATAGAGCCAACCTAGCCGTCACCTATTCCCTCTAAGGCAGGTAGGCTATAGAAGGGGCAAAAGGGTAATTTTAGTTAGGCAAGCACCCCCTAGGGCTAGGGTTTGGAGCCCTATATAAGAATGTAGCCTCCACCTCTTTTATCAAGCAATTATCAATTTTATTTCAGCCTTGTGCCGAGTCTAGGAGGGAGGAACCCCTACAGCATTCCAAGGGTTGATCCCCCTCAAGGGTCAAAATCTATAGAGCTCCTTCTGGGGTTTTATCATCTGGTATCAGAGCAGCGATCTTGCTGCCCCTGTAGCCATCATCCACGCTTCCATCTTCCAAGCAATTCCCAAAATTGCTTTTGACATCACCTCCATCCACCGTCACCCACCAAGCCGCAGATCCATCAATCTGCTGTCATCCTCTGCGTTAACATCATAGATCTGGTTGAAGATCCTTACGTCATGACATTAGTGGGCTTATTCGAAGTCAAATTGGAGGCTTTCGAGACGCGTATGGATGCTAAATTACGCGCTCTCTTCGAGGAGTTTAGATTGAGCCAATCACCAAGCCCAAGAAGATCACAGCATGGAGCAAATTCTGATTGCAAAAAGAACCCATCAGAAATAAGAAGCGAGGATAAGACACGGCGGCCCTACACCTCGACGACATCGATCTCCTTTGTACAACTTCAAGAAAGGCACCTCAATCAAGATGCTCAGAGCATGAGGGCCACATCCCAACCAAAAGCATATAAACCTTCAGCACCAATCAATTACAAGAACATTGACGAAGAACTAGTGATGATCCGTCAAACCTCCACCATCCAAGAGTATCAAACCATGTTTGAAAGATTATCTAATCAGACTTATGATTGGTCTGAAAAACAGATATTGAGGACTTTTATTGAGGGCTTGAAGCGGGAGATTCAGGAAGAAGTTAAAGCGTGACAGCCGTACACACTTAAGACAGCCATCTCCTTTGCGCGACAACAAGAGGAGCGATTGAACTATGAAGCTCGGAAGACTAGAGTTGCTCCCCGACCAGCGGCACCAACTACTGTCAGTCGACCCCCTCAGCCACAGAAATTAACAAGAGAAGACCTTCATGACGGATCGACTCTCGTGATTGCGCCCACAGAAGAACCCAAACTTGAAGATACGACTCTCGAGCCCAAGGAGAAGGATACACCACAACTGGCCACCCGCACGGTCCCTACATTAGCCGGCTACACCAACCTACAAAAATTGAAGATCGAAGGGTTTCTCAGGCAACAGTCAGTCATCATCCTCATCGACGCCAGGAGCACACACAACTTCATGAGCAGTAAGGTTGCTGCCTACTTAATGCTCCAAAAAGAATATTACAACAGAGTTGAAGTCAAGGTAGCTAACGGCCAAATTCTGAAGTGCAACCAGAAGTGCCCGCGGGTAAAACTGATCCTACAGGAGCAAGATGTAGTTACTGATTTTTTCCTCCTCCCACTTGGTGGTTTTGATATAGTGCTTGGCATTGATTGGTTGTCCACGATTGGAGATGTTTTTTGAAATTTTTCGAAGCTAACCATGAAATTTTTCAGAAAAGGAAAACAGGTGATTCTACGAGGGAGCCCAGCGACTACAACCACAACAAAACACTTGGAGGGGGTACCAAAAAAAAAATTCAGTGGTTTCTCAATTCAAATTCAAGGGTTTCATGAGATTGAAGATAAGAACCCTCTCCCACAACTTGCTGAAATTTTGGGCATCTCTACCAAACCGAGCTGATTACCTCCTCTGAAGCTGTCCGACCCCCTATGCTGAACAGGCCGAAACTTCTACCAGTTGTTGCTCGGTCAAATTGCTTCCTACAACCTAAGAAGGTCGAAGATAAAAGGGTCGTCCAAAAGATGATAGAGACACGGATTGTTCGGCCATGCTTATTTCCCGCTATGACACATCCCTACATCCTTTTCCCCGAACTCACCATGGTTGCTGATCTCAGGTGACTTCCACGACTTTCCCCAGGATCGGACCACGATGCTTAAAGACTTCCTTGATAATGATCTCCAATCTACGGCCCAAGACCGCGAGAAAATTGAGCCCCTCCAGTGATGAAATCAGAAAAGGGGAAGGATCATTCGCAGGACTCAACGAAGCATGAACATCATCCCTTTCATTATAAATAAAGATGCACCACATTGGCCGAGTGGAACTATAGCCCTCACGACCACAATGTCGTCCACACCAAATAGTGGCCAAATGTTTATTATTAGAGCAGACACATCCAGAGTGGGGGTCAGCACCATCCTCATGCAAGATGATCAACAGCACGAAGAAGTGAAAATGGACCCCGAAAAAATCACCACTCCTACCCACCTCAGACTCAGATCATGCTCACACCACTGGAGATTTTATCAGAGGACAGCCCTCACTCCAAAAGAAGGCACGACTACTATTACAGAGCAACCAAGTGGCAGCCCATTGCAAGGAAGAAACTTCCCCTTGACAAACGCCGGAGCAGAAGAAAGTTTCCTGAGAAAGATCAAGTCCCCCTTCATCTCCAGCTCCACCAGCACGAAATTCAAGCCTCAAGAAAGTGGTCTCCCTATTTCTTTGGGCCTTGCAAAATTGGGGATCACATTGGGGCCTTAACCTGGAGATCAGATCCGCGCACCAGATCAAGATTACAGTTGATCCTCCAGGTCTTCCACCTCAAATGGAAATTTAAAGATGACGACTCAGCCCAAATTCTTCCAACTGACACCCAACCTGATAAGGAGCTGAAGACCTAGTTCCCTGAGTTCATAGAACCTCAGCCTTGAGAACAAGGCTGATTTTAAGAGGGTGGGTTTGATAGGGCTCCGGCAGGGTTGAGTCCTAATCACCCTAAAAGTAGTCAAATAAAACCCTATGAGATTGTAATAAAACCTCACCTAGCCACTTCTATCCTATAAAGAAGTGTGGTTAGGGTTTAAATTGGGGCCTTAGGTTTAGTAGTCGCCGCCCCCTTTACTGGGCTGGTCGGCTATAGAGCCAACCTAGCCGCCACCTGTTCCCTCTAAGGCAGGTAGGCTATAGAAGGGGCAAAAGGATAATTTTAGTTAGGCAAGCACCCCCTAGGGCTAGGGTTTGAAGCCCTATATAAGCATGTAGTCTCCATCTCTTTTTATAAAGCAATTATCAATTTTATTTCAGCCTTGTGCCGAGTCTAGGAGGAAGGAACCCCTAGCGTTCCAAGGGTTGTCCCCCCCAAGGGCCAAAATCTATAGAGCTCCTTCTGGGGTTCTATCAGTTTATCAGGCGATAAGCACTGTAACGGATTGAGACTGCCCAAAAAGGGGTGGGAGACATCTTGTTTTATGCCAGACACATAAATACCAATCAATTGTACCATTCCGAATAAATGCAATCCTTGCCCTTGAGCTCGGCAAACAGAAGGTAAAATATATTATGCAATCTCCATGAAGCAGAAAACATAATTCAGTATCATTGCAATTCTTCCCAAATATAAGTTGGTTGTTCTGTCTTTATCAGATACACGATCAATGTATACATCGAATTTGGCCATCTTCAACCTTATGGTTCTACTTGTCCAAATACTGAGACACGGAAACAGTCAGTTACTTTTTTTGACAGTCATATACTGCCCTTTCAGCTCTCTACTCAGCTACATTCTCAATTTCCATTCTTTCAAACTAAATGATATAACAACTGTTATTTACTCACAAATGAGTGAGAGAAAAACATTGTTGCCACCAGGGTTTGCAATACCGTATCATACCGCTCGGTATGGGTGGTACATACCGATCCGATGGAGGACTAGTATGCTCGGTACCTTAGCGTACCATGTGTTGGTACGCTCGATATAGCTCGGTACATATTGTACCGATAACTGATTGATACATCGGTATGGGTGCGGTATTCAAAACCTTGGTTGCCACACTTGTATCTATTGACCACATATTGATAAATTACAATAAATAAGTTCAAGGGGTAAGAGTTAGTGTTGCATAAGAAAATTTTGTTCTTTTGCGAGTCGAAAGAAATAACTTCTCCAAGGAAATAAATTATCACCCAGTTAAAATAATATTTATTAGCACTCATTCATGAAGTGCCATAGTATTTTGCTAAACATCTTTTGCCAATACTACAGGTCCATAATGTAGCTGGCTGCAAATATAATCAATCAAATTATCATAACCATAGATAATTAGTACCACATTTTATGACACAACAGGAATATTTCATGATCAAATTTTGCCTTCATAAGTTCCGATACTTATATTTATTGCTGCATAACAAGATGGAGCCAACCTTCTAATTATAACAGTTCTTTTTATCTCCATCAGACTGTGAAAAAAATAACGGCTTTCATGCAAAAGAAAGCTCTTACCAATAGAATCCATGGGTCAAAGATAACATAAACCACTTTGTATAATCAACATCAAAGTTAATTTTTGCTAGGAAAAGGTTTTGCACCTTTACTCCCACATTATTCTAGATGGTACAGGTCATTTAATCTCAAGTTCTACTACGGTAGAAGAATCCATATGAAGTGAAAGCACTTTTTCTTCTAAGTCTTTGAATTTTGGATCTCTTGTTCCGGCGACAGAAATTGGGCCCTGTATAGAAAGGTAGATAATGATTGCTATCTGTTACCAAGAACCGCAACCATTCAGCTAGCTTAGAGTTACATTCAACCAAAAATATGGATCGCATTATTGCCAGATAATCATAAGCAACTCAACCTATAAAGACTATTAAACCCAGATTAGCTCCAAAACGATGTCAATTTGTCACAAAGGAAGAATCTTTAACCTAGGGCATAATCCTCAACATCCATCAAACTGTATTTCCGATCCAAACATGACAGCAACAAATTGGGAAGTCCGCAAACAACATTCAGCAGCCACATATCCAGGCGGAGCAAGATAAATCGAAACAAAACAAAAAAAAAAAGCCGATTTTAAAAGCTGGAACTGCGACCAGCGGAGAAGAAACGGCTAGAACAGATACAGGATCAGCAAAGAAAGATCGCCATGTAGGAAAGAGGAAAAGAATTGGTTACCTAGATGGAACTCATGCCCGCATTGGAGCTTAGCGGTGGATCTCCTCCCCTTATCCGAAACCAGCTCGAGGCAAATCGAGCAAGCAGGGGCCGCCGCCGTCCCCTTCCCCACAGATGAGAAGTCCGTCTTCTCCAGATCCATCGCCTTCGAATCGCTCATCAACCCGTTCCCCCCCTCCCCCTCCCAACTGCAAATCCAAGATCGTGATTCAAAGCTCTGGGTGGCCTCGATCGATGATGCCTCTTGCTTCCACCATGATAAGACAAGCCAAAGAAAAAGAGAAGGCAAGGCGAGAGGAGAGGAGAGAGAATTAGAACGGAGGAGGAGGTATTCGGACAAATGGAAGAACCTGAAATGGAAACTCGCTTAAGATTTCGAGGATAAATATCATTGTTATTTTCGGATCTGATAATAATAATAATTATTATTATTATTATTTATTACTTAGTGCTCTTTTTCCAATAATACCCTCAACAAGCCTATCATGTTTCGCTTATTGGGTCCAAACCCATTAAAAGTATTGTTTGGCTGAATCCAATCTCCGTCAGCAAACTTTGGTCAAAATTGATTTGAGTGGACCCGTATATATTTCATTGGATGTGGGCCCGAGTTTGACTCGACTACTGTAGATTGGACCCAAAAGATAATTAGCATCAGATAACTTGGTGTGAGAACTTGTCTGATAGAAATATATCTTGTGGTTATTTCAACTTGCATCCGATCGAAATGAAGCAAGTATTTATTGATCTGGTCAAGTGCAGACGAGTTCGTCCTACCCATTTATCACAATCAATTTGACCTTGACTGATCTGAATCAGTCTAGGTATAAATCTACATCAACTGATTGGTTGGACATAACTCAATTTTAGTCCGATCAAATTCGTCAAAATTGAATTGTTTTGGGTGTTCTGTTTTAGCATACATCAAATGCAAGTGTGATGTTGTCCTTTTTCTCTGAAAGCATTTATATTTATCTTTTACTATCATTGGCTTTGTATAAGATAATATTATATTCAAATAAAGCTCATTCATTTTTTTATTATTTTTAATATTTATTATCACCCATTGAAACTATGCTTGAATATTTTTTTTAAAATAGTATTTATTCAATCTTTCTTAAGAACTTTATAAACCGCACCAAGATTTATATCTCGACCACAATTTTTTTTTGTGTAAAATTTGTTTCTTATTCATCCAATAGTTAGAATATTTTATTTTGATATGAGGGCATCGCATATCAAAAGTTATAATTAATTGTGATACTATTCCAACGACATCAAGATATTATTTAGTGAGGTCTTTTTTTATGATTGAGAGCGGATGTATCTAGAGATAATAGAGAAAAACATTATCTATCATTTTCTTTCTTGTTCGTGATACGTTTGCCTTATAAAATTTTTAGAGTTATTCTATTAAAGCCATGAAATCTTATCAACGGGGAAAAAAGAAAAGAAAGAATTGTGAAATAGTATATTCAAACAGTCGAGGCAGCTTCCTTCCATAATTTTCAGCATCATCTTAATAAAATATTTATTTATCTCTCCTTTTTACATGTTTATTTGTAGGATAGAATCTCTATACTCACTAGATTAAAAAACTCTCTCACCTTCTATAATTTAGTATCACAACTAAACTTAATAAGAAAAGGTATAAGAGTACACTCACTCTCTTATAAAAAATTCTGACATCTCATATAACTTAGTATTACAACTAAACTTAATAGAAATAGAAATTCAATCAATGCTCAAAGTAAGAACTACAACACTTTACAAACTTGAGAACTACAACACTTTACAAACTCATGAATAGATGCTCCATCAATCAAACCTGAGTAAAGTATTTATAAGTCCCAAAAGGCTTCAAGAATAGAGCTAAAAAAATTTAAATCTTTATAATTTTAGGATACGATTGGTACTACCACTAATACTGAGTGTTACTATGATCATAATTTTTTATGCTTCAATTCTGAACTTCAATGATATTGTTGAGAAATCTTATCAGAAGCATCACATATGCAACAGAAAATCAAAACAAAAATGCCTCCCACATTAGTCAAATCATTATACGATGATTGATACATAAAAATTTATAAAATCAAAAATTGTATAACATTGGTTAGATGTTTTACTTAGGGAGATCATATATCCCTAAAAAATTAGATCCATAGGCGTAGATGAAGGAGGTCAAATGTCATCCTCTCTAGCAATATCTACATAGTAGACGCGATGATAACGCTCTTCAAATCATTGTGGGATCTTTCTTTCCAAGATCTATTGCCGAAGGAGGAGATGACACTAAGGAGAATAGAGGGGTAGCTGAGCAGCCACCATAAGCTCTAACCTATAAACCCTTTAGCCCCCTTATATTTATAAAGATCCCTATCAATTTAGCCCTAATGGATCCTACCATATTGGGTATTAGATCTCTATCCAACTAACCAAGCCTCTTAGATTAGTTGATCATTATCTGATAATCTTTTATTAGCCCTTATTAGGTCATCCATAGGATCCAATAATATAGGGGCTTATTGGATATTCAATAAAATAAGAACTTCGTAGATATCTTATATTTAAACCTTTACTCGTCGCAACATCCATCACATGTGTGTGACCCTCCAGGCCCAATACCGAGTTACCCGTGAGTTGCACCTATCAAAACTCCTTCTGACTTAGTGAATTATTATCCAATAATAGTTCACTCAACTTATTGACTATGGATGTACTAGGTCACTATGCCATAGTTCCTATATAGTACCGGAGGATTTAATCCATTTGATATATCTGTCCTTAATTATCTTATATCTATAATCCCTTATCCATCTAATATATCAAATATCGTATATTGAGCATAGTACTATCAGGTCTTATATGGAATCTATCTGAATCTTGCTCTAATCTGATTCTCCTAGAGAAGTCCTTTTCTCTCAATCTGAATAACCATGGCTAGGGATTTGCCTAAGTAAGAAAACATGAAATATTCCTCTCTTGATATTGAGAGTGGATGATCATCTATTGACACTCAGTTACCTTAGTAAGGATGGTTACCAATCTAAAAAATTAATTGTACAAGATCTGAAACTTTTAGACATGTAAGTCCGACGTCAAAGAAATGAGTACTCAAACAAGACATCTTTGGTGTCTCAAGTCTAAGAACCAGACACAGAATTAGGACTATGGAATCGTTATATGACATCATATATCATTAACTCATTCTCCAATGAGCATATATACTATATATACCCTTAGTATCCCCACACGAGCGATTATGAAACTAGTCACCTCCATTATATGAATGAGTATATAGTACAACGATCTATCTAGTTATCTCGATGTCCCTCTCAAGTAACCAATGACTGATATTATTTAGTATTTATGTTTAAAGATTAATCGATCTCATTATTATGATCTCATCATGATCTGATTATCATTATATAGACCCAAGGATATCATAATATATGCAATAGGTAACATAAAGTGAGAATATGACAATAATTATAATAAGCAAAAAAATTACGTCTCACACATGCCATCACTCAGGTGATTGGCTTATAGAGTACCTATAACCAACAAATACTTTAGTCATAAAATTTAAATTTTGAGCAGTACTACTGTCACCCCCATCATAGGCGGTACCACCCAACAAGCACAAATATTACTCGTTAGTTGACTCAAGCAATACTATCGCATTGACCTAGTGGTACTACTGCTTAAGCCTATTTTAGACCATCAAATTGGCCTTTTAATAGGCCTAATTCAACTCAACTTTAAGTCTAGTGGCTTTCTTGATAAGCTATCATTATTTTGACCCATTACCAACTCAAATTAATCCAAAATAACCTCGATCAATACTTTGACAAATCAATAATATATGTAGCATATTTACACAACTTTCGATATGTTGTACACTCTTCTGATATGTTGTCCGATCTTTTGACACTTCTTCTAAGCCTTCGCCACATCACCCTTTTTTTCGATATATTATCCATTCTATTAGAATATCAATTTTTTCATGACATCCAATCTTCTAGCGCAATATCTGATCCTTCTAGCACGATGTCCAAACCTATAACAGAATGTCTGATCTCTAGCACATTGACTAATTCTTTAGCTCAATATCCAATTTTTAATGCTATAATTTATCGATACAATGTCCGACTTTCATGCTCAATAGTTAGTCATTCGATAGTCAAAGTCAGTGATTAAAGTATGAGGTAACTAAAGTAATAATCACGTCTTGTTATAATCCAATGCATGATGCCTATTTTTATAGTATTAACTTTATTAAAATGATATTATTTAGGAATCAAAATATTAATTAAGATATGATGAAATAATTTTGTGTTAAATGATAAAAGATACTCATAACTCTTTAGCACAATCGATAAGTTAGGATTTTCAAAATTAGTGCTAGTGTCCTAGGTGACCCCAATGGACTTAATGTCTCATTATCTTAAAACAAAATAACCTTTTCTTTTTTAATAATTCCTAAGATGTAACAAATTATGACATATGTGATAGGTAAATGATACCAAAAAGATAAATTAAACATCCTATCAATTTCATCTTTATGCAAATTATTGTAAAACATTCTAACTAGTCTATGGTGATAGGTTTACCAATTTGAAGAATATTAAGGATATTTAAGTTAGTAAACCAATGAGTTCGCTCAAATCTTCTAGATCTAAATACTTTCTTTTATGGGCATTTCCAAATTCAAATCTTAAAATCTTAGGGTATGCTCATAGGAATCAAATATGATAATGTCATATGTTTCAATTATTCTCCTTTTTCCTTTTATCTCTTGAGGATCATCTAGGTGTCATGAAGACTATAATATACATTACAAAAATAAGAACAAAAGCAAACTATAAATTGAGAATAAGAGGAGGATTTAGAGGTTACCCTTGTAATTTAGTCTTTTGCCAAGTTAAGTCTCTTTTTTAATCACCAAGAAGATTGATTTAGTTCTTAACTTGATCCTTAGTCTTGTAGAGAGAGGATAGATGAGAGTCTTAGGTTTTAGGTGAGTGAAAAGGAAGAAAAGATCTTGAGAATATATTAGAGGGTGTTTTAGAGGAGGAAGAGGGTTGTGGGAGAGGTTTAGAGGGAAGAAGAAGATGATTAGAGGAATGAGAGGTCAAAAAGGGAAAGGAGAGGAATTTGTAGAAGGGCTCAGGGCAGTTCTACCACTAGCCCTAATCTTAAAAAAAGGCTTGGGTCGGGTTGATGATGGTGGTACTACCAAGGCAGTGCTACCACCACTAGATAGAGAACACTAGCGATAGTACCACTAGTCCAACGATGCTACCGCCAAGCACCTATTTTTTTAGGCTTTCACAAAATGATATCAAAATTCATTCTTTTAAGTTTAACATGCCTAATTCTCTTCTAATAAAATAAAATCATTTATCATTAAGTGGTTTAGTAAAAATGCTCACTAGTTGATGTTTTGTGTCAATGAAATCTAAAAGTGTATCCTGATTGCTTATATGATGTATAAAGAAATAATGTGTAACGTCAATGTGCTTGGTTTAAGAATGTTATAATTTTTTGACAAATAAAATACACTATTATTATCACACTTTATAGGAATATTTTTTTAAAAAAAGTTCATAATCTTCTAAAGTATTTTTTTTATCTAAATTACCTAAGCACAAGACTAGCCGCAATATATTCGGCTTTAGCCATAGATAGTGTGATAAAATATTACTTCTTGGTTGACCAAGAAACAAGTGTATCACCTAGGAACCGGCAAATTTCAAAAGAACTTTTTATATCTTACAAAGTTAGTATTAGTATAAGCAATCGGATCAAAAATTTTAAATTCATGATATCATAATATCATATTAAGCATTCTTTTTAAGTATTTAATTTTTTACTATTTTATAATAAGATTATTTAGGATTAGACTGAAATCTTATTTAAAGCTCAATATTAAATATTATATCAAGTCTAGTTGTAGTAAAGTATAGTAAACTATCTATCATACCTCTATATGATTTTTGATCAACCCATTCTCCTTTATTATCTAAGTCTAGTTTAGTAGATATTCTCATTGATGTGTTGATAGCCTTAGCATTATCCATATAAAATTATTTTAATAGATTAAGAGCATACTTGGTTTGACTAATAAAAATATTATTATTTTGTTGCTTAATATGTAATCTTGAAAAAAAAAAATCAATTCACCCATTGAACTCATTTCAAATTATTAGCCCATACTCCAAGCAAATGATTCATAAAAATATTTATTAGTAGAAAAAAATGATATCATAAACATAAATTTAAATAATAAAAAAATATTATTAAAATATTTTATAAATAATATAGTGTCGACCTTACCTTTTTAACAATCATTTTGAATAAGAAAGAAGCTAAGTCTCTGGTACTAAGCCACATAGGCTTGCTTCAATCTATAGAGAGCCTTAGATATTTATAAATATGATTTCATAAAAGATCATATTCAAATCTAGGTGATTACTTAAGATAAACTTTTTCAAAAATAAGATCATTAAGAAAAATATTTTTAACATTCACTTGAAATAATTTAAAATTTTTAAGATATGCATTAGTAAAAAATATCCTTGTGGCTTCAAGTTTAGCCATAGGAGCAAATATTTATGTATAGTCTATACCTTCTTTTTGGTTAAAATCTTTGGCCACTAATATAGCGTTGTTTCAACTCACAACACATTGTTCATCTTGCTTATTCCTAAAGACCTATTTAGTATCAATTATAAAATGATCACTAAGTTTAGGAATAAGTGTCCAAACTTTGTTTATGTCAAATTGATTTAGCTCTTCATTTATTTTGAGACCCATGAGTCATCTTTAAGAATCATCAATGCATTTAAATTTTTAATGATGAATGATTATGAATACATTTTAATATATCTTCAATAATTAGCTCCTTGGGATGTGCATTTATATATTTTCATTCCTTGGATAAGGTTTCTCTAGAATTACTTGCATTTAAGTTGCTTTGGTGAGTGTTATCCTCAGTCAAATTTAATTTATCAAATTTAAAACTATCATCAAAATAATTTTTCTTACTTTCGAGAGATTCATCAGAAATAATATGAATAGATTCTTCAATGACCGAAAAAATCTTATTGAAAACTTGATATGCTTTAGAGATAAAGAAATATCTAAGAATTTTTTTTATCATTTAAAATAAAACATTTGTAATAAAAAACTTTAAAATACAATATATTATGTTATTTATTATCTATAATTTATAAAGAGTTTTAGATAGATGATGTCTCTTAAGAACCTTATTTATAAGATAGCATATCATGTTAATGACTTCGACTCAAAAGTGTTTGGATAGACTATGTTCATTAAGCATGATATTTGCTAGTAGGATCTAATTTTTTCTTTTAATAACTCTATTATGAATTTCTTACAAAAGAGAAATTATGGTCATATCCATTCAAATCATGATTTAATAAAAATAATTTTTAAATTTACCATTATGATCACTATGAATAAAAGAAATCATAATTTTCTTTTTGGAACTTATTTATAAAATTTAATAAAATATTTGAAACAATCATTTTTATGTGCTAAAAAGTATGTCCAAGTATATTGATTGTAATCATCTACAATTATAAAAACATATTCGCTACCTCTTAGACTTATGATATCAATAGGTCCAGATAATGGCCATGTGAATTAGTTGTAATAGTCTAGAGGTACTTGATTTTTTTAGTTTAAAGTTACTCCATATATGTTTTTGTAATTGGCTTGCATCACAAATTTGATCTTTAACAAATTTAATTTTAGGCATTCCTTTTGCAAGATTTTTCGTTCTAATTTATGAAATTAATTTTATACTAACATGTCATAGTATCCTAGACTAAAGTTATGCATTATTTTCAAAATAAAAAAATAAGTTACATCATAAAAATCATCAAAATCAATAGCATAAACATATTGTTAAGAGTATCATAGATTTATTTTTATTTAGTATTTCCATAATGTAAGCATGAGATTTAAATTTAATAGTATATCTCTTATCATAAAGTTGGCTAATACATATTAAGTTGTATTTCAAACTTACTATTTGAAGCACATCTTTAATCAAGGGATTTGATTTATTACTAATATTTTTAATGCTAATATCTTTTTATTATTGTCTTCGAAAATAACCTATCCTCCATCTTGACTAGTGAACTTTGAGAGATTTGTAGAATCTCTGATCATATGGCTTGAGCATCCACTATCAAGATATCACCTTTTGCTTGTTTAGAGATATAAAAGATGTCGGTTTTATGTATTTATTTAACTTTGGTTCATTCATAATTAGATTTATATTTCTTGCCTTCTTATTTTAAATCATTTATGATTTCCTTATGAACCCAAACTAATTTATGATAATTATATTTCTTAAGAGAGCATGTGTAACATAGTGATCAAACTTTACATAAAAGTTGCATTTAACTTAAGGAGGAATATATAGTGTGGATTCTTTTGTAAATTTAGTTGGCTTTTGATATATACTACTTCTTGTGAAACCAATACATTTTTTTTCTAAATATACAATCTTGCTTAACAACAATTATATCAAGCGACTTATTTTTAATTTTAAAATTTTCTAATATTTATGGTAGAAATATTTTTTCCTTTTTAAGAGATTCTATTATATTATTACTATCAATTGATTCTTCTAAGCAATATTATAGTTTTTCATTTATGACAATTAGATCATTTTTTGTATTTTCAAAATATGTGATTTTTAAAATGAATCTTTTTTAAGTTCAGGATTGAATAATTTTAGATCTTTACATTTAGAGCAAAGAGTATAATATTGTTGATATATATTTGTTATGTATAATTTTTGATATATTAAATTCATTAGTAATTAATGTATAATCTTATTTTAGTAAATTATATTTCTTACTGATCTTTTCGAGTTCATCATATAAATCATGAAATGTTTCAAGTAATTTTTTATGAAAGTTTTAGGAGAATCAATTGCCTCATTGTTGAGAGCCATTACGACATAATTTGTTACTTTTTTATTGATTTACTCTTTCACTTTCAACTCACTTGATTAATACTATTGCTTTAAGTGTTTTCTTCTTTTTAAATTATGGATACTTATTTTTGAAGTTCCTTGACTTTTTGCACTCGTGGAATGTGATTGCGTCTTTCTTAGGCTCACTTTTATTTTTTATCTTCATGTCTTATTAGATTTGTTTTATTTTTTCTCATTAACTTTTTAAATCTTTTTGTAAGAAGTATCATGTTTTATCGTCATCATTTGAGCTTCTGCTTGAGTATTCTTCTTTAGATTTGAAGCAATATCTTTTCTTTTCTTTGAAAGGTTTTTATCTTTTTCATCATGCAATTTATATGTCATTTTATAGTTCATTAAAAATCCTATGAATTCTTGAAGAGGAATGTTGTTCAAGTCTTTAGCTTCTTAGATTACCGTTACTTTTGAATCCTAGCTTTTAGGAAAAGACTTTAAAATATTGCTTATCAATTCAAGATTAATATAGTTTTTATCAAGAGTTGTTAATCCATTGAGAATATACACATGTCACCAATATATTCACTTGGCTTCATTTTGAATAATTCATAACTATGAATAAGAAGATTAATTCTAGATTTTTTTACTTTATTGGTTATTTCATGTATGACATAAAAGATATGTCATATGTTATGTGTGGTGTCGCAAATAGAAACTCGATTAAATTTATTTTTAACTAAGATATAAATATAACATTCATAGGCTTTTGTTAGGATCAATTGACACTAAGAGGTGAATTAAACCCAGTAGTGGATCCGTTTGCCTCATTGAGTTGATTTAGGTTCCTTCCAAATTCAACTCAATTAGGACTCTAACCCTAACTACGACTCAATGATTACAACACTTAATGACCAATTAAGCCTAATTAAGACCTAATTCTCGCATACTCCGGTAACCTCTGGCAATCTTGCGGCAAGTCCTCCGGTCTTCTTTCCGACGATCTCCCTTCGCGTTCCTAGCGAGCTTCTTGATTCCTTCAGCGAATCTCCTAGCAAACTTCCGGCGAGATCCCACCGCATCATCCGAACTCGACTCGATGCCTAGGCTTTATCTTGGCCCATTATCTGGTTGTAACTTCATTGATTCTATCATAGTTAGACATGCATGATGCTAATTATGACTTAATTAAATATAATCATAATTACCAAAATATCCATTACAAGACCATCCCGACTCCCGACAAGCTTTTCGGCTACCCTCGATAATCTTCCGACGAGTCTCGGTCTTCTTTTGGCGAACTCCCATGCACCATCCTGACAAACTCCCAATACCCTCGGCAAGCTTCCGACACACTCCTAGCAAGTTCCCAAACGCATCGACTCGATGCATGAACTTAACCTTGGCCAACCCTGATTGTAATAATCCTTCTATCATAATTAATATTATATCAATCAACTCTAACAATCCTGTTAGATCAATAATCCATTAATTAATTTCATCATCAAAATCTGAGATTCAACAATCTCCCCTTTTTTGATGATGACAATCAATTGATGATAGGAGTTAATCCTAACTCCCCCTAAAACCATACCACTTAAATTTAAGAGACGCGCTCACTCTTAAATTCAAGCAATCAACATTCTATGCAAATTTCAACACAAATTTGTATCAAATAATCAAATCATGAATTGTAAAATATCCAAGTTATATCATCAAGTGTTATCAATGAATATTTTTCAATGTCATGTGTCATCAATATATATTTCTCCTCATTTGTCATCAACAAAAAAGTAAAATATAGAGCTAATAATTTTAAAAACACATGATAACATTACTCCCCCTTAGTATATGCATTAATATAGAAGACTTAAATTCAATAGAGTCACATCCTCTTGAATTCAAGTAAATCAAAGTAATAATCATTTCAACCATATAACCTTTCAAGTATAACAAAGATTTACTTTTTAAACTTTTCAACTTATCAATAATTTTTAAGGATTATCATGAAGTTAAAAATATTTGAGAATTTTTCTTCAAATCATCAAGCATAGAAAATTTTCAAATCAATAAGCATAGAAAATTTTCAAGTCATAGAGTATAGAAGACTTTCAAGTCATTGAGCATAGAAAATTTCAAGTCATAAAAATAGTACATAGAAAATTTTCAAGTAATAGAAAATTTCAAGTCATAGTGCATAGAAGATTTTCAAGTCATTAAGTAGAAAATTTTCAAGTCATTAAGCATACATTTCTCAATAAAATTAATATATTTAAAAATTAATCTCTAGTCATCAACCATACCTTTTATAATTAATAAGGAGAGAAATAGATAAGGTGTTGTTGAATCATTTCATCATGAGAAGAGCTCTTAATAAATTTTAAAAGTAATATTAAGATGAGCTCAAAAGTTCAAGAGATTTAAAGACTACTTATATATTTCAAATATAGCAAAAGTCATCTCTTGATATATAAAATCATCTCTTGTAAATTTCAAATGTGGCACATCTTCATGCATTTTTTTAAAACAATAAGATACCAAATCATAGAGAAAGTTTTCAAAAATATTATCACAAAAAGCTTAATCTCATAAAATCTAGATTAGCAATTTATATATTTTCATGATTTAGCATTTCTAGGTCTCAACCTCAATCTTGTAGATATATAAAATTCGAATATGAGCTCAACACATTTTTCTCATGTAAATTTCAAGAAAATATAATAAATAAATCTAGTAAGTTCTTTCTTCTCTTTTGGGAAGTGCAAGCTAGCAAATTATTTCTTCCTTTACATTGTTCAAGCTTGCAATTTTATAAGCTAACAAATTTTGCTCCTCCTTTGTCATTGTCAAAAAGAGGGGATGGTTACAATAGCGCAAAACTTTTCCCATTTCACCATTTTTCAATATCATCATATGAAATATATCATGAAAGATTAACATAGTGATGAGATGTACAATTCATGAAGGTAAATTATGAATATCAAGAGACAAATTTGTAGGAGAAATAATTAAAATAAAATCTCTTGATTCATCCATAAGAAATCTTGAGTTGTCAAGTTCATAATTTGTATAAAAATCTTCTTTTAAATAATACAAAAATACATAACAAAAGATTTTGATTCATAAAATATTTCAAGTTATAGTTCTAAGAAATCAAAATCATAATATCATTTAATTTTAAAATCACTTTCAAGAGATTCAAAATATAATTAATAGACTTATTAGTCCCTTGAAATGTTAGTGATTTTCTTTCTCTATTTTGTGTGAATAAGAAGGTAAAATCAAGGTAGAGAAATGAAAAATATCATATCACAAAAATATTCAATTTTAAAGATATAAACTTTATAGATGTAAATTTCAAAATTAAGCTCAAAACTTCAAGATATTCAAGGAGATTCAAAAGTTTAAGAGCTACTCATGCATTTAAAATCATCTTATGCAATTTGGATAAAAAACATTAAGAATTTTATAAGAAGGCATGATGGTAGATCAAGCTCAAATTGTAAATCAAGTATTTTGTATGTATTTAGAAAATTCTAATTTTCTTCTAAGCACTTGTTCATCATTTAATGTTTGCTTCTAATCATATTAAAAAATTTATCTCCTACTTTTTGTTATTGTCAAGAGAGAAATATGATTGCATAATTTCTTTTCATCCATGTTCAATTTATGTCAAAAAGTATAAGAGATATCATGTCATTAAAAATTCAAATCTAAAAGACATTATTTTGTTTAATAAGTTTTCTTTCCCCTCTTTTGTAAATATTACAAATGAGTCTTAGGGGATAATCTTAATTTATCTAAGATAAATCTTTTTAATAGAAAAGAAGAATGATCTTGATAATTTTTTTAACTATTATTGTTAAGATCATAAAAATATCCTTTTAAAGAAAATCTTAGAGATTAATAATGTGATTCCCATAACATATAAGTCAAGTCAAGAAGTTAAGAGAATATTTATGATAATGCAAATCTCTTTTAATTTTTAACTTATCATAATATTAAGAAATACTATTTTGGTGATAAGTTATATTAAGAAGAAAGTCATAAGTAATCATGTCATAAAGAATATTATTATCAAATCATAAATGCCAAGAACATGATTTATTTTGACACATTTCTTCCTAGATAAAATTTCAAAGCTTTTGAAGTCTTAGGAGATAAAGTAAGAAGGATCTTGATTCTTATAGAAATATTAAGTTATAAATATTGAGAAATTAAGATCATGTTTAGGATGAAAGAAATCTTAGTAAATAAAAAGATCCCAAATTATAATTTTTAAGATTTCAAGATCATGATTTAAGTTATCAAATAATCAAATGCAACATATCAATGAAGTTGGATAGATTCAAACATATCCATTCTTTAAAATAAAATCATTTGAAAATATATCCAAAATCCTCATCAAAAATCATTTTTTGAAAAATTTCAATAAAGTCATCATAGATTGTTTTCCAAAAGAAAATAGCTAAAAGTTTTTTAATTCATTTTTGTAGTTAAAGAGATTCAACAATAGTATCATTTTATCTCTTGTTGAAGGATTCATAGGATAAAAATATTCTTTCAAGAAGAATTATCATTCTTTTGAAATTTATTTCAAGAATACAATGACATTTAAGATTAATTATTCTCCTTTTGGTTGTTTCATGCGATTTCTTTCTCTTCATTTTCTATATTGTTCTATGCTAAAATTCTATCATTCAAATCAATCATAACATTTCAATCAATGTAACATTTAAATCAATCATTCTATAGACTTCGTCAATATTTGAACCATCTAACAATAGTTTTTACATTTAAACCAATTTTTCAATCATCATCAAAATCTCATTTATGTAAATTTCAATATGAGTAATTTTTTATTAATAATAACTTGGGTTTTTTAAGTTCTAGTCTTAGCATGCTCTAGCTATGCATTATCAAGATTAATTATATAATGATAAACTATTTTCAATAAAAGGATTTGTTATAATAGAAACAAGGATCATTAAGCTTCAAACATCTTAATTCAAATAATTATTTTTGTTATTGTTACATAGGCTAGTGAGTTTTAAAAGAATATTAGATCTCAAGTCTTGAGCATCTACTTTCAAAATATTACTTAGTGCTCCTAGCCTTATTAAACAGCTTCATATTATGGGAGGTTTTGATTTAGGTACCAATTTAATATTGGGTCATTCATAACATATTCTTCCAATTTTCTCTAATGGCTTAAAGTTGTTTATGGTTCTTTTAGGAACCCAAATTAATTTATGTGGACTATAATTTCTAAATAAACATTTGTATGTATTATGTCCTAATTTTTCACAAGAATTATATTTAACTCTTGGTGGCACATTTAATGTAAGTCATTTTACGAATATGGTTGACTTTTGTTGAATATTTCCAACAAAGCTTATGCCATGTCTATTATTAATATAACCCTTATTGGCAAGGATCATATTTAGGGATTTATTCAGTATCTCAAATTTCTCTAATGTAGTTTTAAGCATACAATTCTCTATTTTAACATTATATAGCATATCGCATTTTAAACATGCTTTAGATGAAGCTAAGGAGTCATGCATTTCATCAAGTCTTTTTACTATCAAATCATAATCAACTTTAAGCAGTTTAAAAGACTTGCTATGTTTTCTAAACTCATTAAATAAATCATTAAACATGCTTGATAATTCTAAAAATAAAAAACTAAAAACTCACTAACATCATCTTCGATCGCCATTAAAGTAAGGTTATCCACTTTTTGGTTAAGCATTTGATCTTTTGAGCTCCTCGACTTCTTGCGTTCATAGCAAGAGGTTGTGTCCATAATTTTTATAAGGTTCAAGTTCATTAATTTTTCGGTTCATTTTTCAAAAGTTTATGTCCAAGGTTCTCATCACTTGAGATTTCACTCGAGGAGTCATATGTCATTCTTAATTCATAATCCTTCCTGTTCTTTGGAAGGTGTTCTTCAAGTTCATTTTTGTAATGTATTTCATTAATTGATTCATTTATATTAGTTGTGATTTCATGTGTGATTTTCAAAGTATACCAAATATCGAAAGCCGAATCACAAGCGGAAACACGATTAAACTCATTCATATCATGTGCACAAAACAAGGCATTCATTGTTTAGAGAAAAATTCTTTATTTCTAAATTATTTAACTCATTCATTGGTTTGGAAGATTTTTCAAATCCGTTCTCAACTATATTCCATAAATCAAAGTCCAAAGAGATGAGGAAAATACGCATCCGTGTTTTTCAATATATGTAATCCGTCCAATTGAACATGGGTGGACGTGAAATGAAATATCCTTCATTCATGCCAAAACAAGTCATTTACTCAAGTGGGTGATAATCCAAAGAGTAATAACATTGCTTTGATACCAATTGTTAGGATCAATTGGCACTAAGAGGGGGGGGGGGGGGGGGGTGAATTAGTGCAAGCTAAGAATTTTCTTTCTAAAGCAAAAGCTTTTCGAATAAGATAGGATAGGAAATCCGAAGCTTTTCATTTTTAATAAAACAAGTGAGTGATTAAAAGTAAGAAGTCGGAAAGATAATCACGTTTGAGGAAAAGAACTTATCATCTTGCTTTCAAGGAGTTTAGTTAAGTTGGAAGCATCAATTCAACAACATTCAAACAATGCAAGTATAAAACACTTACAATTTTATAGTGGTTCGACGCCAACGGCCTACGTCCACTTCTGAGTCCTCCTTCTTGAGGCACACTAGCATCCACTACCAATCTTCTTTGGGTGAAGATAAAACCTGACACTTGAGCTTACAAGGGAGACTAAATTTACAACTCTAAGCTCTTTCCCTTACACCTTTTTTTTTCTTACAATTCTCACACAATATTTCTCATAATGTAATCCCCCAAAAGTGTTATACTGAATGTAATAAAACTTGATGTATTTATAGGCCCCAAATTGGCTTCAAAACTGGAGCCAAAATTCAACCATATCTGAAAAATCTGAGTACGACCGGTTTACCCACTGTCCCAGGCGGTTTACCCGTCGTCCCAAGCGGTTTACCCACTGTCAACAGTTGGCCGCCGCCCAAATACTGTGGTACGGGCGGTTCACCCGCCACCTGGGCGGTTTACCCACCCGAAGCTGTTGCCCACCGCCCGGATTTTATGATACGAGCGGTCCAATAGTCGCTCACCAGCGGTTTAACCGTCGAAATTTTTGCAAAAGTGGTTCCCTCCACTTTTTGAATTCCAGCTTGAGTATAGATACAACAGGTAAGATTAAGAATTTTATAAACTAGCTAAGGCAAGAAAGAGAAGAGGTAGTTGAAGTTGAACTAGCAGTGCGAGATCGGTATTGTTCTTTGCATTAAGTAGTCCCCTCACTTTAGACTTAAGCGCGTAATGGGCATTCTTAAAGAGTACATTCGGCTTCCACTACCTTTTCTTACTATATCTTCTATTACCACAAACACAAGAACAGTTTATGCTTCAACTGGCTACCTTCCTACTATATCTTCTATTACCACAAACACAATAACAGTTTATTCTCGACTTGCAGAATGAAAATCAGGTAGAGCTGCATCTGAATCAATAGTGTAAGTTAAGTCAACAATCCTTCTATTCTAAATTATTCCCTCTTGTTGTGCTCTTGCTTGGTTTGCTTGTTGCCTTACTTTATCTGTGTTGGAAATAATCCAAGTAGTTAAGATTGATTTAAAGAGTTAGGATTAGATAAAGATTTAAATCTAAATCTAGTTTAGATGATGATATGATTAGTTTAGATGAGGGTAAGATTTATTTAGATATGATAGATTTTTCAGTGTTTTAAAATATCTGTATTCTATCTTTTAATCAATATAAATATGTGCTCTTAGTTCATTCCAAAGCACTACAGACTGTTGATTGAAAGTACTCCTAGCGTCCTCTACTATTCTATTCTCCTTCTCCCTGAAGTTATATAGAAAAGTCAACAGTGGTATCAGAGCCTAGTTTAAAGAAAATCAAAAGGAGTACATCAGTCAAAAGGAAGGAAAGACTAGTAGATCCAAAAAAAAAGAAAAGAGAAGATGACAGGCCTTATAGTAAGTGTTCCTAATCAGCTACTTCCTATCTTCAAAGGTGATAATTATCAGTTTTGGACTAAAATAAAAACTCTCCTTATTTCACAAGAATTATGAAATTTGGTAGAAAATGATTTTGTTGAGTATGATCTGCAAGATCATAAGATTACTAAGGATCAAAAGGATCAGATAAATGAAAATATGTAAAGAGATGCAAAAGCCCTCTATATGCTACGATAAGCATATAGATGATTCCTTATTTTCCCGAATCATGATGGCATCAACATCAATAGAAGCATGGAAGATACTAAAAAGTATATTTGGAGGCACAGAAAAGATCATAATTTCAAAGCTTCAAATTCTTCGACGTGAATTTGAGACTCTTATGATGAAAGATTCAGAATTGATTATTATTTTCTTCTCAAAAGTTTCTTCTATTGTGAATCAAATGAGGTTTTATGGTGAAAATCTAAAAGATCAAACTGTAGTAGAAAAAGTTTTACGAAGTTTATCTTCAAAATTTGATATGATCTCTACTGCTATAGAAGAAGCTAAAAATACAAGTACATTATCTATTGATGAATTAATAGGCTCTCTTTTAGTTCATGAACAAAAAGTAAACAGATCTTCAGATGAAACTTTGGAATATGTTCTTCAAATGAAGATAAATTAGAAGAAGGATCAAAAAGAGAATTCAGAAATCAGATCTCAAGGGAGAGATCAAAAGGACAGAGGACGATGCCGACCAAATGAAGGTAACAAAGAAATTCAAAAATATTTTTGTTACAAAAAAATAGGATATATTGAAAAGGATTGCTGGTACAAAAATAAAAATCCAAATGTTCCTCTGTGTTCTTATTGTGGAAAATATGGATATTTTGAAAAAGATTATTGGAACAACAATTGATGTGAACACAAAGTTTGGTAAAAAAATTATTGATGATGTATTATTTATTCCTGATTTAAAATAAAATCTCATTAGTATAAGACAACTAATGAGAAAATGATATTATGTTATTTTTTATGATGAAAAATACCTGATTTATGATAAGAAAATCGGTAAATTGATAACAACTGCAAGGATAACAAAAAATAAGATGTTTGCCTTATTATTTTCAGATTTTGCTACTCCTACTGATGAATCAATATTATGACATAAAAATTATGATCATCTAAATTTGTGTGGATCTATGTAAACTATCTCAGATGATGTAGGTCATAATGTTGATGATACACATGTACAAAAAAGGGGTGAAACTCTAAACTCCAAGGACAACAATGAAAGTACACATACAGGGTTGGTAGAAGTTTATGATGATGTGAAGAAAATAAAGAGAAAAAAAAAGAAAGAAAAAACTTCCGCATACAAAGGGATTCAATCTTACAAATACAGAGTCTCCATCATATCATCAAAGATGGCTACAGAAGAGAAAAATGTCAAGAGAAACGATAAAATATTTTAAGTCAGAAAAATAGTTCTTAAAGATCTATGGACAGAGAAAAAAAAATAAGACAACCGCTGCAGCAACGAAGATCAGTTTGTCGACGTCTTCACAAAAAATTTGACGAAGAAAATATTTCTTTGAATTTTTTTTAAAATTATAACTACTTAAATTAAGGGGGTGTGTTGGAAATAATCCAAGTAATTAATATTGATTTAAGGAGTTAGGATTAGATAAAAATTTAAATCTAAATCTAGTTTAGATGATAATGTGATTAATTTAGATGAGGGTAAGATTTATTTAGATGTAATAGATTTTTCAGTATTTTAAAATATATGTATTCTATCTTGTAATCAATATAAATAAGTGCTCTTGGTTCATTCCAAAGCACTGTAAACTGTAGATTGAAAGTACTTCTGGTGTTCCCTACTCTTCTCCTTCTCCCTAAAGTTCTATAGAAAGACTAATAGTCTGATCTTTTACCACGCGATATGGAGATTCGTAAAGTAGCGGTTTAGAGCAAGACCAAGATCCACTAAGAGAAAAATGAGCTTCTGAGCTAGCGATCAACCTTGATACTTATTATGAAAAAAAGAGGAGGTAAGTAATTCCACTTCTCTTTACTTACCCGAAACAAGACTTGATACTTATTATGAAAAAAAGTTAATACTCAAATCAGTAATTGAACTTACTAAAACTAACAAATACTGGAGTAGCGGAATAAATCTATTCGCCGCTTGAGAAACTAGTCTTTTTTTATCAGTGAAGAAGGGAGAGTTCCAGAAGCAGGAGCTTCTTTCTAGATTTACCACTAACTTTCTATTTTTATCGATGCGGAGCTTATATTGGCGATGAACTACAGCCAGCCTACTAGAATGAGCTGCTCCTGATCTTTAATCTCAACTTTCATACCCGACCGACCAATTAGGACATTCTTCACCCGCCAACAATGGTTGAATCAACTTTCTCAGGTTTGTATTGCCTTAAACACACTGTGAAGACAGTTAAGGCAATCCCCAGTCAACTAATTTTTCTTTCTTTCTTCTGCACCTATACAAGGAGACTCTATTTTAGCCAAGGAGGAATCTTTGACTAGAAGGATCCAAGTCAATCCCTATACCTCTGAAAGCAATCCTTAGGTTTTTATCATTTCTCTGATACTAATTGATAGAAATTTATAGATTTTTATTGAACAAAGATAAACAATCACTTTGAAGGGATCGAGTCTCCTTGACCTTTATAAGTGATCAGCCTTCATTGATCTCTATAGGGGATCGACCATTCTAGAATTTTGGCTCATTTGCTAAAACATATTTTCTTCATTGATTGTCTAAAATAAAAAAAGTTACACCCTTATTTATAGAGACTCTTAACCAACTTCTAATTGAACGTGGACTCCCAAAATAGACTCATAATAGGATTCTTAATTAAATATACCCCAACTCCTACTATGACTCATAGTCAAATAGACTCAAACTCCTACTATGACTCTTAATTGACTTGACTAGACTGACTAACATGACTCAATAAAGAATATGACTCAATAGATGAGGACCTAACACTGTTAGGTCCTATCAGACCCATCCTCTTCAAATCAACCTTGTCCTCAAGGCTGAGCAGCATCAAATTCCAAGAGCACTTCAATATTTGCCGCACATCACAACCCTTTGATCAATCAAGTAGGATCTCCATTTGGTATAAGCAATAGGTCGATTTTCTGCTATAGTAATCATTGTAGTCTTCTAAAGAACCCTTTCCATCCGATAGTGGTAGTACCATAGCTTCCTTTGAGGATCACCACTTTAAAATCTTCCTGAGGCATCAAAATAAAATTCACAAATAGTTGTTTGCCCTGTATAATCAGCTTTACCTTTGAACACCTTTTATCACAAGTTAAGATTCGTCCATCAACAATCTTGACTTCAAATTTGTCACATTCTTTAATGTGATGATAAGCCAATCGATTAGTAAGCTTTCTATCCATAAAATTATTAATGTTACCATTATCGATTAAAATAGTAATAGGTTGATATTTCCAAATTCAAAATTGGAATTTGAAGGACTACTTTTTGCGAGCGTTCTTCGTGTCCCTTTCCTACAAGGTAATTATGCATACTTTATTGAAGAGAATTTGTTTCCAGTTTGACCTATTTTACTGGTTTTCAATATCATCTTTTACTTTAAGATCTTTTCCCTTCTTCTATGGTAGCAGTAGCAAACTCTGAATGAAATAAAGGAGTCTAAGAGTGAATACCCAGAACGAGGGATGCTGGTTTTAAAGCAAAAGGAAGCACGCAGGCCCTACTAACTAATAAGCGAGGGTGCGTTAAGGAAGTCAAGAGTGAAAGAAGGCAGTGCCAGGCTAGCTTTTTGGGGGTATGTTTGCAAAGCAAGGACACGATTCAGTAGATAAAGGGTGAGTGGGCTCGGGTGTGCTCACTACTTATTTTGATGCTTATGCTCCTTATTTTGATTCTCTACATATGGGTTGATTCCGTATTATTATCTAGTAACTCCATATTAGTATATAGTAACTTAGTACGGTATCTTTATTTGATAGTTTCACGTTGAGTATCACCGGTTGATTAATTAAGTTCAATTGAGCTGAGTCCACCTGTCAAAGCAAGCTTAAAAAGTAATGTTTGAAGGCTAGATGGCAGCCTTAGGGACGGATTGTGGTACCGCTTTCACTCTAGTAGCTTAGGACCCTAGTTCAATTTTTATGGTTTTGTGGATTAGAGTAGCCGGCTAATGCATGCATTGTATGTGTGATAGGTCCAATATCTTCACCTGTATCCACCTTCATGATCGAATCTCATATCGTCAGTCTCTGATTCCTTCTTAATTGGCTCAATCGTCAAAAGTTTGTTACAGCTTTCATGATCAGATTCCACATTGTCAATTTTGATTCCTCGTTAATTGGCTCAATCGTCAAAAGATGCCCTTGTGTGCATCGATTTTCATTATAACACGAGCACAAATACTTTCTTGATCTTTCCTTGGGTTCTTCTCGGGTCGACTTTTGGATGTCTGGGTTTTAGCTAGGAATAGATGGGGTGGGCGACTTGTTGATTACCTATTTGTCGAAACTTCTATTTCAGCAAGTGTTCATATTGATTTTTTCTTCATGCACACGAGCGAATGATATGGCAGCCATCATGGTGCAGGGGTGACGAGCTTTAACTTCGTACCGAATCTCAAGATTAAGTCTCTCGATAAATGTTCTCACTAATTGTTTCTCGGACCAATCTCAGGTTTAGTTTGACAAGTGCTAAATCTGCTCTGGTACTCTCGTATTGTGGAAATTTGATGGATTTTGGCGAGCTGTCTATTAACGTTCTTATATTCTGACAGTCTGAAGCGAATTAGGAGCTCTCTCTTGAATTGTCACCACGTAGGGACTCCGTGATAGGTCTTGTACAAATCATACCACCTGATCACATCACCATCAAGTTGATTTAAAGCTACTTCCACTTTGGATTCTTCTAGAGTTTTGCAGAAGTGAAAGAACTTTTCAGCCTGTGAGACCCACCTGGTCAGATCTCCATCTTCCCATCTAGGGAACATGACCCTCATGTATGAGTATCCTATGTTTTACCTTTAATCATATTTTTTTAGATCGACTCTCTTTGAGGTTGGAACTTTCACCATGTTGAGATTTGTTGGGACTATCCAATAGACTTCTTCTGAATTCGCTGAAGAATTCTTGCAATCTCTCTATTCGGGCTTTGAATGCTTCAAATCTTGCTTCTATTGAACTATCAATAGCCATCACATAAGATTGTAGATTAGTAATGTTCAGTTCCTATTTATGATTTTAGGTTAAGGATATCAACATCGTCCTACTTGGTGTTTGATGTTGTGATACTGGTGGTTAGAAGGGCGGTGGTGTAGTGATACTACAAAGATGAGATCGTCGAGGCTGCGATAGCTACTGCCGAGGTGTGCAGGTAGCAATATGTGGGAAGAATTTGCTACTGCTGTTTGTTGAAGGTAGCATTGATTGCTGTAGTAGATCAGCTGGGGATGTGTGTCGGTTAAGGAGGGTAAGGCTGTGGTGGATGATATTTTGCTTGTTTAGATTTTAAAAAAATAATATTGATCTTGTAAGTGGATAATATTTTACTTATTAATAGTGATCTTGGTTTATTGCATAGAATCAAGATATTTTTCACCAAGAATCTTAAGATAATTGATATAATTGAGATAACTTATCTTATTAACATAGAGATATTTATGGATACATCTTAATAATTATTAAGATTGAGTTAAAATAGATTTATTAATCGAGTCTTTGAGATATTTAATATGTAACTTTTAAGTCTATTATATACTCTTGTTTATATCAAATTAGATATCATTTTTATAATTGAAATACTAGAGATATTAGAGTTACCTAAGAATAAAATATTAGAAATATAAAAGAATAAAATAAGATATTTAAAATGAACGAAATATTATATGCTCATATATATGAAATTAAATCAGTTTAAAATGATCATATTTTCGATGTTGATTTTGTAAATTACATCGACAATAGAAAGTTCACTTTATTATTTATATTTATGTTAGTTGGAGGGATAATTTAGAAAGAAAAAATATAACACAAAGTATTATTATATTATCAACAATAGAAGCTAATTTTGTGGTATGCTTTATTGTCACTAAACAAGTGTTATAACTATGAAATTTTATCTCAAAACTTAGTATAGTTAAACTCAATTGTTAAGTTATTGAAGATACACTCAATTGTTAAGTTATTGAAGATACTTTGCAACATATCATAATAGTTTTATTCTCTAAGAATGATAAGTCTCTAATAGTTCTTTATATCATGATATAAATTACTTGATGGTTAAAGAAAGAGTCTAGAAACAATTAATTTCAATTAATAACTTGAGTTTTAAATTAAATGTTGATCTATTTACCAATATCTTATAGCCTAAAGTGTTTGAAAGAATATAATCTTATAATTAGATTGGTGAGCAATATATAAAAGATATAATGATGTGTTGGGTCCAGCCCATAGGTGGGCTTGGATCGGATATTTGGGCATTTAGCCCAAATTTAATTTATTAAAAGAAAAAGAAAAAAAAATATTGAAAACCTAATATGTGCGAGGCAAGCGACACACGGTGCAAAAGTGGCAATAACATAAATAGTAACTGCATAGTAAGAAAAAGAGAGAAAGAAGAGAGAAAAAAAAAGCTTTTACAAGAGGATCGAATGGTAAAATTTAATCAGTTTTGATTCAAATTTTATGTGGAGAATCCTTATAACGAGCTTTACAATCCTAACTGTATTGATCTATGATTTATTCTTTCTATGATGATTTTCTGATATACCCACTTAATGTGTTTTAGTATGTTGATGATGCTATGCTAGTGCTGAACCAAGATATATGTTCTTAGTGTTATTGTGATCCTCTAGTTATTCTAGAGAAGTTTTATTGTAAACCTATTATCCTATTTAATGATAGTGGAAGTTTGGGTGGACTATAGTCCCGTGGTTTTTTTCGCATTGGGTTTTTCACGTTAAAAATCTGGTGTCTCACTTTGTGGTTGATCTATTATTCTACTGTTTATCTTATTTTGGTTAATATTTGCTTTTAGTAACAAGTTGATAATTTTAGTGAGAAACTCATTTTAATACACAAAGAGTGGAAAAGTATTATTCTGTATTCAATAGTTTTTCCCAACAAGTGGTATTAGAGTAAAGGTTATTTAGTGTATTTTTTCTTATGTGATTAAAATGAAAGAGTCAGATAATATGATTAAATTGAAATCATCAAATTATTCCACTTGGAGGTGGATGATGGAAGATTGGCTCTATTGCAAAGATATGTATAAGCTCATCAAAGTTAAAGTAAAACCTTCTACTATGGATGATGAAGAATGAGAAGTACAACATAGAAAATCTATTACCTATATTAGAAGATGGATGAATATCAATTTGCATGAGCATATTTTTGATGAAACCAGAGCTGATGTTGTTTGGTAGAGGCTAGAAAATCTCTTTGCAAAGAAGATAGTGAGAAACAAAATTTCTCTTCTCAGAAGGCTTTTCAATTTCAAGTATAAAGATGGTGATAATATTATTGAGCACATAAGCCAATTTCAGAGTCTTACAAATAAGCTGGTTATTAAGAAAATAAATATAGATGATGAGATGCAAGGATTGCTACTCCTCAGCTCTTTACCAAAAAGTTGGGAAACATATGTTGTGATAATTTTTAACTCTATGCCAGAGGGGACTCTAACTATAGATATGGTTAAAGAAAGTTTGTTGAATGAAGATACCAGAAGGAAGGAACAAAGAGAATCTTCTTTTGGTGACTTGCTATTGAAAAACAAGAAAGACGTGAAAAAAGTCATAGTAGGAATCCACATGGTTATAGAGGAAGATTCAAGTCTAAAAGAGATATCAAGTGTTTCCACTACAATAGACCATGTCATATGAAGAAAGAGTGTAAGTTTTAAAAGTGAGAATAAAATGAAATAAAGAAAAATGAGAAAGAGACTATTCAGTTGCTGTTGAAGGTGATATCGTTATTATTTGTGATGATGGATGTGTCAGTCTTGCAGCTCAGGATAGTAACTGGGTAATTAATTCTGGTGCTTCTTTTCATATTACTTATGGTGATTTCTTCACATCTTACACTATTGGTGATTTTGGCAATGTCAAAATGGGAAACAGTGGTACATCTAAGATTGTGGGTATTGGAGATATTTACTTGGAGACCAGTATTGGGAGCAAATTGATATTCAAAGATATAAGACATGTTCCACATATTCGTCTTAACTTGATATCTACATGGAAACTTGATGATGAGGGATTTATGCACTATTTTGGTAAAAGCAAATGGAAACTCACTAAAAGTTCTCTGATTGTAGCGAGAGGAAAGAAGCATAACTCTTTTTATGTCATAGAGGCTAAGCTACACAAAGGAGAGATTAATGCAATCAGAAAGGATAGAGGTATAGATCTTTGGCATAAAAAGCATGGTCATATCAGCGAGAAAGGACTTCAAACTCTTGCTAGAAAGCTGTTCTTACTAGGTACGTATCTTAAATCTTGTGATCATTATTTAGATGAAAAAATACATAGAGTTGTATTTCATACTTATTCATCATCTAGAAGATTAAATGTTATTGACTTGATTCATACTGATATCTATACTATGCAAAGTAGAACTCTCGGAGGTGCTCTTTATTTTGTTAATTTTATTGATGACCATTCTAGAAAAGTTTAGGTTTTTGCATTAAAATCTAAAGACCAGGTACTCGATGCTTTCAAAGAGCTTCATGCCAGTGTTGAAAGAGAAACAGGAAGAAAAATAAAGTGTGTTAGAGCAGATAATGGTGGTGAGTCCAGTAGTCCTTTTGAGAATTATTGCAGGTTTCATAGTATCAAGCTTGAGAAGATAGTTCCTAAAACTCCTCAACAGAATGGTGTGACAAAAAGGATGAACAGAACCATTGAAGAAATGATTAGGTGCATGCTTTCTCATGCCAAGTTACCTAAGTCATTTTGAGGGAGGCTATGAGAACTACATGATATGATAAACCTTTTTCCATCAGTTTCTCTGAATGGTGATGTTCCAGAGAGAGTATGAAAAGGGAAATATGTATCTTATGATTACTTGAGAGTCTTTGAGTGTAAAACATTTGTTCATATTCCTAAATATGAGAGATCCAAGCTTGATAATAAGGCAAAAACATGCATTTTCTTGGGATATGGTCATGAAGAGTTTGGATACAAATTATGTGATCAAGTGGACAAGAAGATTATTAGAAGCAGAGATGTCATATTTCTTGAAGACTAATTGTTTGAAGATGGTGATAATATTGAGAAATAAAATACCTCTGTTTATATTGCTTGGAGTTTGGGCCTAGTTCCTTCACCTATAGTTCATGATGATCAAGGGGGAGACGGACAAGAAGATGGTGGTGAGAATATTAATGATGATGCTCCTACAGTTGATGAAGTTGAACCAACTGAACAAACTAAGTACCTCCACCACCAGATGAGATTCCACTGAGAAAATCTATAAAAGAGCGAAAACCATCTGCAAAATATCCTCCACATGAGTATGTTATGCTTACTGACGGGGGAGAGCTAGAAACTTACAAAGAAGCTATTCTACATGAGTATAAGAATGAGTGGGTTAAAGCCATACAAGAAGAAATGAGATCCTTACTTGAGAACTGACTTGGTAAAGTTACCTATAGGGAAGAAAGCTCCCAAGAATAAATGAATTTATAAATTAAAGAATGAAAACAATAGCTCACCACAAAGATATAAGTCACGATTAGTTATGAAAGGATTCAGTAAGAAAGGGTATTGACTTTAAAGAAACATTTTTCTCCTGTGGTAAAAATATCATCTATCCGAGTTGTTCTTGGTTTGGCTGCCCGCTTGAATTTACAAGTTGAGCAACTTGATGTGAAAACTATATTTTTACTTGGTGACTTAGAAGAAGAAATTTATATGGAGCAACCAAAAGGTTTCAAAGTCAAAGGAAAAGAAAATCTAGTGTGTAAGCTTAAGAAAAACTTATATGGACTCAAACAAGTACTTAGACAATGGTACAAGAAGTTTGATTCTTTTATGATGAGTCAAGGGTATAATAAAATCACACATGACCATTGTGTGTTTACAAAAAAAATTTCATATGATGATTTTATTATTCTCCTCCTATATGTTGATGATATGATATTATTGGTCATGATGCTAGTAAAATTGAGAAGCTTAAGAGGGAGTTAAGTCTTTTGCTATGAAAGACTTAGGATCGATGAGACAAATACTTGGCATAAAGATTCTTCGTGATAGAAAGAATGAAAAGATTTTGTTATCTCAGGAGGCTTATATTGAAAAGGTTCTTGAAAGATTCAATATGAATAAGGCCAAAGCAGTTTGTTCTCCACTTGCAAGTCATTTTAAGCTAAGTTCAAAATAATATCCCACAAGTGAGAAAGAAAAAGAAGAAATGTCTTAAATGTCTTACTCATTTGCAGTAGGTAGTTTGATATATGCTATGGTTTGCATAAGGCCAGATATAGCTCATGTAGTTGGAGTTGTTAGTCAATTTATCTCTAATCCTAGTAAGGAATATTAGACAGTAGTAAAATAGATATTAAGATATCTATAATGTAATATTAGGTTGTGTTTATGTTTTGGCATTGGTAAACTTGTGCTAGAAGGTTACCCAGATGTAGACATGGCAGGTGATACTGATTCTAGAAAATCTATTTCAGGATTTTTGATGACTTTTACAGGGGGAGCAGTCTCTTGGTAGTCTAAGTTATAGAATTGTTTTGCTCTATCGATCATAGAAGCAGAATATATAGTAATTATTGAAGTATATAAGGAAGCTTTATGGATGAAAAGATTTCTACAGAAATTAGGTTTGAAACAGAAAGTATACATTATTTACTGTGATAGTCAGAGTGTCATTCACTTCTCCAAGAATTCAACATGTCCTTCTAAATCCAAGCACATTGATGTAAGATATCATTGGATTCATGATGTGCTTGAGATGAAAGAATTATACTTAGAAAAGATGCATACTAATGAGAATGAATCATATATGTTGACGAAGTCTTTACCTAAACAGAAGCTTGAAGCATATAGAGCTTGAAGCATGTAGACAGAGAGCGGGCTTAGTACAGCCTACCATATGAGCTGGAGGCCGAGAATTATTTGGTACAACCCATATGTAGGCTTGGACTGGATATATGGACATTTAGCCCAAATCTAATTTATTGAGAAAAAAAAAATGTTGAAAACCTAATCTGTTCAAGGCGGGCGGAGCACAATGCAAAAGTCACAGTAATATGAATAGTAACCACCCAATAAGAAAAAAAAAAGAAAGAAAAGAGAGAGAAAGCTTTAACAAGAGAATCTAACGACAAAACTTTGTCAATTTTAACTCAAATTTTATATGGAGAATCCTTATAACAAGCTTTACAATCCTAATAGTACTGATCTATGATTTATCCTCTCTGTGATAGTTTTCTGATATACCCACTTAGTATATTTTGCTATTTTTTATTGTGAGATCCATCTATATTGATGATGTTACTAGGGTTGAACCAAGATATATGTTCTTGATGTTATTGTGATCCTCTAGTTATTCTGGAGAAGTTTCATTATAAACCTATTATCCTATTTGGTGATAGTGGAAGTTTAGGTGGACTACGGTCCTATGATTTTTCCCGTATTCGGTTTTTCATGTTAAGAATATAGTGTCTTATTTTGTGATTGATCTATTATTCTATTGTTTATCTTGTTCTAATTAATATTTGCTTTTAGTAATAAGTTGGTAAATTTTGGTGAGAAACCCATTTTAATACATAAAGAGGGAAAAGTATTATTCCGCATTCAATAGTTTTTCCAAGATGCATATTTAAGTGGACATCATAATTGATATTTTTTACTTATGTAATTAAAATTATTTATTGTTATCTAGTTGAATATGATAGCAAAACTATCTTAATAAGATAAATTACAAAGATTATTTTGGATTGTGTTATAGTATTCTAATATATATTATGAAGTATGATATTGATAACATATGACCATTATTACTCACATAAGTAGTTAGACTTAATTTAATATTATTATATTTATTGAATTTATTGGCTTATTTTATAATATTTGTGCACACATGTAAAATATTTTTTAAAATTTTCAAAATCCAATTAAGTAAAATTATTTTTAAATAAACTTTTAGTTTTTTTTTTTGAATTCTTTTGTCTTATAGCTAAATGAAAGAATGTTAGATTATATATTCATATTTAATTGGGTAAAATATATTATAGACTTAATTAGATTTTGATTACGGTTATCCATCAATAGAAAGAAAATCCAATTATAATAAGATTCGTTAAGAGATTACCTTAATATGAAAGACTCTCTTAATTACTTGTCTTGGATCCTCTTTTCTCATATATAAATAGACAAAACTTTCTAGAGACTTAATATGTAATGCTACTTTATAATATATATATATATATATATATATATATATATATATATATATATATATATATTTTGAGAGATTATAGATCTTATCTCATCTCCCCTTAGTATCTATTCCATATTTTATAGTGTTTATGTGAATGATAGGGGGAGAGGAGAAGATAAGTCAAGTTATCCTTGCATATTAATATTGCTACTTTCTTAAATTCAAACAATAATATCTTGTAGATCAAATACAAATTTTGAATTACATTAAAAGGTGCATAATGTTAATCTTGATCAATCATTATTTGATTTCAATTCTAACAAAAGCATGATTGTAATTTTTATACTTACATCTATGTCTACTAAAATCGAGTAACACCCTTCCTCTCCATTTCCATCTTTCATGGATCAATTAAAGATGTTTTAAGTCATACAACAGAGATAGATCAATTAAACAAATGTAATGTAAGAACAAATCTATATGAACAAATCTAGTATTCAAATTTATCTAATAGATCTGAGACACTTTTATGATATGTAGTATTTGATTTCAAAACTTGTTTTTGATACTAATTGTAAATATAAAATTATGATCATGCTATTGTTATATGAAATTTTTTAATACCAGAATCAAAATCAAATAACGATATGTCAAGATCAAGATTGTATACTTTTTCGATGTCATTTAGAAAATCTTTAATAAATTTACAAACACACCATCATCCGATCCAAAAGTTATAATAACACCGATCTATATAGAAAACTACTGATAATGAAAATAATATAAGGATTGAGAGATTGAGAATAAATCTATAATCTTAATTTCTAATATTTTATCCAGAAAAGGTTCTATCATTTTGTAGACAAGAGTAGAGGATCTATGATAGTAATTAAAAGGGTTTCTTCTAAATATAATTTTATGACTTTATTTTTATTAATCAATAATTATAATTAAAATTCAATCAAATATATAATATATCTTATTTAATTAAATAATATCTTATAATCTAACAATCATAAATTAAATAAAAAGTATATTTTATATTTTAGAACAAATAACAAATAGTTCCAACGCAATATGCTGCCTCAGGCAGAGTCTTCAATTGAAACCATGCCATAAAATAAATCTAGGCGACGTGGCCCGGCAGTATATATCATTGAATATTTCAAGGTTTTTATTCTTTGTGGTAATTCTTCCTGTATGTTGCTATAGCAGTAGGGAACGACTAGCATGGCAGATGTGCACTCTTATTGTTACACTCTTATTGTTTTTATTAATCTTGTAATGTATGTAATGTATGTAATTAGAGGGAATATTTTCTTCCATAACAATGGAAAACATGTCTATCGTGTTATTGACTTTGTGGACTTACTACGAGTCTATGTTGTTACGATAAAAATGTTTCAAATCTGCTGTCTACTAGTCCATCTAGTTTATTTCCTGTTCTTTGATATAGTTTGTTAAAGTGAATCAATTACATTCATATTGTTTAGAAAATAGAGGATAGAGGAAAAACCTAGCAATGAGCTCCCATCACTCTCATATCCCTCACAACACATGGAAACGACTGAGTGCCAAGACTTCTCTACCAAGACATCACTGAAGGACATTCATAAATTCACAACACATCTATTCCCCAGTTTATTTCAACATACAGGGACGGAACAGCCCAAAATTCTTTGTTTTTTTCTCTCTTTTTTTTTTTTCAAAACTTTCTAATCCAGTAATCCAAATCAGTATTGACATTCCACCTGGTGTTAATATTCCCATTTCTGTAGGTTTGTCTCTGGCTGATAACTCCAAATTTAAGTTGAATATCCCCAAATGATATAGGGATTACTACTATCACAGCGTTACACGTTTCGTTTGAGATAATTGCAGTATTCCTTTTTCATCCATATCCTGCGAATGATTCAACCGATTCACGTCTTGCAAATTTTACATATTTACATTTTAACATCATACATGAACTGACCGTTTTTTTTTTTTTTTTTGGTGCCAGGTCGAGACACTGTCTATTAAGATAACTAGGCAGAAACATCATGTTCTAGGTCTCTCCGGAGTGGCTACATTTAGGAAAGTTAATGCATCTATTGTTTCAGATGATTTGAATTGAATGCTGGAGTAGAACAACAGAAAAACATGCACAAGATTTAGTTTTGTACCAGCCGACAATTCCTCTCAAATAGGAATGTGGCAGCAGGTTGGCCTTTTTTTTTTTTTTTTATTGGTAGTGAGTTTACTCGATCCACTTAAACCAAGTTTGGGTACCTTTTACTCAGATTTGAAAAGTGTTTTTATATGTTGATATATGTATAGAACTGAGGTCCCAAATCGGATTCATGTTGGCCGACTCATGAAAGGATCATAGTGGATTGAGTTTATTTGGATGTTTGGTCTACCCGAAGATGGGAGGAAATGGGTACTATGCATCACAGGATTATTCGGACCAACAATCCTTTGAGAGTACCTCAAGTTAGGGGAGAGATCAATTAACATGAGTATAATAGTTGACGATAGCTTGAAATTTCAAATTTTAATGTTTTAGAATAAGTGAAACTTAGGTTGATTATGATAAAACAAGAGGGGAGTAAGAAATCTTCCTTTATTCTTATGATTCATCATGAATTTATACACTTTGAAGATAGAAATTATTCAACAGATTAACAATATCTAAATCTTATCTAAACTAAACTCTCACCTTATATCATCTAAATCTCATCTAATCTTATCTGTTAACATGCGAGCTCCTATCAAGGACGTCGATCTTGGATCTATGTAATGAAAATAATTTACGAGTAAGCAGCTTCGTGAGTGAGTCTGTCAGTTGATCTGCCGTGTGAACATGAGAAACACGTAGTTTCTGGTTAACAACTTGATCTCATACGAAATGAAAGTCATTGGCTATATACTTCATACGAGAGTGAAATACTAGATTGACACATAAATAGGTAGCTCCAATATTATCACAGCATATAGTGGGAGTAGTAGTGGAGCAGATGTCAAGTTCCTTGAGCATATTCATGATCCAATTAAGTTCTGCAGTAGCAGTAGCAATGGAACAATATTCAGCTTCATTTGTCGATCGAGCGACTATCTTTTGTTTCTTAGAACTCCAACTGATTGGATTGGCTCTAAGGAAGATAATGTACCCTGACGTGGATGTTCTATCATCAAAGTTTCCAACCCAATTAACATCAGCAAAAGCATGAAGTTGAAGTGGTGAGTGTTTGCAAAGAAATATGCCATAGTTGAGAGTCCCATTAAGATATCGTAAGACCCGCTTAACCGCTGACCAATGCGTGGTAGTCGGTCGATGCATAAATTGTGATAACTTGTTAACTGCAAATGAGATATATGGTCGGGTGAGAGCTAAGTATTGTAAAGAGCCAAGTACTTGTCGATATTGAGTAAAATCTTTAGCAGGGCTTCCATCATTTAACTTGAGTGATTCACTAGTTGAGAGAGGAGTTAAAAATAACTTTTGCCTCATGCATGTTCGTCTTCGATAGTAAGTCCGGAATATACTTATACACCCAGAAAATAATTCAAGATACCAAGATCTTTGAGAAAAAATTTATTGGCCAATTATTCGAGGAACATTGTAATCTTCATAGAATTGTCACCCGTCACATATCATCAACATAGACTAGAAGATATATTGTACTTCCAGGTTGTTGACGGATAAATAGAGAGGTATCAGACTTGGAATTGATGAAGCCAACAGACATCAAAAACATCCCAAATTCTATGTACTAGGCTTGTGGAGCCTGACGAAGTCCATATATTGCTTTTTGAAGTTTACAGACATGCTCTAGATACTGAGGATGAAGAAAACCAGGAGGTTGTTCCATAAAGACATCTTCAGTTAAGGTCCCTTATAAAAATGCATTGTTCACATCAAGTTACCGTAGATGCCAGCCTTTTGAGATAGCTAAACTCAAAATAAGTCGGGTTGTTGTTGGTTTAACAACATGACTAAATATCTCTGTAAAGTCAACACCAAGACGTTGATGAAAACCTTTGGCCACTAAGCGTGCTTTATACCTGTCAATGGACCTATCTGGGTTCCTCTTAATTCGAAAAATCCACTTACACCCGATAACATTTTGTATAGGATGAAATGAGACTAATGTCCAAGTAGAATTATGAAGAAGGACATCATATTCTTCACACATGGCTTTACGCTAGTGAAAGGATTTTTGGGCTTGAGTGACTGTAGTGAGTTCATTGGTCTCAAAGGAGGAAGTTATAATAGTATATAGATCAAGAACCTGTCGTGGTTTGAAAATACCACTTTTAGAGCGTGTTGTCATTGGATGTCTAAGAGGTTGAGTTTGTGGTTGTGGGATAGGTGACGGGGAAGTACTAGCACAAGGTGGGTCAGATTGAGAAACATTAGTGCTATTGGGTTGAGAGGACGATAAAGACAATGACTAGGTTTCCAAAGATCGGATGTTAGCATTAGGTAATACTTGTGAAAAGGGAAGATGTTGAACCAGGGGAATATCAGAGTGTATATCTGAAGTGGGTGATTCTGGTAGAGACTCGTTGGACGAGAGTGACGACATACTCCACCGGTGTATATTTGTTGGAGTAGCTTGCATGATAGGAGATTTGAAATGATGAAATGGAAAAGATGATTCCACAAAGATAACATGGCGAGACACAAAGACTTTGTGAGTCTAAGGATCATAGCATCGATAAGCATTATATTCAAGAGAGTATCCGATGAAGACACAAGGCTTAGACCTTGGGTTAAGTTTATGTGATGCATAAGAACGTAGCCATGGATAACAGACACAACCAAAAACCTTAAGTTTTTGAATATTTGGAGATTTATAAAATAATTTTTTAAATGGCGATTGATAGTGGAAGACTAGAGTAAGTATGCGATTAATGAGATAGATTGTATTCTGAAAGGCCGCAGACCAGAAAGTAGATGGCATGAAGAGATGATGGAGAAGTGTGAGACCAGTTTCAACTATATGCCAATATTTTCGTTCGGCCGAGCCAACTAATTGGGGAGTGTAGGGAGGAGACTTGAGATGTTGAATACCGCATGCTAAGAGACATGATGTGAGTGCTTGATATTCACCCTCACCATCAGAATAAACCGTTTTAATTGTAGATTGAAAAATGTTCTGCTCCATCTTTCTGAAGTTAAGAAAGATTGCTGAAACTTCAGACTTATGATGAAAAGGATAGAACCAGGTATACTTGGTAAAATAGTCTATAAAGATGACATAAAATCTATACTTGTCAAAGGAAGCGATTGGAGCAAGACTCCAAACGTCAGTATAAATAATTTTAAAGGGTTTTGTGCAAGAAGAAAAGAAATTTGAAAGAGAAGTCGATGACTTTTATTACTAGAACAAGCATCACAGTGATTAAAAATGCAACTAGTTATAGTAGTAGGAAGAGAATAACGAGAGACTAACTTTTGTTGAATTGAGAAAGAGGGATGACCAAGACGATGATGTCACACATCCATTGGAGCAACAACAGAGTAGGCAGTGGGTTGGATGACCAATGGCCACTGGTAGATATTGTCTTTACTCTGTCCCTGAAGTAACGATGCCTCTGTGCTCAGATCTTTTACAAGAAAGGAGTCAAGAAAGAATTCAATGGAGGTATTATTTTGTTTACAGAACTGGGAGACAAAGATAAGATTTCGCTTAATATGAGGAGCACACAAAACACCATCGAATGTAAAGTTAAAGTTATGCGAATTAAGCATCGTGGAACCAGTATGAGTAATAGGGAGATGCTTACCATCATCGATGATGATGTCATCGTTACCATTATAATTGTTGTGCATGGACAAATTCTAAATATATGAGGTGATGTGATGGGAGGCACTAGAGTCCATAATTTAATGATTTTGATCAATAGTCATGAAATGTGCCTGGGGTAAGTTAGAGGAGGCCGAAGGTCAAGGGCGAGAGCGATAGACTTTGGCAGAGTGAGCAACCTTATCACATAGTTGTCAAACTATTATTTGTTGAGTTATGAGATATGGACACCAGGGTGGTGTTGGTGGCACCTGACTCAAACCCTTGGTGATAGACTTATAATACTGATTTGTCTTCCTTTTTGACTTGTGATTGACTTGAGCTAAATCATCGATGATTATTTTTATATGTTAAAGAGAATCAGCAACAGTAGTACCTTCTTATTTTGTGTTCATGAGATTAGATAGCAGACTAAGTTTACATATACGGGAACGACTTGCCAAAGCTGTTTGTAACTTACTCCATACTTCAACAATAGTATTACATAAGGAGATAACTGGGGTGAGGGATGCAGATACTGAAGCTTGTATTGCTTGAAGGATGAAACGATCCTGGCGGAACCACAATTAATACTCTGGATTTGGTACCGGACTAGATGCACCAGGTGGATTAATCATCTTTGGTGGAGCACAGGAAGAACCATCGACATAGCCAAACAGATCATACTCGAGTAGAAGATTAGAAAACTGGGCACGCCAAGACGCATAATTTTCGCTTTTAGATAACTTGAAAGGGATGAGATTTGCGGTGTTGATAAAGATTAGGCATGGAGTAGCAAAAGTAATATGCGCATCAGATGAAGATGATGAAGACATAGTAATATACCGATCTTAGGATGAAGCACTGTTGAAATCTTTTGCTACTCCTTCGAAGCCGTAGGCTAAACTCACGGGAGCAGCGGCAAAGAGCAAGGGAAGCCAAAAGCTTTGGTGCCCACGAAGCCGAAAACAAAGCCAAAATCGAGCTTGGTAGTTGTGAGGCCGGAAGGTGCTGCAACCAGTTGCGGGTGAAGATGGGGTGGGCTATGGCGACGACTTCCCGGTGGGTATCACCAGCTCTACGCACACTGTTGTGTGCGATGAAGAAGAAGGCAGTGTGGGTGGGTTACAGTGGTGGATCGATTGCGGCTGAAAGAAACTATTGTTGCTATGTTTTTGTCAGGAAACAGAGCTTCGCAGGAGGAGTCGACCGACGGCTGTGGATGTGATCAACAACGGCAGAATCGATGGCGACGACAGCGAGCGGCCTAGAAGATATGTTGCCGCGATTGGGAAGCAGGGGAAGGATCAATCTCGGCTGGGAAGGAGCACCGAGGGTCGCGGTTGAAGGAGAGGCCTGGCTGTGGCCAGTGTCTTCTATGGCTAACCCATAGTTCTCCTCGGATGAGGCGCCGACGAAGATGGTGGAGCGATGCGAGCGTTGCGGTTTCTTCGAAAACTTCGTAAAACACAGCCTCTGCTCAAGTGCTACCGAGATCTCTGGCTCAAGGAGAGGCCCACGATCTGGAAAGTTGCAATGGGCGTTGCGTCTTCTGGGGTTGGGAAGAGCCACGACGCGGTTGACAACGAGAGGCTTGCGCCGATGGTTCGACAGGCGACAGATAGAGGGGGATTATTTCTGTCGCACAAAACCCCTACTGATGCTTAATTAACGATCGATCGGTGACTATGGCTTCGCAGTAGAGGAGTCGATGGGTGATGGCCCTATTGAAGCTCTGATACCATGATAAAACAAGAGGGGAGGAAGAAATCTTGCTTTATTCTCATGATTCATCATGAATTTATACACTTTGAAGATAGGAATTCTTCAACAGATTAACAACATCTAAATCTTATCTAAACTAAACTCTCATCTTATATAATCTAAATCTCATCTAATCTTATCTATTAACAGATTATGCACAATATAGTTTATACAATATTAAGAAAAAGATAGCGAATATAATTAAAAGTGGATGGAACATGAAGTTCTCACATATAAAAATGTTAGATATTTTAAACTCAATTATTTAAATGGAACCCAAAATTTGTAAAAGGATATAATTCATATAAATAAATTAAGGCAATTGAAATGGAAATAATTAAATAAATATATTAAAAAGTATTATTAAGTCAACTGTGCTGTATGGATCGGAAATCAAAACAGTTAAGAAACATCTTCACGGTTCCAAAGTCACCAATATTGAATCTACAGGATGTTTAACAAATATCACAAGAATGCCTGTACATGGCAACGGTTAGAAATAGTTTTTATTGAAGGTTTAAATAAGAAGAGATAGGGGAAATCCTTAAACCACTTTTCATAATCAAATAATTATCTAATTATACATAGATTATATGCTTTTTTGTTATCATTTTACACTGTTTTGGTGACTATTATCATTTACAATATGATGTCCCTTCAGAATTTTCAGTATCTGTCTCATCAATTTTAAGTATAAATTGAATTATTTACTAATTAGAATATTTTAATTAATTCATTCTACAAACAGTATAACCTGCACCTAAACCGTCAAAATACACTCGATTAAATATAAGTTTGATGACATAATAATAATAAAAACAACAAGAGGAAAGCTCACTCCATTAAATATAAGTTTACATAATAATAATAAAAACAACAAGAGGAAAGCTAATGTATTATTTGTTAGTAATGATTCTCGCATTATCATGTAATTGATAAGACCCTAGCAAAATTGGATCGTAGTCAATCGAGTCGTGATGTAATAAAACCCTAATTAGCCGTTGCCCACTTTGCTTATGGGAGTTGACTAGGGTTAGGAGAGGAGGCAACTAGGGTTATGAGAGGAGGCGTTGAACCCCTACGGAGATCAATCCAACGTTAGAATTCTTTGGGAAGATAGAACCCCATAAGCAAGGTGGACGATGACTAGTTAGGGTTTTATATATGCTTCAGGGTTTCATTACATCACGACTCGATTGACTAGGATCCGACCTTGCTACGGTCTTATCAGACCCACCCTCTTCATATCAGTCTTGTCCTCAAGGCTGAAGCTCCATAAACTCTGGGAACTTGGTCTTTAAATCTTCATAGGATAACACGTGGCATCTTTGATAGGTAAATTAGTCCATTACACTAGCATTTCAGTAGAGGGGTGTCAGCGACACATCACGATCCTACGGTCTAGTAGTGCATTCGGCTGACTTGGATCTCTCCATCAGCAATGGTGTCTGGCATATGGCTTTGGGCTAATTTGTTCTCTCTAAACTTGAGTTTTAAGTAGGACATGTGGAAGACAGGGTAGATCTCGAAATCTACAAGTAGGTCCAGTCTATACGCCACAGCTCCAATGCGCTCCATAATCTAATAAGGTCCGTAAAAGTGAGGAGATAGCTTTATGGATGCCCACGTGTTGATTGACGTCTGCTTGTAAGGCTGGAGTCGAAGGAAGACCCAATCTCCAACAGAGAACTCTCTTTCCCTCCTGTGCATGTCAGCTTGATGCTTCATCCTTACTTGGGCAGCCGAGAAGTTGTCCTTCAGTAATTATAAGGTTTTGTCATTGTCAATCAGCTCTCGATCGATCTGATCTACTTTAGATATGTCGGTTATATATTTAGGAATTACAGGGGATGTCCAGCCATACACAGCTTCAAAAGGAGTACATTTTGTCAAAGAATGATAAGTCGTGTTATACCACCACTCGGCCCAGGGAAGCCACTTTATCCACTCTCTTGGCTGGTTGCTGGTGAAGCATATGAGATAAGTCTCCAAGCACCTGTTCACCACTTTAGTCTGGCCATTGGTCTATGGATGGTGTAAGTTATGCTTATCTTTAATTTTGTGCCCTACAATTGAAAGAGTTATGCCCTGAATTTACTAGTGAAGACCCTATCACGATAACTTACAATAGATCTAGGCATCCCATGCAATATAACAATATTATCAACAAAGACTCAGACATTGCTGGCAGCGACATAAGGATTTTGAACAGCGCAAAAGTGGGAGTATTTGGTAAGGCGATCGACCACAACAAGGATAGTACATTTCCCTTGTGATCGGGGTAGTCCTTCGATGAAGTCCATAGATATATTAGTCCACATCGAGTTTGGAATAGGTAGCAGTTGCAATTTCCCGGAGTTCACCACTGTTTCACCTTTGTGTCACTGACATATGTCACACCGCGCTACAAATTCAGCAATGGTGTTCTTCATTCCCTTCCAATAGAAATTTTTTCAAATCCTTTTATAGGTCTGAAGGAATCCAGAATGCCCAGCCATTGGTGAAGTGTGCATCTCCTGTAGAATGGTGTTTAGGCAGGGAGAGTTAGGCATAAACACTATACGACCCTTGTATCATAGGTCCTTCGAATACCAACTGTAGTGTGCTACAGAGCCGACTCTTCATCCAATTTCTTGATAATCTCCCATATCTCTAGACCATCTTATCACTCTTTCATGATGTCTTCAGGAGGTCACTGATCGGAAGAGAGATGGCTGAAATTTCAATATGTTTGAGTAGTCGGGAGAGCGCATCTGTAACCATATTTTCCTTCCCCTTTTTATTAGTAATTTCATAGTCGTATCCAAAGAGTTTCGTTAACCATTTTTGTTGTTCGGGAGATGAAATCTTTTGCTCCAGGAAATACTTGAGACTCTTATGATCAGTTTTTATTTGAAAGCATCAATGGATTAAATAGGATCTCTATTTTGTCACAGCATGCACAATTGTCAGCATCTCATTATCATAGATCGATAGCTTCAGGTGTTAAGGAGAGAGAGCCCTATTGGTATATGTAAGGGGTCGGCCATCTTGCATGAGTACGACACCAATTCCTACTCCTGATGTGTCTGCTTCAATTATGAACACTTTGTCAAAATCGAGTAGTGTAAGCATGAGTGTAGATGTCATCGCAGCGTTGAGGGCGTCGAAGGCTACAGTTGCATCATCCGACCACTGGAAGGCATCCTTCTTCAGTAGAGATGTGAGGAGGCTGTTAATCTTTTCATAATCTTTAACAAACTTACGGTAGTAGCCAGTTAGCCCGAGAAATCCCCGTAGTGCCTTATTGTTTTGGGCATCAGCCAGCTTTATATCGCCTCGATCTTTGAAGGGTCTACCACCACTCCTTCCTTCGAGATTATGTGTCTGAGGTACTCCATCTTGCTTTGCAAAAAGCTACACTTTGATTATTTGACAAAAGAGTATGTTCTAGGAGAATTGACAAAACAAGTCGTAAGTGAGAGAGGTGGCTTTCAAGCGAAGGGTTGTAAATAAGAATGTCGTTGAAGAAGATCAGTACAAACTTACGAAGGTAAACCCAGAAAATATCATTCATCAAGCTCTAAAAAGTGGAGGGAGCGTTGGTGAGGCCAAAAGGGCATTACCAGAAATTCATAGTGGTCGTTATGTATCTAGAAGGTGGTATTTGGTATGTTCTCTTCGTGCACCCAAATTTGATGGTACCCAGACAGCTTATCTAGTTTTGTAAAGAATTGTGCTCCCCTCAACTCATCAAGCAATTCGTCCACCACTGGGATAGGATACTTGTCCATGATAGTAATATTGTTGAGGGCTTGGTAGTCCACGCGCATCACGATGTTCCATCTTTCATCCATACGAAGAGCACTAATGAAGAGTAGAGGCTAACACTCAGTCAAATAATCTTTGTCTCTAGCATCTCTTAGACAATCTTCTCAATCTCAACCTTCTGAAGGCAAGGATATTGATATGGCTGAACATTTGCTAGTGGTTTCCCCGGTACGATCGATATGCAGTGGTCGTGCAGCCGGGTAGGTGGTAGACTTTTTGGTTCGGCGAAGATGTCTGAAAATTCAGCAAGCAACGAAAGAAGGTTTGGATCTTCATTCACCATCGGTTCCTTCATCTATAGTCCTTGAAGTTGTATTAGGAAGCCGACGTGCGATTTGTGCAACACCCTCTCCATGCATTCATAGAAACCATCGATAATTTGCTTATGTGTTTTCCTCGTAGGATCACTTGTTTTGCTTGGCTGAAAAATTTCATGATTAGTTTAGAAAAATTACAGGAAACATCATCTAATGTGGACAGCCATTCGATGTCCAGCACTGCTTTATGATCATCAAGTGGTAGGAGGAAGAAGTCAGCAGTGATCTCTTGGCCCTGCAAAACTACTTTCACCCATGAGCACTTTCGGTTGCAATTGAGGATTCAACCATCTTGTCACGAACAGTTATCGCTCAACCATAACATCTTTGCTCCACGAATCATTCATGGCTTTTTCTTGTTTGTACAGATGTTTGACAACTTGTTTTGCCTTGAGTTTATGTGTTTTTACATAAGAAATATGAGTGAAAGTAGTATAGAAGGTTGCAGAACGATCGCTCGCTGCGCGGAGCCAAAACAACCTCGTTTTTGAGTCTTTTTCGTGTGCTATGGTGACCACTTTGAGCGGTGTGAAATGTCAACCATTTCAGCATCTTGGAACCCCCCGGGTGGCACCGGGCTGGATGGAGTTTCGGGTATATGTTGGGCGTAGGCTTTCATCAACAATTGAACTTGTCTTGCATCCGATACCTTGGGAACCGTCGTTTGTGGACTTACGATCGTTCTTACAACCCTCTAAAGTCCTGTTTTGCTCTCTTTCTCTCTTTTCTCTGCTGCACTCAAGGTGTTTGACGAATTTCTTGTATAGCTTCCCATTTTACGAGACGTCGGGACTTGTCCATCGCTCGTCTTTAAGCTAATCAACTTCTTCTTTGCAGGTCCTACGGGACCGCACGAGGTTGCAAGTGGGCTGACCATTTACAGACATATAACGCTTTGGGCATTTCATGACTTAGGCAATCCCAGCTAAGTCCAGAACATTGGGCAAGTTTGCTTCATGATTTAGGCAATTTTAGCTAAGTCTTCGGGAGTGCCGCTAGGGTGCCGCACGACTTAGGCAAATTCAGCTAAGTCCATGACAGTGTGGTATCAGAGTAGGCAAGCAACTCAAATGAACAGCGAAGAAGATTCACAATCTCGCCATAGTGAAACATCGTGGTGAATCGAGCAAGATGGGGCAAGCTGGACCATTGCTCCGAGCAGCCGCAGGTGGGCTGCAAGTGCAAACTCGCTCGCAAACTGTTGGAGCCGCTCATGAGGAGCGTGACAGTGAACAAGATGAGTGTGAAGTTGGTATTCTCCACGAGTGGAGGAGACACCATATGGAGCTCCAACCGGGAAAAAGAGCCACAAGGAGAGACTTACAATGGTGGAAACCCGCCTTGATGTTCTTGAAGCGAGCTTGGAGGAGGAACTCTACGAAGGCCAACGAAGGCTCCTTAGGGTAGAGAGCTTGCAAGAAGAAGCTGAATCTTGGATCGAGAAAGTTGAATCCATGATCGATCAACGGATAGAGAACACCAAAGATTCCGTATGACATCAACACGAAGTTGTGGCGGAACTCATGGCTAAGGTGATGGTGTTAACAAGGACTCTTGATGTGGGAGGGAACAATACCCACGCTGTGTCACCATAAAACTTCAGGGCGCCGGAGTCGCATTGCTACGGGGGTGCTAGGGTTGCTAAAGAGCTTGAAAATTTCTTGTTCGACATGGAACAATATTTTCATGCTACAAGGCTTGATTCTGAAGAGACCAAAGTTGCTATAGCAATAATGTATCTGACTGGGGATTCAAAACTTTAGTGGCGAACCCGTTGGGAAGAGATCCAGCAAGGCCGATGTTGAGTAGATACATGGGGAGACTTAAAGTGAGAGTTGAGAACTCAGTTCTTGCCCAAGAACACAGAGTTTGTCGCAAGAAGAAAACTAAGATAACTTCGTCAAAGTACAATAATCCGAGGCTATGTGAAACAATTTTCAGCACTGATGCTGGATATACAGGATATGTCTGAAAAAGACAAGCTATTCAGCTTCCTCGATGGCTTGAAGCCATGGGCACCACAAGTACTACATTGGAGGAATGTCACCGATGTAGTCGGGGCAATTGCAACCGCAGAAAGGCTAACTGACTTTGTTTCTTCAGAGGATTTGAGAAAGAAGAAACAATCTTTGGGAAATCGCCCAGCTAAATACTCTTGAGCGAAGGAGTCTGGGGGCGAACAAAAGAAGAAGAATTTCCACAAGGTACCAAGCTCAAAAGGTAAAGTCCCAAAGTTTGGTGGATGCTTCTTGTGTGGAGGACCGCACATGGTGAGGGAGTGCCCACAAAAGCGGGTACTCAATGCTTTAACTGCATCGATACAGCCCCATAAGTCAAACAAGGGCAAAACTACTGCCCTTAGTTCGAGCAGTTCCAAATCCAGTAGCGACAGTGAGGCATCGCAAGGACCCGGGATGGGAGCAATGCGTTGCAAGGTCAAGTGGGGAGAACACAAAGGCAAAGCCACCGAAGGTAGGAAGCAACGAGTTGATGCATGTGGATATTAAGCTTAATGGTCGTACAACCCATGCAATGGTGGACACGGGCGCGACCCATAATTTTATTACCGATCGAGAAGCTAAGTGACTGGGACTGATCTTGGAGAAGAGTCCAAGTCATATGAAGGCTGTGAACTCGGAGGCCAAGCGGATCTCCGAACGAGCAAAGGGGGGTCCCCATCAAGATCGGAACATGGAGCGGGAGCACAAACTTGATAGCAGTGCCATTGGATGACTTACAAGTAATTCTCGAAATGGAGTTCATGCACGCAGCGAAGTTGGTGCCAATGTCATTTCTGAACTTCCTATGTCTAATGGGAGGCGACGATCCCTACGTGGTTCCAGTTTCTTGAGGAGGAACCAAGGACTTACAATAAATCTTGGCTTTACAATTAAAGAAAGGGGTACGAAAAGGTGAATCAACCTTTGTAGCTGCTATAAAGCTAGAGACATTTGACAGGGAGGCCATTCAAGAACCTGCTATTGTGGCAAATATCCTGAAGGAGTTCTCAGATATGATGCCAACAGAGTTGTCGATAACTCTACCACCATGCAGAGGCGTAGATCATCGGATTGAGCTAGAGCCAGGAGTTAAGCCTCCAGCGAGACCACCATACCGCATGGCCCCTCAAGAGTTGGCAGAACTAAGGAAGCAGTTGGATGAACTATTAAGCGGTGGTCTCATCCGTAGTTCAAAAGCACCTTTTGGAGCTCTAGTCCTCTTCCATAGGAAACAAGATGGGAGCCTTCGATTATGCATTGATTATCGAGCCCTTAACAAGATGATGATGAAGAACAAGTACCCCATCCCGCTCATCGCGGACTTGTTCGATCAAATGGGCAAGGCAAAGTACTTCTCCAAACTCGACCTTCGGTCGGGGTATTGGCAGGTGCACATTGCAGAAGGTGATAAGACGAAGACTACCTATGTGACGAGGTAGGGAGCATTTGAGTTCTTGGTAATGCCTTTCGGCTTAACCAATGCTCTAGTCATTTTCTACACTCTTATGAACCAACTGTTCAAGGAGTACCTGGACAAGTTTGTGATTGTCTACTTAGACGATATCGTCGTCTATAGACAAACACTTGAGGAGCATATTAAGCACCTCCGAACAATTTCCAAAGTTCTCAGGGAGAACACCTTATTAGTGAAGAGTGCTACTTCGCCCAAACGGAAATTTTGTTCTTGGGGCATCGAATCGGCAATGGTTCAATCCGAATTGACAAGTCTAAGGTGCAAGCTGTGGCGGGCTGGCGAACACTAAAGAAGGTGTCAGAGTTGAGATCCTTCCTTGGGTTCGTCAACTATTATCGACGCTTCATAGCTGGATATTCGAAGCGTGTAGCTCAATTGACGGAGTTGCTAAAGAAGGAATAGCCTTGGAGATGATCGGACAAATGTGAGGCGACATTTCAAGACCTAAAGATTGTTGTGTTGGAGGAACTTGTACTCAGATTACCAGACTATGAGAAGTCTTTTGAAGTCCATACAGATACTTCTGACTTTGCTATTGGGGGAGTTCTTATGCAAGAGGATCCTTTAGTGGCCTACGAGAGTCACAAGCTCAACGAGACCGAGCGACGATATCCTGTGCATGAGAAGGAGATGACAGCGGTGATCCACTGTCTATGAGTGTAACAACACTATCTTTTGGGAGCACCATTCGTGCTAAGGACAGATAATGTCGCATTGAGTTACTTCTAAACTCAAAAGAAACTCTCTCCAAAGCAAGCACTATGTTAGGACTTCTTGGCTGAGATCGATATTGTAATGGAGTATAAGCCCGGAAAAGCAAATGTCGTGCCGATGCATTGAGCCAGAAAGTTAAACTAGTGAATGTTGTACAGTTGGAGGGCGGAGGCCAAGCAAGTCAATTGCACTCCAACTTTCTTTCCAGGATCAAGGATAGACTATACAGTGAGGCAGTAACCCTTATGCAACTCATCAAAGAGGGTTAAGACACAATGATTTTGGGTCCAGGAGGGACTCATCTACACCAAAGGGAACATAGTTTATGTTCCACGAGCGGATAACTTGAGGCATGAACTCTTGAAAGAGTGTCACGATTCCCTTTGGGTTGGACATTCGGGTATCCATCGAACAATGGCTCTCATGGAGAGGGTCTTCTATTGGCCGAAGATGGGGACAGTATGGAGGAATACGTTCGAACGTGCCTTACTTGTCAACAGGACAAGGTAGAGCAGCAGAAGCCAGTGGGACTTTTGAAGCGCTGTCCGCACCAAAAAGGCCATGAGAGAGCATTTCCTTGGACTTCATATCAAACTTGCTCACAATAGGGGGATTTGGATCGATACTCGTGGTAATTGATCAGTTTTTGAAGTATGCAACATTCATTACTCCACCCCTATATTGCTCAGCAGAGGAGGTGACTAAGTTGATGATGAAGAATTAGGTGAAGTATTGGGGAGTCCCACACAACATCATTAGTGATCGAGATTATCGGTTCTTGGGGCGATTCTGGACCAAGTTGTTCAAGTTGTTAGGATCTAAATTATACTTCTCCATAAGCCTCCACCCCCAAACGGATGGCCAAATAGAAAGAATCAACTCGCTCTTTGAGCAATATCTCCGGGACTACGTGAGTGCCAACCAACAAGATTGGGTGAAGCTATTAGACATAGCCTAATTCTCCTACAACTTACAGCGGAGCTCTACATCCAATAAGAGCCCATTTGAGATTATTATGGGACAATAGCCATCAACTCCTCACACCTTGGTTATTGGTTATACAGGGTGTAGCCCATCAACATATCACTTCGCAAAAGAATGGCATCGAAATGCAGATATTGCGCGGGCTTAGTTGGAGAAGGCGGCAAAAAAGATGAAGAAGTGGGCAAACTTGGGAAGGCAACCACAAGAGTTTAAAATTGGTGATATGGTGTTAGTGAAGCTCCAACCAGCATCACTATAGTTCTTTAGGCATAAAGTGTACAAAGGATTGGTACACAAGTATGAAAGGTCTTTCCCAATCGTCAGCAGGGTAGGCAATATCTCATACAAGTTGTAACTGCCAGTATGGTTCAGAATTCATAACGTCTTCCATGCGAGCAACTTGAAAGCCTACCACTCAGATCCGTAAGATAATTATTGAAATATTTCAACTCGACTACCCCCTACCAGAGCCTCTTACGAGAAGCGAGTTGAAACTATTCTGGTGGATCGCAAGACAAAGCTACCTAATGGAGCGCAGCAAATTAAGTACTTGGTGAAGTGACAAAAGCTTCATCGAACAGAAGCTAGTTTGGAGCCAGAAGAAGCCCTATGACATGAAGAAGCTCGCGTCAAAGCCTACCAACAAGCGTCGAGTTTAAGTGGGGGAGAATGTCACGAACGGTTATCGCTCAACTGCAACATCTTCGCTCAACAAACCGTTCATGGCTTTTTTTTGTTTGTATAGATGTTTGACAGCTTGTTTTACCTTGAATTTATGTGTTTTTACCTAAGAAATGTGAGTGAAAGTAGTGTAGAAGGTTACAGAATAATCGCTCGCTGCGTGGAGCCAAAACAGCCCCGTGTTTGGGTATTTTTCATATGCTGCGGCGACCACTCTGAGGGTGTGAAATGTCAGCCATTTCAACACCTTGGAACCCCCCGGGTGGCACCGGGCTAGATGAGGTTTCTGGTATATGTCGAGCGTAGGCTTTCATCAATAATTGAACTTGTCTTGTGTCCGATACCTTAGGAACCATCGTTTGTGGACTTGCGACCGTTCTTACAACCCTCTAAAGTCTTGTTTCACTCTCTTTCTCTCTTTTCTCTACTGCACTCAAGGTGTTCGACAAATTACTTGTATAGCTTCCCGCTTTGCGAGACGTTGGGACTTGTCCATCGCTCGTCTTTAAGCTAATTAACTTATTCTTTGTAGGTCCTACGAGATCGCATGAGATTGCAAGTGGGCTGACCCTTTGCGGACAGATAACGCTTTGGGCGTTTCATGACTTAGGTAATCCCAGCTAAGTCTGGAACAGTGGGCAAGGTTGCTCCACGACTTAGGCAATTTCAGCTAAGTCTTCGAGAGTGCCGCACGGCTTAGGCAAATTCAGCTAAGTCCGTGACAATCTGTAACTTTTATGTCGAACCTACTATAATCTTCAAGCCGGAGTGTCAATTGGGCAACCACCTTATTGTCCATGAAGTTATTAGTGCTCTCTATGTCGATGAGGATGGTGATGGGCTGATGCTTGAGGAACCCATCAATCTTCATGATCTATGGGTTCGCGTACTCGGCTAAAGCATGTACTATGCGGACGGCTGACTGTGGTTGCTCCTTTGTATCCTCCTCGAGATTAGCATCTTCAAGTTCTAGTTCTTCAATTGGTCTGATCATCAGAAGTCTCCCCTTTTTGTAGTGGTCACGGCTCCATGGCTCATCGCAATGCCAACATAATCCCTTCACAGATCTTTCGTGAAGTTCTTCTTAAGTCAACTTTTTCGATTGGCAGTAGGGGGGGCCGAAGGCTTAGGGCTGCTGGTTGGGTGGTGATCTTAGTCCTCCGAGCATCATTGTTCAATCGCTCCTCTTGAAGTCGGGCGAAGGAGATGGTCACCATCAGTGTGTAGGGTTGCCGTGCTTTAACTTCTCCTTTGATCTTTGACTTTAACCCTTCGATGAATGTCCATAACAATTGCTTTTCAGACTAATCTTTAGTTTGATTTGAAAGACATTCTAACCTGGTCTGGTAATCTTAGATGGTGGAGGTCTAGCGGATCTTTGCAAGTTGGTCATCGATATTCTCGTATTCTGATGGTCCGAAGAGGGTTAGCAGCTCGCTTTTAAATTGCCTCCATGTGGGGACTCTGTGAGTGCGTTCGAACCAGTCGTACCACTGTATCACATCTCCTTCAAGATGTATTGCAGCAATTTTCATCATAGATGCATCCGGAGACTTGTGGTAGTGAAAATATCATTCCGCACGCGAAATCCACCCGATCAGGTCTCCATCTTCTTAAGAAAGTCCACCCTCAAACATGGGCATGAGTAATCTATCGCTTGTTCTCCTTTATCCTTGGAGTTGTCCTTATGATCTGAACTCTCACCATGCTGAGATCTCCTCGAGCTCTCTGATCAGCCCAATCTGAACTCCGTAAAGAGGGTGCACACGTAGTTTCTCTTCCATACGTGCCTCGAAAGCTACTAGTTTTACGTCGATCAAATCTTTTGATGCCATGGCGTAGGATTCTAGTTAAGGGCATAGATCGGTGGATGGGTTGTCGGTAGGATGAGGCAAAGATCTAGGATAAAAGGCTACGGTAGGCTGCTGTTTGAGGCTACAGTTTGTGCTACTGTTTGGGCCGGTTGTAGAGGATGCAAGGGGGCTATGATGGCAACGACTTAAGGCTAAAGGGGTACCTTAAAGTTGATATTGATGGCTGTAATAAGTTTGGCAGAGATAACAGTAGTATTTTGATGATCACGATAATAATAAATTGAAGAAGATAACAGTAAGATAGATGAGGGCAGTGATAGCAATATGATAGCAAATATGGGAGCAAGATGATAACAATATTAGATGCGGCAAATGTAGCAAAATTATGACAAAGATAAAAGATCGATGCAACAATTTTACGATGAAGATAAAAGATGACGCATCAAGTTTGCAGCAAAGATAGATGTAGCAATTTTATGATGTAGGTAAGGATAGATGCAGCAGTGTTAAGGATTGCAACAGGTGTGGAGCAATACTAGATCCGACTGCGAATAGACAATAGCAACACCTCTAGGGTCGACTATAGTGGGTGATGATAACAAAGTTGGCAGTGGCATGTAGGATCGACTACAATTAATAATGGTAGGGATGATGCTGGTAGCGACAAGGGTGGAAGAACAACATGACACTAAGAACATTGCTCTAATACTAGAAAATAGAACCCCAAATAATTCTAATGCTGGATTGATCTCTCTAGGGGATTGACCCTTCTTGGAACTCTATAGGGGTTCCTCCCTCCCGATATTCAGCCACAGGCTAAAGAGAAAATAGATGTATTACTTCAGAAAAGTGGTGGACAGCTACATACTTTTATAGGACTCCAAAATCCTAATCCTAGAGAGACTCATACTTCTAGTAAAACTTCTCTCCTAATCTTAGCCGACTCTAATACGCAAGGTGGGCGACGACTAGTTAGGGTTTTATACATGCTTCAAGATTTTATTACATCATGACTTAATTGACTAAGTCCCGACTCTACTAGGATCCTATCATTAATTCAATTAAGTAATTATATTATTACTATAATATTCTGATATTAATAAGTCAAATCGATAGAGCTGGTTCATCTCGTGGGAAAGAACCTTTAACCAAATCAAGTTCGGCACAATTTTTGACGCACAAACGCCGTGATGGTGCATCTCGTGGTCCAGCCTAAACCTCGAGGGCTTTCAAGCCCTTGTAAACTATCTTTGGCAAACCCGCCGCTCATTGACGAAATTAGGGCATCGCTCTTCCACGCCTATAAATACCGTTGTTTCACCGAGGAGCTGTGCACTCGCCCCGCAGCTCGTCGGTGGAATTGGCTTGAGCGGCGTATGCAATGCAACTCCAACACCCTCGGCTCCTTGGATTCAGTTCTTATATTTCGTCAATCACTAAAACTTGTGTTTTTGTTGATTTTTCTTAGATGTTTAATCGAGCTCTTGTGGTTTTATATTCTCTTTTCGAGGTTTTTTTTCTCTCTTTTTTTTAATGGTTTGTTCGTTCACCAATTCGGTTTTATATGGTCTCCTCTGATGATCAGAATTGAAAACTTTCGTTCTTCCGAGGGTAAATACGCTGCGGAAAATTCATGGAGACCTGAACTGAGGAGACCAATCGTTTATGTTCTTTTCGTGCATTTCCGACTTCTCTTTAAATGCAGATGACTATTCTTTTCTTCCATGTTTCTTCAATCATCTTACCATACTGCCGTGTCTAGTGAATATTTTCATTGGTTTTTTAATCGACTGCTGTAGTAATGTGATTTGATCTGTTCCGGTTCAATCAATCATGAGGCTTCTCCATATCTATTGTGGATTACCTTCATCGTTCAGCTGATGAATGCCATATTAGGGAGAACGGAAAGTATGTTTAAGTTTAGCCTTGTGAATGGATCTACCATTCAATATATAGCTCGAATTCTCAACCCAACCTTGGATTTATTTGGATTGAGTTGTCTATAAAAACAGAGAAGATAGTTTCGATGTGAATGCCGATAGTAAAGGGATATAAAACAAGCTGATCGCATTAGCACGGTGTCGAGTCGTGCATTTGACAAGGGCAACAACAAACAACGTAGGAATAGGGTCATTTGGAGATTCCTAAAGTTAGATGTTGATGGTTAAAAATCTGTAGTGGCCTTGGCCGAAAGCTATTAAGAAACAATGGAGGAGGCTATTGGTTTGGAGGGAGCTTGAAGAAACTGGTGGTTTTATAACATGAAACTTGTGCTCAACCTTTTCATGCACGAATACAACTTAGAGATGAAAGGATTGCTCAACCTCAGCATGTTAACTTCAAGATTAATACCCCAACTGGAGGTCAGGTTGGGTGACTCGAGAATGACTACTTGGGTAATTGGAATTCTAGCCATAAAATGGTTCTTTTTCTGGTTCTGGATCGTTGCAGAAACTACATGGTTCAATTATGAGTATCTGTTCTCCAAGGATGATCAGAACTATAATTTTTCTTCTGAGGTCAAGTACAATGCAGAAGATTCATGGAGACCCGAACTGAGGAGTGATCTGCACCCATTATTCCTGATATTTTTTATGTTTTATGAATCCCTGTTAAGATCATATGATTAAAGGCAGTTGTCTGACATCATCTGATTCTCTCTATCTTTTGATTCTGGGGGATTCTTTCCTTCACCTTTGCCTTTCGAAAGTATCTCATTTGATTTTGAAAGATTAATTGTGAGTTCTATCTTGTAAAATTCTGACATGCGATACTAACAGTTCTAGGTTTAAGGTTGCTTTCTATTCCAGAGTCTGTTCCCCCCCTTTGTTTTGTTTTGGTTCTGGGTCGGAACTGTGAATCATGGTCGGCACTGGAAGATAGATCAGGAAAGTTGTTTCTGCGTACTTTTCTTTCCACAACGAAATAGTGCTCCCAATGATTGGCTGAGTGAATTCTTGTACATGTTCTACCTCTTGTTTACACTTCTCGGACCTGTCATTTTTTATATATATTTCTAATTTTAGGGTATTAACATAAAATGATCAGTGTAGGAAGGCTGATGTTTGAAAACACTTATATTTTTCTAATTTTATGGTATTATCATCTAATTTTCGGGTATTATCATACGACAAGATTATCAAATTTGTGATGTTTAATAAAAAATATCTTTTACTCATCCACATGATACGTGTATGCTTCCACAGATTAAATATTTTTTGATAAATATTGAACTTCAAGATTTTATCGACAACAGATAAAGGTTAGTTGAAAATTAAGATGCCGTTATTTATTAATTTATTTTGTGTTTTGTCCTATAGATAACACCTAGAAAACAACTCTGCCCCTTTGGAACTTCAAGTCTTGCTTATGCAATTGATTCAGTTTGTTATCAATCACCGCGTGTTGTGCAAAGAAGGTGGTGAAAAGTGACAACACGAATAGGACTCAAATATAGTTAATATGTCAAGTTTTCGAAAAAAATCTGTATGTATATAAATATATGATAAAATTAGACGAAGGTTAACTCATAGATACATTGATTAAATGGGACATTTATATTAAATTAGTGTGATATTTATGACAATCTTCATAATTATGTTATGCTTATGAAGGTTAATATATATATATATATATATATATATATATATATATATATATATATATATATATATATTAACGGAGAGGTTGTTAAGATCAATTGATACTAAGAGGGGGGAGAATTAGTAAAGTGTAAATTTTTTGTTTTAAATAAAAATGTTTCGGTTTAAGCACGATAGAAATATTTAAAATTTATTGTAAAGCAAGTGAATGATAATAAGATTGTTAAGTTATTTGCTTATTAATTACTTAAAAAAGAGTAATGAAATCTAAAAGATAAGAAATGGTATAAGTTAAGTGTTTGATTATATTTTTTTTCTTACAATTCTTACAAAATATTTTCTCAGAATATAATTTTTAAAATTATTATTTTGAATGTAAGAAAATTTGAGATATTTATAGATCACAAAATGATTTCAGAAATTGGAGCCAAAAATCAAACATACTAAAAAAAAATCAGGTATGGGCGGTTTACCCGTCGACCTTGGCGGCTCAGTCGCATGAACAAAGGTACAGACGGTTTACTCGTCGGCCCTTGGCGGGTCAACCGCCCAAAGTACCTAGATTTTTGGGTATGGACCGTTCAATCGCCCAACCTAGGTAGGTCAGTCGTCGTCAACCGTTCGAAAACTCGGGCGGCAATGGTACACCCGCTGCTCACCGGTGGTTTACCTGCCGAAATTTTCGTAAAAGTGGTTCCCTCCATTTTTCAAATTTTGGCTTGAACCTGATGTTGACCAACCATTTGGTCAACCAATTGAGCTCAACCTGAGCTCAATCAAACCCTAATAGTGGATCTGATTGTCTTATTGAGTTGATTTGGATTCATTCCAAGTCCAACTCAATTTGGACTCAAACCCTAACTATGACTCAATGATTATAACACTTAATGACCAATCAAGATAATCAAGACCTAACTCCCGCCAATCCGGCAACCTATGGCATTCTTGCGGTGAGTATTCCGGTCTTCTTCTAGCGATCTCTCGACGTGTTCCCAACGAGCTTCTCGATCCCTTCGACGAATTTCCTAGCGAACTTCGACGAGATCCCACTACATCGTCCGAACCCCGACCCGATGCTCAAGCTTGATCTTGGCCCATCATCTGGTTGTAACTTCATTGTTCTTGTCATAGTTAGTCCTGCACGATGCTAATTATGACTTAATTAAATACAATCATAATTGCTAAACATCTATTACAAGACCATCCCAACTCCCGGCAAACTTTTTGGCTACCCCCGATAATCTTTCGGCGAGTCTCGGTCTTCTTCTAGCGAACTCCCTTCCGCCATCCTAGCAAACTCCCGATACCCGCAGCGAGCTCATGACGCACTCTTGATGAGTTCCCAATCGTATCAACTCGATGCATGTACTTTACCTTGGTCAATCCTGATTGTAATAATCATTTTATTATAATTAATCCTATATCAATCAATTTTAACAATTCTGTTAGATCAATAACCCATCAATTGATTTCATCATCAAAATCCGAGATTCAATAATCTCTCCCTTTTTTGATGATGACAATCAATTGATGATAGAAGTTAATTCTAACTCCCTTTAAATCCATGCCACTTAAATTTAAGAGAAGCACACACTATTAAATTCAAGCAATCAACATTCTAAGTAAATTTCAACATAAATTTACATCAAGTCATCAACTCATGAGTAAAAAAGAATTAAGCATCTATATCCAAGATGTCCAATTCATATCCTTATCCAAGATACCCATGTATTTCAACAAGATCATGTGTCATCAATGTATTCATCATGTGTTATCAATATATATTTCTCACCCTTTGTCATCAACAAAAAAGTGAAATATAGCTAATAATTTCAAAGCAGATGATATTACTCCCTCTTAGTATGTGCATTATAAAATTTTCTTCCCCTTTAATAAGGAGAGAAATAAAGAAGGTGTCGTTGAATCATTTCATCACAGAGAAGAGTTCTTAATAAATTTTAAAAGCAATACTAAGATGAGCTCAAAAGTTCAAGAGATTTACAGATTACTTATATATTTGAAATATAGCAAAAATCATCTCTTGATATAAAAAATTATTTATTATAAATAATCCCAGATCATAGGTTACTCGAGAGGGACATTGAGATAATCGGACAAATCGGTGTACTATATACCCGTCCATATGATGGAGGCGGTTGGTCTCATAGCCACTTGTGTGGAGACACTAAGGATATTGTATAGGTGCTCATTAGAGAATGAGTTCACTAATTGATCCGCTTATGAAATGTTGTATGGTTAATGATACCTAATGTCAGACAACGATTCCATAGTCCCAGTTATTATCTGGTCCTTAGACTTGAGACACCAATGATGCTTTATATGAGTACTTCTTTCTTTGACGCCAGACTTACAGGTTTGGAAAGTTTCAAATCTGGTACAACTGGTTATCGGGATTGGTAGCCAACCTTACGAAGGCAATTGAGTGTCATAGAGGATCATCCACTCTTGGTATCATGAGAGGAATATCCCATATGTGCTTGCTCAGACAAATCTATAGCCAAGGTCATTTGGATTGAGAGAGAAAGAGTTCTCCGAGAGAATCCGATTAGAGCGAGACTTGACGAATTCTGTATGTAGCTTGACCATACCATATCCAATATACGGTCTCTGGGATATTAATTGGATAAGGGATTATAGATACACGATAACTATGAACAAACATGCCCAATGGATTTGATCCCCCCTGTACCGTCTAGGGACTATGACGTAGTGGCCTAGTACGTCCATAGTCGATGAGTCGAGTGAATTATTATGGGGATAATAATTCACTATATTAGAAAGAGTTCTGATGGGAGTGACTTGCGGCCAACTCGGTATTGGGTCTAGAGGGTCACACACATATGGTGGATGCTTCAGCAAATAGAGGATTAGATGGAGATCCAATTAGCCCCTATTCTCATTAGATGAGACTCTATGCTGATGGACTCTTTGATTAAGGCCCAATTAGAGGCCTAAGAAGATTATTGGATAGAGATCCAATAATGCAAGGTTAGTGGGTAATTGGATGAAGATCAAATACCACTAAGGCAGGAGCCCTAAGGTTTTTTATGGCTCTCTATAAATAGGAGGGGAGACTTATGGTTGATAAGCTACAGCTTTAGCCTCCACCTCCTATTCTCCTCCCTCACTCTATGTAAGAGTTACGAGATCATATTGGAGGAGTTTCGGTGTAGAGATCCATCATGTGGATACCACTAGAGAGGAGGACACTTGACCTCCTTCATCCTCTCCATTCGGATCTGGAAATACAGGGATATACAATCTCCCTAGGTAAAATCAATCTCTCACACATCGCGGTTTTATTGGTTTTTGTATTTTTCTCGTGACCCCAATATTTTGCATAATGATTTGATCTGCGTGGGAAACCGATTTTTATTTTGATTTCCGCTGTACATGTGATGCACCCACTGAGGTTTCCCAACAAATCCATATCATGATTCAAATAAAAATAACATAATTCAAGAGAACCACACACTCTTGAATTCAAGTATCAAAACATCCATTCGAATCTTGAAATGATATATCATGAATTTTAAAATCATCAAATCATACATGATACATGATATTTATTTCAACCAATCATGATATAACATTAATTAAATTTTCAAGAATATTCTAAGAATTTCAAGCAAAATTTCCTTCTTTCAAATCATTATGATATAACTTTAATTTTAATGTTATGCAGCAATTATGCATTAAGTTGAAATTCTCTTCCTTAAGTTATCAATTATTTCTCCCCCTTTGTTTATCAACAAAAATAGGAGATATATCTATTTTTTCCATTTTTCTTCATATATCATCAATATGTCATTTCTCCCCTTTTGCCATCAACAAAAATGTGAAATGTTAGAGTAAATGATTTCAAAACACATGTGTTAATAATTTTCTCATGAAAAAATTTCTTCCCCTTTGACATTTTTGTATCATTTTTGTGTCAACAATTCACTGTTTCTCCCCCTTTGTTATCATAAAAAAGAGGTGAAATAATAAACAATTAATTTCATAATACATAAACTCATCGCATATCAAAATTTTTATATTTTTACAAAATAAATTTTACATTGCTCCCCCTTAATAAAATAGGATAAAACCATAATTTTCTTATGAAAATTTCTCTTCCCTTTCTTTGAATAATAAAGAAGAAACAAGGGAGAGGAGTGAAAAACATCATATCACAAAAATAGAACTTAATCTTGTAAATTTTGAAATCCAAAAGTTAATAACTACCCATTCAATTTAATTCATTTCATTTCAAACAAGAGTAGCAAATCAATCAATTCAAGCATTCTCATGATTTAGCATTCCTAGCTCTCAACCTCAATCTTATAGATGTAAATTTTAAAACGATTATTTTAAAGATGAGCTTAAAGATCTAAGAAATCCAAGAAGATTAAAAAATTTAAGAGCTACTCATGCATTTTAAATTATCTTATATAAACTTTAAGCAAACGTAGTAAATAAATCTGTAAACGAACAAATCATCATCTTCATGTAAATTTTCTTCCTTTTTTATAAACAAGAAGGTAGAAACAAGGAAGGAGATTTAAAAAATATCATCACAAAAATAGATCTTAATCTAGTAAATTTTGATAAGAAGCTCAATTTGCATAGGTCAAAAAATCCAAAAGAAAATATGATAATACATTAAATTCAAATTGTGAATTATACATTTTGCATGTTTTTAGAAAATTTAAAATTTAAAATTTTCTTGTAAGCAAATTGTTTCTCATTCAATGTTATCAAATCCAATTTGCTTCTAATCATATTAATAATTTTATCAATATGATAGTATTGATTTCTTTTAATAAATTTCTCTTCTTTTTTATAAATAATAAAAATGAGTCTTAGGGGATTAAATAATATTGATTCATCCAAGATAAATCTTAAGACACCCAATTTATTTAGATAAATCTTTTTAATAAAATAAAAGAATGATCTTGATAAAAATCTCAATTAAAATTGTTAAGATTATAAATATCCTTTTTATTAACAAGTGAAAATCATAGAGATTAAACATGATTCCCATAAAGGATAAATTAAGTCAAGAAATCAAGGAAATATTTATGATAAAACAAATCTCATATAATTTTCAACTTATCACAAATTTAAGAAATATTAATTTTGGTGATAAGTGTTACTAAGAATAAAGTCATAAATAATCATGTCATGAAAATATTATTATATTTGACAAATCTCTTCTTAGATAAGATTCAAATTTTAGAAAACTTAAGAGATTAAATAAGAAGAGTATTCATTTGTCTCAAATTATAAATATCAAGATCATGAATAAATTGCAAAGAAGAAAAAATAGAATATCTTGATTTATATATATGAAACTTCAATTTGTCAAGAATATGGTTCATAGAAAGATTTTCAAATCAGAGTTCCGAAGAGATAAATTATGATTCGTTTATATAATTTTCTTTGAATGTATATGATTTATATAAGGATTTAAGTTATCAAATCAACAAAATTGAAATATCAATAAAGTTAGATAGATTCATCAATCCTTTCGAAAACATATTCAAAATAAAAAATCACTTTTTGAAAATTTTTAATGAGGGCAACATAGATTAGTTTTTTTTTATAAAAAGTTAAAGTTCTCTAATTCATTTTGTAAGAGATTCAACAACAATAGTATCATTTTATCTCTAGCTGAAGGATTGATAGGTTTAAAATATTTTAAAAAATAATTATCATCCTTTTTAATTATTTTAACTTATTAAATTTATTTCAAGAAGACGTTATGCAATGTCGTTTAAAGTAAAAATTAAGTTTCATCAAGATCATTGTAATGAAATATTTCAAATAAGAGATTCAATTTATTTTAATTCCAATAATTTTTAGACTTAGTGAAATGAGTTACCATGCTCATTTCATTCTCATTAAATATATTTTTTATTTTTTAAAAATACTAGACAGTGAAACATGATTTTTTTCTCCTCTTTTTTTATTTTCTTCTATGCTCAAATTCAAGAATAATATATCATTTAACAATACACATTCATTCCAACTTACAACTATTAACCATTTAGATCAATCATTCAACAATGATATTTATAAGCTAACTCAGTCAAAAATACCATCATAATTAAGTCATTTAATAAGCCTTTGCATTTAAATCAACAAATATTTAAGCTAATGATTTTGAACATCATTATCAAAATCTTATTTTTGATAAATTTCAATATAAACATATTTTTCAATAACCATAGTTCTTTAGTTCTAGTTCATTTTCATACTAGTATGCTCTAGCTATCTATTATCAAGATTAATTATATAATCATGAACTATTTTTAATAAAAAGAGTTATTATAATAGATCATTAAGCTTCAAACATCGTGATTCAAATAATTTATTTTATTTTTGACATTTTGGCTAAAAAGGTTGATTAGTGAGTTAGATCTCAAGTTAAATAGCTTGAGCATCTATCAAGATACTATTCCACTTTGCTCCTAGTCTTAGTTTGATGACAAATCTATAAAAAAGATGGTTTTAATTTAGGTATCCATTTTACATTGGGTCTTATATGAAGAACTTTATCTATCTTGTCTAATGGTTTTTAGTTGTTTATTGTTCCCTTAGGAACCCAAACTAATTTGTAAGGACTATAATTTTTAAATGGACATTTGTAGGCTTTATATCCTGATCCATCACAAAAATTATATTTTATTTTTAGTGACAAGTTTAGAGTGGGTCCTTTAACAAAGATAGTTGGTTTTTGTTGGGTTTTGCCCATAAAGCCTATTCCTTTTCTCCTATTAACATGACTTTTATTGGCAATGATCATATTAAGAGATTTATTTTTTATTTCAAATTTTTTTAATATTTGTTTAAGTATGATATTTTCCTCTTTAACATCATCTAGCATTTCACATTTAGAGCAAAGATTATGTGATGATAATGTATCATGCATTTGATCAAATCTACTAACTAACGAATCATGTTTATTTTTAAGCAACTTATAAGATTTACTAATTTTTATAAATTTATCAAATAATTCATGAAACATATTTAATAATTTGATAAAAGACTCATATTTGGACTCACTTACATCGTTGTCCATGGCCATAAGCGCGAGATTCTCCACTTCTTCTTGACTGTGCTCTTCATCTTTGGAGCGCCTCGACTTCTTACGTTTATAACAAGAGGTTTTGTCCATTTTAAGATCATATTTATGGTTCATGTTCATTAATTTATCTAGTTCATTTGTCAAAGGTTCAAAGTTATCACTCAAGATTTCACTCGAGGAGTCATATATTCTCTTTAGTTCAAATTTCTTCATATTATTTGGAAGGTGTTCTTGGGTTCTCAATGTCAAATTCTTCAAGTTCTTAGGAAAGTATTATTCTTGTTCATTTTTGTAAGATATTTCATTTAATGATTTATTTAGATTAAGTATAATTTTATGTGTCAATTCTAATATATGTCAAATCTCAAAAGTCGAATCACAAGAGGAAATCCGATCAAATTCATTTTTGTTAAGAGTACAATATAAGACATTAATAGCCTTTACATTCAAAGAAAAATTCTTCTTTTTCAAATCATTCCATTCGTTCATTGGTTTGGAAGATTTCTCAAAACCATTCTCTACAATGTGTCATAAATCAAAATCCTTAAAAATCAAGGAAATTCTTATTCTAATTTTCTAATAAGTATAATCCATCCCATTGAACATGGGCGGACGTGCAATGTGGCTCTAATACCAATTGTTAGGATCAATTGGCATTAAGAGGGGGGGGGGGGGGGGGGGGGGGGGGGGGAGGGGGTTTGAATTAGTGTAAGCGAAATAGTGCTTAATTCAAAAACCTTGCTTTGGAAAAGTAAAGAGTGAACGATGGAAGCTTCTTTTGATATTTCAATAAAATCAACTGGAAATCGATTTAAAGAAGTTGAGAGATCGAAACTTCGTATCTAACTTTCAAGTATTTAAGAGCAATTAAAGCACAATCACATTTATAGTGGTTCAGCCTTAACCTAGCCCACGTCCACTCCGAAGTCCTCTTCCCCGAGGCCCATCGGCGTTCACTATCAATCTGGGTATGGGCGGTACAACTGCCAGTGCTTACAACTGCAGGCACTGGCAATACAATTGTCGGTGCCGACGGTACATCTATCGGCGCCAACGGTACAATCGTCAAAAGCCACCTTGAAAATAGGGTATGGGTGGTACAACCACCGCCCTGAGCGGTCCAACCGTCGGTAGTTTCTTTAAAACCTGGGCGGTGGTGGTACAATCGCCAGCCTGGGCGGTCCAACCATCGCTTGGGCAGTATGACCGCCGCCCACCGGCGGTACAACCGTTGGAAAACCCGAAAAAGTGATTCCCTTCCCTTTTCTAATTTCGACTTGTACCTTTTGTTGACCACTTCCTAGGTCAACCAATTGAGCTCGATTTGAGCTCAATCCACTCTCTATAGCGGACCCGGTTTGCCTCACTTGAGTTAATTTGAATCCCTTCCAAATCTTACTCAAGTAGGTCTCAACCTTAATGATGCTAACTATGACTTTAATTAATTATAATTATCATGGCTAACAAATCCAATCAAGACCTTCCCAACTCCCGGTAAGCATTTCAGCTACTCCCAATAATCTTCCGACGAATCTCGGTCTTTTTTCGGTGAGCTCCCTTGCGCCATCCTAGCAAGCTTCTAATACCCTCGGCGAGCTCCCGATGCACTCTAAGCGAGTTCCCAACCGCATCGTCCTTACTCCGGCCTGATGCCTCGACTTGACTTTGGCTAAACCTCCGATTATAATTTCTCTTTGTCATAGTTAATTCTGCATCAATCAACTCTAACACACTTGTTAGATCAATAACTCATCAATTAATTTCATCATCATAATTTGAGATTCAATAGGAAGGGGCCTCCACCTCAACGCAAACATCGGGATCACCCCGAGAGGAGATACCCCCAACCTAAGGTACCATAACTAAGTGCCCAGCCACTCCTAAAGGTAACTCGAGCAGATCTTCCCACCTGAGGCCGCTCTTCCAACTCCCTAGAAAGAATCCTCGACGAGGCCACACCCAAGAGGGAACTCATTGCGTCAAGGCCATGGAAGGCAAGACTTTACCTTGGGCACAACACATCGACAAAAGAGGATTATGTCCTTAAAGCATCATCTTCACCGAAGACCCGTGACAGAATGGCACATGGAGAAAGAAATTTTAAATAAAACATGGAGGCTTGCACTAGTGTGGCACTTACAATCGAGGGCTCATGTCCAATGGACCCAGACTAAAACCCTTCAAAAAGGATAAAAAATAAAAATAGAGGTCGTCAACATAAGCATTCAATCAGAAGACAAGGATGAGTCAAGATTGTCATCAAAAGGGGCCTATGCTTCCTAGGGACGTTAAGATCTTCAGGCCACTAAGCGAAAAAGGTCCTCCTTGACACTTATTCCGGGGTACTTGGCCTTAAAGCACCTTAAAGCAACGAGGTATCCATATTAATACAAAGCCCTTCTTGATCTCAACAGGCCCCATCACATGATGGCACATGTGACATGCTGCATGATTTTTTTGCTTATGATTATTATTAACATATTCTCATATTTTATTATCTATTGAATATATATATAGTGATGTCCTTAGTTATGTGCAATGAGAATTATATCGTATGAGATTATGATAATAAGACCGTTTCACCTTTAAATATATATCTTGAATAATCCTAGTCACAAGTTACTTAAGAGGGACATCGAGATAACATGATAGACTGGTGTACTGTATACATATCCATATGATGTAGGGGGCTAGTCTCATAGCCACTTGTGTGGGGACACTAAGGGTATAGTACAAGTGCTCATTGGAGAATGAGTTCACTGATTGATTCGCTTATAAAATATTGGATGGTTAATTATACCTATCGTTCAACAATGATTTTGTAGTCATAGTTGTGTGTATGGTCTTTAGACTTGAGACACCATGGATGCCTTGTTCAAATACTCTTTTCTTTGACGTCAGACTTACAAGTTTGAAAAGTTTCAAATATGGTATAGTCGGTTATTGGGATTGGTAGCCAATCTTACAAAAGTAATTGAGTATCAATAGAGGATCATCCACTCTCGGTATCGCGAGAGTAATATCCCATATGTTATCGCTCATACATCCTCGACCGGGGTCGTTCGAATTGAGAGAGAGAGAGTTCTCTAAGAGAATCCAATTAGAGCGAAACTTATACAGATTCCATATGATGCCTGATAGTACCATACCAAATATACAGTTTCTGGGATATTAGTTGGATAAAGGACTATAGATACATGGTAACTAAGGATAGACAGGTCCAATGGATAAGAGCTCATGTACCGTCTAGGGACTATGGCGCAGTGGCCTAGTACGTCCATAGTTGATGAGTTGAATGAATTATTATGAGATAACAATTACTAGGTTAGAAGGAGTTTTAATAGGTAAGACTCACGACTAGCTCAGGGTTGGGCCTAGAGGATCACACACATATTGTGGATGTTTCAGTGAGTAGAGGATTGGATATGAGTTATCCAATTAGCCCATATTCTCACGTGATGAGACCCAACATTGATGGATCACTAGATGAGGCTCAATTAGAGGCTAATTAAGATTATTGGAACCCAAACCTCAATAGATCAAAGCTGCTAAAACCATAAAAGCAATGTAGAATCCAGGGTGTGCCAAGCCCCAAGCGGGAAAAGATCTCGTCGTAATCAAAGCCAGTAAGACGTAAAGGACACCATGTCAATCTAAGACTCGATACACCACTCATGAGGTTGGTAGACAAGCAACTAGATCTGCCATGAGAAAAAGCTCTATGCCTCGCTACGGTAATCGAACCAAGTGCTATGATGGATCCACACCCACTATGGCAGTCGAACCAAGTCGCTACGATGGATCCACACTCCCACTATGGTTGTCGAACAAAGCTGCTATAGCAGATCCACACTCTCGCCATGGCGGTCAAACCAAGCCGCTGTAGTAGATCCACACTCCCACTACTGCGATCGAACCAAGCCGCCATGGTGATGCACACTCCCATTATAGCGGACGAACCAAACTGCTATGATAGATCCACATTCCTGTTACAGTGGTCAAGTCGAGCCCACTATGGCGGGCCCCAAAATTGATGCCCTCTCATAGAAGCAATAGAAGAAGAGCTTGCCACTTACCTCCTAAAGCGAAAGAGGGAGGTCACAAATCAGAGAAGAAAAACTCTCCTGAAGTGGAAGGGAGAGGTCACAATCAGAGAAGAAAAACCCTCTTGAAGCTGAAGGGGGAGGTCACAAATCAAAGAAGAAAAACCCTCCTAAAGTAGAAGATGGAGGTCACAAGTCAAAGAAGAAAATCCTCCCGAAACGAAAGGAAGAGGTCAAAAATAAAAAATAAAATAAAATTCCCACAACGGCTATCGAGGCGAAATCTGCAATGGCAGACTCCTACTCCCACAATGGCAACCGAGACAATCTACAACAGTTGACTCCTACTCCCACAACGATTGTCAAGGCAAAATCCGTAATGGCGAACTCCTACTCCTGCAACAACAGTCAAGGCAAAATCTACTACAGCGAACTCCTACTTTCGCAACGACGATCGAGGCAAAATCCATAACAATAGACTCCTACTCCTGAAACATCGATCGAGGAAAAATCCAAACCAGTGAACTCCTACTCCTGCAATGATGGTCAAGGCAAATTTTGCTATAACGGACTCCTACTCCTGCATTGGCGGTTAAGGCAAAATTCATAATGGACTCCTGCTCCCGTAATGGCGGTCAAGGCAAAATCGGCATTGGCGGATTCCTACTCTCGCTATGATGGTTGAAGTAAAATCTACAATGGTGGACTCCTACTCCCACAATGATGGTCGAGGCAAAATTTGATAGGAGTGACTCACGGCCAGCTCGGTATCGGGCCTAGAGGGTCACACACATATGGTGGATGCTTCAGCGAATAGAGGATTGGATGGAGATCTAATTAGCCCCTATTCTCATTAGATGAGACCCTATGTTGATGAGCTTCTTGATTAAGGGCCAATTATAGGCCTAAGGAGAGTATTGGATAGAGATCCAATAATGCAAGGTTAGTGGGTTATTGGATGGAGATCCAATACCCACTAAGAAAGGAGCCCTAGGGTTTTGTTGGCCTCTATAAATAGGAGAAAAGACTCATGGTTGATAGGCTGCAGCTTTAGCCACCACCTCCTATTCTCCTCCCTCCCTCTGAGCAAGAGTTGCAAGATCAGATTGGAGGAGTTTTGCTGCAGAGATCCATCATGTGGATACTGCTAGAGAGGAGGACGCTTGACCTCCTTCATCTTCTCCATCCAGATTTGGAATACAGGGATATACGATCTCCCTAAGTAAAATCAATCTCTCACACATCGCGGTTTTTTTTATTTTTGTAGTTTTTCTCACGATCCCAATCTTTTACACGACTATTTGATCTGTGTGGGAAACCCGTTTTTGTTTTAATTTTCGCTGCGCATGTGATGCACCCGCTGAGGTTTCCCAACAGTGGTATCAGAGCTAAAATTTCTCAAATATGAGGGGCATAACCATCTTTTTCTCAAAAAAATGCCCTAGCCCTCCACCCTCACTACACCGCCGTCGCCACTGCCCCTGCACAGGCGGCAACTGCCCTTTGCGGCCGGCAACCACCCTACGACCGGCGCCACCGCCCCTGTTGGCGGCAGGCTGGCCGCGGGCTGGCTACTTCTGACTGGCCCTTGCGGGCTGGCCGCAACCGGCCATGCCTGCGGTTGGCTGCGCCTTACGGGCTACTGCCTCTGGGGGCGGTCACCCCTTACAGGGGGCCTGGCCATGGCCGGTCGCCCCTGGATGCAGATAGCATGCATATGGCCACCCCTCCCCCGCAGGCAGTGCCTACTTTCGCTGCCAATCGTTGCAACAAGCACGTAGAACAGTTCTACGTGATTCAATCGCATCATGCGCAGTTTAAAACTAATTTTTCGCACGAAAACCTTGGCTTTGATTCCTCTATTGGGAAACCTCAGCGAGTGCATCACATGCGTAGTGGAAATCAAAATAAAAACTGGTTTCCTACGCAGATCAAAAAGATATTTGCTTTTTCCAAGAGAGGTCTCATACCAATGAGACATGGAACATCACTTTCTAGGAGTATGTCCCAAAGACTCCTGAGGAAAGGGCAAATATGGATAAGATACTTTATGCCTCAACGATATGGTCTATCATGTACTAGGCCTGATATAGCACATGCTCTGAGTGTCACGAGTAGGTATCAGGTAGATCCAGGTTTAGAACACTGGAAGGTAGTAAAGTGTATCCTTAAGTACTTGAGAAGGACTAAGGATCTTTTACTGGTATATGGAGGAGGTAGCTTCCAAGTTGAGGGCTACACGAACTCGAGTTTTTAGTCACACATTGATGATAACAAGTCAAATTCAGGGTATGTTTTCACCCTGAATGGAAGAGTAGTAAGTTGGAAGAGTTCCAAGCAAGATACTACTGCTGACTCGACTATAGAGGCGGAATACATTGTTGTAGTAGAAGCTGACAGCGATAGAGTGATAACTCTAACAAAAGAACCCAGGTCTCAATAGAATTGTTCTGAGGAGGTTCCATCTGATTAGAGCGATCATGACCCAAAAAACAAATATAGCAATGGAAATAGTTCCATCCAACGATAACATTCCACTGACGAAGCCACTGGCTCAGATTGTATTTGAGCGTCACAGGGGTCTGATAGGGATCAGACACATAGGTGATTAGTTTTTTGTCAAGTGGGAGATTGCTGGTTACAGGTGCCCTGCAAGCCAATCACGTGAGTGATGACATATGTGACACGCTGTGCGATCTTTTTGCTTATGATTAATATTAGCATATTCTCACATTATATTATTTGTTACATATATATTGTGATGTCCTTGGTTCTGTGCAATAGGAATCAGATTGCGATGAGATCACGATAATGAGATCGATTCACCTTTAAACACAGATCCTAAATAATCCCAGTCATAGGTTACTCAAGAGGGACATTGAGATAACCAGATAGATCAGTGTACTATATACCCGTCCATATGATGGAGGCGGCTAGACTCATAGCCACTTGTATGGAGACACTAAGGATATAATACAGGTGCTCATTAGAGAATGAGTTCACTGATTGATATACTTATGGAATAATGTATGATTAATGATACCTAATGTCAGACAACGATTCCATAGTCCAAGTTGTGTATCTGGTACTTAGACTTGAGACACCAAGGATGCCTTATATGAGTACTCCTTTCTTTGACGCCATACTTAGAGGTTTGGAAAGTTCCAGATCTGGTACAACTAGTTATCGAGATTGGTAGCGAACCTTACGAAGGCAATTGAGTGTCAATAAATAGAGGATCATCCACTCTTGGTATCACAAGAGAAATATCCCATATGTGCCTGCTCAGACAAATCCCTGACCAGGGTCATTCAGATTAAGAGAGAAGGAGTTCTCTGGTAGAATCCGAATAGAACACGATAAACTGATTCTGTATGTGACCTAACAGTACCAATATATGGTCTCTGAGATATTATTTGGATGAGAGATTATAGATATATGGTAACTATGGACAAACATGTCCGATAGATTTGATCCCCCCTGTACCGTTTGGGGACTATGGCGGAGTGGCCTAGTACGTCTATAGTCGATGAGTCCAGTGAATTATTATGGGGATAATAATTCACTATATCAGAAGAAGTTCTGATTGAAGTGACTCACGGCCAGCTCGGTATCGGGCCTAGAGGGTCACACACATATAGAGGATTGTATGAAGATCCAATTAGCCCCTATTCTTATTAGATAAGACTCTCTATTGATGAGCTCCCTGATTAAGGCCCAATTATAGGCCTAAGGAGATTATTATATAGAGATCCAATAATGTAAGGTTAGTGGGTTATTGGACGGAGATCCAATACCCACTAAGGAAGGAGCTCTAGGGTTTTGTTGGCTCTCTATAAATAGGATGAGAGACTCATGGTTGATAGGCTGCAGCTTTAGCCACCACCTCCTATTCTTCTCCCTCTCTCTAAGCAAGAGTTGCAAGATAAGATTAGAGGAGTTTCGCTGCAGAGATCCATCGTGTGGATACCGCTAGAGAGGAGGACGCTTGACCTCCTTCCTCTTCTCCATCCGGATCTGGAATATAGGGATATACGATCTCCCTAGGCAAAATCAATCTCTCACACATCGTGATTCTTTTGGTTTTTGTGATTTTTCTCACGACCCAATCTTTTGCACGACTATTTAATCTGCGTGGGAAACCGATTTTTGTTTTGATTTTCGCTGCGCATGTGATGCACCCGCTGAGGTTTCCTAACAAAATTTACAACAGTGGAATCCTACTCCTACAATGCTGATAATGGTAAAATCCGCAATGGTGGACTCTACTAGCTATAGGTGCCCTACAAGCCAATCACAGGAGTGACGACACGTGTGATATTATATATATTATTTTTTTGTTACTAATATGATTATATTTTCTCCCTTTGTATTATATGATTAATATATTATGATATCCTTGGATCGGTATAATGGTCATTGGATCACTATAAGATCATGATAATGAGACCAATTTACCTTTAAATATAGACTCCAAATAATCTCGATCATAAGTTATTTGAGAGAGACATCGAGATAATCGAATAGATCAGTGTGCTATATACTCATCCATCTGATGGAGGTAGCCAGTCTAATAGTTGCTTGTGCGGTGACACTAAGGATATAGTGCACGTGCTCATTGTAGAATGAGTTCATTGATTGATCTACTTACGGAATGCTGGAAACCTGATTGTTAGACAAGGATTGTGTAGTCCTAGTTGTGTTTATAGTCCTTACACTTGAGACACCAATGATACCTTGTTTGAGTATTTTATTCTTTGATATCAGACTTATGGGTCCAAAAATTTCAGATATAGTATAACCGGTTATTAGGAATGATAACTAACCTTACGAAGGTAATTAAGTATCAATAGAGGATCATCCACTCTCAACATCATGAGAGAAATATCTCATGTGTTCTTACTTAGGTAAATCCCTAGCCAGGGTCATTCGGATTGAGAAAGAAGTTCTCTAGGAGAATCCAATTAGAGTGAGACTCAGATGGATTCCGTATAGATCTGACAATATCATGCCCGATATACAGTCTTCGAGATGTTAGATGGATGAGAGACTATAGATATACAGTAACTCAGGATAGATAGGCCCAATAGATTAGATCCTCATGTATCATCTAGGGACTATAGTGTAGTGGCCTAGTACATTCATAGTCAACAAATTGAGTGAATTATTATGAGATAATAATTCATTGAGTCGAAAAGAGTTATAACAAATGTGACCCACGATTAGCTCGGTATTGGGCCTAAAGGGTCACACATATATGATTGATGATACGACGAGTAGATGATTGAATATATGATATCCAATAAGCCTCTGCATTATTGGATCCATTGGATGAAACCCAATACAGGTTTAGAGCGGATATTTGGATAAAGATTCAAATTCTAATAAGCTAGGGATAATTGGATGGAGATCCAGTGTCCAATATACTAAGGTAATTGCATGAAGGTCTAATACCCAATAAGACATGATCCATTAGGGTTAAGTTGAGAGAGCTCTCTATAGAGGGGCTAAAAGGTCATAGGCGGACTCTTTTGGCCGCCCACCTCCTATTCTCCTCCATCCCTTTCCCCTCATATCGTCAGCCCTATTTGAGACGTGTGGACAACAAGAAGGGCCTACCCCTTCTTGAAATTGTTGTAGCCTTATAAGCGAGGAAAGATCTTGCTGTGAGAGAAGGTGTGTCACCACTTCATCCACTATGTAGATCACTGCTAGAGAGGCGTTAGCAAGAGCCTCTTCTTCCATGGACTTAGATCTATAATTTTTAAAATATACGATCTCCCCTAGGTGAGAGCATCTCATGAATCTTACGCAGTTTTTCGATTTCATAAGTTTTTCACTCCCAATCATCGTACAATGATCTGATATGATTATTTTTGGAAATTAGTTTTATTTTTATTCTTCCACTATGGATGGGATGCTCTCTAAGGTTTTCTAATAATGTTATTAGAGCTAGGTTCATCATGCGATGATTAATTATAAATTATGCATGTTGTTGAATCATGTAGATTCAGTTTATAAGTAAACTAATTATGTTTCTCGTTGATTTTATATTAGAATTGTATAGTTTTTGGCGTATGAACTGGTCAGACATTTGAAGACTTGTTGACATCAGATTTGACAAGGAATTACAAAAGGGCAGCAGGGTTTGCTACCCATAATTCAGTCGTGGTGCATGAATCTGCCCGCAAAGGGTTTTGGCATCAAATCTGGCCCAGAGGGCTGCTTGCAGCCCTTTAGTCAAGACAACTACTTACAGCTATCTACCTGAGATCCTCCATGGCCAAGGGATGTTTGAAATGCCTTGGCTGATGGTCATCTTGGCCGAAAGGCTGCTTGCCGTCATCTGGCCGAAAACCACCTATTTTGGCCAAGAACTCCCTAGCCGAGAGCTCCCTTTGGTCGAGCATAGCCATTGCTGAGAGGAGAATCCCTTGGTGTAGGACTCCCCATCAGCAAGGAGTTCTAGTAGCCAGGGACTCCTTGGCCAAGGGATGTTTGCAATGCTTGGCTGACGGTCATCTTGGCTGAAAGGCTGCTTGCAGTCATCTGGCCGAAAACCTCCTATTTTGGCCAAGAGCTCTCTAGCCGAGAGCTCCCTTTGGTCGAGCGTAGCCATTGCTGAGAGGAGAATCCCTTGGTGTAGGACTCCCCATCAGCAAGGAATTTTAGTAGCCAGGGACTCCTTGGCAACCAAGGTTTCCTAGCTAGCCAAAGAGTCAGTGGCCAGGGACTCATGGCAGCTAGGGTTTTTGATAAATGGCACTAAAAAATTATCTAAAAAATATTAATTTATGTTTTGAAGACCCTAATGGTTCTAAAATATATGATATGAGTAGCACAAGTGTTGATTAAAGTAATCAGATTCTTTCATGCAACAGACTGGATTGATGCAGAATGATCTCCGAGAAAGGTAAATTTGACATCCATGAAACTTCTTATTTATGTTCTTTGACTATCACCTCTAATTACAATGAAATATAATTTTATGAAAGTTTTTCTAAATAAAGATTCTGAAACACTTTAAAGCTTGAAATTGTGATTACAGCTTCACAACAGATACTTCAATTGTGTTTAAAGACATCAAATACAGCAAATAGGTTGACTAGATCCAAGCAGCATTTATCAATAAGAAAGCAGCAGCATGGGGCAGTAAGGCTACGAAATTATTGAGTGGAGAAATCATAACAAAAACCATAGTAAGTGATCTCCATTTCACCAAAGAAATATAAGTATGCAGTTTATTTTTGTGATCTCATTTTCTCATGCAGATTTATTAATAAACATTATTTTTTCAATTAAATTTGCTTTAATTCAGAAGCTAATTAGGAAAAAAATTGTCTTTAGAAAAACTTGTGGGCATATAAACTCTTCCCTAATTAGAAAAAAAAAAAAAGTTTTGACTTTTTCCTATTAAGAAAATGGGGTTTTTTTGTCTGAAGTATATAAGTGAATGAGCATTTAGATCCTGTCAAATAAGCATAAGATCTTGGTCATTAAAATACCTACAAATTACATAAAATTAACCTTTAAATGAGAAAACAACTTTTCACTGAAAAATAAAAATTCTTTCAGAAGAGTTTGAGCAATAGAAGTTCTTGTTACTACAATCAATATTGGACACGCAAGATATTTTGTTTCTAAAGGCAAAATTAGTGGTGAATATCCTTAATATATGTTGTAGCTATATCTTGATAAATAAACAGCAAAAAGTTTAGTTCTAAGTATAATATCCTTAATATTCTTTGGAAGATTTTCCTATATGCTTTGCAAGTCATTTCAAAGGTTATTAAAGATCCTATAAGTTCTTCAAATGGGCCCAATATCAAACTAGTTGTGAGTCATACCTCTAAGAACTCCTTTTGGCTTAGTGAATTATTATCTCTATGATAATTCAATCGATTTATTGACTACGAATATACTATGCCACTACGCCGTAGTTCCCAAACGATACAGGAGAATCTAATCTTTTGGACCTATTTATCCTTAATTATAATATATTTATAGTCCCTCATCCATTTAATATCGCAGAGACTATATATCGGACATGGTATTGTCAGGCCCATACGGAATCTACACGAGCCTCGATCTAATCGGAATTAGATTCTTCCAGAGAACTCTTTCTCTCTTAATCTGAATGACCTTGTCCAAGGATTTGCCTGAACAAGAATTGATAGAATATTCCTCTTATCACATCGAGAGCGGATGATCCTCTATTGATGCTCAATTGCCCTCGTAGGGTTGATTACCACTTCCGATAACTGACTATGCTAGATCTAAAATTTTCAGACCTATAAATATAGTACTTATACAAGACTTAGATCTCGAAAGTGTTTTAAATCTATTAATTTCATAATTTTCAGACCAATAAGTCATAATTTTATTTTAAATATCTTGGCACTAATTCACCCCCCTCTTAGTGCCAATTGATCCTAACACTATAGTGTTATTTCTAAGACAAATTTATTTATAGATAATTTATGCCTACCAGAGGTGTAGTTTATTCATCACTCGAGTACAACTGACATGTTATCTCCTCATTCCCTCTCCCAGTGTTCTTTTCTGTATAGAGGCTATAGATTGTCATTGACCACAATGCACAACAATTTATGAATTCACTTCCCACAATTTATGAATTAACAATGCTGAACTATGTTTTGCCTCTTCATTTGTGCGTTTTCATTGCAAGACTAATCTACATCAGCACTTTTTTATGTTTCTACATGTTGTTATCATGCACTTGTTCTGCCTTCTCTTTCACACTTGTTCATGCTTCTCATTCTCCTCATCGATTTACTTACTCATTTTCTCGCTTGCTTTATGTCCTTTCAGCAGAATCATGAAATCATTGGTAAATAACCTTTATAAATCAAGAAGAGCATAAGATAGAGTCTCAAAAATCATCCCCAGAATGTTTGTATGCTGCTGCACCATTACATAACTAACAGTGCTATCCGTTGTCTTCCATATGCTTTTGAGGAAGTGGTAGCTTCGTGTTCATCAAGACGACAAATGTGCATGAAGTTATCTAAATTCTCCTATTTCCTGTGTCTACAATACAAGCCAGGGGAGGAAAATAAAAACATGATACAGTGTAATGCCTTAGTTCTGTTTTCCATCCCTAATCTAGATTGTGCGTGACCATCACAAAAGTCGATGACAGTGTGCACCACCTGATCTGATCAATAGCATAATATCTCAGATCCTAGTCTTATCCCATAGACCCATATATGATTATGTTGCTCTCACATGTGGAACTTAAATCTTGTGTCATCCACCCTTGCAGTGTCCAAATGGTCACACTCTTTGTTCGAGCTGCAAACCCAGAGTGCACAACCACTGCCCTACTTGTCGCCAAGAGCTGATGCCTGGCTCTTGAGAAGGTTGCAGAGTCACTAGAGCTACCATGCAGATACCATACATAACTTACAATTGCCCCCCTATGCAGGCTTAGAATGTTTGGTCACAAGTGACATTCCAAAGCTTGTTGCCCATCTAAAAAATGATCATAAAGTCGAGATGCATGATAGGTTCACGATGGTTGCACATTTAACCATCGATATGTCAAACTGATAGGACTCCAACAGGGATAAATTCTAATCATCTCAGTACTAGTCAATAAAAACCCTATTAGATTGTAATAAAACCACTCCTATCTTATAAAGGAGTATGGCTAGAGTTTAGATTAGTCCTTAGGGCTTAGCAGCCGTCGCCCCCCTTACTAGGATGATCGGCTAGGGTTCCCCCCTGCTTAGGTCGGCTATAGAGCCAACTTAGCCGCCCCTAGTCCTATTAAGGTAAGTCGGCTGTAGGAGGGATAAGGGGGTAATTTTACTTAGGCAAGCATCCTCTTAGGCTAGGGTTTTTATCCCTATTTAAAGATGTAGCCGCCCCTCTCTTGAATCAAGCAATTATCATCTTTTATTTAGCCTTTGTGTCGAGTCTAGGAGGGAGGAACCCCTATAGCGTTCCAAGGGTTGATCCCCCTTAAGGGTCAAAATCTATAGGGCTCCTTCTAGGGTCTTATCATCTGGTATCAGAGCCACGTTTCTGCTGCCCTGTAGCCATCACCCCCTCCACCTTCCCAAGCAATTCTCACAATTACTTTTGACGTCGCCTCCACCGTCGCCCACCAAGCCACAGATCCATCAATCTACTGCTGTCCCTTGCGTCAACAATATAAATCTGCATCACCGAAGGACCACAACCGACGTTACTGCTACCATTTTCTTCCTCCACTATTGCTGCTACCCTCGACTGCCATCCTCCACTTGGAGACTTCACCACCGTAGCCCCGACATCACTGCCATTGCTGCCTTCAACCTGAAGATTGCAACTACACTATTTAATCGGTTTGATTTGACAGGTTGGAGATCCTTACATCATGACATCGGTAGGTTTATTCGAAGCCAAATTAAAGGCTTTTGAGACACATATGAATGTTAAATTACACACTCTCTTTGAGGAGTTTAGATTGGGCCGATCACCGAGCCCAATAAGATCACAACGTGGTACAAATTTGGATTGTAAAAAGAACCTTAGCAAAGCGATAATCCGTCAAACCTCCACCATTCGAGAGTGCCAAACCAGGTTTGAAAGGCTATCTAATCAAACTTATGATTGGTCTGAAAAATATATATTGAGGACTTTTATTGAGGGCTTGAAGCCGGAGATTCAGGAATAAGTTAAAGCGCGACAGCCGTACACACTTAAGGCAGCCATCTCCTTTGCGCGACATCAAGAGGAGTGATTGAACTATGAAGCTCGGAAGAATAGAGTTGCTCCCTGACCAGCGGCACCGAAGCTTTCACCTTCTCCTACTGTCAGTCGACCCCCTCAACCATAGAAATTAACAAGAGAAGACCTTCATGACGGATCGACAAAGGGCCTATATGGGTATTGTGATAAACTGTAGAGCCTAGAACACAAATGTAAAAGGGAGACACCGCTGATGATTGCGCCCATTGAAGAACCCAAACTTAAAGATATGACTCTCGAGCCCAAGGAGAAGGATATACCACAATCGGCCACCCGCACAGTCCCTACCTTAGCCGACTACACCAACCTGCAAAAATTAAAGATCGAAGGGTTTCTCGAGCAGCAATCCATCATCATCCTCATCGACGCCAGGAGCACACATAACTTCATGAGCAGTAAGGTTGCTGCCCACTTAATGCTCCAAAAAGAAGATTACAATGGGTTCGAAGTCAAGGTAGCTAACGGCCAAATTCTAAAATGCAACCAGAAGTGCCCGCGGGTAAAACTGATCCTATAGGAGCAAGACGTAGTTGCTGATTTTTTCCTCCTCCGTTTTGATGGTTTTGATATAGTGCTTAGCATTGATTGGTTGTCCATGATTGGATATGTTTTTAAAAATTTTTCGAAGCCAACCATGAAATTTTTCAGAAAAGGAAAGCAGGTGATTCTACAAGGGAGCCCAACGACTACAACCACAACACAACACTTGGAGGGGTACCAAAAGAAAAATCCAGTGGTTTCCCAATTCAAATTCAAGGGTTTCATGAGATTGAAGATAAGAAACCGCTCCCACATCTTGCTGAAAATTTGTGCATCTCCACCAAATTGAGCCGATTACCTCCTCTGAAGCTATTCGACCCCCTATGCTGAACAGACCGAAACTTCTACCAGTTGTTGCTCGACCAGATTACTTCCTACAACCTCAGAAGGTCGAAGAGAAAAGGGTTGTCCAAGAGATCATAGAGACATAGATTGTTTGGCCATGCTTATTTTCCACTACGACACATCCCTACATCATTTTCCCCGGAGATAAGCTACTTCTAAAATGTTACATCCCGTCGAACTCACCATAGTTGCTGATCTCAGGTGACTGCCACGTCTTTCCCCAGGATCGGACCATGATGCTTAAAGACTTTCTTGATGATGACCTCCGATCTACAGTCTAAGATCGCGAGAAAATTGAGCTCCTCTAGTGGCGAAATCAGAAAAGGGGAAGGATCATTCACAGGACTCGACGAAGTATGAACATCATCCCTCTCATTATAAAGAAAGGTGCACCACCTTGGCCGAGTGGAACTATAGCCATTACGTCCATGATGTCATCCACACCAAATCATGGCTAGATATTTATTATTGGAGCAGACACATCCAGAGTAGGGGTCAGCACCATCTTTATGCAAGATGGTCAACAACACGAAGAAGTGAAAATGGGCCCCGAAAAATCACCACTCCTACCCATCTCAGACTCAGATCAGGCTCACACCACTAGAGATTTTATTAGAGGACATCCCTCACTCCAAAAGAAGGCACGACTACTATTACAGAGCAACCACGTGGTAGCCCATGTAAGGAAGAAACTTCCCCCTTACAAACGTCGGAGCAGAAGAAAGTTTCCTAAGAAATATCAAGTCCCCTTTCATCTCCAACTCCACCAACACAAAATTCAAGCCTCAAGAAAGTGGTTTCCCTATTTCTTTAGACCTTACAAAATTGAGGATCACATTGGGGCCCTAACATGAAGATCAGATCTGTGCACCATATCAAGATTACAGTTGATCCTCCATGTGTCCCACCTCAGATGAAAATTTAAAGACGACGACTCAGCCCAAATTCTTCCAACTGACACCTAAGCTAATGAGGAGCTAAAGACACGGTTCCCAGAGTTTATGGACCCTCAGCCTTGAGGACAAGGTTGATTTTAAGAGGGCGGGTTTGATAGGACTCCAGCAGGGTTGAGTCCTAATCATCTCAGTACTAGTAAATAAAAATCCTGTTAGATTATAATAAAGTCACTCCTATCTTATAAAGGAGTATGACTAGAGTTTATATTAGCCCTTAGGGCCTAGTAGCCGCTACCCCCCCTTACTAGGATGGTCGACTAGGGTTTCCCCCTGCTTAGGTCAGCTATAGAGCCAACTTAGCCGCCCCTTGTTCCTATTAAGGCAGGTTGGCTGTAGGAGGGGCAAAGAGATCATTTTACTTAGACAAGCACCCCCTTAGGCTAGGGTTTTGGTCCCTATTTAAAGATGTAGCTGCCCCTCTCTTGAATCAAGTAATTATCATCTTTTATTCAGCCTTTGTGTCGAGTCTAGGAGGGAGAAACTCTTATAGCTTTCCAAGGGTTGATTCCCCTTAAGGGTCAAAATCTATAAGGTTCCTTCTGGGGTCTTATCACAAACCCAATCCTCATGAGGTTGAGAACACGACATGGATGCTCACGATAAGTTTCCCCATGTTTCTTGGTAATTCCATCCCCAATTTTGTTGCTTCTATGGCAATGAGCGATGAGCTATTTCTTTTGTTTCTAGGGTGAAATAGTATGCCTCAAGTATTCTATATGTTTTTTTTTTGTTTCCTCGGATAACAAAATTCTATAAAGACTTATAGGTTCTAACAAACTGACCTATTATGTTCATTCCATAAAATGTCAGGTATGTTCATTCCAAAGGAACAGCAGCATTGCCTAAAGTCCCTCGCCTTGGAGTCCATTTGCCTTCATGATTGCATTCTCCGAAACAGAAGACATAGGTGAGAACTAAAAAGTATGTTATATGTTTACTCTTTCCAAGTTCTGTGAGGCTTAGAGGTTAACGAAAATTTGCTGATTGATGTAGAAGACAGTGTTGATCCCTAAAGCTGATGAACCAGACAGTATATAAACATCATTCTGTTGTAGCTTAAATGAAGTCTTTGTGTATCGAATCTTATGCTTCGTAGTTGCTTACTTCTTGTCACTTATACATATCATTGCAGGTGTTCAGTTGTTATGGGCATTACTTCTGCCTGCACTTTGAGGCCTTCCTCCTGGGAATGGGTTCAGTTTATATGACATTCTTAAGGTTTCTCGGTGAGGACAATGAAGCAAGACACTTCAGCTACAGCTTGTAAGTGGGCGGCAATGGCCCAAAACTCACATGGCAAGGAGTGCCGAGGAGCACAAGGGACAGCCACAGGAAAGTCCGCAACAGCTATGATGGGTTGATCATCCATCGTACCAACACGAGCTGAAGCTACGCATCACTGGTCGGATATGGAAAGATCAATGGACCCCGGTCACTGGTGGTCTGAGTAAGATACTTCAACTTCGGTGATTTAGAATGTATCTTGCAAGTGTATATGCCAAAGGCTTATCAATTCTTGCAACCTTGTAGTGTAACTTAAAAACTCTTTATTCAAAGTAATGGAAGAAGCTTGTGTGAGTTCCACAACCATGACCTTGAGTGCCAATCTTGGTCAGAGTCGATCTCTCCATGCTTCTTTCTATTTGAGATCTATGGCAGTCATGTCAACACAGAAAGGAGTATTACAAGCTTTACACCTACCAAGAAGAGTGTGAGAAGCTTTACAAAGAGGAGATCCATAGCGGTCATCTAAAAATTTCCAAGCACCAAGAAGAGTGAGAAGCTTTACAAACAAGAGATCCATAGCAGACATCAAAAAATTTCCAAGTACCAAGAAGAGTGTGAGAAGCTTTACAAAGAAGAGATCCATGGCAGTCATCTAAAAATTTCCAAGTACCAAGTACCAAGAATGCAATGGTAGTTTTATCAAGTAGATGTGGGGTAATCTGATAGGACCCTAGAAGGAGCTTCATAGATTTTGATCCTTTTGGGGGATCAACCATTGGAACGCTATAGGGGTTCCTCCTTTCTAGACTCGGTACAAGGCTAAATTAAAATTATAGATTGCTTAATAAAAAGAGGTGGAGGTTACATGCTTATATATGGCTCCAAACCCTAGCTCTAGGGGGTGCTTATCTAATTAAAATTACTCTTTTACCCCTTCTATAGCCTGCCTGCCTAAGAGGGAACAGGTGGTGGCTAGGTTGGCTCTATAGCCGACCTAAGCAGGGGGTAACCCTAGCCTACCAACCCAGTGAGAGGGGCAGCGACCACTAAGCCCTAAGTGCTAATCTAAACCCTAGTCATACTCCTTTATAATATAGGAGTGGCTTTATTACAATCTAGTAGAGTTTTATTGACTACGTCTAGGGAGATTAGGACTCAACCATGCTGGAGTCCTATCAAACCCGCCCTCTTAAAATCAGCCTTGTCCTCAAGGCTGAAGTTTCATGAACTCAGGGAACCAGGTCTTCAGCTCATCTTTAAATTTTCATTTGATGTGGGATACTTGGAGGATCAACTGTAATTTTGATCTGGTGCACGGATCTGATCTCCAGGTTAGAGCCCCAATATGATCCCCAATTTTGTAAGGCACAAAGAAATAGGGAGACCACTTTCTTGAGGCTTGAATTTTGTGCTGGTAGAGCTGGAGACGAAGGGAGACTTGATCTTTCTCAAGAAACTTTCTTCTACTCTGGCGTTTGTCAAGGGGAAGTTTCTTCCTTGCATGGGCTACCACGTGGTTGCTCTGTAATAGTAGTCGTGCCTTCTTTTGGAGTGAGGGTTATCCTCTGATAAAATCTCAAGTGGTGTGAGCCCGATCTTATTCTAAGGTGGGTAGGAGTGGTGATTTTTCGGGATCTATTTTCACTTCTTCGTGTTGTTGACTGTCTTGCATAAGGATGGTGCTGACCTCCACTCTGGATGTGTTTGCTTTAATAATAAACATCTGGCCATGATTTGGTATGGACGACATCGTGGTCGTGAGAGCTATAGTTTCACTCCACCAAGCTGGTGTATCTTTCTTTATAATGAGAGGGATAATGTTCATGCTTCGTTGAGTCCTACGAATGATCCTTCCCCTTTTTTACTTTTGCCACTTGAGGGGCTCAATTTTCTCATGGTCTGAGATCTGGAAGTGCTGCATTAGCAACCATGGTGAATTTGACAAGATGTAACACTTTAGAAGTAGCTTATCTCTGGAGAAAAGGATGTAGGGACATGTCGTAGCGGGAAATAAGCATGGCCGAACAATCCATGTCTCTGTCATCTCTTGGACGACCCTTTTATCTTTGACTTTCTGAGGTGGTATGAAGCAATCTGGCCGAGCAACAACTGGTAGAAGTTTCAACCTGTTCAGCATAGGAGGGTCGGACAGCTTCAGAGGAGGTAATCGGCTCGGTTTGGTGGAGACGCCCAAAATTTCAATAAGCGAGGGTTCTTATCTTCAATCTCATGAAAACCTTAAATTTGAATTGGGAAACCACTAGATTTTACTTTTGGTACCCCCTCCAAGTGTTGTGTTGTGGTTGTAGTCACCAAGCTCCCTCATAGAATCACCTATTTTCCTTTTCTAAAATTTTCATGGTTAGCTTCAAAAAATTTCAGAAAATATCTCCAATCATGGACAACCAATCAATGCCAAGCACTATATCAAAACTATCAAGAGGGAGGAGGAAAAAAATCAGCAACTACGTCTTGCTCCTGTATGCTCAATTTAACCTGTGGACACTTCTGGTTGCACTTCAGAATTTGGCCATTAGCTACCTTGACTTCTAACCCATTGCAATCTTCTTTTTGGAGCATTAAGTGGGCAGCAACCTTACTGCTCATGAAGTTGTGTGTGCTCCCAGCGTCGACGAGGACAATGATGGACTACTGCTCAAGAAACCTTTCGATCTTTAATTTTTGCAGGTTGGTGCAGCCGGCTAAGGTAGGGACTGTGCGGGTGGCCGATTATGGTGTATCATTCTCCTTACGCTCGAGAGTCGTATCTTTAAGTTGGGTTCTTCAGTGGGCATAATCATCAATGGTGTCTCCTTTTTCCATTTGTTTTCTAGACTCCACAGTTTATCACAACACCCACATAAGCCCTTTGTCGATCCGTCATGAATGTCTTCTCTTATTAATTTTTGTGGCTGAGGGGGTCGGCTGACAATAGGAGGAGGTGAAAGTTTTGGTGCCACTGGTTAGGGAGCAACTCTAGTCTTCTGAGCTTCATAGTTCAATCACTCCTCTTGATATCGCGCAAAGGAGATGACTGCCTTAAGTGTGTACGGTTGTCGCTCTTTAACTTCTTCCTGAATCTTCAGCTTCAAGCCCTCAAGAAAAGTCCTCAATATTTATTTTCCAAACCAATCATAAGTTTGATTAGATAACCATTCAAACCTGGTTGGTACTCTTGGATGGTGGAGGTTTGACGGATCATCGCTAGTTCTTCGCTAAGGTTCTTTTTACAATCCAAATTTGCACTGCGTTGTGATCTTATTGGGCTTGGTGTTCGGCCCAATCTAAACTCCTCAAAGAGAGCGCATAATTTAACATCCATACACGTCTCAAGAGCCTCCAATTTGGCTTCGAAGAAGCCCACTGATGTCATGACGTAAGGATCTCCAACCTATCAAATCAAACCGATTAAAGAGTGTAGCTGCAATCTTCAGGTTGAAGGCAGCAATGGCAGCAATGTCGGGGCTGCGGTGGTGAAGTCTCCAAGTGGAGGATGGTAGCCAAGGGTAGCAGCAATGGTGGAGGAAGAAAATGGCAGCAGTAACATCGGCTGCGGTCCTTCGGTGATGTTGCAATGTCATCGAGGCTACGATTTTTTAGGTGGCTGATATTTGTTGGAAGATGGCAGTCAAGAGATCTGAGTCAGAAGGCAACAGTGATGGTGGAGGAAGAAGAGGGCAGCAGCAACATCGGCTGCGGTTGTAGTGTGACTTCGTGGCTATAGGTGGCGTCGGTTGCAGCATGGGTGCGGCAGCAATAGGAGGAAGACGGGGCAGCGATGTATAAGGCTATTGCAGAGGAGGGCAGCAGTGGTATGGAGTGAGAGATGGCTGCTATTGTGTTCAATTTGTTGCTGGCCACGATCAAGATAGTTGGCAGCGAATGATTGTTGTGGGTTGTGATGTAAAAATATTACAGCGAAAGATCGTTGCTGGTAGCTTTTTGCCACAAGGATCGCTGTTGGCTGCGATCAAGGAGGATGGCAGCAAGAGGTCACTGTTGGTAGTGTTGGGCAGTGAAAGATGCTTGCTGCAGTTGAAGGGATAAGGGAGATTGGGCAGTTGAAAGGTTGGTGGACCGAAGGCTACGTTTTTGGGTTCGATTTGTGGTTGTTTTGGGTGCAATTTGGTGCTACGGTTTTATGGAGTTTAGGCTACAAATTGGTGTTATTTTAGGGTTGTGATAGTAGTAGATGAAGGTTAGGGAAATAGATTTTTAGGTCTGGGATAGATGGTAGCAAAGGTAGGTGTATCGGTAAGGAAAGTTGGCTGAAAAGGTAAGTGGATCGATAAGGAAGTAGGCTGCGGTTAGGGCTGATTTGGGTAGCTGTTTGGGTTTGGTTTAGGGTAAGATTTGGAGGGTTTTTTAGTGAGGATGGTAGGATTTAGAGATGAGGAAAAGAGAGTCTAAAATCCCACAAAAAATGACACTTAAATCTGATAGAATTCGATGAAAAAAGGTGTTGCGATGTGCTATCCTGCCGAACAGATTTTACGTCAGAGAAATGATGACTTCTCGACATAAATTCCAGAGAAAAGTTCAAGAAAAATATATAGAAATCCTTGGTTCAGATGTTGATAACATTGGTAAAAAGTTTAGCAGTGTAATAGTAGGGAAATAGGGCAAAAGACGAAAGGTAGATCCTTCATCGTAAAAATTTTAGAACTACGTAATGGTGAAAGATTGCACAAGAAAACCGGTTCCTGAAGAATTTTTTTCCAGAAATCAATCTCAGATGAAAGCTTAGTTGATCTATGGAATTGTATAAAAATTTTGACAAAAAATGATGAACAAAAGTTTGGTTTCAAGAGGCCAATATACGGAAGGCAGATTCTGCATTGTAAAACTTTAGTACTGTGCAGTGAAGAATCGCAGCGCTATAAGTCCAAATCCAGAAGGAGGTTTTTTATGATATTAGACCTAGATGAAAGCTAAGATGATCTATGAAATTGTATAAAAGTTTCAGCCAAAAAGGATGATTAAAAGTTCAGTTTCAAGAAGCAACAATCGGCTAAAAATTTCTGCAGCTTTTCGCCTTTGCAACGATGATAACGTTTGCGACGAACAAAATTTGCAGCGGATAAAATTTGTGAAAAATCTTCAACATATAAAGTAAGAAATCTTATAGTATTGAAGAGACGTAGATGATAAAAATATACCAGATTTCCAGATCAAACGCAAGGGGCAACGGTAGATTGATTTGATCTACGGCTAGGGTGGAAGGTGGAGGCGCGTGTCGCAGCAATTGTGTGAATTGCTTGGGAAGGTGGAGGCAGCTGAGATGCAGGGGCAGCAAGATCGCTGCTCTGATACTAGATGATAGGACCCCAGAATGAGCTCTATAGATTTTGATCCTTGAGGGGGATTAACCCTTGGAACGTTGTAGGGGTTCCTCCCTCCTAGACTTGGCACAAGGCTGAATTAAAATTATAGATTACTTAATGAAAAGAGATAGAGGCTACATGCTTATATAAGGCTCCAAACCTTAACCCTAGGGGGTTCTTGCCTAACTAAAATTATCCTTTTGCCCCTTCTATAGCCTACCTGCCTTAGAGGGAACAGGTGGCGGCTAGGTTGGCTCTATAGCCAAACTAAGCAAGGGGAAACCCTAGCCTACCAACCCAGTAAGGGGGGTGGCGGCTACTAAGCCCTAAGGGCTATTCTAAACCCTAGCCATACTCTTTTATAAGATAGAAGTGGCTTTATTATAATCTAGTAGGGTTTTATTGAATACTTCTTGGGAGATTAACACTCAACCCTACTGGAGTCCTATCATAACCACGTCAACAATAACTATAGCAACTCTTGCTCTATTGCCTATCTTGAGGTCTATCTCATCTCTCGCCAGTCTCTTAGGACTTGTTAGATCTTATAACGAATTCAGATATGATAAGCACTCTCGGTATCTAATACCTATGTGTTATTGTAATAATTTAACAAATGAAGATTGATCATGAATGTACTTGAAGCTTCTCCAAGCTTATGTTTTGCCTTTTTTATAAAGTAATCATTGCAGTTCCTCTTCCAATGTCCGTCTTTGTCGTAGTGGAAGCATTGACCTTTGTCTTTGGCTAGATCTTTCTTGACATCCTTTGCGTTACCCGATCTACCCTTGCCCTTGCCCTTCTTAAGGGTCTTATCAGTCTTTTATTTTTTATCTCATCAATATATAGAACTGACTTCTTTTTCTTGATGGTGCTCTTGGCTATTGAGGAGATTAGGGAGAGTCACCTCAAACTTATTCATATTAAAATTCATAATAAACTAAGAAAATGAATGTGGCAAAGTCTGAAGTATAAGATCAACACATAGGATATCCTCCATGACTATTTATAGACTTGTGAATTTCTTGATCCACTCTTCATCTTCAGAACATGGTTCTGAACCGATGTCCCTTCTGTCATCCTGGCTTAGAAGAGACTCTTGGATATCTCATATCTTTGAGTTCTTCCCTATTCCTCAAACAGCTGGTGAAAATAGAGAAGGATGAAATTGGCATCCATGCTCTTATGTTGCCTCTATAACTCAGGAGTCATGGAGGCCAACATATAGCACTTTACAAAAGTGGAATCGTCTATATACTTCACGTAGCGAGCGATCTCATCCTCGCTTGCCCCTTCCTCTGGTGTAGGTATAATCGTGTCAATGACATATGCGATTTTCTTCACCGTGAGAATAATTCTCAAATTACGAAGCCAATCCGTATAGTTTGAACCGGAGAGACGGTTAGCATCAAGTATGCCATGTAAAGGATTTGCAAGCGACATATTTCTGACAAACAAGATGTAGCTTAAATGAATAACATGTAGTTTTACATAAAACTAATTAAGATACAGACTTTTATCTTAATCAACTCATACTAATTTTTAAGCGAATCATGTGATACCCTTGGCAATTAAAACAGAAGTCTTTGATAGGCTTCTAATGGGGATCAAGATCCAATTAGTATCTTAGTGTAACCTCGAGGGACTCAACCAATCATACTAAGCCCAAAAAGGTAGACAACTCTTGCCAATCACAACTCTTGTCAATCCGAACCATCATGGTCTCTGTTGGAAAACTATTAGAGCATCACATGTACAGCGAAAGAAACAGAATAAAACCATTTTTCCATGTATATCAAATCATCGTGCAAAGATTCATGTATGAAAAACCTACAAAAAATAACATTACGATATATGAGAGATTGATTACTTAGGAAGATCACATATCCCTGAAATTCTAAATCTAGATGAAGAGGATGAAGAAGGTCAAACATCCTCCTCTATAGCGGTATCCATACGATGGATCGTTGTAGTGATGCTCCTCTAATCGCATTCCAAAAGTTCACAACTCTTATGCAAAGGGAGAGAGGAGAATAAGAGGGGGTGGCAAAAGGTGCAGCCTATCACTGTTGTGCCGCCCTTATCTCCTATTTATAGAGAGCCACCATAAAACCCTAACGAATTCTCCCTTAGTGGGTTTTGGATCTCCATCTAATTATCCACTAAGCTTGGAATATTGGATCTCTATCTAATAATCTCAATTGGCCTCTAATTGAGCCTCATGCAAGGAGTCCATCAATGTTGGGTCTCATCCAATAAGAATAAAGAGTAATTAGATAACTCATATCTAATTCTTTACTCGTTGAAACATTCATCATAAGTGTGTGACCCTTTAGTCCCAATATTGAGTAGGTCGTGAGTCATACTTGTACGAACTCCTTCTGACTCAGTGAATTATTATCTCATAATAATTCACTCGACTTATTTACTATGGATGTACTAGGCTACTACGCTATAGTTCCCAAATGGTACAAAGTATTTTATCCATTAGACATGTCTGTCCTTAATTACAGTGTATCTATAGTCCCTCATCCATTTAATATCTTAGAGACCATATATTGAGCATGGTACTATTAGGCCACATACGGAATATATCTGAGTCTCACTTTAATCGAATTCTCTCGGAGAACTTCTCTCTTAATCCGAATAATCTTAGTCGAGGATTTGTCTGAGCGATGATACACAGGATATTTCTTTTGCGATACTGAGAGTGGATGCTCAATTACCTTTGTAAGATTGACTACCAATCCCGATAATCGGTTGTACCATATTTAGAACTTTACAGACTTGTAAATTTGGCTCCAAAGAAAGGAGTACTTAAAGAATGCATCATTGGTGTCTCAAGTCTAAGAACCAGACATACAACTGGGACTATAGAATCATTGTCTAACAATATGTATCATTTGCTAGTTGCAAGTGCCCTATAAGCCAATCACGTGAGTGATGACACGTATGACATGCTGTATGATCTTTTTACTTATAATTATTATTGAAATATTCTTGCATTATATTATATGTTGCATATGTATATTGTGATGTTCTTAGTTTTGTGCAATGGAAATCAGAGCGTGATAAGATCACGAGAATGAGACTAATTCACATTTAAATACAGATCCTAGATAATATTGGTCATAGGTTACTCAAGAGGGACATCGAGATAACCAAACATACCGGTGTACTATATACCAATCCATATAATAGAGGCGATTGGTCACATAGCCACTTATGTGTGGACACTAAGTATAAGTTCACTGATTGATTTGCTTACGAAATATTATATGGTTAATGATAGCTAACGTTAGACAGTGATTCCGTAGTCTCAATTGTGTGTCTGATCCTTAGACTTGAGACACCAAGGAAGTCTTGTTTGAGTACTCATTTTTTTAATGTCAGACTTACATGTTTGGAAAGTTCCATATATGGTACAATTGATTATCTAGATTTGTAGCTAACCTTACGAAGACAATTAAGTATTAATAGGGAATCATCCATTTTTGATATCACAAGAGGAAAATCACGTGAGGTCTTGCTCGGACAAATCCCTGGCCAGGGTCGTTCAGATTGAGAGAGGAGTTCTCCAGGAGAATCTGATTAGGCGAGACTCAAACACATTTCATATGTGGCCTGAAAGTACCATGCCTAATACACATCTATGCCAGTGAGGGATTATAGATACACAGTAACTGATTACAAATAGGTCCAATGGATAAGATCCCATGTACCGTCGGGGACTATGACATAGTGGCCTAGTATGTCCATAGTCGATAAGTCATAATAATTCACTGAGTTAGAAAAAGTTATGATAGGTAGGATTCATGGCTAGCTCGGTATTGGGCCTAGAGGGTCACACACATATGGTAGATGTTTCAACAAGTAGAGGATTAGATATGAGTTATCTAATTAGTCCATGTTCTCATTGGATGAGACCAAACATTGATGGGCTCCTTGCATGAGGCCTAGTTGGAGGCCAATTGAGATTATTGAATAGAGATCCAATAATCCAAGCTTAGTGGATAATTGGATGGAGATCCAAAATCCACTGAGGCAAGATCCATTATGGTTTCTTGGTGGCTCTTTATAAATAGGAGACAAGGGCGGCATATTTATGATAGGCTGCACCTTTGGTTGCCCCCTCATATTCTCCTCTCCCTTATCTTCTACGAAAGAGTTGTGAGATTTTGGTTGTTATTGGAGGAGCATCGTTGTAACGATCCATTGTATGGATACCGCCAGAGAGGAGGATATTTGACCTCCTTCATCCTCTCAATCTAGATCTGGATTTCAGTGATATATGATCTCCCTAGACAATTAATCTCTCACGTATCGTGATTTTTGATTTTGTGGATTTTTAGTGCACCAATCTTTGTATGGTGACTTAATACATGTGGGAAATATATTTTTTTATTTCTTCCGCTACGTATGTGATGCTCTGAAGGTTTCCAATGCTTGATACATCCTACTATGTTCAATAGGATGAAATACACCTTTTGGAAAGCTAGAATGCATCTTTTTTATTTCGTTGGATTTTGAATTGTGGAACATCATCGAAAATGGATTTCAGAATTCATCCAATCCTAAACATGATTGGAATGATAATGAAAGACATATTTTAAATCCAAAGCTATGAATGCTTTATTTTACACTTTAGATAAAAATGAGTTTAATCGGGTTTCTACTTATGATTCGGCTTTTGATATATGACATATTTTAGACATCACATATAAAAGCACAACTAATTAAAAGAATAAAAATAAAATAAAATAACTTGTAGTGATAAACTTAAAGAACACATTCCAAAGAATAGGAAAGACATTGTCTTGAGAACCAAAGATGAACACCTTCTAAAAAATAAAAGGGACTTGGCACTAAGAACAACACATAACTCATCGAGTGATGAGGACTATGAATTTGAACTTTTGACAAAAGAACCAAAGAAATTTATGAAAATGAATAAAAACATAAAGATAAACTAAAAATAGACATAATTTCTTGCTATGAATGCAAGAAGCCGAGGCACTCCAAAGATGAAGAGCACAACCAAGAAGAAGTAGATGACTACGCGCTTATGGCCATCCTCCTTTACTTTTGATGAATTGTTAAATGTCTTTCATGAACTATTTGATGAATTTAAGAAGCTTAGCAAAAGTTATAAATTACTTAAGAATGAATATACATCATGCATTTCTTGCTCTAGATGTGAGTCATTAGAGGCAATTAAAAAGAAAATATTATACTACAATAAACTTTAGAAAGGTTTAAAATAGGTAATAAATCTCTAAACATGATACTCACTAATAAGGGTCATATTTATAGGAAAAAATATATTGGCTTGATGGGTAATACTCATTAAAAGCCAACTATCTTTATTAAAGGACATACATTACATTCTTCACTTGGGAACAAATGTAAATTTTGTGATAGATATGGGTACTTTGCTTATAGATGCCTATTTAGAAAGTATAGTCCACATAAGTTGATTTGAGTTTTTAAAGGAACCATAAACAATAAAATACATTTAGTTAAATTAGGTAGATATTTTCATGAGGGACCTAAAGTCAAATGGGTACCTAAACCGAAACCCACTCTCTTGTAGTTTTGTCTCCTAACAAAAGACAAGAGCAAATGGTATCTTGAAAGTGGATGCTCAAAGCACATGACTTGAGATTTAAAACACTTTTCAACCTCACTAGCCTAAATAACAATAATAAGACAAAATATTAGAATTAAAATTATTGACAACAAATATTTTAATGGTTCATTGTTATACAATTAATCTTAATTATTTTTTGATAATGCATAGCTGGAACATGTTAGTACAAAAATGATCTAGAATTAAAGAATCTTAGTTATTGTTAATGCAAAATTATCCACGTTGAAATTTTTTGAAAAAGGGATTTTGATGATGTTATGTTGGTTGATTTTGTTAGGATCAATTGGCACTGGGGGGGGGGGGGGTTTGAATTAGTGCAAGTGTGAATTCTCATTTTTAACGAAATTTTTTTCGCTTGAAGCAAGATAGGAAAATTCCAAGCCTTTCGTTCAAGTAAAATAATTCAATCTTATAGAGAAATGCTAAGCTTCTTGCTTAAAGACAACTCAAGAAAGAATAAGCAAATCCGAATAATGAGATAGGCAATGTCGTAAGTGAAGTGCTTGATTTCGAAACCTTGCTTTCAAAATGTAAATAAAATCGGAAGCGTCAATAGAAAAGTAGTGAGCAAGATAAGCAAAGAGAACTCACAGGTTTATAGTGGTTCGGCACCAACCGACCTATGTCCAGTCCCGAGTCCTCCTCCTTGAGGCACACCGGCATCCACTACCGATCTTCTTTTGGTGAAGACTAAACCCTTACAATCTTACAAGGGAGACAAGATTACAACTCTTTGATCACTCCTTTACTCATTTTCTTTTTCTTATAATTCACACAAGTTTCTCACAGAATTTATCCCCTAAAATTATTGTATGGAATGCAAGAAAACTTGGTGTATATATAGGCCCCAAATGGCTTCAAAAATTGGAGCCAAAGTTTAAACTCACTCGGAAAATCCAAGTATGGGTGGATCAGTCGTCGGCTTGGGCGGGTCAACCGTCGAAAGTACCCAGAATCCAAGGTACAAATGATTTAGCTACCCAGCTTGGCCGGTTCAATCGCTAACAGTTTGTCACGGGCTTAGCTGATTTTGCTAAGCCGTGCGGCACCTATGCGTGTCCGTCCACAAAGGTCAGTCTTCCCCGAGATCTTCTAGAGTCCCTTAGACTTACAAAAGAGAAAATGGGCCAGAAGAAGCAATTCCCACAGGATCCACAAGCAACTGCTCAAGCAAACACTTTATAAAGCCAGATACAAATTACACTCATGGACATTACAAACTCAGAGAGGTTGCACACAAAGGATAATGGTCCATTACAGACCGAAGTCCCCACAAGTGCTTACAAGATACATTCGAATTTACAAGCCAAAACTGGCCACAAAGCAAACCAAACTAGGGTTGCTAAGCCTACTGTAAACCCGCTTCTTGATGTACAAGGTATGCACACAAACCGAAGGACACAGACAAACATGAGCATTTCATCGAACACCTTGTTTACATTGTTGTCTGTGACATTCTCCCCCACTTATTCCTCGACGTCCTCGTCGAAGCCGTTGTAGACACTACATCTCCTCACATTTTGCTGAATCTTTAATCTTCTACTTTGGCTACAACATGCCCCTTTGGCTCCCAATCACTCTCTGTCGCTGTTGTTGAGTAGTCGAACTCTAATCCACCATACTGCTTCAACTCACCAATGACTAACTCTGGTGTGGGGTTGGCTGAGTTGTGCTGATCCTTGTTGGTTCTCGTAGATCCTTCTGATGAAGGAAAAGACCTGCCTTATTATGTGCCAGTATTGTAGTATACTCATGTTGCTTGAACTGGGTGGATGCTTGTTGGAACTTTGACGAGCATCACCTCGCAGACTTTAAGGTTTTTGAGGTCCTTCCTCCATAATATTTGCCAATTGATCATTCTTCCATGTTTAGTTGTCACTTCCAAGTAGGTTCGCATCACTCTCATTTTCAATTGGTCAATTGGGAAATAAAGCGGACAATCTACTCTCAGTAGTACTGATCACCAATGGTGAGGATTTGACAACTATTGTCTTCCATAAGCTTTCTTTGAAGTGTCACTGAACTTGTGCATAGCTCCTCTGCTGGATAAGTAAGAGAACTGGGATACTTGACTTCACCCATTTTCTTAGTAGTTGAGAAGGCAACGTTACTTGGCTTCGCTCACCTCCTCGAGTTAAGAGAATTGGGGTACTCAGTTTCACCCATTCTCTTGAGTTGAGAAGGCAAAGGTTACTCGATTTCGCCTGCCTCCTCGAGTTTGTACTTCTGAAGCACTTGAACTGTTTGCACTCCTTGCGTTGAGTTAGCTACTGTGATTCGCCTTCCCACTGCCATTGAACTTCTGGAATGCAAAAAGTTTTGCTCGAAAAGAGCAAAAAGTTTGCCCCAACTTGGAGTAAGTCTTTGATAGATCTGGTCGCCTCTGAGATTGTACCGTCTTCTCCATCACCTTTGCTGCCTACTCCTCTGAGTAGAAAAGGTACAATACCACATACTACCTACTTTGTTCCTTGGTCGAGCACTCTTGCATCAACCCAAAGTCCTTCACTTTTGGCTATCTTGATGAGAAGCCCATCGACACCAGTCTTATGAAGTTCCTTGGCCTTTGCCCTTCCGCCCTGTCTTGGTACCTGGAGTTTACCTTTGCATTCTCCACCTCCTTGGCCCCTTTTACGACCAATGCTCTCCGTCCATGAGAGTAAGGGATAGATGACTCCACGGAAGTCCTGCCTCTGCGGTACCATGGTGCTGCCAAGCCCATAGCCCTACTATCCGTTACCTTGCATCTTCATCTTTTCCTTCGCGATCGGTAGATCTGCCTCTGCAGCACTGTGGTGCTCCTCCGAGTCCACCTCCTTTCTAACCGACGCTTTACTTTTGGGTAGTTGAGCCCCACTGGACTCATTATCGCTTCCTCGCCCCTTTCGACCACCTGCTTCAACACCACTGTGTCCTCCTAGCAGTTCTCCTTGGTCGATGGAAAGACAGACTGCAACTCTCATGCATGGCCTCCGTCATCTTGTTGCAGGGCTTGCGTCGATTCTGTTCTCCTTAGCTTCCTTGGTAGCAACGTTCGCTTACTCGACTTTGTCCTCTGACTTGTCGGGCTCCCTTAAGGGAATGTGAACACTGAAGCAGTCCAACTCTCCAGTCGCTCCGGTCATACCTTTGTATAATCAAGTCCCCTCCATGGGACTCACTAGTACTTACAATCTGACTTCTCCCAAGGTGGTACATAGCCCTTATATGCTTATGACCAAGGCTTTCATCTGATGCAAGCTTCGATGCACACACACGAAAGACCCGCCTTTGCGGTACCATGACATTCACCCCTTGAATTCATAGCCCTTCTTGCCATTGCATTGTTCACCAAAGTGGACCTCCCAACAGCTCCTGATCATTCACATGATCACGTCCCCCTCCATGGGACTCACTAGTACTTGCACTTGGACTTCTTCCTCGGTGGTATATAGCCCCCATATGCGGATGACTAAGGCTTTCATCCAATACAAGCTCCGATGCACACACGAAGACCCGCCTCTGCGGTACCATGGCATTCACTCCTTAAATCCATAGCCCTTCTTCTTGTTGTGTCGTACACCAAAGTGGAGCTCTCAGTAGCTCCTGATCATACCTTCGCATAATCTTGTCCCTCACGGGACATGATCGACTGCGTTGCATTGCCACGAACTATTCCACCACGATCCGTTGCACCATGTCGCCTCCTGGTGACATCTTCATTGCATACAGATTCTTGTGTGATAAACTCGGACTACGACTTCTCCAGGTGTGGCCTCTACTAACACATCGTAGGGCCTCCGCCATCTCCAATTTTTTGTTCGCTCCCTTGCCAATTCACCTTCGTCCACCCACTCTTGGGTCACACCTAGACGAAGCATAGCTATAGGATAGTCCATCGCCTAGTAGCTCCTGAAGTCCCTTGACTTCACCAGAATTGGTGCATTGTTGTCTAGATCCTGGGCCTCTACCCCCTACCAACATAATCTCCACTATGCACCACTTGTTCCTAACAACTCGAATCGTAACACCGTGACATATTCTTCAAGAGTACCCGCTTTTGCGTCCTCTTACCCCGTGCTAAGGTATCCTAATCCCAACTTGGCCTCCGCAAGTTGAATTACCTTAGTTACTCCGTCAAATACATCTTTGAGGTAACTTGCATATGCCTCGAAGCTCCCTTTATCTTTGGCACCATGCAAGATAAGTCCACCCCATCAGAAGAAAGAACCCATGGAATGACATGATCCCACTCTTGCCTCTACAAGAGTTCGTGCCTTTGACCTCTATCCAAGGAAAGCTTTATGCCTCCGCTCCATGTTCTATCTTCTATGTCGACTCTCTTCATGTGGCTTGGATACTTCACCAAGTTCCACCCAAGTCGCTTCGCTCCTTGATTTGCATCGAGTTGATAGTGGCCCTCGCGTCCACTATTTCACGCGTCAGCCCTCCGTTGAGTTCGATTTATGCATCGACTCTAAGTGTGCCTTCATATGATGTTGCCTTGGATTGTTCCCCCACTTGATCTCAAAATGCATCCACCAATGCGTTACCTCATTCGAGATCATGTGACAACTCCACGCCACTCGTTCGGTCCATTGAACTTTGTGAAGATATAGCCTTGAGGAACTCTTCCTCAATATGTGCGATCCGTTACACATGATTCTCCCTCTAGAGAACTATGACTTATCCCTCCTGGATATCTGTCCTGCTAGAGCAACTTTCTTCTTTACATACTTCCCACTGGAAGTTTCATAGATCACCATCCCCTTTAGACTACTCTGTCTTGCTGAACAACTTGTGCCTTGTTCTGCCCTCGCAAATGCACTTGTTAGATTGTGACCCATCGCCAATACAGTCTCCACTGCACCCTTCAGGGTCTAGCAACGTGATGAACTTGTTGCACATTTCAGCCGCATACGGACATATCCTTTCCATGTCAAAGAGAAAGTTCTGATGCTCTATGACACTGAGTTTCGATCGCTCCTTAGGATGGCCACGAACACTCCGTCGTCCGTGTACAAGCCCTTGCATCAGTACCAAATCCTTCGAGTTAGCAATGCCCCTCACCTCTGTGAGCTTTGCACAACTCTTTCGGTCGTTACGCAACACCTCCCACTTTGCACGGTCTCATCTTTCACCAAGCGCCCCACTTTGCCTTGAGCACCGTCAAGTTTGGTTGGCAACGTCGAGCCATAGCTCGAACTCAACCATCCAAATCTTTGTGCGCTATACATTCTTCTTCGCTTGCTTGTCCTCATGGTGCCTCTCACGCAAAGGGTTGGTCATTCCTCTGAATGAGAAATATGGATGTCTGCTCCTCTGAGCGACTCCTTTCCCTACATCTCAATGTTCGTTTCCCCCAAACGGTTGCGCATACTGGCTGTCCTCCACACAGCCCAACTAGGTCCCCCACATTTATATGGCGAGTGTTTCTACGTGTGCTTGTCCCACTCTGATACCACACAGTCACGGGCTCAACTGATTTTGCCTAAGCCGTGCGGCACCTATGTGTGTCCGTCCGTAAAAGTCGGCCTTCCCTGAGATCCTCTAGAGTCACTTAGACTTACAAAAGAGAAAACGGGCCAGAAGAAGTAATTCCCACGGGATCCATATGCAACTGCTCAAGCAAACACTTTATAAAACCAAATACAAATTACACTCATGGACATTACAAACTCAGAGAGGTTGCACACAAAGGATAATGGTCCATTACAGACCGAAGTCCCCACAAGTGCTTACAAGACACACTCGTATTTACAAGCCAAAACTAGCCACAAAGCAAACCAAACTAGAGCTGCTAAGCCTACTGCAAGCCCGCTTCTTGATGTACAAAGTATGTATACAAACCGAAGGACATGGACAAACATGAGCATTTCATCAAACACCTTGTTTACATTGTTGTCCATGACAAGTCGCCCGAAATCCTGGGCGACGGCGGTACACTCGTCGTCGCTCATCGACGGTTCAGTCGTCGGGAATCCCAGAAAAGTGATTCCCTTCACTTTTTCAATCCTGAATTAAACCACACGTTGACCAATTCTATGGTCAATCAATTGAGCTCAACCTAAGCTCAATCAAACCCTTTTAGTGGACCCGGTTACCTCTTTGAGTTGATTTGGATTTCTTTTAAATCACACTCATTTAGGACTCAATCTTAACCTACGACTTAAAGATTACAATTAAACATGACCACCAAGCTTACGACCTCACTCCCGCAATCCGGCAACCTTCGGCATTCCCTATGGCGAGTCTCACGGTCTTCCTTTGGCGATCCCCGACGTGTTCCTAGTGATCTTCCTAATACCTTCGGTGAAGTCCTAGAACTCCCGACGAGCTCCCACCGTATCGTCCAAACCTTGGCCCGATGCCTAAGCTTGATCTTGGGTCCATGTCTGATCTGTAACTCCTTTTCATCGTCGTGGTTAAACCTGCATGATGCTAACTCCTTTTCCCGGCAAGCCTATCAGCTACCCCCGATAATCTTCCAGTGAGTCTCGGTCTTCTTCTGACGAACTCCCTTGCGCCATCCTAGCAAGCTCCCAATACCCTCAGCGAACTCCTGACGCACTCCAAGCGAGTTCTTAACCGTATCATCGAAACCCCGACCCGATGCTTGGACTTGACTCTAGCCAAACCTCTTATTGTAATAATCTTTCTATTATAGTTAATCCTGCATCAATCAATTCTAACAACTTTGTTAGATCAAACACTCATCAATTGATTTTATCATCAAAATTTGAGATTCAACAAATTTAAATATAAATGCTAATGTTGAATGATTGACTTAAAAAATGTTTGAATGTTGTATGATTGAATGTTAGATCATTCTTGAATTAGGGCTTGAAATAAAGTAAAAAAAATAAAATGAGAATGGTAACTCATTTCACTATCTAAAAAAAGAAATATTATATTAGAATTAAAATAAATCGAAGCTTTTGTTTGAAAATATTTTATTGTAATGATCTTGATTATTTCTTTTAGAAATAATACTTAGTTTTCAGTTTTAAAATAGTTGACAATGTTTTATTTATTTGAAAATATTTTATTGTAATGATCTTGATGATTTCTCTTTTAATTGAAATTCAGTTTTTGGTTTTAAATGGCCATGCATGGATTTGGAAGCCATTCTCGAAACAAATCACATAAATTGAAACAACTAAAAGAAGAAAAGTATTTTTCTTGAAAATGACTCAATCTCTATTTTATTAAGTTTTCAATAAGAGATTGATGAATATTTTCATGACATTTTTTATATCTCGATTTTGATGATTTAAAATTAAATAAGTTATTATCTAAATCATGATCTTGACATCTTGAAAATTGCAACTTGAGATCTTCATGTAAATGAAGATCGTTTAATATGATTCTTATGTTTTATTAAAGAAAATTATCCAAAAAAATCATGATTTGTCTTTTTGGTCTTTTAAAATTATAATGTGATTTTTTTATTATGAACCATGAATTTGATCTTTTATTTGTTCTCCTATGTCCCTTTTTGTAACTTATTATATAGAAGTTTTTTCATTCTAATCATGATCTTGACTTCTCAATGTTGCTAACTTGATTATTTTTAGGGTCCTTCTTATTATTTGATCTCTTAAGTTCCTTTTGTCATCTAAGAGGAGAAATTTGTTAAAATTAAATCATGCTTTTGGCATTCATGATTTGATATTAATATCCTTCATGACATGATTCATTTATGACTTCCTTATAATTCATGAATGATATACCTTTTCACCAAATTAATATTTTTTAAATTTATGATAAGTTGAAAATTGAATGAGATTTTTTTTTTTTAATCATGAACTTTCTCTTGACTTCTTGACTTGACTTATCCTTTATGAGAATCATTTTTAATCCCTATGATTTTTTCTTTTAATAAAAAAGAGATTTATGATCTTAACAATTATAATTTGAGATTTTTAATTAAGATCATTCATCCACTTTATTAAGAAGAATTATCAAAATGAATTTTATGTCTTAACATTTATCTTGGATCAATCAAGATTATTTACTCTCCTAAGACTCTTTTTTATCATTTACAAAAAAGAGAAGATTTATTAAAATAAATCATGTCCTTTGGTATTTACAAATTGAACTTTCATATTATATCCTTAATGGCATGATTTTCATTATAACCCCTTTATATTTATTTGTCAATGACTTAAAGATTAATTTTGTATTGTTGTATTCTTCCTTTCTTTTTTTGGTAATGACCAAAGGAGAGATAAAATTGCTTTCTTGCATCAATGGAGAGAATTGGATATGATAAATCTTCTAACATTAAATGAGGAACATTTTGCTTAGAAGAAAATTAAGAATTTTAAATTTTCTAAATACATGAGAAATGCATGATTTACAAATTGAGCTTGATTTGCTATCATACTTTTTTCAGATTTCTTGATTTTTACAAATTAAGCTACTTGCTAAAATCTACATTAGATGATATTCTAAATGCAATGAGAAGCTCTTACATTTGTCTCAGATTTTTCAGCTTTTTGAAATTGATATTTACAAAAGAGAAAATGTGATTCAAAATTTTTTTTTATGACAAGATTCATAAGCTCTCCTTTGAATCCTCTCTCTTAAGAAATAATATTTTAAATCCTCTCTCTTAAGAAATGATTCTTTTCTTGATTTATTTTCTTTATCTTCTTTATTGCTGAACTGGTCCTTAACATCTAAAGAGAGTCTCAGCTTCTAATGGGAGTGCTATGTCGATCGTCTCCAGTATACCTTTAAAGAGTATAAGAGACTTCACTTCCATGTTCTTCCATAACCGAGCTCATCAAGTGTGATTGCCTTTGCCACTTAGAAATGGTAAACATCTCGATGTCTATAAATACTTCCATATATTCCTTTTGTCGTTCATCACCACCAACCTTTGGCCAATTCCTGATCTCTTCCATACCTCTTTGCTTTAATCTCATATAGCTATCATGGTAGCACAAAACATTGAGAACTAGTGAAAGCAGACGTCTATATTGTAGAGTTTTAACTAAACTCTTCCTGTCTATATGTCATAATGAACTTAAATTTTTAAATAAATATGATAACCTTTTAACTCTTTAAATTCAAGTCAAAACAATAAATCATAGTGATTTACAATAGTGATGATTTCAAGAATCATATGCATAATTTCACATCATATCCATACATCTCAAATATTATAAGTTAATGTCATCAAATACAACATGCATATGAAGGATATTATCAAAAAGTTACCATTACCTCTCCCCTTTGTCATCAACAAAAAGAAAAAAAAAAAGATGAGTAAGCCACTACTTTTCTTTCTCCCCCTTTGTTATTATCAAAAGGAAGAGTGATATCTTTTTATCATGGTGCTACTTTTTCATTTATATCAATGTGCCAATGAAGTATATTTACAAAGAAATCATATGTCATAAATCTTACGTCATTCATGTATTTAAAATCAAGATAATGATTCAATAAAGAAAAAAAGAGAAGAATCATGATTCATGTATTTGAAAGATTCAACATGCCTAATTCTCTTCTAATGAAATCGAATTGTTTCTCATTTAGTGGTTTAATAAAAATATCTGTGAATTGATGTTTTGTGTTAATAAAATCTAAAGATACATGACGATTGCTAACATGATCCCTAATAAAATGATGTCTAATATCAATGTGTTTAGTTATAGAGTCTTGAATAAGGTTTCTTGTTAAACAAATTACACTTGTATTATCACATTTTATCGGAATATTTTTTAAGTAAAGTCCATAATCTTCCAAAGTACTCTTCATCCAAATCATGTGTGCATAACATGGACCTGCCGCTAGATATTCACCCTCGATTTTGGATAACACGATAAAGATTTGTTTCTTGAAAGACTAAGAAATAAGTGCATGGCCTAGTAATTGACATATTCCATAGGTATTTTTTCTATCTATTTCGCATCATGCAAAGTCAGTATCAGCGTTTGAAGTTAAATCAAAGTTTTTAGATTTTGGTTACCATAATCCTATATTTAGAGTTTCTTTTAAAAATTTAAATATTCTTTTAATTACTTTATAATGAGATTATTTAGGATTGGACTGAAATCTTGCACAACATCCAATATTAAATATCATATCAAGTCTTGTTATAGTAAGATACAAGAAGATCTCTATCGTACCTTTATAAGTCTTTTGATCAAAACATTCTCTTTTATTGTCCATCTCTAATTTTGTAAAAGTGCTCATTGGGGTATTAATGGCCTTAGCACTATCTATGTAAAATCTTTTTAATAAATCTAAAGCATGCTTAGTTTGACCAATAAAAGTTCCATAATTTAGTTAATTTACAATCCTAAGAAAGATATCATTTCGCCCATCAAACTTATTCAAATTCTTGGCTCATTCTTTCGGCAAATGATTCATATAAAGATTAATTAGTACCAAAAATAATTTCAACATAAATTTGAATAATAAAAAATTACTTTAAAAATATTTAATAAATAATATGGTAACAATCTTACCTTTAAAAAAATTATTTTGAATAAGCAAAGAGTTAAGTCTCTTATACCAAGCGCTAGGGGTTTGTATCAATCCATAAAGAGCCTTAGATAATGTGTAAATATGGTTTGGAAAAAGATTATTTTTCAATCCGGGTGGTTGTTTAACATAAACTTCTTTGGAAATAAAATCATTAAGAAACATACTTTTGACATCCATTTAAAATAATTTAAAATTTTTAAAAGAAGCATAGGCAAGGAGTATCTTTATAGCTCATGTCTTAGCACAAGAGCAAGTGTTTATTCATAGTCTATACCTTCTTCTTGGTTAAAACATTTGGCTACTAAGCAAGCCTTGTTTCAAACCATGATAATTTGTTCATCTTGCATATTCCTAAAGACCCATTTAGTGTCAATCACAATATGATCACTAGGTCTAGGAATAAGCATCCAAACATTATTTTTTTAATTGATTTAATTCTTCATGCATTGCCAAGACCAATGATTCATCTTTAAAAGCATCGTCAATGCATTTAGGTTCAATTTGAGATAAAAAAAATAACATTTCACAAATATTTTTAAGTGAAGAATGAGTTTGAATACTTTTTATTGTATCTCTAATGATTAGCTCCTTAGAATGAGTATTTACATACTTTCATTTCTTGGATAAAGTATCTTTGGAAGTAGATGTATCCAAGTTGCTTTGGAGAGGAGAATTCTCATTTTAATTCAAAATATCAAACTCAAAATCATTTTTCTCAAATTCTGAAAACTCATTAAAAATAGCATGAATAGATTCCTCAATAACTAAAGTTCTTTTATTAAGAACTCAAAAAGCTTTAGAAATAGAGGAATATTTAAGAAAAATGCCTTCGCTAGATTTTACATCAAATTTTCCTAAAGTATTATTTTTATTTAAAATAAAATATTTATAACAAAAAATATTAAAATATTAAATATTGGGTCTTTTATTGTTCCATAATTCATAAGGAGTTAGGATAGTAGATGTCTTATAACTATTCATGACATAATATACCGTATAAATGGCTTTAGGCCAAAAGTATTTGGATAGGCAAGTTCATTAAGCATTGTTCTTGCCATCTCTTATAAAATCCTATTCTTTCACTCGACAACTTCATTTTTATTATTGATTTATTAGAGTAGAGAAATTGTGGTCATAACCCATTGGAATCATAAAATTCTTGAAAATTATGATTTTTAAATTCACTACCATGATCATTACATATATAAAAAATCATAAAACTTTTTTCATTTTAAACTTGTTTGCAAAACTTCGTAAATACTTAAAACAATTACTTTTATATGGATGTCTAAGGAAATCTACAATAATCATCAATAATTACAAAATCATATTTACTATCTCCTAGACTTGTGGTATCAATTGATCGAAATAAATCCATATGAATCAATTATAATGGTGTAGAGGTGCTCACTTGATTTTTAGGTTTGAAGCAAATTTTTAAATTATTTTCGTAGTTGACATGCATCACAAATCTTATCTTTAACTAATTTAATTCTAAGCATTCCTCTTACAAGTTCTTTAGTTTCGATTTGTGAGATCAATTTCATGCTTGCATGATCTAATCTCCTATACCAAAGTCATGTATCATCGTTTAAAATCGAAAAATAGGTTTCATCATAAAAATCATCAAGATCAATAGTATGAATGTTATTGTTCCTTAAGGCAATCATAGATCTATTCTTACTTAGTATGTTTATATTGCATGCATTAGATTCAAATTTGATATTATATCCTTTATCACACAATTGACTAATAATTAGTAAGTTATGTTTTAAACCATCAACTAACAAAACATCTTCAACCAATAGATTTGATTTTTACCGATATTACTAATACTGATAATCTTTCCTTTACTGTTGTCCCCGAATATGACATACTCTCTATATTGGCTAGTGAGCTTTAAAAATTGTATTGGATCTCCGGTCATGTGCCTTTAGCATCCACTATCAATATATCATCTTTTGCTCCAATCTCTTATTTGTAGACATACCTATAAAAAAGAAGGATTTACTTTAGGTATCCATTTAACTTTGGATCCTTCATGGTTAGATCTACCTCTCTTAACTTTTGGCATTAAATCATTAACTGTTCATTCGAGAACCTAAATCAATTTATATGAGCTATATTTTTTTTAAACAACATATATAAGCATAATAACTAAATCTTCTACAAAAATTATATTTATCTTTAGGGGGAATATGTAGTGTGGATCGTTTTTTACAAATTTTGTTGAATTTTGTTGAGTGTTACTACTTACGAAACTGATTTCGTCATTTCTATAGATACAACTTTAGTTAGCAAGAACCATATTTAATGATTTATTTCTAATTTTAATTTTTTTAAAATTTGTTGTAATAATATATTTTCCTTTTTAAGTGAATCTAACTCTTCACATTTAGAGCAAGAAGTATAAGATGTTAAGGTTTCATGCAAAGTTTCAGATTTACTAGTAAGTAATGAATGATCCTATTTTAGTGATTTATATTTTTTACTAACCTTTTTAAGCTCAACAAACACATCATGACTAACTTATAGTGTGTTCCAAAAGATTAATTTTTGACTCGTTTACTCTACTTGTGCCTTCATGAGTAACTTATAGTATGTGCCAAACCTCATGTGTAATGTCACAAGTAGATATATGATTAAACTCATTTTTTATCCAAAGTACAAAACAAAGCGTTCATAGCTTTAAACTCACATTTATCCAAAGAAAATGTTTTCTTTTCAAAATCATTCCACTCAGTTATTGGATTGGAAGACTTTTAAAAATTATTTCAACGACATTCCATAAATTAAAATATATAGAAATAAAAAATATTTTAATTCGTGTTTTCTAGTAAGTGTAGCCCATCCCATTGAACATGGGAGGACGAGTGATAGAGTGACCCACATGATTGCTAGAAATAGTCATTAAAACTCACTTGGGTGTTAATCTAACTAAGAGAATTTGGCTCTAATACCAATTGTTCGGATCGTAATGGCACTAAGCAGGCGGTGAATTAGTGCTTATCAAAACAAGATTCAATTTGAAATCGTTCGAATGAGAATATGAATCAAAATTCCATTTAACTTGAAAATGAGTATAAAGTAAATTAATAAACAAATGATAAGAAAAGGCAAAAAAGAAATGCAAACCAATTTATAGCAGTTTGGTCGTGCTGACTTATGTCTACTCTCGATTCCTTTTCTCTTGAGGCCACCGGCTTTTACTATCGATTTTTTTTTCAATGGGTGAAAATCAACTACCATTGTTACAACTTTTCTCCTTTTACTAGACCCAAGAGAGAACCTTTATAAACTCTTTCTCATAAGATCTCAAACCTTCTTAGAATGACTGCTATACTCAAGGAGGAAGAGACTCAAACACTTCGAGTTTACAACACTTTTAACTCAAGGATTATATCACTTTTCGCTCCTTTTTTTCACACTTCATTTTCTTTCGTGTTTTTGTAAGCAAGAATGAGTGAGGTATTTATAGATCTCAAATGACTTTAGAATTGGAGCCAAAGTTTCAAATCCTTGATTTTTCAGGGTACGAGCGATACCAGAGCCAGCACTGGGCGGTACTATAGTCAAATAAAGTTCAAGAATTTGGGCTCTAATGGTACTACCATCGATCTAGGCGGTACCACCGTCACACGGCGGTACCATTATTAAAAAGCCTCGAAAAGCACAAACTATGCTTTTCGGCACTTTGGGAGGTACCTTCAACTGGACCTAGGGTACCACTACCCAGGTCAAATTTAGATTGCTAATTTGGCCTTTCATTAGGGCCAAATCATTCAGGCCCAATGGGCCACGAATCAAATTGACATGGTTATGATCAAATACCAACTTAGTTTGACTCTAAACAATCACAATTAAGACATAACCACCTTAATTATATTCACAAAGCACATTGTCCATCATTTTGGCATATCCTATGATCATTCGGCACTTCATCTGAACCTCTGACCACAATGTCACGGACTTAGCGAAATTTGCCTAAGCCGTGTGGCACCCTTGCGACAAACTTGTAGACTTAGCTGGAATTGCCTAAGTCGCGAAGCAGTCTTTGCCCAATATTCTGGACTTAGCTGGGATTGCCCAAGTCATGAAACGCCGAAGTGTATTTGCCCGCAAAGGGTCAGCCCAATTGCAATCTCATGCGGGTATCGAAGGACCTGCAAAAACAAAAGTTGATTAGTTTTGAAGATGAGCGATGGACAAGTCCCGACATCTCGCCAAGAGGGCAGCTCTTACAAGTAATTCGTTGAACACCTTGTGTGCAGCAGAAAAAGAGATAAAGAGAGCGAAATAAGACTTTAGAGGGTTGTAAGAACGGTTGCAAGTCCCAAGGGTGTCGGACGTAAAAACACTTCAATTTCTTTGAGTGCTCATGCCCGACTACTATCTTGAAGCCTCATCTAGCCCTATGCCACCCGAGGGGTTCCAAATGGCTGAGTTGGCTGACGTTTTGCTCCGCTCAGTTCGGTCATCGCAATAGGCCAAAACGACATGATGCTCAAACTCATGGCACAAAGTTTACATGTCATCCAATCCTTTGACCCTATGTCTAATATTTGACATGACGTTTTTCAGTCTAACGTCTGGCTTCGATAATTTATCCTCTAGTGATTCAAGTTCATGATCGAAATTATTTCTACATTAATTATCTTGATATCATATGAGTTTATAAATTTATTAATTAATTTTATCATCAAAATTTATGATTATATATATATATATATATATATATATATATATGGGTGTGAATGAAATCAACAGCTGACACACAATGCTTAGGTATAGATTAGTTTAAACAACCTGACAAAACTTGAACGCACCGACCAGTAAAGGTATAGCAGTGGACGATTGAATGAGTCTAAGCTTCCAACGGCAATGTTACGTTGTCAACCGTACGCCATAAGAGCAAAGGAGCCACATTTATTGAGCTCACCGTAGTAGACTTGACTTCCATGTCTGCATTTAGAAGACGATTACAAAGTCGTCAATATACAACAAAAGGTAGCCCATTAAGCGAGACTTATTCTTCTTCTGCCACGGCAACATCAACCCGAAGTCCAAAGTTAGAGAACAGGAAGCAGCTCCATACTCATCTATAAATACTTCCACCATCTCTTGCTCCATCATCATCATCATCAGTCTTGAACATAGTCGCCATCTAAACCTCCGTACGTCTCTTCCTTTGCATAAATCTCCTGTAGCTATACCATGGCAGCACAAACCATCGAGAACTATAAGGTGGGAGCCGAGGTCTATCATGGAGATCACGCCCTCTGCAGCAAGAAATCCGTGCAGCTGCTCCAAGAGCTGGGCCTTCCTAAGGGATTGCTGCCGCTGGAGGGCATCGAGGAGTTCGGCTATAACCGTACAGCTGGATTCATGTGGCTGCTCCAGAAGAAGAAGAAAGAACACACGTTCAAGAAAATCAAACAGCAAGTTTCGTATGCCACCGAGGTGACGGCCTTTGTGGAGGAGCGCAAGATGAAGAAGATAACCGGCGTGAAGACCAAAGAGCTGCTCCTCTGGCTCACTGTCGTCGAAGTGTTCATCGGTGACCCCTCCTCCGGGAAGGTCACCTTCAAGACGGGCACTGGTCTCTCTGACAGCTTTCCGGGATCTGCGTTCGAGCTGAATGAGTAGAGTTCTCAGTTATCTTCCTTCTGTGTGTACACTACTAAATATTCATGTCCTGCGACGTTGTTATGTGAACGTAGCTGATACTTGAGTTCACGTCAATATTGGAATCATAAGTTATATATTTTCTGATCTTAAAACACTGTTAGTCTTACACTGACTTTACATTTGATTTTTGAATTTAATGATTGAAAAAGAATTAAGAAAAAAATCAATATGATAGATCACAAATAATAAAGCTTTCATTATAAGATCATGCTCTCGAATCAGATCATTAATTAGTCTTATTGGATTCCACATGACCTTTTACCAATCTCAATGATAGCAAAAATGTAGTTAATTCCAAAAAGTTGAAACTTAGGCTCTATTATTGTTGTTGTTTATGTGCTAAAAATAAAAAATAAGTCAATGACCCAGTCAATTTTTAGATAACCTACGTGGATCGAGTTACATAATCTGATTTTGTAACAGAATAAAAAAATTATTTGAATATCCTTAGCTTAACCATTTTGTTATTTAATTATGAGGGTATTTACATCAATCACGAAATTTGGGTTAACGTGAGAAATAAGTTAAAACCACCAATTATCACCAATGTTTATGTTTATAATGTTGGTTCATATTATCTTTTTTTTATTAAATTTTAATTAATTTTTTTAAATTATTTTTAATATTTTTTTAATTTATATTTAATATAACTAAAAATATTTTATATTGGACTAGTGACCCAAGGCTTTTTAGTGGTTCTGGTTCAGATAATTGTAGGTTAATCACATTAATTATGACACCCTGTTTAGTCACATGCGAAATTAATAAAAATTTAAATTGACTTTATTATACATTTGTGCTCAAATATTTTAAATTAAATTTCAAGTTTAATGATATTACTAAGAAAAATCTCATTTTAATGGATAACAAAACATCTTAAATTGAAGCATCCGCAATGGTCTTCCCAGTTAGTGTTTCTTTTCCCCTCTTCCTTTTGTGTGACGGTATAAGGTTATTTCATGTTCGATATGCTTTCATGTTGAACTAATGAAGCCAATTACTTCCAAAATTTGAGACTCAGCACCATGTGAAATATTTCACCGACACTGAACTATCGTCAACCTTGGGTATGCTTAATATAGAGAAGAGAAACAATTCAATTATGTATATTTATTACTATTTAAAATTTTATATATCTAAGCTAATGCTATGCACAAATCATGAAGTACTTTTCCAATCATTTATGCAACTAGCCTGGTCACTATTAGTATAAAATATAATTTAAAATATTTTACCTACTCTTAATTGATGCCATAATTAAGAGTTCCCTTAATATATTTAAGAACTCTTTTAGCCACTCCAAAGTGATGCTTGTTAGGGCTATGCATGAATCTGGACAACAAACTAACTGTAAACATAATATCTAACCTTAAATATGATGATAAATTAACCCTCCAATTAAACTTCTATATCATTTCTCATTTACTTTTAAACTATATCATCTAGCATAAGTTTATTATTTGTATTTATTAGAGTATTCACCAGCTTACAATTTGGGGGGGGGGGGGGGGGGGGGGGGGGGGGGGGGGGGTTTGGTGAGGGGGTGAATTGTTGCAAGTTATAAATGCTCGGTTCAAAAAAAATTTGCTCAAGGAAAACCAAAATCAAAAGTGCTTTTCTTAGAAGCAGTTAAGAGCGACTATGTTCGAGGGCAATAATAGAGAAAAACAAGAATATAGGTACTCAGAAATTTTATAGTGGTTCGGTCTACTTGAGCTATGTCCACTCTCGATCCCTCTTCACTTGAGGCCAATCGACATCCAATAATGTTCTTCTTTCAAGGGTGAAGATCAACTACCCGTTACTTACATTTCTCCTTTTCACAGGCGTAATAGAACAACCTTTATAACTCTCCTTTTCTCAGGCTTAAGAGATCAACCTTTAAAATTCTTTCAACCCTTCCTTTAACACACTTTACACTTGAAATAAAAAGGGAAGCTCTCAACCAAATTCAATAAAATTTTACTAAAATTTTCTTTCACTTTCTTGCTATCCTAAGTAAGAATACCTGGGGTATTTATAGACCCCAATTGGCTTCAAAATTTGGAGCCAAAAATTTAATCACCCCAAAATTTTGGGGTATGGGCGATACCACCACCAGCACTGGTGGGACCACAACCAAATAGAGCCCGGGATTCTGGGACCACCACCTGAGAAAGGTGGTACTACTGCAAGTAGGTGGCGATACCACCGCCAAAAAGTTCGGAAAATCACAAATGATGCTTTCTAGCACTTTGGGCGGTACCACCTCCTGGATCTGGCAGTACCACCGCCCCATGTCACTTCCAAAACATCGATTTAGACTTTCATCAGGCTCAACTCAACCCTGGTTTAGGTCCAATGGGCTCCAAATCAAGTTGGCAGAGTTTCAGCCCATAACTAGCTTAATTTGTCACTAAACTACTTCGATCTTGATAAATTATTACAAAGCATAAATGAATCATATATTTCTGACATATCATTGGTTCATTCAATGCTTCGTCCGATCCTTGGGTGCATTGTTCTCTCTTACGACGTATTGTCCAATCGGCATATTGACCTTTGCAACATCCGATCCTTCTGGCCCGATGCCCGAACTCATGTTCCACTCTGACCCAACAATTTGATTCTTCCTGCTTTAATTAATTTGCCTCTTCTTGATCAAAGCTAGTCCTACGTCACTTATCTTCAACACATGTTAGATTATAAATCCATCAATTGATTTCATCATCAAAATCTGAGATTCAACAATCTCTCTTTTTTTATGATGATAATCAATTGATGATTGAGTTAATCTTAACTCCCCCTATCTATATACTGTATTTGAAATAAAGCAAACTTGAATTCAAAAGAAACAATCACCTTTGAATTCAAAGTAGCTCGAACTCAACCATCCTAATCTTTGTGCGCTATACATTCTTCTTCACTTGCTTGTCCTCATGGTGCCTCTCGCGCAAAGGGTTAGCCATTCCTCTGAATGCCAAACATGGATGTCTGCTCCTCTGAGCGACTCCTTTCCCTACATCTCAATGTTCGTTTCCCCCAAACGGTTGCGCATGCTGGCTGTCCTCCACAGAGCCCAACTAGGTCCCCCACATTTGTATGGCAAGTGTTTCTACGTGTGCTTGTCCCGCTCTGATACCACACAGTCACGGGCTCAACTGATTTTGCCTAAGCTATGCGGCACCTATGTGTGTCCGTCCATAAAAGTTGGCCTTCCCCGAGATCTCCTAGAGTCACTTAGACTTACAAAAGAGAAAACGGGCCAGAAGAAGCAATTCCCACGGGATCCACATGCAACTGCTCAAGCAAACACTTTATAAAGCCAAATACAAATTACACTCATGGACATTACAAAATCAGAGAGGTTGCACACAAAGGATAATGGTCCATTACAGACCGAAGTCCCCACAAGTGCTTACAAGACACACTCGTATTTACAAGCCAAAACTAGCCACAAAACAAACCAAACTAGAGCTGCTAAGCCTACTGCAAGCCCGCTTCTTGATGTACAAAGTATGTATACAAACCGAAGGACATGGACAAACATGAGCATTTCATCGAACACCTTGTTTACATTGTTGTCCATGATAAGTCGCCTGAAATCCTGGGCGGTGGCGGTACACTCGTCGCCGCTCATCGACGGTTCAGTCGTCGGGAATCCCAGAAAAGTGATTCCCTTCACTTTTTCAATCCCGAATTAAACCATACGTTGACCAATTCTATGGTCAATCAATTGAGCTCAACCTAAGCTCAATCAAACCCTTTTAGTGGACCTGGTTACCTCTTTGAGTTGATTTGGATTTCTTCTAAATCACACTCATTTAGGACTCAATCTTAACCTACGACTTAAAGATTACAATTAAACATGACCACCAAGCTTACGACCTCACTCCCGCAATCCGGCAACCTTCGGCATTCCCTATGGCGAGTCTCACGGTCTTCCTTTGGCGATCCCCGACGTGTTCCTAGTGATCTTCCTAATACCTTCGGTGAAGTCCTAGAACTCTCGACGAGCTCCCACCGTATCGTCCTAACCTTGGCCCGATGCCTAAGCTTGATCTTGGGTCCATGTCTGATCTGTAACTCCTTTTCGTCGTCGTGGTTAAACCTGCATGATGCTAACTCCTTTTCCCGGCAAGCCTATCAACTACCCCCGATAATCTTCCAGTGAGTCTCGGTCTTCTTCTGACGAACTCCCTTGCGCCATCCTAGCAAGCTCCCAATACCCTCAGCGAACTCCTGATGCACTCCAAGCGAGTTCTCAATCATATCATCGGAACCCCAACCCGATGCTTGGACTTGACTCTGGCCAAACCTCTTATTGTAATAATCTTTCTGTTATAGTTAATCCTGCATCAATCAATTCTAACAACCTTGTTAGATCAAACACTCATCAATTGATTTTATCATCAAAATTCGAGATTCAACACATTTAAATATAAATGCTAATGTTGAATGATTGACTTAAAAAATGTTTGAATGTTGTATGATTGAATGTTAGATCATTCTTGAATTAGGGCTTGAAATAAAGTAAAAAAAAATAAAATGAGCATGGTAACTCATTTCACTATCTAAAAAAAAGAAATATTATATTAGAATTAAAATAAATCGAAGCTTTTGTTTGAAAATATTTTATTGTAATGATCTTGATTATTTCTTTTAGAAATAATACTTAGTTTTCAGTTTTAAAATAGTTGACAATGTTTTATTTATTTAAAAATATTTTATTGTAATGATCTTGATGATTTCTCTTTTAATTGAAATTCAGTTTTTGGTTTTAAATGACCATGCATGGATTTGGAAGCCATTCTTGAAACAAATCACATAAATTGAAACAACTAAAAGAAGAAAAGTATTTTTCTTGAAAATGACTCAATCTCTATTTTATTAAGTTTTCAATAAGAGATTGATGAATATTTTCATGATATATTTTATATCTCGATTTTGATGATTTAAAATTAAATAAGTTATTATCTAAATCATGATCTTGACATCTTGAAAATTGCAACTTGAGATCTTCATGTAAATGAAGATCGTTTAATATGATTCTTATGTTTTATTAAAGAAAATTATCCAAAAAAATCATGATTTGTCTTTTTGGTCTTTTAAAATTATAACGTGAGATTTTTTTATTATGAACCATGATTTTGATCTTTTATGTGTTCTCCTATGTCCCTTTTTGTAACTTATTATATAGAAGTTTTTTCATTCTAATCATGATCTTGACTTCTCAATGTTGCTAACTTGATTATTTTTAGGGTCCTTCTTATTATTTGATCTCTTAAGTTCCTTTTGTCATCTAAGAGGAGAGATTTGTTAAAATTAAATCATGCTTTTGGCATTCATGATTTGATATTAATATCCTTCATGACATGATTCATTTATGACTTCCTTATAATTGATGAATGATATACCTTTTCACCAAATTAATATTTTTTAAATTTGTGATAAGTTGAAAATTGAATGAGATTTTTTTTTTAATCATGAACTTTCTCTTGACTTCTTGACTTGACTTATCCTTTATGAGAATCATTTTTAACCCCTATGATTTCTTCTTTTAATAAAAAGGAGATTTATGATCTTAACAATTATAATTTGAGATTTTTAATTAAGATCATTCATCCACTTTATTAAGAAGAATTATCAAAATGAATTTTATGTCTTAACATTTATCTTGGATCAATCAAGATTATTTACTCTCCAAAGACTCTTTTTTATCATTTACAAAAAAGAGGAGATTTATTAAAATAAATCATGACCTTTGGTATTTACAAATTGAACTTTCATATTATATCCTTAATGGCATGATTTTCATTATAACCCCTTTATATTTATTTGTCAATGACTTAAAGATTAATTTTGTATTGTTGTATTCTTCCTTTCTTTTTTTGGTAATGACCAAAGGAGAGATAAAATTGCTTTCTTGCATCAATGGAGAGAATTGGATATGATAAATCTTCTAACATTAAATGAGGAACATTTTGCTTAGAAGAAAATTAAGAATTTTAAATTTTCTAAATACATGAGAAATGCATGATTTACAAATTGAGCTTGATTTGCTATCATACTTTTTTTAGATTTCTTGATTTTTACAAATTAAGCTACTTACTAAAATCTACATTAGATGATATTCTAAATGCAATGAGAAGCTCTTACATTTGTCTCAGATTTTTCAGCTTTTTGAAATTGATATTTACAAAAGAGAAAATGTGATTCAAATTTTTTTTTTATGACAAGATTCATAAGCTCTCCTTTGAATCCTCTCTCTTAAGAAATAATATTTTAAATCCTCTCTCTTAAGAAATGATTCTTTTCTTGATTTATTTTCTTTATCTTCTTTATATCTAAAGAGAGTGCTATGTCGATCGTCTCCAGTATACCTTAACATCTAAAGAGAGTCTCAGCTTCTAATGGGAGTGCTATGTCGATCGTCTCCAGTATACCTTTAAAGAGTATAAGAGACTTCACTTCCATGTTCTTCCATAACCGGGTAGGTGTTATATTATTTACCCCTGACTTCAAATGATGATCCCAAAGGCAACAGAAGGTAGCTCATCAAGTGTGATTGCCTTTGCCACTTAGAAATGGTAAGCATCTCGATGTCTATAAATACTTCCATATATTCCTTTTGTCGTTCATCACCACCAACCTTTGGCCAACTTCCTGATCTCTTCCATACCTCTTTGCTTTAATCTCATATAGCTATCATGGTAGCACAAAACATTGAAAACTAGTGAAAGCAGACGTCTATATTATATAGTTTTAACTAAACTCTCTCTGTCTATATGTCATAATGAACTTAAATTTTTAAATAAACATGATAACCTTTTAACTCTTTAAATTCAAGTCAAAACAATAAATCATAGTGATTTACAATAATGATGATTTCAATAATCATATGCATAATTTCACATCATATCCATACATCTCAAATATTATAAGTTAATGTCATCAAATACAACATGCATATGAAGGATATTATCAAAAAGTTACCATTACCTCTCCCCTTTGTCATCAACAAAAAGAAAAAAAAAAAGATGAGTAAGCCACTACTTTTCTTTCTCCCCCTTTGTTATTATCAAAAGGAAGAGTGATATCTTTTTATCATGGTGCTACTTTTTCATTTATATCAATGTGCCAATTAAGTATATTTACAAAGAAATCATATGGCATAAATCTTACATCATTCATGTATTTAAAATCAAGATAATGATTCAATAAAGAAAAAAAGAGAAGAATCATGATTCATGTATTTGAAAGATTCAACATGCCTAATTCTCTTATAATGAAATCGAATTGTTTCTCATTTAGTGGTTTAATAAAAATATATGTGAATTGATGTTTTGTGTTAATAAAATCTAAAGATACATGACGATTGCTAACATGATCCCTAATAAAATGATGTCTAATATCAATGTGTTTAGTTATAGAGTCTTGAATAAGGTTTCTTGTTAAACAAATTACACTTGTATTATCACATTTTATCGAAATATTTTTTAAGTAAAGTCCATAATCTTCCAAAGTACTCTTCATCCAAATCATGTGTGCATAACATGGACCTGCCGCTATATATTCAGCCTCGATTTTGGATAACACGATAAAGATTTGTTTCTTGAAAGACTAAGAAATAAGTGCATGGCCTAGTAATTGACATATTCCATAGGTATTTTTTCTATCTATTTCGCATCATGCAAAGTCAGTATCAGCGTTTGAAGTCAAATCAAAGTTTTTAGATTTTGGTTACCATAATCCTATATTTAGAGTTTCTTTTAAAAATTTAAATATTCTTTTAATTGCTTTATAATGAAATTATTTAGGATTGGACTGAAATCTTGCACAACGTCCAATATTAAATATCATATCAAGTCTTGTTGTAGTAAGATACAATAAGCTCTCTATCGTACCTTTATAAGTCTTTTGATCAAAGCATTATCTTTTATTGTCCATCTCTAATTTTGTAAAAGTGCTCATTGGGGTATTAATGGCCTTAGCACTATCTATGTGAAATCTTTTTAATAAATCTAAAGCATACTTAGTTTGACCAATAAAAGTTCCATAATTTAGTTACTTAATTTACAATCCTAAGAAAGATATCATTTCGCCCATCAAACTTATTCAAATTCTTGGCTCATTCTTTCGGCAAATGATTCATATAAAGATTAATTAGTACCGAAAATGATTTCAACATAAATTTGAACAATAAAAAATTACTTTAAAAATATTTAATAAATAATATGGTAACAATTTTACCTTTAAAAAAATTATTTTGAATAAGAAAAGAGTTAAGTCTCTCATACCAAGCCCTAGGGGTTTGTATCAATCCATAAAGAGCCTTAGATAATGTGTAAATATGGTTTGGAAAAAGATTATTTTTAAATCCGGGTGGTTGTTTAACATAAACTTCTTTGGAAATAAAATCATTAAGAAACATACTTTTGACATCCATTTAAAATAATTTAAAATTTTTAAAAGAATCATAGGCAAGGAGTATCTTTATAGCTCATGTCTTAGCACAAGAGCGAAGGTTTATTCATAGTCTATACTTTCTTCTTGGTTAAAACATTTGGCTACTAAATAAGCCTTGTTTCAAACCATGATAATTTGTTCATCTTGCATATTCCTAAAGACCCATTTAGTGTCAATCACAATATGATCACTAGGTCTAGGAATAAGCATCCAAATATTATTTTTTTAAATTAATTTAATTCTTCATGCATTGCCAAGACCAATGAGTCATCTTTAAAAGCATCGTCGATGCATTTAGGTTCAATTTGAGATAAAAAAATAATATTTCATAAATATTTTTAAGTGAAGAACGAGTTTGAATACTTTTTATTGTATCTCTAATGATTAGCTCCTTAGAATGAGTATTTACATATTTTCATTTCTTGGATAAAGTATCTTTGGAAGTAGATGTATCCAAGTTGCTTTGGAGAGGAGAATTCTCATTTTAATTCAAAATATCAAACTCAAAATCATTTTTCTCAAATTCGGAAAACTCATTAAAAATAGCATGAATAGATTCCTCAATAACTAAAGTTCTTTTATTAAGAACTCAAAAAGCTTTAGAAATAGAGGAATATTTAAGAAAAATGCTTTCGCTAGATTTTACATCAAATTTTCCTAAAGTATCATTTTCATTTAAAATAAAATATTTATAACAAAAAATATTAAAATATTAAATATTGGGTCTTTTATTGTTCATAAGGAGTTAGGATAGTAGATGTCTTATAACTATTCATGACATAATATACCGTGTAAATGGCTTTAGGCCAAAAGTATTTGGGTAGGCAAGTTCATTAAGCATTGTTCTTGCCATCTCTTATAAAATCCTATTCTTTCACTCGACAACTTCATTTTTATTGTTGATTTATTAGAGTAGAGAAATTATCGTCATACCCATTGGAATCATAAAATTCTTAAAAATTATGATTTTTAAATTCACTACCATGATCATTACATATATAAAAAATCATAAAACCTTTTTCATTTTAAACTTGTTTGTAAAACTTTGTAAATACTTAAAACAATTACTTTTATATGGATGTCTAAGGAAATCTACAATAATCATCAATAATTACAAAATCATATTTACTATCTCCTAGTCTTGTGGTATCAATTGATCGAAATAAATCCATATGAATCAATTATAATGGTGTAGAGGTGCTCACTTGATTTTTAGGTTTAAAGCAAATTTTTAACTTGTTTTCGTAGTTGACATGCATCACAAATCTTATCTTTAACTAATTTAATTCTAAGCATTCCTCTTACAAGTTCTTTAGTTTCAATTTGTGAGATCAATTTCATGCTTGCATGATCTAATCTCCTATACCAAAGTCATGTATCATCGTTTAAAATCGAAAAATAGGTTTCGTCATAAAAATCATCAAGATCAATAGTATGAATGTTATTGTTCCTTAAGGCAATCATAGATCTATTCTTACGTAGTATGTTTATATTACATGCATTAGATTCAAATTTGATATTATATCCTTTATCACACAATTGACTAATAATTAGTAAGTTATGTTCTAAACCATCAACTAACAAAACATCTTCAATCAATAGATTTGATTTTTACCGATATTACTAATACTGATAATCTTTCCTTTACTGTTGTCCCCGAATATGACATACTCTCTATATTGGCTAGTGAGCTTTAAAAATTATATTGGATCTTCGGTCATGTGTCTTTAGCATCCACTATCAATATATCATCTTTTGCTCCTAGCTCTTATTTGTAGACATACCTATAAAAAAGAAGGATTTACTTTAGGTATCCATTTAACTTTGGATCCTTCATGGTTAGATCTACCTCTCTTAACTTTTGGCATTAAATCATTAACTGTTCATTCGAGAACCTAAATTAATTTATATGAGCTATATTTTTTTTAAATAACATATATAAGCATAATAACTAAATCTTCTACAAAAATTATATTTATCTTTAGGGGGAATATGTAGTGTGGATCTTTTTTTACAAATTTTGTTAAATTTTGTTGAGTGTTACTACTTACGAAACTGATTTTGTCATTTCTATAGATACAACTTTAGTTAGCAAAAACCATATTTAATGATTTATTTCTAATTTTAAATTTTTTAAAATTTGTTGTAATAATATATTTTCTTTTTTAAGCGAATCTAACTCTTCACATTTAGAGCAAGAAGTATAAGATGTTAAGGTTTAATGCAAAGTTTCAGATTTACTAGTAAGTAATGAATGATCCTATTTTAGTGATTTATATTTTTTACTAACCTTTTTAAGCTCAACAAACACATCATGAGTAACTTATAGTGTGTTCCAAGAGATTAATTGTTGACTCTTTTACTCTACTTGTTCCTTCATGAGTAACTTATAGTATGTGCCAAACCTCATGTGTAATGTCACAAGTAGATATATGATTAAACTCATTTTTATCCAAATTACAAAACAAAGCGTTCATAACTTTAAACTCACATTTATCTAAAGAAAATATTTTCTTTTCAAAATCATTCCACTCATTCATTGGATTGGAAGACTTTTAATAATCATTTCAACGACATTCCATAAATCAAAATATATAGAAATAAAAAATATTTTCATTCGTGTTTTCTAGTAAGTGTAGCCCATCCCATTGAACATGGGAGGACGAGTGATAGAGTGACCCACATGATTGCTAGAAATAGCCATTAAAACTCACTTGGGTGTTAATCTAACTAAGAGAACTTGGCTCTAATACCAATTGTTCGGATCGTAATGGCACTAAGCAGGCAGTGAATTAGTGCTTATCAAAATAAGATTCAATTTGAAATCGTTCGAATGAGAATAAGAATAAAAAATCCATTTAACTTGAAAGTGAGTATAAAGTAAATCAATAAACAAATGATAAGAAAAGGCAAAAAAGAAATGCAAACCAATTTATACCAGTTTGGTCGTGCTGACTTATGTCTACTCTCGATTCCTTTTCTCTTGAGGCCACCGGCTTTTATTATCGATTTTTTTTTCAATGGGTGAAAATCAACTACCATTGTTACAACTTTTCTCCTTTTACTAGACCCAAGAGAGAACCTTTATAAACTCTTTCTCATAAGATCTCAAACCTTCTTAGAATGACTGCTATACTCAAGGAGGAAGAGACTCAAACACTTCGAGTTTACAACACTTTTAACTCAAGGATTATATCACTTTTCGCTCCTTTTTTTCACACTTCATTTTCTTTCGTGTTTTTGTAAGCAAGAATGAGTGAGGTATTTATAGATCTCAAATGACTTTAGAATTGGAGCCAAAGTTTCAAATCCTTGATTTTTCAGGGTACGAGCGATACCAGAGCCAGCACTGGGCGGTACTATAGTCAAATAAAGTTCAAGAATTTGGGCTCTAATGGTACTACCATCGATCTAGGCGGTACCACCGTCACACGGCGGTACCATTATTAAAAAGCCTCGAAAAGCACAAACTATGCTTTTCGGCACTTTGGGAGGTACCTTCAACTGGACCTAGGGTACCACTACCCAGGTCAAATTTAGATTGCTAATTTGGCCTTTCATTAGGGCCAAATCATTCAGGCCCAATGGGCCACAAATCAAATTGACATGGTTATGATCCAATACCAACTTAGTTTGACTCTAAATAATCATAATTAAGACATAACCACCTTAATTATAATCACAAAGCACATTGTCCATCATTTTGGCATATCCTATGATCATAAGGCACTTCGTCCGAACCTTTGACCACAATGTCACAGACTTAGCGAAATTTGCCTAAGCCGTGTGGCACACTTGCGACAAACTTATAGACTTAGCTGGAATTACCCAAGTCATGAAACGCCGAAGCGTATTTGCCCGCAAAGGGTCAGCCCAATTGCAACCTCATTAAAACAGAAGTTGATTAGTTTTGAAGATGAGCGATGGACAAGTCCCGACATCTCGCCAAGAGGGCAGCTCTTACAAGCAATTCGTTGAACACCTTGTGTGCAGCAGAAAAGGAGAGAAAGAGAGCGAAATAAGACTTTAGAGGGTTGTAAGAACGGTCGCAAGTCCACAAATAACGGTTCCCAAGGGTGTCGGACGTAAAAACACTTCAATTTCTTTGAGTGCTCACGCCCGACTACTATCCTGAAGCCTCATCTAGCCCTATGCCACCCGAGAGGTTCCAAAGGGCTGAGATGACTGACGTTTTGCTCCGCTTAGTTCGATCGTCGCAACAGGCCAAAACGACCTGATGCTCAAACTCATGGCACAAAGTTTACATGTCATCCAATCCTTTGACCCTATGTCCAATCTTTGACGTGACGTTTTTCAGTCTAACGTGTGGCTTCGATAATTTATCCTCTAATGGTTCAAGTTCATGATCGAAATTATTTCTACATTAATTATCTTGATATCATATGAGTTTATAAATTCATTAATTAATTTTAACATCAAAATCCATGATTATATATATATATATATGGGTGTGAATGAAATCAACAGCTGACACACAATGCTTAGGTAGATTAGTTTAAACAACCTGACAAAACTTGAACGCACCGACCAGTAAAGGCATAGCAGTGGACGATTGAATGAGTCTAAGCTTCCAACGGCAATGTTACGTTGTCAACCGTACGCCATAAGAGCAAAGGAGCCACATTTATTGAGCTCACCGTAGTAGACTTGACTTCCATGTCTGCATTTAGAAGACGATTACAAAGTCGTCAATATACAACAAAAGGTAGCCCATTAAGCGAGACTTATTCTTCTTCTGCCACGGCAACATCAACCCGAAGTCCAAAGTTAGAGAACAGGAAGCAGCTCCATACTCATCTATAAATACTTCCACCATCTCTTGCTCCATCATCATCATCATCAGTCTTGAACATAGTCGCCATCTAAACCTCCGTACGTCTCTTCCTTTGCATAAATCTCCTGTAGCTATACCATGGCAGCACAAACCATCGAGAACTATAAGGTGGGAGCCGAGGTCTATCATGGAGATCACGCCCTCTGCAGCAAGAAATCCGTGCAGCTGCTCCAAGAGCTGGGCCTGTTGAGAATTGATTCATGGTAGTTACATAGTTAGTTAACATGTTTAGGAGTAGTGGCTCATGTTTAGGAGTTGTGGAGGTAGTTTAAGAGTTAGTGGGGGTAGTTATTAATCATGGGTGAGATAGTGGGATGAAGGAAGTGGTGTGAGGTAGTTATTATTATATCCTATAAATAGGATATTAGATAATGAAGCAAGTAGGCAGAGAGTGTGTGAAGAGAAGAAATTGTGTGCATTTTGAGATAAACTTGTAAGTGTTCTTGTTCTTTTACCTCTTGTTTAATACTACGTCGTTTTCTTGATTGAAAGCGTTTTCGTTAATTGGATCGTAGTATTCTGTTTTATCGTTTCCTTGCTCCTCCTTCCCCAACATTTGTGGTATCAGAGCCTTGTTTCAATCTGAACTGGGCATTATGGCTTTTAATGGCAATTCTATGTCTCAACCCCTTATTCCCATCTTCTCGGGCAAATCCTATGAATTTTGGAGTATCAAGATGAAGACTCTATTCAAGTCTCAGGATCTTTGGGACTTGATAGAGAATGGATATGCAGATCCAGATGAAGAAACCAGGCTGAGGGAAAATAGAAAGAAGGACTCAAAGGCATTGTTCTTCATTCAACAAGCTGTGCATGAGACAATCTTCTCAAGAATTGCAGCAGCGACAACCTCAAGACAAGCTTGGCTGATACTTCAAAATGAATTTCAAGGCTCATCGAGGGTGATAATGGTAAAACTTCAAACCCTTCGCCGTGAGTTTGAAATTTTGTTTATGAAAAGCAATGAATCAGTGCAAGATTTTCTTTCTCGGGTGACTGAAATTGTTAGTCAAATGAAATCCTATGGTGAACATCTTCATGATCAAATAATTGTTGCAAAAGTTTTGAGAAGTTTAACTCCAAAATTTGATCATGTTGTTGCGGCAATTGAAGAGTCAAAGGACTTGTCTACTTATTCATTTGATGAACTAATGGGTTCCTTGCAAGCACATGAAGCAAGGTTGAACAGGTCACTTGAAAAAAGTGAAGAAAAAGCATTTCAGGTTAAGGGGGAGTCTTCTACTTCAAAAGAAGACAAAAAAGCAACAGGAAGAGGACGTGGCAGAGGAGGATTTCGTGGTAGAGGAAATGGAAGAGGAAGAGGAAGAGGACACTTTGATGGGCATGATGAGAGGCGATCAAACTATGATCAAAAAAACTACAGGAGTGGAATTCAATGTCACTATTGTAAGAAGTTTGGTCATATGAAGGCAGATTGCTGGAAAAGAGAAAAGCAAGCAAGCTATGTGGAAGAAAATGAAGACAATAGTAAGTTGTTTATGACTCATTCACAAGTTAATGATATCTCAAATGACATTTGGTTTTTGGATAGTGGATGTTCTAATCATATGTCAGGCATAAGATCAATATTTAGAGATATTGATGAAACTCACAAGTTGAAAGTTAAACTTGGAGATAGCAAGCAAATCCAAGTAGAAGGAAAAGGAACAATTGAGGTGAAGACAAATCAAGGGAAGGTAAAACACCTTGATAATGTTTTCTATGTTCCTAGCTTATCACATAACTTGTTGAGTGTTGGACAATTGATAGATATTGGATATTCGGTTATATTTGATGATGGTTCATGCACTATTAAAGATAAGAAATCTGGTTTGATTATAGCAAATGTTTGCATGACGCAAAATAAGATGTTTCCAATTGATGTTTCAAATATTGAGAAACATGCTTTTGTTGCAAATCAAAAGAATGAGATAAATTTATGGCATTTGAGATATGGACACCTTAACATTAAAGGTTTAAGGTTGTTAAATCAAAAAGGAATGGTTTATGGATTGCCTAAAATTAATACACTTGATATATGTGAAGGATGTATTTATGGCAAACAAAGTAAGAAACCATTTCCTATTGGAAAATCATGGAGAGCATCTAATTGTCTTGAATTAATTCATGCTGACTTATGTGGACCTATGAATACAAAATCATTTGGGGGAAGTCGATATTTTCTGTTATTTACTGATGATTATAGCCGCATGAGTTGGGTATATTTTCAGGAATTGAAATCTGAAGCATTTGATAACTTTCGAAAATTCAAGGCACTTGTAGAAAGGCAAAATGGTAAATGCATAAAGACACTTCAGACAGATAGAGGTGGTGAATTTATGTCTAATGAGTTTAATTCCTTTTGTGAAGAAAATGGTATTCGCAGGGAATTGACAGCACCATATACACCGGAGCAAAATGGTGTAGCTGAACGTAAGAATCGAACTGTTGTCGAAATGGCAAGAAGTTTGCTTAAAGGAAAGCATCTTCCAAATCAGTTTTGGGCAGAAGCAGTTGCAACAGCAGTTTATTTGTTGAATATTTCACCGACAAAGGCTGTTATGAATCAAACTCCTTTTGAAGCTTGGTATGGTATAAAGCCAACTGTAAGCCATCTAAGAATTTTTGGTTGTATTGCTTATGCTTTGGTAAATTTACAAAATCATCATAAGCTTGATGAAAAATCAGAAAAATGCATCTTAATTGGATACTCTGCACAATCCAAAGCATATCGATTATATAATCCTGTAAATGGCAAAGTTATTATTAACAGAAATGTTGTATTTGATGAAAGGGCAAGTTGGAATTGGGAGATTAATGAAGGTGATGCACAAATTCGTGTTCCAGCAGAACTAGTTACTCCACCAAATCAAGTGACAGATCCTGCTCCAACAAGATCAATGTCAACCTCACCCAGTAGCAGTTCAAATTCAGCAAATAATTCCTCAGATGAAACCCCTCAAAGAAGGTTTAGATCATTAACAGAGATTTATGATTCAACATTTGCTTTATCTATTTCAGATCCTATAAGTTTTGAAGAAGCAGTTGAGGAATATCGAAAAGCGATGAAGGAGAAAATCAAGTCAATTAAGAAGAATGAAGTCTGGGAGCTAATGGATCAACCGAAAGAAAAGAAAATTTTTGGATCAAAATGGGTGTTCAAAACAAAGTATAATGCAGATGGAAATATCCAAAAGCATAAGACTCGGTTTGTAGCAAATGGAGCCATAACATGAAGTATTTATGGCACAGATGGACAAGTTGCAGATATTCTCACCAAGTCACTTCCAGTTCAAAAGCATGTTTATTTTATGTCTCAAATTGATGTATGTAACTATGAATCAAGGGGGAGTGTTGAGAATTGATTCATGGTAGTTACATAGTTAGTTAACATGTTTAGGAGTAGTGGCTCATGTTTAGGAGTTGTGGAGGTAGTTTAAGAGTTAGTGGGGGTAGTTATTAATCATGGGTGAGATAGTGGGATGAAGGAAGTGGTGTGAGGTAGTTATTATTATATCCTATAAATAGGATATTAGATAATGAAGCAAGTAGGCAGAGAGTGTGTGAAGAGAAGAAATTGTGTGCATTTTGAGATAAACTTGTAAGTGTTCTTGTTCTTTTACCTCTTGTTTAATACTACGTCGTTTTCTTGATTGAAAGCGTTTTCGTTAATTGGATCGTAGTATTCTGTTTTATCGTTTCCTTGCTCCTCCTTCCCCAACAGGGCCTTCCTAAGGGATTGCTGCCGCTGGAGGGCATCGAGGAGTTCGGCTATAACCGTACAGCTGGATTCATGTGGCTGCTCCAGAAGAAGAAGAAAGAACACACGTTCAAGAAAATCAAACAGCAAGTTTCGTATGCCACCGAGGTGACGGCCTTTGTGGAGGAGCGCAAGATGAAGAAGATAACCGGCGTGAAGACCAAAGAGCTGCTCCTCTGGCTCACTGTCGTCGAAGTGTTCATCGGTGACCCCTCCTCCGGGAAGGTCACCTTCAAGACGGGCACTGGTCTCTCTGACAGCTTTCCGGGATCTGCGTTCGAGCTGAATGAGTAGAGTTCTCAGTTATCTTCCTTCTGTGTGTACACTACTAAATATTCATGTCCTGCGACGTTGTTATGTGAACGTAGCTGATACTTGAGTTCACGTCAATATTGGAATCATAAGTTATATATTTTCTGATCTTAAAACACTGTTAGTCTTACACTGACTTTACATTTGATTTTTGAATTTAATGATTGAAAAAGAATTAAGAAAAAAATCAATATGATAGATCACAAATAATAAAGCTTTCATTATAAGATCATGCTCTCGAATCAGATCATTAATTAGTCTTATTGGATTCCACATGACCTTTTACCAATCTCAATGATAGCAAAAATGTAGTTAATTCCAAAAAGTTGAAACTTAGGCTCTATTATTGTTGTTGTTTATGTGCTAAAAATAAAAAATAAGTCAATGACCCAGTCAATTTTTAGATAACCTACGTGGATCGAGTTACATAATCTGATTTTGTAACAGAATAAAAAAATTATTTGAATATCCTTAGCTTAACCATTTTGTTATTTAATTATGAGGGTATTTACATCAATCACGAAATTTGGGTTAACGTGAGAAATAAGTTAAAACCACCAATTATCACCAATGTTTATGTTTATAATGTTGGTTCATATTATCTTTTTTTTATTAAATTTTAATTAATTTTTTTAAATTATTTTTAATATTTTTTTAATTTATATTTAATATAACTAAAAATATTTTATATTGGACTAGTGACCCAAGGCTTTTTAGTGGTTCTGGTTCAGATAATTGTAGGTTAATCACATTAATTATGACACCCTGTTTAGTCACATGCGAAATTAATAAAAATTTAAATTGACTTTATTATACATTTGTGCTCAAATATTTTAAATTAAATTTCAAGTTTAATGATATTACTAAGAAAAATCTCATTTTAATGGATAACAAAACATCTTAAATTGAAGCATCCGCAATGGTCTTCCCAGTTAGTGTTTCTTTTCCCCTCTTCCTTTTGTGTGACGGTATAAGGTTATTTCATGTTCGATATGCTTTCATGTTGAACTAATGAAGCCAATTACTTCCAAAATTTGAGACTCAGCACCATGTGAAATATTTCACCGACACTGAACTATCGTCAACCTTGGGTATGCTTAATATAGAGAAGAGAAACAATTCAATTATGTATATTTATTACTATTTAAAATTTTATATATCTAAGCTAATGCTATGCACAAATCATGAAGTACTTTTCCAATCATTTATGCAACTAGCCTGGTCACTATTAGTATAAAATATAATTTAAAATATTTTACCTACTCTTAATTGATGCCATAATTAAGAGTTCCCTTAATATATTTAAGAACTCTTTTAGCCACTCCAAAGTGATGCTTGTTAGGGCTATGCATGAATCTGGACAATAAACTAACTTTAAACATAATACCTGACTTTAAATATGTAAGATCAATTAACCTTCCAATTAAACTTTTATATTGTTTCTCATTTATATTGTAAACTATATCATCTAACATAAGTTTCTCATTTGTATTTATTAGAGTATTCACTAGCTTACAAGTTGACGGGGAATATAAAATTAGCTAGTCACCAATCGCCACATGGAATACCCTTTCAGACCAACACCCTCCTGTCCATAAAGATCGAAGCTCAAAAGGTAACTCAGGTCAATTGTCAAGTTACCGAGCTATCGAGTTACTAAGCTACCTCCCCTGTGAAATATCTATGGAATATTCTCGAAAAGTCAAAAGGTGGTTCAGGTTGGTTATGAATCGACTCCCCTAAAGAATATTCTCAGAAGATTAGATGGTGATTCGGGTCGGTTATGAACTAGCTCCCCTACGGAATATCTATGGAATATTTCCAAAATATTAAAGGGAAGTTTAGATTGGTTATGAATCAGCTCCCTTAAGAAATATTCATAAGAATATTCCAAAAAGATCAAAATATAATTCGAGTTAGTTATAAACTACTATTAGGAAACCTCAGCGGGAGCATAACATGCATAGCGAAAATCAAAACAAAAACTGGTTTTTCACGTAGATCAAATCATCGTGCAAAAGATTGGGGTCACGAGAAAGCCACAAAAACTGAAAAAACCACATCATGTGATAGATTGATTACCTAGGGAGATCGTATATCCCTGTATTCCAGATCCGGATGGAGAGGATGAAGTCAAGCATCTTCCTCTCTAGCGGTATCCACACGATGGATCTCCACAACAAGGAGGAGAATAGGAGGGGGAGGCCAAAGCTGTAGCTCATCAACCATGAGTCTCCCCTCCTATTTATAGAGAGCCACCAAAAACCCTAGGGCTCCTACCGTAATGAGTATTGGATCTTCATCCAATTACACACTTAACCTTGCATTATTGGATCTTTATCTAATAATCTCCTTAGGCTTCTAATTGGACCTCAAGGAGCCCATCAGCATAGGGTCTCATCTAATGAGAATATGGGCTAATTGGATCTTCATCTAATCCTCTATTCGCTGAAGCATCCACCATATGTGTGTGACCCTCTAGGCCCGATACCGAGCTGGTCGTGAGTCGCTCCCATTAGAACTCTTTATGATATAGTGAATTATTATCCCCATAATAATTCACTCGACTTATCAACTATGAACGTACTAGGCCACTACGCCAAAGTCCCCAAACGGTATAAGAGGATCAAATCCATCGGACGTGTCTATCCACATTTATCGTGTATCTATAATCCATCATCCAACTAATATCCTAGAGACCATATATTGGATATGGTACTGTTAGGTCACATACGGAATTAATTTTTCTTGCTCTAATCAGATTCTACTAGAGAACTCTTTCTCTCTCAATCGAATGACCATGACCAGGGATTTGTTTGAGCAAGCAAATATGAAATATTCCTCTCGTGATACCGAGAATGGATGATCCTTTATTGATACTTAATTGCCTTTGTAAGGCTGGCTACCAATCCCCATAACTAGCTGTACCAGATCTGGAACTTTCCAAACCTGTAAGTATAGCATCAAAGAAAGAGGTACTCATACAAGACATCTTTGGTGTCTTAAGTCAAAGGACCAAATACACAATTAAAATTATAGAATCATTGTCCGACATTAGGTATCATCAACCATACAATATTCCATAAGCAAATCAATTAGTGAACTCATTCTCTAATGAGCACCTACACAATATCCTTAGTGTCTCCACACAAGTGGCTATGAGACCAACCGCCTCCATCATATGGACAAGTATATAGTACACTGGTCTGTTCGGTTATCTTGATGTCCCTCTCGAGTAACCAATAACCAGGATTATTTAGGATCTCTGTTTAAAGGTGAATCAATCTCATTATCGTGATCTCATCATAATCCAATTCTCATTGCACAGAACCAAAGATATCATAATATATATGCTACAAATAATATAATATAAGAATATTCTAATATTAATCATAAATAAAAAGATCGTACAGTATGTCACACATGTATCATTCACGTGATTGGCTTTCAGGGCACCTATAACCAACAATCTCTTACTTGACCTAAAACCAATCACCAATGTGTCTGATCCCCATCAAACCCTTGTGATGCTCAAATACAATCTAAGGCTGCGGCTTCATCAGTGAATCTGTAATGTTATCTTCGGATGGAACTCTTTTCATTGCTATATCTTTACGGACTATGATCTCTCTACTAGTTATAAGGTTTCTGAACACTCTCTAGTCAGATGAAACCTCCACAGAATAATTCTGATGAGACATAGGTTCCCTTGCTAGAGTTATTGCCCTATTGCTGTCGCAGTATATGGGAATCTGCTCCACGCTGCTTGGAACGACTCTCAAATCTTTGATGAACTTCTTCATCCACACCTCTTCCTTTGCTGCTTCTGCTGCAGCAATGTATTCCACCTCTATGGTTGAGTCAACAGTAGTATTTTGCTTGAAACTCTTCCAGCTTACTGCTCCTTCATACAAGGTGAAAACATACCCTGAGTTCGACTTGCTATTATCAATATCGGACAGAAAACTTGAGTCTGTGTAGCCCTCAACCTGGAGGCTACCACCTCCATATACCAGTAAAAGATCCTTAGTCCTTCTCAAGTACTAAGTTTGATTCGATGAGTTTGATTCGATGGATATGCTCTCGACTGCTCGACCAAGTCATACCATGTCCTCAGGTCATCGGTGACATATATATGTCGTAGGCAAGAACTCGATCACGTAGATAGGTGATCCTCGAGGGACTCGACCAACTCAACCTATGTCATGATTCAATTTCTTCTTATAATGATAGAAGGCCACGTGGATCAATCTTATTGCCTCAAGCTTACCGACTTAATATTATCGTATGAGGGGTTTTGTTTTGTATCGGTCTCCTAATATGTCGTGTCACACACATATGTACATATATATATATATGTACATATATCTACTAGATGTATAACACGTCATATATGCAAGCCACACCGGATGATCATGAGACGTCACCTAATATGATTAAGCCCGAGCCAATGGGCCTAATCACTCACAATATGATCTATATGTGCATCGGCACATCTCCATGCTCTGTGATCGTCGATCTTGTCATCATCAGTTTCGTCGGATCCTCGTCGCATCACCATGCGTCGTGATCTCCCGCCACAGCATCGTGTGTCCCATTGTCACCTCCACGCTCCTGTCGCAACTCCATATAATTACAAAATAATCACAAGTGCACATGCCCGAAAATAAACGAGAAAAATGAAGGCTCTCAAGCCTCAATAATAATAATAATAATACTTACAATTACATACATCACAACACATGACTTATGATTATCTATCCATATCATACATCATATGTACATCACATCACATGTACATCACATCAAGCATATTTTCATAACTCTGATAAAAGGACAATCCTCGAAAATTTCAAAATTGTTGAGAGTGTTTTCAGTATTTAAGTATAGGACAACCTTTAGAATTTCTCAAATTCAAAGGCACAGTATCATCCTTTTCTCAAAAGGATGCCCTAGACCTCTTCTCTCACCCTCACTACGCCGATGCCGCTGCCCTAACGCAGGCGACGACTGCCCTTGCCCGTCGGTAGTCGCCCTACCAAGGGGTGGCCGCCCCTTGGTAGCCAATGCTGCTCCCGCGGGTGGCACCTCCATGAGTGATGCACTTGCAGGCGCTGCCCCTACTAGCGGCCGCTCCTGCGAGTGACCACCCTTACAGGCGGTAGCCCTTGCGGGCGGTGCCTTTGCCCGCAGACTGCCTTCCAGCGGGTGCCACGCCCGCAGTCGGTCGCCCCGTTATGGGCGGACCTCTATAGGCCGCTGGCAGCAGCCCTTGCGGCCTGGCCATGGGTGGCTGCCACCCCTTGCGGGCACTAAGCTGCAGCCGGCCACCCTTGAGCAACAGCCCCTGCGGTATGGCCACGGGCGGGCACTGCCCCTTGCGAGCTGGCCCTGGCCGCAGTCGACCGCCCCTTTGCAGGGGGGCCTTGGCCACAACAGGTTGCCCCCTTGTAGGTGGCCTTATCATGGACGACCGCCACTACATGGGGCCTGGCCGTGGCCAGCCACCTCTACATGCAGACAGCATGCATATGGCGGCCCCTCGCCCGCAGGCAGTGCCTACTTTTGCTGCCAATCGCTGCAACAAATGCGTTGAACAGCTCTACGCACTACAATCTCATCACAGATAGTTTAAAACCAATCTTTCACATGAAAACCTTGGCTCTAATACCATTGTTGGGAAACCTCCGTGGGAGCATCACATGCGCAGTGGAAATCAAAACAAAAACTGGTTTCTCATGCAGATCAAATCATTGTGCAAAAGACTGAGGTCACGAGAAAGCTACAAAAATAAAAAAAACTACATCATATGATAGATTAATTACCTAGGGAGATTGTATATCCATGTATTTTAGATCCGAATGGAGAGGATGAAGGAAGTCAAGCATCTTTCTCTCTAGCGATATTCATATGATGGATCTCTGTAGTGAAACTCCTCCAATATGATCTGACAACTCTTGCACAGAGGGAAGGAGGAGAATAGGAGAGGGAGGCTAAAGCTGCAGCCCATCAACCATGAGTTTCCCCTCCTATTTATAGAGAGCCACCAAAAACCCTAGGGCTCCTAGTTTAGTGGGTATTGGGTCTCCATCCAATTACCCACTTAACCTTACATTATTGGATCTCTATCCAATAATCTCCTTCGGCTTCTAATTGGGCCTCAAGTAAGAAGCCCATCAGCATAGGATCTCATCTAATGAGAATAGGGGCTAATTGGATCAACATCCAATCCTCTATTCTCTGAAGCATCCACCATATGTGTGTGACTCTCTAGGCCCGATGCCGAGCTGGCCCTGAGTCGCTCCCGTCAGAACTCCTTCTGATATAGTGAATTATTATCTCCATAATAATTCACTCGACTCATCGACTATGGATATATTAGGCCACTACGCTATAGTCCCTAGACGGTACAAGAGGATCTAATCCGTCGGACATGTCTGTCCACAGTTACTGTGTATCTATAATCCCTCATTCAACTAATATCCCAAAGACCGTATATTAGACATGGTACTATCATGTCACATACAAAATTAGTTTATCTTGTACTAATTATATTCTACCAGAGAACTCTTTCTCTCTCAATCTGAATGACCATGGCTAGGGATTTGTCTAAGCAAGCACATATAAGATATTCCTCTCATAATACTAACAATGGATGATCCTTTATTGATACTCAATTACTTTGTAAGGTTGGCTACCAATCCCCATAACCAACTGTACCAGATCTGAAACTTTTCAAACCTTTATATCTGGTGTCAAAGAAAGGAGTACTTATACAAGGCATCCTTGGTGTCTCAAGTCAAAAGATCAGATACACAACTGAGACTATAGAATCACTATATAACATTATGTATCATCAACCATACAATATTCCATAAGTGGATCAAACAGTGAACTCATTCTCTAATAAGCACCTTTACTATATCTTTAGTGTCTCCACTAAAGTGGCCATGAGACTAGCCATCTCTATCATATGGATGGGTATATAGTAGACTAGTCTGTCTAGTTATCTCGATATCCCTCTCGAGTAACCTATGACCAGAATTATTTAGTATCTTTGTTTAAAGGTGAATCGATCTCATTATCATGATCTCATCACGATCCGATTCCCATTGCACAGAACCAAGGATATCACAACATATATACTACAAATAATATAATATGAGAATATACCAATATTAATCAAAAGCAAAAAGATCGCACAGCCTGTCACACGTGCCATCACTCATGTGATTGGCATGCATGGCACTTGTAACCAGCAACTACCTCCTGTATAAGGCCTTCACATGATCTCCTCTGCCCTTGAGATTAGTAAAAAAAAATATGCCCATAGCACCAGAGGTGGAGGCGAGTGCTAACTTGAATGTTAAAGAGATATGTTGCGGAAACCCTTCTGATCTTAGTCTTTATGTAGGGGCAAGGCCATAGATCAAGGTCACGTCATGCTGATACATATATCATTGATATTTATCCATAATATTTTAGTGCTAGAAGGAGGGCCTGATGTCATAGGAGCATCCATGGGCCGACCTTATCTATGAACATTTGGTGAAGCATTGCCTCTAACCCCTAATGTTTCACTTAGATAGGGCAGTAATAACATATCCTAGAGGCATTCACCTTATTACAAGTACCACTATAGCCCGGGTGTTCGTTTAATGACCCTAGACATTCATCTCCACGAGTGCCAGTTAACCGTCTCCTCGTTCTTGTTGAGACATCCATGAAACTCACTTAGTAAATGTAAGCACTAGCCAGCAAAATATAGGCAATTGCTATGCTCCAACCATTGTTAGACTAACAAGTGACACCACCAACGATAGTTCCACAACCATCGATGTCAACATCCCACTAGCATCCTTCCTCCCGATGAACTGCTAGCCCTCCACGAGCATCCATGACCTATCAAACAACCAACAGAGAGGGCTCCTTGCTCCTCTATTATAGAATTACATAGGAAACCCCGCCATCACCCCCCTCCCCTTGAGTCTGAATCCCACTCGGCTAATTAAATGGCTAGTTGTTTAAGGATCCTATTACAACAAATGGATCGGCGCTTCAAAGAAATGGACCTTGACTTCCACTAATCTAGGGGTGAGAGGTAGGTTAATTCTGCACTGGGTGTTTCCCTATTCATTTAGAACATACAAGAGAAGCTTATTACCACAAATTTCTACCTCTCGTCATTGGAAACCTATGATGGTGCTATGGACCCAGTGGAGCACATCGCTACCTTTCAAACTAAGATGTTGTTGTATGGCACATCGGACACCCTAATTTGGCATGCTTTTCTAATCACTTTAAGAGGTTCAGTATGAGAATAATATGCTTGTCTAAAGTCACTTTCTATTAGTTCATTTGCCTAACTATCATAGACCATCGAGAACTAGGTGATGTCTACCTCCAAATAAAATGCGAAAGAAGATAATAGAATAATATAATAATCTCATATAGCTACCATGACTTTCTACATAATTTCAGAAAATAGGGAAAAAATATAATAGAATAAATAAAAATATTTTCAATCTACATTGCCTTGAACTCATCCAAAAATGCATATTTATAGTAACAAAAGAAAAAATTATATATTTTTTATAATAAGGAAGAAGTCACCCATAATTCAACAAGCTTTCTCATCCTGATCCATGCACCAAAAAACCAATCACTCATCTATTTATCTTAATCAATTTTTTTTATATTATATCTAATCTTAATGATTTCAATTAATCTTATCACACCTTCTTAATTCAAAAAAGTTATAACTTAAATTTGTCTTCAGAAAAAATAATTGTTTTCCTAAAGCTTTTGTATAGATGTCAACAAATCGATCTTCGGTGCTGAAGTAATCTATTTGAATTTTTCTTTTATCAACTAGTTCATGAATGAAGTGATGTCAAACTTTGATGTGTTTGGTAAGCCCATAGAAGACAAGATTCTTTGTTATCCTAATAGTAGACTTGTTATTTTAGTACATTTTAGTTAATTTATCTTTTTTTCTTAGAGATCTGTTAGAATTTTAAAGTCAAATTATTTAGCATGTCGTACTTGTAGCCATAACATACTCCACCTCAAAGCCTGAAATAACAACACAAATAAGCTATCCATGAAATCATCAAGAAGCTAAGGCTAAGCATAAATCATAAAGTACTTTTTCAATCATCTATATAACTAGCCCAATCACTATTGGTATAAAAATATAATTTAAAATATTTTACCTACTCTTAATTGATGCCATAATAAGAGTTCCCTTGATATATTTAAGAACTCATTTAGCTACTCCAAAGTGATGATTGCTATGGCTATGCATGAATCTGGACAATAAACGAACTGTAAATATAATATCTGACCTTAAATATGTAAGATTAATTAACCTTCCAATTAAATGTTTATATTGTTTCTCATTTAATTTTTAAACTATATCATCTAACATAAATTTCTTATTTGTATTTATTAGAGTATGCACTAGCTTATAAGCTTACAGGGAATATAAAATTTGCTAGTCACCAATCGCCACATGAAATACCCTTTCAGACCAACACCCTCCTGTCCATAAATATCGAAGCACAAAAGGTAACTCGGGTCAATTACCGAATTACTGAGCTATCGAGTTACTAAGCTACCTCCCCTGTTAAATATCTATGGAATATTCCAAAAGGTCAAAAGGTGGTTCTGGTTGGTTATGAATCGGCTCCCCTAAAGAATATTCACAAGAATATGCCTAAAAGATCAGAAGGCGGTTCGGGTCGGTTATGAACTTGATCCCCTACGAAATATCTATGCAATATTTTCAAAATATTCCATATAAAATTAGGTAGTCACCAATCGCCACATGAAATACCCTTTCAGACCAACACCCTCTTGTCCATAAAGATCGAAGCTCAAAAGGTAACTCGGGTCAACTGTCGAGTTACCGAGCTATCGAGTTACTAAGCTACCTCCCCTTTGAAATATCTATGGAATATTCCCGAGAAGTCAAAAGGTGGTTCAGGTTGATTATGAATCGACTCCCCTAAAGAATATTTACAAGAATATTCCCAGAAGATCAAAGGTAGTTCAAGTCAATTACGAACTAACTCCCTTACGGAATATCTATGGAATATTTCCAAAATATTAAAGGGAAGTTTAGATTAGTTATGAATCGGCTCCCTTAAGAAATATTCATAAGAATATTCTAAAAATATCAAAATATAATTCATGTTAGTTACAATCTACTATTGGGAAACCTCAACGGGAGCATCATATGTGCAGCGGAAATTAAAACAAAAATCGGTTTCTCACGCAGATCAAATCATCTTGTAAAAGATTGGGGTCACAATAAAGTCACAAAAATTAAAAAAAATTGTATCATGTGATAGATTGATTACCTATGGAGATTTTATATCTCTGTATTCCAGATCCGGATGGAAAGGATGAAGAAAGTCAAGCGTCTTCCTCTCTAGCGGTATCCACACGATAAATCTCTGCAACAGAACTCCTCCAATCTGATCTGGCCATTAATGCTCAGAGGGAGGGAGGAGAATAGGAGGGGGAGGCCAAAGCTGCAGCCCATCAACCATGAGTCTCCCCACCTATTTATATAGAGCCACTAAAAACCCTAGGGCTCCTGCCTTAGTGGGTATTGGATCTCCATCCAATTACCCAGTTAACCTTGCATTATCATCCTTTTCTAAAAAGGATGCCCTAGACCTCTTCTCTCACCCTCACTACGCCGATGCCGCTGCCCTTACGCAGGCGACGACTGCCCTTGCCCGTCGGTAGTCGCCCTACCAAGGGGTGGCCGCCCCTACGGCCAATGTTGCTCCCGCGGGTGGCACCTCCATGAGTGATGCACTTGCAAGCGCTGCCCCTACTAGCGGCCGCTCCTGCGAGTGACCACCCTTACAGGCGGTAACCCTTGCGGGCGATGCCTTTGCCCGCAGACTGCCTTCCAGCGGGTGCCACGCCCGCAGTCGGTCGCCCCTTGTGGGAGGACCTCTATAGGCCGCTGGCAGCAGCCCTTGCGGCCTGGCCATGGGTGGCTGCCACCCCTTGCGGGCACTAAGCTGCAGCCGGCCACCCTTGAGCAACAGCCCCTGCGGTATGGCAACGGGCGGGCACTGCCCCTTGCGAGCTGGCCCTGGCCGCAGTCGACCGCCCCTTTGCAGGGGGGCCTTGGCCACAACAGGTTGCCCCCTTGTAGGTGGCCTTATCATGGACGACCGCCACTACATGGGGCCTGGCCGTGGCCAGCCACCTCTGCATGCAGACAGCATGCATATGGCGGCCCCTCGCCCGCAGGCAGTGCCTACTTTTGCTGCCAATTGCTGCAACAAATGCATTGAACAACTCTACGCACTACAATCTCGTCACAGATAGTTTAAAACCAATCTTTCACATGAAAACCTTGGCTCTAATACCATTGTTGGGAAACCTCCGTGGGAGCATCACATGCGCAGTGAAAATCAAAACAAAAACTGGTTTCTCATGCAGATCAAATCATTGTGCAAAAGACTGGGGTCACGAGAAAGCTACAAAAATAAAAAAAACTACATCATGTGATAGATTAATTACCTAGGGAGATTGTATATCCATGTATTTTAGATCCGAATTGAGAGGATGAAGGAAGTCAAGCGTCTTTCTCTCTAGCGATATTCATATGATGGATCTCTGTAGTGAAACTCCTCCAATATGATCTGACAACTCTTGCACAGAGGGAAGGAGGAGAATAGGAGAGGGAGGCTAAAGCTGCAGCCCATCAACTATGAGTTTCTCCTCCTATTTATAGAGAGCCACCAAAAACCCTAGGGCTCCTAGTTTAGTGGGTATTGGGTCTCCATCCAATTACCCACTTAACCTTATATTATTGGATCTCTATCCAATAATCTCCTTCGGCTTCTAATTGGGGCTCAAGTAAGAAGCCCATCAGCATAGGATCTCATCTAATGAGAATAGGGGCTAATTGGATCAACATCCAATCCTCTATTCGCTGAAGCATCCATCATATGTGTGTGACTCTCTAGGCCCGATGCCGAGCTGGCCCTGAGTCGCTCCCGTCAGAACTCCTTCTGATATAGTGAATTATTATCTCCATAATAATTCACTCGACTCATCGACTATGGATATATTAGGCCACTACGCTATAGTCCCCAGACGGTACAAGATGATCTAATCCGTCGGACATGTATATCCACAGTTACTGTGTATCTATAATCCCTCATTCAACTAATATCCCAAAGACCGTATATTAGATATGGTACTATCATGTCACATACAAAATTAGTTTATCTTGTACTAATTATATTCTACCAGAGAACTCTTTCTCTCTCAATCTGAATGACCATGGCTAGGGATTTATCTGAGCAAGCACATATAAGATATTCCTCTCACAATACTAACAGTGGATGATCCTTTATTGACACTCAATTACTTTGTAAGGTTGGCTACCAATCCCCATAACCAACTGTACCAGATTTGAAACTTTTTAAACCTTTATATCTAGTGTCAAAGAAAGGAGTACTTATACAAGGCATCCTTGGTGTCTCAAGTCAAAGGACCAGATACACAACTGAGACTATAGAATCACTATATAACATTATGTATCATCAACCATACAATATTCCATAAGTGGATCAAACAGTGAACTCATTCTCTAATAAGCACCTTTACTATATCTTTAGTGTCTCCATTAAAGTGGCCATGAAACTAGTCATCTCCATCATATGGATGGGTATATAGTAGACTAGTCTGTCTAGTTATCTCGATATCCCTCTCGAGTAACCTATGACCAGAATTATTTAGTATCTTTGTTTAAAGGTGAATCGATCTCATTATCATGATCTCATCACGATCTGATTCCCATTGCACAGAACCAAGGATATCACAACATATATAATACAAATAATATAATATGAGAATATATCAATATTAATCATAAGCAAAAAGATCGCACAGCCTATCACACGTGCCGTCACTCATGTGATTGGCATGCATGACACTTGTAACCAGCAACTACCTCCTGTATAAGGCCTTCACATGATCTCCTCTGCCCTTGAGATTAGTAAAAAAAAATATGCCCATAGCACCAGAGGTGGAGGCGAGTGCTAACTTGAATGTTAAAGAGATATGTTGCGGAAACCCTTCTGATCTTAGTCTTTATGTAGGGGCAAGGCCATAGATCAAGGTCACGTCATGCTGATATATATATCATTGATATTTATCCATAATATTTTAGTGCTAGAAGGAGGGCCTGATGTCATAGGAGCATCCATGCGCCGACCTTATCTATGAACATTTGGTGAAGCATTGCCTCTAACCCCTAATGTTTCACTTAGATAGGGCAGTAATAATGTATCCTAGAGGCTTTCACCTTATTACAAGTACCACTATAGCCCGGGTGTTCGTTTAATGACCCTAGACATTCATCTCCACGAGTGCCAGCTAACCGTCTCCTCGTTCTTGTTGAGGCATTCATGAAACTCACTTAGTAAATGTAAGCACTAGCCAGCAAAATATAGGCAATCGCTATGCTCCAACCATTGTTAGACTAACAAGTGACACCACCAACGATAGTTCCACAACCATCGATGTCAACATCCCACTAGCATCCTTCCGCCCGATGAACTGCTAGCGCTCCTCGAGCATCCATGACCTATCAAACAACCAACAGAGAGGGCTCCTTGCTCCTCTATTATAGAATTACATAGGAAACCCCGCCATCACCCCCCTCCCCTTGAGTCTGAATCCCACTCGGCTAATTAAATGGCTAGTTGCTTAAGGATCCTATTACAACAAATGGATCGGCGCTTCAAAGAAATGGACCTTGACTTCCACTAATCTAGGGGTGAGAGGCAGGTTAATTCTGCACTGGGTGTTTCCCTATTCATTTAGAACATACAAGAGAAGATTATTACCACAAATTTCTACCTCTCGTCATTGGAAACCTATGATGGTGCTATGGATCCAGTGGAGCACATCGCTACCTTTCAAACTAAGATGTTGTATGGCACATCGGACACCCTAATTTGCCATGCTTTTCTAATCACTTTAAGAGGTTCAGTATGAGAATAATATGCTTGTCTAAAGTCACTTTCTATTAGTTCATTTGCCCAACTATCATAGACCATCGAGAACTAGGTGATGTCTACCTCCAAATAAAATGCGAAAGAAGATAATAGAATAATATAATAATCTCATATAGCTACCATGACTTTCTACATAATTTCAGAAAATAGGGAAAAAAATATAATAGAATAAATAAAAATATTTTCAATCTACATTGCCTTGAACTCATCCAAAAATGCATATTTATAGTAACAAAAGAAAAAATTATATATTTTTTATAATAAGGAAGAAGTCACCCATAATTCAACAAGCTTTCTCATCCTGATCCATGCACCAAAAAACCAATCACTCATCTATTTATCTTAATCAATTTTTTTTTTATTATATCTAATCTTAATGATTTCAATTAATCTTATCACACCTTCTTAATTCAAAAAAGTTATAACTTAAATTTGTCTTCAGAAAAAATAATTGTTTTCCTAAAGCTTTTGTATAGATGTCAACAAATCGATCTTCGGTGCTGAAGTAATCTATTTGAATTTTTCTTTTATCAACTAGTTCATGAATGAAGTGATATCAAACTTTGATGTGTTTGGTAAGCCCATAGAAGACAAGATTCTTTGTTATCCTAATAGTAGACTTGTTATTTTAGTAGATTTTAGTTAATTTATTTTTTTTTCTTAGAGATCTGTTAGAATTTTAAAGTCAAATTATTTAGCATGGTACTTGTAGCCATAACATACTCCACCTCAAAGCCTGAAATAACAACACAAATAAGCTATCCATGAAATCATCAAGAAGCTAAGGCTAAGCATAAATCATAAAGTACTTTTTCAATCATCTATATAACTAGCCCAATCACTATTGGTATAAAAATATAATTTAAAATATTTTACCTACTCTTAATTGATGCCATAATAAGAGTTCCCTTGATATATTTAAGAACTCATTTAGCTACTCCAAAGTGATGATTGCTATGGCTATGCATGAATCTGGACAATAAACGAACTGTAAATATAATATCTGACCTTAAATATGTAAGATTAATTAACCTTCCAATTAAATGTTTATATTGTTTCTCATTTAATTTTTAAACTATATCATCTAACATAAATTTCTTATTTGTATTTATTAGAGTATGCACTAGCTTATAAGCTTTCAGGGAATATAAAATTTGCTAGTCACCAATCGCCACATGAAATACCCTTTCAGACCAACACCCTCCTGTCCATAAAGATCGAAGCACAAAAGGTAACTCGGGTCAATTACCGAGTTACTGAGCTATCGAGTTACTAAGCTACCTCCCCTATTAAATATCTATGGAATATTCCAAAAGGTCAAAATGTGGTTCTGGTTGGTTATGAATCGGCTCCCCTAAAGAATATTCACAAGAATATTCCTAAAAGATCAGAAGGCGGTTCGGGTCGGTTATGAACTAGATCCCCTACAAAATATCTATGCAATATTTTCAAAATATTTCATATAAAATTAGCTAGTCACCAATCGCCACATGAAATACCCTTTCAGACCAACACCCTCCTGTCCATAAAGATCGAAGCTCAAAAGGTAACTCGGGTCAACTGTCGAGTTACCGAGCTATCGAGTTACTAAGCTACCTCCCCTGTGAAATATCTATGGAATATTCCCGAGAAGTCAAAAGGTGGTTCAGGTTGATTATGAATCTACTCCCCTAAAGAATATTTACAAGAATATTCCCAAAAGATCAAAAGGTAGTTCAAGTCAGAAGTAAAATGATCGACTCATACAGACCTGATGGACCTTTTAAACTCTCAAGAGATATAATATGCATCTCAATCCAACCAAATGTACTTTCGGGGTCAATTTAAAAAAATTCTTAAGGTTCATTATATATTATAAAGTGTGATAAACACAAATCCTAAAATAATATAAGTCATACTGAAAATGTATTCACCTCACTCAGTCGATAAAAGAAGTCCAAAATTTGAAAGGACAAATGACATACACCTTTCTTTCAAGCCTTTAAGAACATGAAAGGTGTCCTGTGGACTCATATATATATATATATATATATATATATATATATATATATATATATAACTAGAGTTGTATGTAAATATATAAATACAAATATAAATATATATTGAAAAACCAAGTCTAATTTCACAGACAGTTCGGATTAAAGGAAGTGTGATGAACGATTTTGAAAAGGTGCAAAGAGAATGCATATATGGGTGTGAACGAAGCAACAGCTGACACACAATGCTTGGGTAGATTAGTTTAAACAACCTGACAAAACTTGAACGCACCGACCAGTAAAGGCATAGCAGTGGACGATTGAATGAGTCTAAGCTTCCAACGGCAATGTTACGTTGTCAACCGTACGCCATAAGAGCAAAGGAGCCACATTTATTGAGCTCACCGTAGTAGACTTGACTTCCATGTCTGCATTTAGAAGACGATTACAAAGTCGTCAATATACAACAAAAGGTAGCCCATTAAGCGAGACTTATTCTTCTTCTGCCACGGCAACATCAACCCGAAGTCCAAAGTTAGAGAACAGGAAGCAGCTCCATACTCATCTATAAATACTTCCACCATCTCTTGCTCCATCATCATCATCATCAGTCTTGAACATAGTCGCCATCTAAACCTCCGTACGTCTCTTCCTTTGCATAAATCTCCTGTAGCTATACCATGGCAGCACAAACCATCGAGAACTATAAGGTGGGAGCCGAGGTCTATCATGGAGATCACGCCCTCTGCAGCAAGAAATCCGTGCAGCTGCTCCAAGAGCTGGGCCTTCCTAAGGGATTGCTGCCGCTGGAGGGCATCGAGGAGTTCGGCTATAACCGTACAGCTGGATTCATGTGGCTGCTCCAGAAGAAGAAGAAAGAACACACGTTCAAGAAAATCAAACAGCAAGTTTCGTATGCCACCGAGGTGACGGCCTTTGTGGAGGAGCGCAAGATGAAGAAGATAACCGGCGTGAAGACCAAAGAGCTGCTCCTCTGGCTCACTGTCGTCGAAGTGTTCATCGGTGACCCCTCCTCCGGGAAGGTCACCTTCAAGACGGGCACTGGTCTCTCTGACAGCTTTCCGGGATCTGCGTTCGAGCTGAATGAGTAGAGTTCTCAGTTATCTTCCTTCTGTGTGTACACTACTAAATATTCATGTCCTGCGACGTTGTTATGTGAACGTAGCTGATACTTGAGTTCACGTCAATATTGGAATCATAAGTTATATATTTTCTGATCTTAAAACACTGTTAGTCTTACACTGACTTTACATTTGATTTTTGAATTTAATGATTGAAAAAGAATTAAGAAAAAAATCAATATGATAGATCACAAATAATAAAGCTTTCATTATAAGATCATGCTCTCGAATCAGATCATTAATTAGTCTTATTGGATTCCACATGACCTTTTACCAATCTCAATGATAGCAAAAATGTAGTTAATTCCAAAAAGTTGAAACTTAGGCTCTATTATTGTTGTTGTTTATGTGCTAAAAATAAAAAATAAGTCAATGACCCAGTCAATTTTTAGATAACCTACGTGGATCGAGTTACATAATCTGATTTTGTAACAGAATAAAAAAATTATTTGAATATCCTTAGCTTAACCATTTTGTTATTTAATTATGAGGGTATTTACATCAATCACGAAATTTGGGTTAACGTGAGAAATAAGTTAAAACCACCAATTATCACCAATGTTTATGTTTATAATGTTGGTTCATATTATCTTTTTTTAATTAAATTTTAATTAATTTTTTTAAATTATTTTTAATATTTTTTTAATTTATATTTAATATAACTAAAAATATTTTATATTGGACTAGTGACCCAAGGCTTTTTAGTGGTTCTGGTTCAGATAATTGTAGGTTAATCACATTAATTATGACACCCTGTTTAGTCACATGCGAAATTAATAAAAATTTAAATTGACTTTATTATACATTTGTGCTCAAATATTTTAAATTAAATTTCAAGTTTAATGATATTACTAAGAAAAATCTCATTTTAATGGATAACAAAACATCTTAAATTGAAGCATCCGCAATGGTCTTCCCAGTTAGTGTTTCTTTTCCCCTCTTCCTTTTGTGTGACGGTATAAGGTTATTTCATGTTCGATATGCTTTCATGTTGAACTAATGAAGCCAATTACTTCCAAAATTTGAGACTCAGCACCATCTGAAATATTTCACCGACACTGAACTATCGTCAACCTTGGGTATGCTTAATATAGAGAAGAGAAACAATTCAATTATGTATATTTATTACTATTTAAAATTTTATATATCTAAGCTAATGCTATGCACAAATCATAAGTACTTTTCCAATCATCTATAAAACTAGCCTAATCATTATTAGTATAAAAATATAATTTAAAATATTTTATGTACTCTTAATTGATGCCATAATTAAGAGTTCCCTTGATATATTTAAGAACTCTTTTAGCTACTCTAAAGTGATGATTGTTAGGGCTATGCATGAATCGGGACAACAAACTAACTGTAAACATAATATCTAACCTTAAATATGATGATAAATTAACCCTCCAATTAAACTTCTATATCATTTCTCATTTACTTTTAAACTATATCATCTAGCATAAGTTTATTATTTGTATTTATTAGAGTATTCACCAGCTTACAAGTTGATTTGGGGGGGGGGGGGGGGGTGGTGAGGGGGTGAATTGTTGCAAGTTATAAATGCTCGGTTCAAAAAAAATTTGCTCAAGGAAAACCAAAATCAAAAGTGCTTTTCTTAGAAGCAGTTAAGAGCGACTATGTTCGAGGGCAATAATAGAGAAAAACAAGAATATAGGTACTCAGAAATTTTATAGTGGTTCGGTCTACTTGAGCTATGTCCACTCTCGATCCCTCTTCACTTGAGGCCAATCGACACCCAATAATGTTCTTCTTTCAAGGGTGAAGATCAACTACCTGTTACTTACATTTCTCCTTTTCACAGGCGTAATAGAACAACCTTTATAACTCTCCTTTTCTCAGGCTTAAGAGATCAACCTTTAAAATTCTTTCAACCCTTCCTTTAACACACTTTACACTTGAAATAAAAAGGGAAGCTCTCAACCAAATTCAATAAAATTTTACTAAAATTTTCTTTCACTTTCTTGCTATCCTAAGTAAGAATACCTGGGGTATTTATAGACCCCAATTGGCTTCAAAATTTGGAGCCAAAAATTTAATCACCCCAAAATTTTAGGGTATGGGCGATACCACCACCAGCACTGGTGGGACCACAACCAAATAGAGCCCGGGATTCTGGGACCACCACCTGAGAAAGGTGGTACTACTGCAAGTAGGTGGCGATACCACCGCCAAAAAGTTCGGAAAATCACAAATGATGCTTTCTAGCACTTTGGGCGGTACCACCTCCTGGATCTGGCAGTACCACCGCCCCATGTCACTTCCAAAACATCGATTTAGACTTTCATCAGGCTCAACTCAACCCTGGTTTAGGTCCAATGGGCTCCAAATCAAGTTGGCACAGTTTCAGCCCATAACTAGCTTAATTTGTCACTAAACTACTTCGATCTTGATAAATTATTACAAAGCATAAATGAATCATATATTTCTGACATGTCATTGGTTCATCCAGTGCTTCGTCCGATCCTTGGGTGCATTGTTCTCTCTTACGACGTATTGTCCAATCGGCATATTGACCTTTGCAACATCCGATCCTTCTGGCCCGATGCCCGAACTCATGTTCCACTCTGACCCAACAATTTGATTCTTCCTGCTTTAATTAATTTGCCTCTTCTTGATCAAAGCTAGTCCTACGTCACTTATCTTCAACACATGTTAGATTATAAATCCATCAATTGATTTCATCATCAAAATCTGAGATTCAACAATCTCTCTTTTTTTATGATGATAATCAATTGATGATTGAGTTAATCTTAACTCCCCCTATCTATATACTGTATTTGAAATAAAGCAAACTTGAATTCAAAAGAAACAATCACCTTTGAATTCAAAGTAGCTCGAACTCAACCATCCTAATCTTTGTGCGCTATACATTCTTCTTCACTTGCTTGTCCTCATGGTGCCTCTCGCGCAAAGGGTTAGCCATTCCTCTGAATGCCAAACATGGATGTCTGCTCCTCTGAGCGACTCCTTTCCCTACATCTCAATGTTCGTTTCCCCCAAACGGTTGCGCATGCTGGCTGTCCTCCACAGAGCCCAACTAGGTCCCCCACATTTGTATGGCAAGTGTTTCTACGTGTGCTTGTCCCGCTCTGATACCACACAGTCACGGGCTCAACTGATTTTGCCTAAGCTATGCGGCACCTATGTGTGTCCGTCCATAAAAGTTGGCCTTCCCCGAGATCTCCTAGAGTCACTTAGACTTACAAAAGAGAAAACGGGCCAGAAGAAGCAATTCCCACGGGATCCACATGCAACTGCTCAAGCAAACACTTTATAAAGCCAAATACAAATTACACTCATGGACATTACAAAATCAGAGAGGTTGCACACAAAGGATAATGGTCCATTACAGACCGAAGTCCCCACAAGTGCTTACAAGACACACTCGTATTTACAAGCCAAAACTAGCCACAAAACAAACCAAACTAGAGCTGCTAAGCCTACTGCAAGCCCGCTTCTTGATGTACAAAGTATGTATACAAACCGAAGGACATGGACAAACATGAGCATTTCATCGAACACCTTGTTTACATTGTTGTCCATGATAAGTCGCCTGAAATCCTGGGCGGTGGCGGTACACTCGTCGCCGCTCATCGACGGTTCAGTCGTCGGGAATCCCAGAAAAGTGATTCCCTTCACTTTTTCAATCCCGAATTAAACCATACGTTGACCAATTCTATGGTCAATCAATTGAGCTCAACCTAAGCTCAATCAAACCCTTTTAGTGGACCTGGTTACCTCTTTGAGTTGATTTGGATTTCTTCTAAATCACACTCATTTAGGACTCAATCTTAACCTACGACTTAAAGATTACAATTAAACATGACCACCAAGCTTACGACCTCACTCCCGCAATCCGGCAACCTTCGGCATTCCCTATGGCGAGTCTCACGGTCTTCCTTTGGCGATCCCCGACGTGTTCCTAGTGATCTTCCTAATACCTTCGGTGAAGTCCTAGAACTCTCGACGAGCTCCCACCGTATCGTCCTAACCTTGGCCCGATGCCTAAGCTTGATCTTGGGTCCATGTCTGATCTGTAACTCCTTTTCGTCGTCGTGGTTAAACCTGCATGATGCTAACTCCTTTTCCCGGCAAGCCTATCAACTACCCCCGATAATCTTCCAGTGAGTCTCGGTCTTCTTCTGACGAACTCCCTTGCGCCATCCTAGCAAGCTCCCAATACCCTCAGCGAACTCCTGACGCACTCCAAGCGAGTTCTCAATCATATCATCGGAACCCCGACCCGATGCTTGGACTTGACTCTGGCCAAACCTCTTATTGTAATAATCTTTCTGTTATAGTTAATCCTGCATCAATCAATTCTAACAACCTTGTTAGATCAAACACTCATCAATTGATTTTATCATCAAAATTCGAGATTCAACACATTTAAATATAAATGCTAATGTTGAATGATTGACTTAAAAAATGTTTGAATGTTGTATGATTGAATGTTAGATCATTCTTGAATTAGGGCTTGAAATAAAGTAAAAAAAAATAAAATGAGCATGGTAACTCATTTCACTATCTAAAAAAAGAAATATTATATTAGAATTAAAATAAATCGAACCTTTTGTTTGAAAATATTTTATTGTAATGATCTTGATTATTTCTTTTAGAAATAATACTTAGTTTTCAGTTTTAAAATAGTTGACAATGTTTTATTTATTTAAAAATATTTTATTGTAATGATCTTGATGATTTCTCTTTTAATTGAAATTCAGTTTTTGGTTTTAAATGACCATGCATGGATTTGGAAGCCATTCTTGAAACAAATCACATAAATTGAAACAACTAAAAGAAGAAAAGTATTTTTCTTGAAAATGACTCAATCTCTATTTTATTAAGTTTTCAATAAGAGATTGATGAATATTTTCATGATATATTTTATATCTCGATTTTGATGATTTAAAATTAAATAAGTTATTATCTAAATCATGATCTTGACATCTTGAAAATTGCAACTTGAGATCTTCATGTAAATGAAGATCGTTTAATATGATTCTTATGTTTTATTAAAGAAAATTATCCAAAAAAATCATGATTTGTCTTTTTGGTCTTTTAAAATTATAACGTGAGATTTTTTTATTATGAACCATGATTTTGATCTTTTATGTGTTCTCCTATGTCCCTTTTTGTAACTTATTATATAGAAGTTTTTTCATTCTAATCATGATCTTGACTTCTCAATGTTGCTAACTTGATTATTTTTAGGGTCCTTCTTATTATTTGATCTCTTAAGTTCCTTTTGTCATCTAAGAGGAGAGATTTGTTAAAATTAAATCATGCTTTTGGCATTCATGATTTGATATTAATATCCTTCATGACATGATTCATTTATGACTTCCTTATAATTGATGAATGATATACCTTTTCACCAAATTAATATTTTTTAAATTTGTGATAAGTTGAAAATTGAATGAGATTTTTTTTTTAATCATGAACTTTCTCTTGACTTCTTGACTTGACTTATCCTTTATGAGAATCATTTTTAACCCCTATGATTTCTTCTTTTAATAAAAAGGAGATTTATGATCTTAACAATTATAATTTGAGATTTTTAATTAAGATCATTCATCCACTTTATTAAGAAGAATTATCAAAATGAATTTTATGTCTTAACATTTATCTTGGATCAATCAAGATTATTTACTCTCCTAAGACTCTTTTTTATCATTTACAAAAAAGAGGAGATTTATTAAAATAAATCATGACCTTTGGTATTTACAAATTGAACTTTCATATTATATCCTTAATGGCATGATTTTCATTATAACCCCTTTATATTTATTTGTCAAAGACTTAAAGATTAATTTTGTATTGTTGTATTCTTCCTTTCTTTTTTTGGTAATGACCAAAGGAGAGATAAAATTGCTTTCTTGCATCAATGGAGAGAATTGGATATGATAAATCTTCTAACATTAAATGAGGAACATTTTGCTTAGAAGAAAATTAAGAATTTTAAATTTTCTAAATACATGAGAAATGCATGATTTACAAATTGAGCTTGATTTGCTATCATACTTTTTTTAGATTTTTTGATTTTTACAAATTAAGCTACTTACTAAAATCTACATTAGATGATATTCTAAATGCAATGAGAAGCTCTTACATTTGTCTCAGATTTTTCAGCTTTTTGAAATTGATATTTACAAAAGAGAAAATGTGATTCAAATTTTTTTTTTATGACAAGATTCATAAGCTCTCCTTTGAATCCTCTCTCTTAAGAAATAATATTTTAAATCCTCTCTCTTAAGAAATGATTCTTTTCTTGATTTATTTTCTTTATCTTCTTTATATCTAAAGAGAGTGCTATGTCGATCGTCTCCAGTATACCTTAACATCTAAAGAGAGTCTCAGCTTCTAATGGGAGTGCTATGTCGATCGTCTCCAGTATACCTTTAAAGAGTATAAGAGACTTCACTTCCATGTTCTTCCATAACCGGGTAGGTGTTATATTATTTACCCCTGACTTCAAATGATGATCCCAAAGGCAACAGAAGGTAGCTCATCAAGTGTGATTGCCTTTGCCACTTAGAAATGGTAAGCATCTCGATGTCTATAAATACTTCCATATATTCCTTTTGTCGTTCATCACCACCAACCTTTGGCCAACTTCCTGATCTCTTCCATACCTCTTTGCTTTAATCTCATATAGCTATCATGGTAGCACAAAACATTGAAAACTAGTGAAAGCAGACGTCTATATTATATAGTTTTAACTAAACTCTCTCTGTCTATATGTCATAATGAACTTAAATTTTTAAATAAACATGATAACCTTTTAACTCTTTAAATTCAAGTCAAAACAATAAATCATAGTGATTTACAATAATGATGATTTCAATAATCATATGCATAATTTCACATCATATCCATACATCTCAAATATTATAAGTTAATGTCATCAAATACAACATGCATATGAAGGATATTATCAAAAAGTTACCATTACCTCTCCCCTTTGTCATCAACAAAAAGAAAAAAAAAAAAGATGAGTAAGCCACTACTTTTCTTTCTCCCCCTTTGTTATTATCAAAAGGAAGAGTGATATCTTTTTATCATGGTGCTACTTTTTCATTTATATCAATGTGCCAATTAAGTATATTTACAAAGAAATCATATGGCATAAATCTTACATCATTCATGTATTTAAAATCAAGATAATGATTCAATAAAGAAAAAAAGAGAAGAATCATGATTCATGTATTTGAAAGATTCAACATGCCTAATTCTCTTATAATGAAATCGAATTGTTTCTCATTTAGTGGTTTAATAAAAATATATGTGAATTGATGTTTTGTGTTAATAAAATCTAAAGATACATGACGATTGCTAACATGATCCCTAATAAAATGATGTCTAATATCAATGTGTTTAGTTATAGAGTCTTGAATAAGGTTTCTTGTTAAACAAATTACACTTGTATTATCACATTTTATCGAAATATTTTTTAAGTAAAGTCCATAATCTTCCAAAGTACTCTTCATCCAAATCATGTGTGCATAACATGGACCTGCCGCTATATATTCAGCCTCGATTTTGGATAACACGATAAAGATTTGTTTCTTGAAAGACTAAGAAATAAGTGCATGGCCTAGTAATTGACATATTCCATATGTATTTTTTCTATCTATTTCGCATCATGTAAAGTCAGTATCAGCGTTTGAAGTCAAATCAAAGTTTTTAGATTTTGGTTACCATAATCCTATATTTAGAGTTTCTTTTAAAAATTTAAATATTCTTTTAATTGCTTTATAATGAAATTATTTAGGATTGGACTGAAATCTTGCACAACGTCCAATATTAAATATCATATCAAGTCTTGTTGTAGTAAGATACAATAAGCTCTCTATCGTACCTTTATAAGTCTTTTGATCAAAGCATTATCTTTTATTGTCCATCTCTAATTTTGTAAAAGTGCTCATTGGGGTATTAATGGCCTTAGCACTATCTATGTGAAATCTTTTTAATAAATCTAAAGCATACTTAGTTTGACCAATAAAAGTTCCATAATTTAGTTACTTAATTTACAATCCTAAGAAAGATATCATTTTGCCCATCAAACTTATTCAAATTCTTGGCTCATTCTTTTGGCAAATGATTCATATAAAGATTAATTAGTACCGAAAATGATTTCAACATAAATTTGAACAATAAAAAATTACTTTAAAAATATTTAATAAATAATATGGTAACAATTTTACCTTTAAAAAAATTATTTTGAATAAGAAAAGAGTTAAGTCTCTCATACCAAGCCCTAGGGGTTTGTATCAATCCATAAAGAGCCTTAGATAATGTGTAAATATGGTTTGGAAAAAGATTATTTTTAAATCCGGGTGGTTGTTTAACATAAACTTCTTTGGAAATAAAATCATTAAGAAACATACTTTTGACATCCATTTAAAATAATTTAAAATTTTTAAAAGAATCATAGGCAAGGAGTATCTTTATAGCTCATGTCTTAGCACAAGAGCGAAGGTTTATTCATAGTCTATACTTTCTTCTTGGTTAAAACATTTGGCTACTAAATAAGCCTTGTTTCAAACCATGATAATTTGTTCATCTTGCATATTCCTAAAGACCCATTTAGTGTCAATCACAATATGATCACTAGGTCTAGGAATAAGCATCCAAATATTATTTTTTTAAATTAATTTAATTCTTCATGCATTGCCAAGACCAATGAGTCATCTTTAAAAGCATCGTCGATGCATTTAGGTTCAATTTGAGATAAAAAAATAATATTTCATAAATATTTTTAAGTGAAGAACGAGTTTGAATACTTTTTATTGTATCTCTAATGATTAGCTCCTTAGAATGAGTATTTACATATTTTCATTTCTTGGATAAAGTATCTTTGGAAGTAGATGTATCCAAGTTGCTTTGGAGAGGAGAATTCTCATTTTAATTCAAAATATCAAACTCAAAATCATTTTTCTCAAATTCGGAAAACTCATTAAAAATAGCATGAATAGATTCCTCAATAACTAAAGTTCTTTTATTAAGAACTCAAAAAGCTTTAGAAATAGAGGAATATTTAAGAAAAATGCTTTCGCTAGATTTTACATCAAATTTTCCTAAAGTATCATTTTCATTTAAAATAAAATATTTATAACAAAAAATATTAAAATATTAAATATTGGGTCTTTTATTGTTCATAAGGAGTTAGGATAGTAGATGTCTTATAACTATTCATGACATAATATACCGTGTAAATGGCTTTAGGCCAAAAGTATTTGGGTAGGCAAGTTCATTAAGCATTGTTCTTGCCATCTCTTATAAAATCCTATTCTTTCACTCGACAACTTCATTTTTATTGTTGATTTATTAGAGTAGAGAAATTATCGTCATACCCATTGGAATCATAAAATTCTTAAAAATTATAATTTTTAAATTCACTACCATGATCATTACATATATAAAAAATCATAAAACCTTTTTCATTTTAAACTTGTTTGTAAAACTTTGTAAATACTTAAAACAATTACTTTTATATGGATGTCTAAGGAAATCTACAATAATCATCAATAATTACAAAATCATATTTACTATCTCCTAGTCTTGTGGTATCAATTGATCGAAATAAATCCATATGAATCAATTATAATGGTGTAGAGGTGCTTGATTTTTAGGTTTAAAGCAAATTTTTAACTTGTTTTCGTAGTTGACATGCATCACAAATCTTATCTTTAACTAATTTAATTCTAAGCATTCCTCTTACAAGTTCTTTAGTTTCAATTTGTGAGATCAATTTCATGCTTGCATGATCTAATCTCCTATACCAAAGTCATGTATCATCGTTTAAAATCGAAAAATAGGTTTCGTCATAAAAATCATCAAGATCAATAGTATGAATGTTATTGTTCCTTAAGGCAATCATAGATCTATTCTTACGTAGTATGTTTATATTACATGCATTAGATTCAAATTTGATATTATATCCTTTATCACACAATTGACTAATAATTAGTAAGTTATGTTCTAAACCATCAACTAACAAAACATCTTCAATCAATAGATTTGATTTTTACCGATATTACTAATACTGATAATCTTTCCTTTACTGTTGTCCCCGAATATGACATACTCTCTATATTGGCTAGTGAGCTTTAAAAATTATATTGGATCTTCGGTCATGTGCCTTTAGCATCCACTATCAATATATCATCTTTTGCTCCAAGCTCTTATTTGTAGACATACCTATAAAAAAGAAGGATTTACTTTAGGTATCCATTTAACTTTGGATCCTTCATGGTTAGATCTACCTCTCTTAACTTTTGGCATTAAATCATTAACTGTTCATTCGAGAACCTAAATTAATTTATATGAGCTATATTTTTTTTAAATAACATATATAAGCATAATAACTAAATCTTCTACAAAAATTATATTTATCTTTAGGGGGAATATGTAGTGTGGATCTTTTCTTACAAATTTTGTTAAATTTTGTTGAGTGTTACTACTTACAAAACTGATTTTGTCATTTCTATAGATACAACTTTAGTTAGCAAAAACCATATTTAATGATTTATTTCTAATTTTAAATTTTTTAAAATTTGTTGTAATAATATATTTTCTTTTTTAAGTGAATCTAACTCTTCACATTTAGAGCAAGAAGTATAAGATGTTAAGGTTTAATGCAAAGTTTCAGATTTACTAGTAAGTAATGAATGATCCTATTTTAGTGATTTATATTTTTTACTAACCTTTTTAAGCTCAACAAACACATCATGAGTAACTTATAGTGAGTTCCAAGAGATTAATTGTTGACTCTTTTACTCTACTTGTTCATGAGTAACTTATAGTCTGTGTCAAACCTCATGTGTAATGTCACAAGTAGATATATGATTAAACTCATTTTTATCCAAATTACAAAACAAAGCGTTCATAACTTTAAACTCACATTTATCTAAAGAAAATATTTTCTTTTCAAAATCATTCCACTCATTCATTGGATTGGAAGACTTTTAATAATCATTTCAACGACATTCCACAAATCAAAATATATAGAAATAAAAAATATTTTCATTCGTGTTTTCTAGTAAGTGTAGCCCATCCCATTGAACATGGGAGGACGAGTGATAGAGTGACCCACATGATTGCTAGAAATAGCCATTAAAACTCACTTGGGTGTTAATCTAACTAAGAGAACTTGGCTCTAATACCAATTGTTCGGATCGTAATGGCACTAAGCAGGCAGTGAATTAGTGCTTATCAAAATAAGATTCAATTTGAAATCGTTCGAATGAGAATAAGAATAAAAAATCCATTTAACTTGAAAGTGAGTATAAAGTAAATCAATAAACAAATGATAAGAAAAGGCAAAAAAGAAATGCAAACCAATTTATACCAGTTTGGTCGTGCTGACTTATGTCTACTCTCGATTCCTTTTCTCTTGAGGCCACCGGCTTTTATTATCGATTTTTTTTTCAATGGGTGAAAATCAACTACCATTGTTACAACTTTTCTCCTTTTACTAGACCCAAGAGAGAACCTTTATAAACTCTTTCTCATAAGATCTCAAACCTTCTTAGAATGACTGCTATACTCAAGGAGGAAGAGACTCAAACACTTCGAGTTTACAACACTTTTAACTCAAGGATTATATCACTTTTCGCTCCTTTTTTTCACACTTCATTTTCTTTCGTGTTTTTGTAAGCAAGAATGAGTGAGGTATTTATAGATCTCAAATGACTTTAGAATTGGAGCCAAAGTTTCAAATCCTTGATTTTTCAGGGTACGAGCGATACCAGAGCCAGCACTGGGCGGTACTATAGTCAAATAAAGTTCAAGAATTTGGGCTCTAATGGTACTACCATCGATCTAGGCGGTACCACCGTCACACGGCGGTACCATTATTAAAAAGCCTCGAAAAGCACAAACTATGCTTTTCGGCACTTTGGGAGGTACCTTCAACTGGACCTAGGGTACCACTACCCAGGTCAAATTTAGATTGCTAATTTGGCCTTTCATTAGGGCCAAATCATTCAGGCCCAATGGGCCACAAATCAAATTGACATGGTTATGATCCAATACCAACTTAGTTTGACTCTAAATAATCATAATTAAGACATAACCACCTTAATTATAATCACAAAGCACATTGTCCATCATTTTGGCATATCCTATGATCATAAGGCACTTCGTCCGAACCTTTGACCACAATGTCACAGACTTAGCGAAATTTGCCTAAGCCGTGTGGCACACTTGCGACAAACTTATAGACTTAGCTGGAATTACCCAAGTCATGAAACGCCGAAGCGTATTTGCCCGCAAAGGGTCAGCCCAATTGCAACCTCATTAAAACAGAAGTTGATTAGTTTTGAAGATGAGCGATGGACAAGTCCCGACATCTCGCCAAGAGGGCAGCTCTTACAAGCAATTCGTTGAACACCTTGTGTGCAGCAGAAAAAGAGAGAAAGAGAGCGAAATAAGACTTTAGAGGGTTGTAAGAACGGTCGCAAGTCCACAAATAACGGTTCCCAAGGGTGTCGGACGTAAAAACACTTCAATTTCTTTGAGTGCTCACGCCCGACTACTATCCTGAAGCCTCATCTAGCCCTATGCCACCCGAGAGGTTCCAAAGGGCTGAGATGACTGACGTTTTGCTCCGCTTAGTTCGATCGTCGCAACAGGCCAAAACGACCTGATGCTCAAACTCATGGCACAAAGTTTACATGTCATCCAATCCTTTGACCCTATGTCCAATCTTTGACGTGACGTTTTTCAGTCTAACGTGTGGCTTCGATAATTTATCCTCTAATGGTTCAAGTTCATGATCGAAATTATTTCTACATTAATTATCTTGATATCATATGAGTTTATAAATTCATTAATTAATTTTAACATCAAAATCCATGATTATATATATATATATATGGGTGTGAATGAAATCAACAGCTGACACACAATGCTTAGGTAGATTAGTTTAAACAACCTGACAAAACTTGAACGCACCGACCAGTAAAGGCATAGCAGTGGACGATTGAATGAGTCTAAGCTTCCAACGGCAATGTTACGTTGTCAACCGTACGCCATAAGAGCAAAGGAGCCACATTTATTGAGCTCACCGTAGTAGACTTGACTTCCATGTCTGCATTTAGAAGACGATTACAAAGTCGTCAATATACAACAAAAGGTAGCCCATTAAGCGAGACTTATTCTTCTTCTGCCACGGCAACATCAACCCGAAGTCCAAAGTTAGAGAACAGGAAGCAGCTCCATACTCATCTATAAATACTTCCACCATCTCTTGCTCCATCATCATCATCATCAGTCTTGAACATAGTCGCCATCTAAACCTCCGTACGTCTCTTCCTTTGCATAAATCTCCTGTAGCTATACCATGGCAGCACAAACCATCGAGAACTATAAGGTGGGAGCCGAGGTCTATCATGGAGATCACGCCCTCTGCAGCAAGAAATCCGTGCAGCTGCTCCAAGAGCTGGGCCTTCCTAAGGGATTGCTGCCGCTGGAGGGCATCGAGGAGTTCGGCTATAACCGTACAGCTGGATTCATGTGGCTGCTCCAGAAGAAGAAGAAAGAACACACGTTCAAGAAAATCAAACAGCAAGTTTCGTATGCCACCGAGGTGACGGCCTTTGTGGAGGAGCGCAAGATGAAGAAGATAACCGGCGTGAAGACCAAAGAGCTGCTCCTCTGGCTCACTGTCGTCGAAGTGTTCATCGGTGACCCCTCCTCCGGGAAGGTCACCTTCAAGACGGGCACTGGTCTCTCTGACAGCTTTCCGGGATCTGCGTTCGAGCTGAATGAGTAGAGTTCTCAGTTATCTTCCTTCTGTGTGTACACTACTAAATATTCATGTCCTGCGACGTTGTTATGTGAACGTAGCTGATACTTGAGTTCACGTCAATATTGGAATCATAAGTTATATATTTTCTGATCTTAAAACACTGTTAGTCTTACACTGACTTTACATTTGATTTTTGAATTTAATGATTGAAAAAGAATTAAGAAAAAAATCAATATGATAGATCACAAATAATAAAGCTTTCATTATAAGATCATGCTCTCGAATCAGATCATTAATTAGTCTTATTGGATTCCACATGACCTTTTACCAATCTCAATGATAGCAAAAATGTAGTTAATTCCAAAAAGTTGAAACTTAGGCTCTATTATTGTTGTTGTTTATGTGCTAAAAATAAAAAATAAGTCAATGACCCAGTCAATTTTTAGATAACCTACGTGGATCGAGTTACATAATCTGATTTTGTAACAGAATAAAAAAATTATTTGAATATCCTTAGCTTAACCATTTTGTTATTTAATTATGAGGGTATTTACATCAATCACGAAATTTGGGTTAACGTGAGAAATAAGTTAAAACCACCAATTATCACCAATGTTTATGTTTATAATGTTGGTTCATATTATCTTTTTTTTATTAAATTTTAATTAATTTTTTTTAAATTATTTTTAATATTTTTTTAATTTATATTTAATATAACTAAAAATATTTTATATTGGACTAGTGACCCAAGGCTTTTTAGTGGTTCTGGTTCAGATAATTGTAGGTTAATCACATTAATTATGACACCCTGTTTAGTCACATGCGAAATTAATAAAAATTTAAATTGACTTTATTATACATTTGTGCTCAAATATTTTAAATTAAATTTCAAGTTTAATGATATTACTAAGAAAAATCTCATTTTAATGGATAACAAAACATCTTAAATTGAAGCATCCGCAATGGTCTTCCCAGTTAGTGTTTCTTTTCCCCTCTTCCTTTTGTGTGACGGTATAAGGTTATTTCATGTTCGATATGCTTTCATGTTGAACTAATGAAGCCAATTACTTCCAAAATTTGAGACTCAGCACCATGTGAAATATTTCACCGACACTGAACTATCGTCAACCTTGGGTATGCTTAATATAGAGAAGAGAAACAATTCAATTATGTATATTTATTACTATTTAAAATTTTATATATCTAAGCTAATGCTATGCACAAATCATGAAGTACTTTTCCAATCATTTATGCAACTAGCCTGGTCACTATTAGTATAAAATATAATTTAAAATATTTTACCTACTCTTAATTGATGCCATAATTAAGAGTTCCCTTAATATATTTAAGAACTCTTTTAGCCACTCCAAAGTGATGCTTGTTAGGGCTATGCATGAATCTGGACAATAAACTAACTTTAAACATAATACCTGACTTTAAATATGTAAGATCAATTAACCTTCCAATTAAACTTTTATATTGTTTCTCATTTATATTGTAAACTATATCATCTAACATAAGTTTCTCATTTGTATTTATTAGAGTATTCACTAGCTTACAAGTTGACGGGGAATATAAAATTAGCTAGTCACCAATCGCCACATGGAATACCCTTTCAGACCAACACCCTCCTGTCCATAAAGATCGAAGCTCAAAAGGTAACTCAGGTCAATTGTCAAGTTACCGAGCTATCGAGTTACTAAGCTACCTCCCCTGTGAAATATCTATGGAATATTCTCGAAAAGTCAAAAGGTGGTTCAGGTTGGTTATGAATCGACTCCCCTAAAGAATATTCTCAGAAGATTAGATGGTGATTCGGGTCGGTTATGAACTAGCTCCCCTACGGAATATCTATGGAATATTTCCAAAATATTAAAGGGAAGTTTAGATTGGTTATGAATCAGCTCCCTTAAGAAATATTCATAAGAATATTCCAAAAAGATCAAAATATAATTCGAGTTAGTTATAAACTACTATTAGGAAACCTCAGCGGGAGCATAACATGCATAGCGAAAATCAAAACAAAAACTGGTTTTTCACGTAGATCAAATCATCGTGCAAAAGATTGGGGTCACGAGAAAGCCACAAAAACTGAAAAAACCACATCATGTGATAGATTGATTACCTAGGGAGATCGTATATCCCTGTATTCCAGATCCGGATGGAGAGGATGAAGTCAAGCATCTTCCTCTCTAGCGGTATCCACACGATGGATCTCCACAACAAGGAGGAGAATAGGAGGGGGAGGCCAAAGCTGTAGCTCATCAACCATGAGTCTCCCCTCCTATTTATAGAGAGCCACCAAAAACCCTAGGGCTCCTACCGTAATGAGTATTGGATCTTCATCCAATTACACACTTAACCTTGCATTATTGGATCTTTATCTAATAATCTCCTTAGGCTTCTAATTGGACCTCAAGGAGCCCATCAGCATAGGGTCTCATCTAATGAGAATATGGGCTAATTGGATCTTCATCTAATCCTCTATTCGCTGAAGCATCCACCATATGTGTGTGACCCTCTAGGCCCGATACCGAGCTGGTCGTGAGTCGCTCCCATTAGAACTCTTTATGATATAGTGAATTATTATCCCCATAATAATTCACTCGACTTATCAACTATGAACGTACTAGGCCACTACGCCAAAGTCCCCAAACGGTATAAGAGGATCAAATCCATCGGACGTGTCTATCCACATTTATCGTGTATCTATAATCCATCATCCAACTAATATCCTAGAGACCATATATTGGATATGGTACTGTTAGGTCACATACGGAATTAATTTTTCTTGCTCTAATCAGATTCTACTAGAGAACTCTTTCTCTCTCAATCGAATGACCATGACCAGGGATTTGTTTGAGCAAGCAAATATGAAATATTCCTCTCGTGATACCGAGAATGGATGATCCTTTATTGATACTTAATTACCTTTGTAAGGCTGGCTACCAATCCCCATAACTAGCTGTACCAGATCTGGAACTTTCCAAACCTGTAAGTATAGCATCAAAGAAAGAGGTACTCATACAAGACATCTTTGGTGTCTTAAGTCAAAGGACCAAATACACAATTAAAATTATAGAATCATTGTCCGACATTAGGTATCATCAACCATACAATATTCCATAAGCAAATCAATTAGTGAACTCATTCTCTAATGAGCACCTACACAATATCCTTAGTGTCTCCACACAAGTGGCTATGAGACCAACCGCCTCCATCATATGGACAAGTATATAGTACACTGGTCTGTTCGGTTATCTTGATGTCCCTCTCGAGTAACCAATAACCAGGATTATTTAGGATCTCTGTTTAAAGGTGAATCAATCTCATTATCGTGATCTCATCATAATCCAATTCTCATTGCACAGAACCAAAGATATCATAATATATATGCTACAAATAATATAATATAAGAATATTCTAATATTAATCATAAATAAAAAGATCGTACAGTATGTCACACATGTATCATTCACGTGATTGGCTTTCAGGGCACCTATAACCAACAATCTCTTACTTGACCTAAAACCAATCACCAATGTGTCTGATCCCCATCAAACCCTTGTGATGCTCAAATACAATCTAAGGCTGCGGCTTCATCAGTGAATCTGTAATGTTATCTTCGGATGGAACTCTTTTCATTGCTATATCTTTACGGACTATGATCTCTCTACTAGTTATAAGGTTTCTGAACACTCTCTAGTCAGATGAAACCTCCACAGAATAATTCTGATGAGACATAGGTTCCCTTGCTAGAGTTATTGCCCTATTGCTGTCGCAGTATATGGGAATCTGCTCCACGCTGCTTGGAACGACTCTCAAATCTTTGATGAACTTCTTCATCCACACCTCTTCCTTTGCTGCTTCTGCTGCAGCAATGTATTCCACCTCTATGGTTGAGTCAACAGTAGTATTTTGCTTGAAACTCTTCCAGCTTACTGCTCCTTCATACAAGGTGAAAACATACCCTGAGTTCGACTTGCTATTATCAATATCGGACAGAAAACTTGAGTCTGTGTAGCCCTCAACCTGGAGGCTACCACCTCCATATACCAGTAAAAGATCCTTAGTCCTTCTCAAGTACTAAGTTTGATTCGATGAGTTTGATTCGATGGATATGCTCTCGACTGCTCGACCAAGTCATACCATGTCCTCAGGTCATCGGTGACATATATATGTCGTAGGCAAGAACTCGATCACGTAGATAGGTGATCCTCGAGGGACTCGACCAACTCAACCTATGTCATGATTCAATTTCTTCTTATAATGATAGAAGGCCACGTGGATCAATCTTATTGCCTCAAGCTTACCGACTTAATATTATCGTATGAGGGGTTTTGTTTTGTATCGGTCTCCTAATATGTCGTGTCACACACATATGTACATATATATATATATGTACATATATCTACTAGATGTATAACACGTCATATATGCAAGCCACACCGGATGATCATGAGACGTCACCTAATATGATTAAGCCCGAGCCAATGGGCCTAATCACTCACAATATGATCTATATGTGCATCGGCACATCTCCATGCTCTGTGATCGTCGATCTTGTCATCATCAGTTTCGTCGGATCCTCGTCGCATCACCATGCGTCGTGATCTCCCGCCACAGCATCGTGTGTCCCATTGTCACCTCCACGCTCCTGTCGCAACTCCATATAATTACAAAATAATCACAAGTGCACATGCCCGAAAATAAACGAGAAAAATGAAGGCTCTCAAGCCACAATAATAATAATAATAATACTTACAATTACATACATCACAACACATGACTTATGATTATCTATCCATATCATACATCATATGTACATCACATCACATGTACATCACATCAAGCATATTTTCATAACTCTGATAAAAGGACAATCCTCGAAAATTTCAAAATTGTTGAGAGTGTTTTCAGTATTTAAGTATAGGACAACCTTTAGAATTTCTCAAATTCAAAGGCACAGTATCATCCTTTTCTCAAAAGGATGCCCTAGACCTCTTCTCTCACCCTCACTACGCCGATGCCGCTGCCCTAACGCAGGCGACGACTGCCCTTGCCCGTCGGTAGTCGCCCTACCAAGGGGTGGCCGCCCCTTGGTAGCCAATGCTGCTCCCGCGGGTGGCACCTCCATGAGTGATGCACTTGCAGGCGCTGCCCCTACTAGCGGCCGCTCCTGCGAGTGACCACCCTTACAGGCGGTAGCCCTTGCGGGCGGTGCCTTTGCCCGCAGACTGCCTTCCAGCGGGTGCCACGCCCGCAGTCGGTCGCCCCGTTATGGGCAGACCTCTATAGGCCGCTGGCAGCAGCCCTTGCGGCCTGGCCATGGGTGGCTGCCACCCCTTGCGGGCACTAAGCTGCAGCCGGCCACCCTTGAGCAACAGCCCCTGCGGTATGGCCACGGGCGGGCACTGCCCCTTGCGAGCTGGCCCTGGCCGCAGTCGACCGCCCCTTTGCAGGGGGGCCTTGGCCACAACAGGTTGCCCCCTTGTAGGTGGCCTTATCATGGACGACCGCCACTACATGGGGCCTGGCCGTGGCCAGCCACCTCTACATGCAGACAGCATGCATATGGCGGCCCCTCGCCCGCAGGCAGTGCCTACTTTTGCTGCCAATCGCTGCAACAAATGCGTTGAACAGCTCTACGCACTACAATCTCATCACAGATAGTTTAAAACCAATCTTTCACATGAAAACCTTGGCTCTAATACCATTGTTGGGAAACCTCCGTGGGAGCATCACATGCGCAGTGGAAATCAAAACAAAAACTGGTTTCTCATGCAGATCAAATCATTGTGCAAAAGACTGAGGTCACGAGAAAGCTACAAAAATAAAAAAAACTACATCATATGATAGATTAATTACCTAGGGAGATTGTATATCCATGTATTTTAGATCCGAATGGAGAGGATGAAGGAAGTCAAGCATCTTTCTCTCTAGCGATATTCATATGATGGATCTCTGTAGTGAAACTCCTCCAATATGATCTGACAACTCTTGCACAGAGGGAAGGAGGAGAATAGGAGAGGGAGGCTAAAGCTGCAGCCCATCAACCATGAGTTTCCCCTCCTATTTATAGAGAGCCACCAAAAACCCTAGGGCTCCTAGTTTAGTGGGTATTGGGTCTCCATCCAATTACCCACTTAACCTTACATTATTGGATCTCTATCCAATAATCTCCTTCGGCTTCTAATTGGGCCTCAAGTAAGAAGCCCATCAGCATAGGATCTCATCTAATGAGAATAGGGGCTAATTGGATCAACATCCAATCCTCTATTCTCTGAAGCATCCACCATATGTGTGTGACTCTCTAGGCCCGATGCCGAGCTGGCCCTGAGTCGCTCCCGTCAGAACTCCTTCTGATATAGTGAATTATTATCTCCATAATAATTCACTCGACTCATCGACTATGGATATATTAGGCCACTACGCTATAGTCCCTAGACGGTACAAGAGGATCTAATCCGTCGGACATGTCTGTCCACAGTTACTGTGTATCTATAATCCCTCATTCAACTAATATCCCAAAGACCGTATATTAGACATGGTACTATCATGTCACATACAAAATTAGTTTATCTTGTACTAATTATATTCTACCAGAGAACTCTTTCTCTCTCAATCTGAATGACCATGGCTAGGGATTTGTCTAAGCAAGCACATATAAGATATTCCTCTCATAATACTAACAATGGATGATCCTTTATTGATACTCAATTACTTTGTAAGGTTGGCTACCAATCCCCATAACCAACTGTACCAGATCTGAAACTTTTCAAACCTTTATATCTGGTGTCAAAGAAAGGAGTACTTATACAAGGCATCCTTGGTGTCTCAAGTCAAAAGATCAGATACACAACTGAGACTATAGAATCACTATATAACATTATGTATCATCAACCATACAATATTTCATAAGTGGATCAAACAGTGAAATCATTCTCTAATAAGCACCTTTACTATATCTTTAGTGTCTCCACTAAAGTGGCCATGAGACTAGCCATCTCTATCATATGGATGGGTATATAGTAGACTAGTCTGTCTAGTTATCTCGATATCCCTCTCGAGTAACCTATGACCAGAATTATTTAGTATCTTTGTTTAAAGGTGAATCGATCTCATTATCATGATCTCATCACGATCCGATTCCCATTGCACAGAACCAAGGATATCACAACATATATACTACAAATAATATAATATGAGAATATACCAATATTAATCAAAAGCAAAAAGATCGCACAGCCTGTCACACGTGCCATCACTCATGTGATTGGCATGCATGGCACTTGTAACCAGCAACTACCTCCTGTATAAGGCCTTCACATGATCTCCTCTGCCCTTGAGATTAGTAAAAAAAAATATGCCCATAGCACCAGAGGTGGAGGCGAGTGCTAACTTGAATGTTAAAGAGATATGTTGCGGAAACCCTTCTGATCTTAGTCTTTATGTAGGGGCAAGGCCATAGATCAAGGTCACGTCATGCTGATACATATATCATTGATATTTATCCATAATATTTTAGTGCTAGAAGGAGGGCCTGATGTCATAGGAGCATCCATGGGCCGACCTTATCTATGAACATTTGGTGAAGCATTGCCTCTAACCCCTAATGTTTCACTTAGATAGGGCAGTAATAACATATCCTAGAGGCATTCACCTTATTACAAGTACCACTATAGCCCGGGTGTTCGTTTAATGACCCTAGACATTCATCTCCACGAGTGCCAGTTAACCGTCTCCTCGTTCTTGTTGAGACATCCATGAAACTCACTTAGTAAATGTAAGCACTAGCCAGCAAAATATAGGCAATTGCTATGCTCCAACCATTGTTAGACTAACAAGTGACACCACCAACGATAGTTCCACAACCATCGATGTCAACATCCCACTAGCATCCTTCCTCCCGATGAACTGCTAGCCCTCCACGAGCATCCATGACCTATCAAACAACCAACAGAGAGGGCTCCTTGCTCCTCTATTATAGAATTACATAGGAAACCCCGCCATCACCCCCCTCCCCTTGAGTCTGAATCCCACTCGGCTAATTAAATGGCTAGTTGTTTAAGGATCCTATTACAACAAATGGATCGGCGCTTCAAAGAAATGGACCTTGACTTCCACTAATCTAGGGGTGAGAGGTAGGTTAATTCTGCACTGGGTGTTTCCCTATTCATTTAGAACATACAAGAGAAGCTTATTACCACAAATTTCTACCTCTCGTCATTGGAAACCTATGATGGTGCTATGGACCCAGTGGAGCACATCGCTACCTTTCAAACTAAGATGTTGTTGTATGGCACATCGGACACCCTAATTTGGCATGCTTTTCTAATCACTTTAAGAGGTTCAGTATGAGAATAATATGCTTGTCTAAAGTCACTTTCTATTAGTTCATTTGCCTAACTATCATAGACCATCGAGAACTAGGTGATGTCTACCTCCAAATAAAATGCGAAAGAAGATAATAGAATAATATAATAATCTCATATAGCTACCATGACTTTCTACATAATTTCAGAAAATAGGGAAAAAATATAATAGAATAAATAAAAATATTTTCAATCTACATTGCCTTGAACTCATCCAAAAATGCATATTTATAGTAACAAAAGAAAAAATTATATATTTTTTATAATAAGGAAGAAGTCACCCATAATTCAACAAGCTTTCTCATCCTGATCCATGCACCAAAAAACCAATCACTCATCTATTTATCTTAATCAATTTTTTTTATATTATATCTAATCTTAATGATTTCAATTAATCTTATCACACCTTCTTAATTCAAAAAAGTTATAACTTAAATTTGTCTTCAGAAAAAATAATTGTTTTCCTAAAGCTTTTGTATAGATGTCAACAAATCGATCTTCGGTGCTGAAGTAATCTATTTGAATTTTTCTTTTATCAACTAGTTCATGAATGAAGTGATGTCAAACTTTGATGTGTTTGGTAAGCCCATAGAAGACAAGATTCTTTGTTATCCTAATAGTAGACTTGTTATTTTAGTACATTTTAGTTAATTTATCTTTTTTTCTTAGAGATCTGTTAGAATTTTAAAGTCAAATTATTTAGCATGTCGTACTTGTAGCCATAACATACTCCACCTCAAAGCCTGAAATAACAACACAAATAAGCTATCCATGAAATCATCAAGAAGCTAAGGCTAAGCATAAATCATAAAGTACTTTTTCAATCATCTATATAACTAGCCCAATCACTATTGGTATAAAAATATAATTTAAAATATTTTACCTACTCTTAATTGATGCCATAATAAGAGTTCCCTTGATATATTTAAGAACTCATTTAGCTACTCCAAAGTGATGATTGCTATGGCTATGCATGAATCTGGACAATAAACGAACTGTAAATATAATATCTGACCTTAAATATGTAAGATTAATTAACCTTCCAATTAAATGTTTATATTGTTTCTCATTTAATTTTTAAACTATATCATCTAACATAAATTTCTTATTTGTATTTATTAGAGTATGCACTAGCTTATAAGCTTACAGGGAATATAAAATTTGCTAGTCACCAATCGCCACATGAAATACCCTTTCAGACCAACACCCTCCTGTCCATAAATATCGAAGCACAAAAGGTAACTCGGGTCAATTACCGAATTACTGAGCTATCGAGTTACTAAGCTACCTCCCCTGTTAAATATCTATGGAATATTCCAAAAGGTCAAAAGGTGGTTCTGGTTGGTTATGAATCGGCTCCCCTAAAGAATATTCACAAGAATATGCCTAAAAGATCAGAAGGCGGTTCGGGTCGGTTATGAACTTGATCCCCTACGAAATATCTATGCAATATTTTCAAAATATTCCATATAAAATTAGCTAGTCACCAATCGCCACATGAAATACCCTTTCAGACCAACACCCTCTTGTCCATAAAGATCGAAGCTCAAAAGGTAACTCGGGTCAACTGTCGAGTTACCGAGCTATCGAGTTACTAAGCTACCTCCCCTTTGAAATATCTATGGAATATTCCCGAGAAGTCAAAAGGTGGTTCAGGTTGATTATGAATCGACTCCCCTAAAGAATATTTACAAGAATATTCCCAGAAGATCAAAGGTAGTTCAAGTCAATTACGAACTAACTCCCTTACGGAATATCTATGGAATATTTCCAAAATATTAAAGGGAAGTTTAGATTAGTTATGAATCGGCTCCCTTAAGAAATATTCATAAGAATATTCTAAAAATATCAAAATATAATTCATGTTAGTTACAATCTACTATTGGGAAACCTCAACGGGAGCATCATATGTGCAGCGGAAATTAAAACAAAAATCGGTTTCTCACGCAGATCAAATCATCTTGTAAAAGATTGGGGTCACAATAAAGTCACAAAAATTAAAAAAAATTGTATCATGTGATAGATTGATTACCTATGGAGATTTTATATCCCTGTATTCCAGATCCGGATGGAAAGGATGAAGAAAGTCAAGCGTCTTCCTCTCTAGCGGTATCCACACGATAAATCTCTGCAACAGAACTCCTCCAATCTGATCTGGCCATTAATGCTCAGAGGGAGGGAGGAGAATAGGAGGGGGAGGCCAAAGCTGCAGCCCATCAACCATGAGTCTCCCCACCTATTTATATAGAGCCACTAAAAACCCTAGGGCTCCTGCCTTAGTGGGTATTGGATCTCCATCCAATTACCCAGTTAACCTTGCATTATCATCCTTTTCTAAAAAGGATGCCCTAGACCTCTTCTCTCACCCTCACTACGCCGATGCCGCTGCCCTTACGCAGGCGACGACTGCCCTTGCCCGTCGGTAGTCGCCCTACCAAGGGGTGGCCGCCCCTACGGCCAATGTTGCTCCCGCGGGTGGCACCTCCATGAGTGATGCACTTGCAAGCGCTGCCCCTACTAGCGGCCGCTCCTGCGAGTGACCACCCTTACAGGCGGTAACCCTTGCGGGCGATGCCTTTGCCCGCAGACTGCCTTCCAGCGGGTGCCACGCCCGCAGTCGGTCGCCCCTTGTGGGAGGACCTCTATAGGCCGCTGGCAGCAGCCCTTGCGGCCTGGCCATGGGTGGCTGCCACCCCTTGCGGGCACTAAGCTGCAGCCGGCCACCCTTGAGCAACAGCCCCTGCGGTATGGCAACGGGCGGGCACTGCCCCTTGCGAGCTGGCCCTGGCCGCAGTCGACCGCCCCTTTGCAGGGGGGCCTTGGCCACAACAGGTTGCCCCCTTGTAGGTGGCCTTATCATGGACGACCGCCACTACATGGGGCCTGGCCGTGGCCAGCCACCTCTGCATGCAGACAGCATGCATATGGCGGCCCCTCGCCCGCAGGCAGTGCCTACTTTTGCTGCCAATTGCTGCAACAAATGCATTGAACAACTCTACGCACTACAATCTCGTCACAGATAGTTTAAAACCAATCTTTCACATGAAAACCTTGGCTCTAATACCATTGTTGGGAAACCTCCGTGGGAGCATCACATGCGCAGTGGAAATCAAAACAAAAACTGGTTTCTCATGCAGATCAAATCATTGTGCAAAAGACTGGGGTCACGAGAAAGCTACAAAAATAAAAAAAACTACATCATGTGATAGATTAATTACCTAGGGAGATTGTATATCCATGTATTTTAGATCCGAATTGAGAGGATGAAGGAAGTCAAGCGTCTTTCTCTCTAGCGATATTCATATGATGGATCTCTGTAGTGAAACTCCTCCAATATGATCTGACAACTCTTGCACAGAGGGAAGGAGGAGAATAGGAGAGGGAGGCTAAAGCTGCAGCCCATCAACTATGAGTTTCTCCTCCTATTTATAGAGAGCCACCAAAAACCCTAGGGCTCCTAGTTTAGTGGGTATTGGGTCTCCATCCAATTACCCACTTAACCTTATATTATTGGATCTCTATCCAATAATCTCCTTCGGCTTCTAATTGGGGCTCAAGTAAGAAGCCCATCAGCATAGGATCTCATCTAATGAGAATAGGGGCTAATTGGATCAACATCCAATCCTCTATTCGCTGAAGCATCCATCATATGTGTGTGACTCTCTAGGCCCGATGCCGAGCTGGCCCTGAGTCGCTCCCGTCAGAACTCCTTCTGATATAGTGAATTATTATCTCCATAATAATTCACTCGACTCATCGACTATGGATATATTAGGCCACTACGCTATAGTCCCCAGACGGTACAAGATGATCTAATCCGTCGGACATGTATATCCACAGTTACTGTGTATCTATAATCCCTCATTCAACTAATATCCCAAAGACCGTATATTAGATATGGTACTATCATGTCACATACAAAATTAGTTTATCTTGTACTAATTATATTCTACCAGAGAACTCTTTCTCTCTCAATCTGAATGACCATGGCTAGGGATTTATCTAAGCAAGCACATATAAGATATTCCTCTCACAATACTAACAGTGGATGATCCTTTATTGACACTCAATTACTTTGTAAGGTTGGCTACCAATCCCCATAACCAACTGTACCAGATTTGAAACTTTTTAAACCTTTATATCTAGTGTCAAAGAAAGGAGTACTTATACAAGGCATCCTTGGTGTCTCAAGTCAAAGGACCAGATACACAACTGAGACTATAGAATCACTATATAACATTATGTATCATCAACCATACAATATTCCATAAGTGGATCAAACAGTGAACTCATTCTCTAATAAGCACCTTTACTATATCTTTAGTGTCTCCATTAAAGTGGCCATGAAACTAGTCATCTCCATCATATGGATGGGTATATAGTAGACTAGTCTGTCTAGTTATCTCGATATCCCTCTCGAGTAACCTATGACCAGAATTATTTAGTATCTTTGTTTAAAGGTGAATCGATCTCATTATCATGATCTCATCACGATCTGATTCCCATTGCACAGAACCAAGGATATCACAACATATATAATACAAATAATATAATATGAGAATATATCAATATTAATCATAAGCAAAAAGATCGCACAGCCTATCACACGTGCCGTCACTCATGTGATTGGCATGCATGACACTTGTAACCAGCAACTACCTCCTGTATAAGGCCTTCACATGATCTCCTCTGCCCTTGAGATTAGTAAAAAAAAATATGCCCATAGCACCAGAGGTGGAGGCGAGTGCTAACTTGAATGTTAAAGAGATATGTTGCGGAAACCCTTCTGATCTTAGTCTTTATGTAGGGGCAAGGCCATAGATCAAGGTCACGTCATGCTGATATATATATCATTGATATTTATCCATAATATTTTAGTGCTAGAAGGAGGGTCTGATGTCATAGGAGCATCCATGCGCCGACCTTATCTATGAACATTTGGTGAAGCATTGCCTCTAACCCCTAATGTTTCACTTAGATAGGGCAGTAATAATGTATCCTAGAGGCTTTCACCTTATTACAAGTACCACTATAGCCCGGGTGTTCGTTTAATGACCCTAGACATTCATCTCCACGAGTGCCAGCTAACCGTCTCCTCGTTCTTGTTGAGGCATTCATGAAACTCACTTAGTAAATGTAAGCACTAGCCAGCAAAATATAGGCAATCGCTATGCTCCAACCATTGTTAGACTAACAAGTGACACCACCAACGATAGTTCCACAACCATCGATGTCAACATCCCACTAGCATCCTTCCGCCCGATGAACTGCTAGCGCTCCTCGAGCATCCATGACCTATCAAACAACCAACAGAGAGGGCTCCTTGCTCCTCTATTATAGAATTACATAGGAAACCCCGCCATCACCCCCCTCCCCTTGAGTCTGAATCCCACTCGGCTAATTAAATGGCTAGTTGCTTAAGGATCCTATTACAACAAATGGATCGGCGCTTCAAAGAAATGGACCTTGACTTCCACTAATCTAGGGGTGAGAGGCAGGTTAATTCTGCACTGGGTGTTTCCCTATTCATTTAGAACATACAAGAGAAGATTATTACCACAAATTTCTACCTCTCGTCATTGGAAACCTATGATGGTGCTATGGATCCAGTGGAGCACATCGCTACCTTTCAAACTAAGATGTTGTATGGCACATCGGACACCCTAATTTGCCATGCTTTTCTAATCACTTTAAGAGGTTCAGTATGAGAATAATATGCTTGTCTAAAGTCACTTTCTATTAGTTCATTTGCCCAACTATCATAGACCATCGAGAACTAGGTGATGTCTACCTCCAAATAAAATGCGAAAGAAGATAATAGAATAATATAATAATCTCATATAGCTACCATGACTTTCTACATAATTTCAGAAAATAGGGAAAAAAATATAATAGAATAAATAAAAATATTTTCAATCTACATTGCCTTGAACTCATCCAAAAATGCATATTTATAGTAACAAAAGAAAAAATTATATATTTTTTATAATAAGGAAGAAGTCACCCATAATTCAACAAGCTTTCTCATCCTGATCCATGCACCAAAAAACCAATCACTCATCTATTTATCTTAATCAATTTTTTTTTTATTATATCTAATCTTAATGATTTCAATTAATCTTATCACACCTTCTTAATTCAAAAAAGTTATAACTTAAATTTGTCTTCAGAAAAAATAATTGTTTTCCTAAAGCTTTTGTATAGATGTCAACAAATCGATCTTCGGTGCTGAAGTAATCTATTTGAATTTTTCTTTTATCAACTAGTTCATGAATGAAGTGATATCAAACTTTGATGTGTTTGGTAAGCCCATAGAAGACAAGATTCTTTGTTATCCTAATAGTAGACTTGTTATTTTAGTAGATTTTAGTTAATTTATTTTTTTTTCTTAGAGATCTGTTAGAATTTTAAAGTCAAATTATTTAGCATGGTACTTGTAGCCATAACATACTCCACCTCAAAGCCTGAAATAACAACACAAATAAGCTATCCATGAAATCATCAAGAAGCTAAGGCTAAGCATAAATCATAAAGTACTTTTTCAATCATCTATATAACTAGCCCAATCACTATTGGTATAAAAATATAATTTAAAATATTTTACCTACTCTTAATTGATGCCATAATAAGAGTTCCCTTGATATATTTAAGAACTCATTTAGCTACTCCAAAGTGATGATTGCTATGGCTATGCATGAATCTGGACAATAAACGAACTGTAAATATAATATCTGACCTTAAATATGTAAGATTAATTAACCTTCCAATTAAATGTTTATATTGTTTCTCATTTAATTTTTAAACTATATCATCTAACATAAATTTCTTATTTGTATTTATTAGAGTATGCACTAGCTTATAAGCTTTCAGGGAATATAAAATTTGCTAGTCACCAATCGCCACATGAAATACCCTTTCAGACCAACACCCTCCTGTCCATAAAGATCGAAGCACAAAAGGTAACTCGGGTCAATTACCGAGTTACTGAGCTATCGAGTTACTAAGCTACCTCCCCTATTAAATATCTATGGAATATTCCAAAAGGTCAAAATGTGGTTCTGGTTGGTTATGAATCGGCTCCCCTAAAGAATATTCACAAGAATATTCCTAAAAGATCAGAAGGCGGTTCGGGTCGGTTATGAACTAGATCCCCTACAAAATATCTATGCAATATTTTCAAAATATTCCATATAAAATTAGCTAGTCACCAATCGCCACATGAAATACCCTTTCAGACCAACACCCTCCTGTCCATAAAGATCGAAGCTCAAAAGGTAACTCGGGTCAACTGTCGAGTTACCGAGCTATCGAGTTACTAAGCTACCTCCCCTGTGAAATATCTATGGAATATTCCCGAGAAGTCAAAAGGTGGTTCAGGTTGATTATGAATCTACTCCCCTAAAGAATATTTACAAGAATATTCCCAAAAGATCAAAAGGTAGTTCAAGTCAGAAGTAAAATGATCGACTCATACAGACCTGATGGACCTTTTAAACTCTCAAGAGATATAATATGCATCTCAATCCAACCAAATGTACTTTCGGGGTCAATTTAAAAAAATTCTTAAGGTTCATTATATATTATAAAGTGTGATAAACACAAATCCTAAAATAATATAAGTCATACTGAAAATGTATTCACCTCACTCAGTCGATAAAAGAAGTCCAAAATTTGAAAGGACAAATGACATACACCTTTCTTTCAAGCCTTTAAGAACATGAAAGGTGTCCTGTGGACTCATATATATATATATATATAACTAGAGTTGTATGTAAATATATAAATACAAATATAAATATATATTGAAAAACCAAGTCTAATTTCACAGACAGTTCGGATTAAAGGAAGTGTGATGAACGATTTTGAAAAGGTGCAAAGAGAATGCATATATGGGTGTGAACGAAGCAACAGCTGACACACAATGCTTGGGTAGATTAGTTTAAACAACCTGACAAAACTTGAACGCACCGACCAGTAAAGGCATAGCAGTGGACGATTGAATGAGTCTAAGCTTCCAACGGCAATGTTACGTTGTCAACCGTACGCCATAAGAGCAAAGGAGCCACATTTATTGAGCTCACCGTAGTAGACTTGACTTCCATGTCTGCATTTAGAAGACGATTACAAAGTCGTCAATATACAACAAAAGGTAGCCCATTAAGCGAGACTTATTCTTCTTCTGCCACGGCAACATCAACCCGAAGTCCAAAGTTAGAGAACAGGAAGCAGCTCCATACTCATCTATAAATACTTCCACCATCTCTTGCTCCATCATCATCATCATCAGTCTTGAACATAGTCGCCATCTAAACCTCCGTACGTCTCTTCCTTTGCATAAATCTCCTGTAGCTATACCATGGCAGCACAAACCATCGAGAACTATAAGGTGGGAGCCGAGGTCTATCATGGAGATCACGCCCTCTGCAGCAAGAAATCCGTGCAGCTGCTCCAAGAGCTGGGCCTTCCTAAGGGATTGCTGCCGCTGGAGGGCATCGAGGAGTTCGGCTATAACCGTACAGCTGGATTCATGTGGCTGCTCCAGAAGAAGAAGAAAGAACACACGTTCAAGAAAATCAAACAGCAAGTTTCGTATGCCACCGAGGTGACGGCCTTTGTGGAGGAGCGCAAGATGAAGAAGATAACCGGCGTGAAGACCAAAGAGCTGCTCCTCTGGCTCACTGTCGTCGAAGTGTTCATCGGTGACCCCTCCTCCGGGAAGGTCACCTTCAAGACGGGCACTGGTCTCTCTGACAGCTTTCCGGGATCTGCGTTCGAGCTGAATGAGTAGAGTTCTCAGTTATCTTCCTTCTGTGTGTACACTACTAAATATTCATGTCCTGCGACGTTGTTATGTGAACGTAGCTGATACTTGAGTTCACGTCAATATTGGAATCATAAGTTATATATTTTCTGATCTTAAAACACTGTTAGTCTTACACTGACTTTACATTTGATTTTTGAATTTAATGATTGAAAAAGAATTAAGAAAAAAATCAATATGATAGATCACAAATAATAAAGCTTTCATTATAAGATCATGCTCTCGAATCAGATCATTAATTAGTCTTATTGGATTCCACATGACCTTTTACCAATCTCAATGATAGCAAAAATGTAGTTAATTCCAAAAAGTTGAAACTTAGGCTCTATTATTGTTGTTGTTTATGTGCTAAAAATAAAAAATAAGTCAATGACCCAGTCAATTTTTAGATAACCTACGTGGATCGAGTTACATAATCTGATTTTGTAACAGAATAAAAAAATTATTTGAATATCCTTAGCTTAACCATTTTGTTATTTAATTATGAGGGTATTTACATCAATCACGAAATTTGGGTTAACGTGAGAAATAAGTTAAAACCACCAATTATCACCAATGTTTATGTTTATAATGTTGGTTCATATTATCTTTTTTTTATTAAATTTTAATTAATTTTTTTTAAATTATTTTTAATATTTTTTAATTTATATTTAATATAACTAAAAATATTTTATATTGGACTAGTGACCCAAGGCTTTTTAGTGGTTCTGGTTCAGATAATTGTAGGTTAATCACATTAATTATGACACCCTGTTTAGTCACATGCGAAATTAATAAAAATTTAAATTGACTTTATTATACATTTGTGCTCAAATATTTTAAATTAAATTTCAAGTTTAATGATATTACTAAGAAAAATCTCATTTTAATGGATAACAAAACATCTTAAATTGAAGCATCCGCAATGGTCTTCCCAGTTAGTGTTTCTTTTCCCCTCTTCCTTTTGTGTGACGGTATAAGGTTATTTCATGTTCGATATGCTTTCATGTTGAACTAATGAAGCCAATTACTTCCAAAATTTGAGACTCAGCACCATGTGAAATATTTCACCGACACTGAACTATCGTCAACCTTGGGTATGCTTAATATAGAGAAGAGAAACAATTCAATTATGTATATTTATTACTATTTAAAATTTTATATATCTAAGCTAATGCTAAGCACAAATCATAAGTACTTTTCCAATCATCTATAAAACTAGCCTAATCATTATTAGTATAAAAATATAATTTAAAATATTTTATGTACTCTTAATTGATGCCATAATTAAGAGTTCCCTTGATATATTTAAGAACTCTTTTAGCTACTCTAAAGTGATGATTGTTAGGGCTATGCATGAATCGGGACAACAAACTAACTGTAAACATAATATCTAACCTTAAATATGATGATAAATTAACCATCCAATTAAACTTCTATATCATTTCTCATTTACTTTTAAACTATATCATCTAGCATAAGTTTATTATTTGTATTTATTAGAGTATTCACCAGCTTACAAGTTGATTTGGGGGGGGGGGGGGGTGGTGAGGGGGTGAATTGTTGCAAGTTATAAATGCTCGGTTCAAAAAAAATTTGCTCAAGGAAAACCAAAATCAAAAGTGCTTTTCTTAGAAGCAGTTAAGAGCGACTATGTTCGAGGGCAATAATAGAGAAAAACAAGAATATAGGTACTCAGAAATTTTATAGTGGTTCGGTCTACTTGAGCTATGTCCACTCTCGATCCCTCTTCACTTGAGGCCAATCGACACCCAATAATGTTCTTCTTTCAAGGGTGAAGATCAACTACCCGTTACTTACATTTCTCCTTTTCACAGGCGTAATAGAACAACCTTTATAACTCTCCTTTTCTCAGGCTTAAGAGATCAACCTTTAAAATTCTTTCAACCCTTCCTTTAACACACTTTACACTTGAAATAAAAAGGGAAGCTCTCAACCAAATTCAATAAAATTTTACTAAAATTTTCTTTCACTTTCTTGCTATCCTAAGTAAGAATACCTGGGGTATTTATAGACCCCAATTGGCTTCAAAATTTGGAGCCAAAAATTTAATCACCCCAAAATTTTAGGGTATGGGCGATACCACCACCAGCACTGGTGGGACCACAACCAAATAGAGCCCGGGATTCTGGGACCACCACCTGAGAAAGGTGGTACTACTGCAAGTAGGTGGCGATACCACCGCCAAAAAGTTCGGAAAATCACAAATGATGCTTTCTAGCACTTTGGGCGGTACCACCTCCTGGATCTGGCAGTACCACCGCCCCATGTCACTTCCAAAACATCGATTTAGACTTTCATCAGGCTCAACTCAACCCTGGTTTAGGTCCAATGGGCTCCAAATCAAGTTGGCACAGTTTCAGCCCATAACTAGCTTAATTTGTCACTAAACTACTTCGATCTTGATAAATTATTACAAAGCATAAATGAATCATATATTTCTGACATGTCATTGGTTCATCCAGTGCTTCGTCCGATCCTTGGGTGCATTGTTCTCTCTTACGACGTATTGTCCAATCGGCATATTGACCTTTGCAACATCCGATCCTTCTGGCCCGATGCCCGAACTCATGTTCCACTCTGACCCAACAATTTGATTCTTCCTGCTTTAATTAATTTGCCTCTTCTTGATCAAAGCTAGTCCTACGTCACTTATCTTCAACACATGTTAGATTATAAATCCATCAATTGATTTCATCATCAAAATCTGAGATTCAACAATCTCTCTTTTTTTATGATGATAATCAATTGATGATTGAGTTAATCTTAACTCCCCCTATCTATATACTGTATTTGAAATAAAGCAAACTTGAATTCAAAAGAAACAATCACCTTTGAATTCAAAGTAGCTCGAACTCAACCATCCTAATCTTTGTGCGCTATACATTCTTCTTCACTTGCTTGTCCTCATGGTGCCTCTCGCGCAAAGGGTTAGCCATTCCTCTGAATGCCAAACATGGATGTCTGCTCCTCTGAGCGACTCCTTTCCCTACATCTCAATGTTCGTTTCCCCCAAACGGTTGCGCATGCTGGCTGTCCTCCACAGAGCCCAACTAGGTCCCCCACATTTGTATGGCAAGTGTTTCTACGTGTGCTTGTCCCGCTCTGATACCACACAGTCACGGGCTCAACTGATTTTGCCTAAGCTATGCGGCACCTATGTGTGTCCGTCCATAAAAGTTGGCCTTCCCCGAGATCTCCTAGAGTCACTTAGACTTACAAAAGAGAAAACGGGCCAGAAGAAGCAATTCCCACGGGATCCACATGCAACTGCTCAAGCAAACACTTTATAAAGCCAAATACAAATTACACTCATGGACATTACAAAATCAGAGAGGTTGCACACAAAGGATAATGGTCCATTACAGACCGAAGTCCCCACAAGTGCTTACAAGACACACTCGTATTTACAAGCCAAAACTAGCCACAAAACAAACCAAACTAGAGCTGCTAAGCCTACTGCAAGCCCGCTTCTTGATGTACAAAGTATGTATACAAACCGAAGGACATGGACAAACATGAGCATTTCATCGAACACCTTGTTTACATTGTTGTCCATGATAAGTCGCCTGAAATCCTGGGCGGTGGCGGTACACTCGTCGCCGCTCATCGACGGTTCAGTCGTCGGGAATCCCAGAAAAGTGATTCCCTTCACTTTTTCAATCCCGAATTAAACCATACGTTGACCAATTCTATGGTCAATCAATTGAGCTCAACCTAAGCTCAATCAAACCCTTTTAGTGGACCTGGTTACCTCTTTGAGTTGATTTGGATTTCTTCTAAATCACACTCATTTAGGACTCAATCTTAACCTACGACTTAAAGATTACAATTAAACATGACCACCAAGCTTACGACCTCACTCCCGCAATCCGGCAACCTTCGGCATTCCCTATGGCGAGTCTCACGGTCTTCCTTTGGCGATCCCCGACGTGTTCCTAGTGATCTTCCTAATACCTTCGGTGAAGTCCTAGAACTCTCGACGAGCTCCCACCGTATCGTCCTAACCTTGGCCCGATGCCTAAGCTTGATCTTGGGTCCATGTCTGATCTGTAACTCCTTTTCGTCGTCGTGGTTAAACCTGCATGATGCTAACTCCTTTTCCCGGCAAGCCTATCAACTACCCCCGATAATCTTCCAGTGAGTCTCGGTCTTCTTCTGACGAACTCCCTTGCGCCATCCTAGCAAGCTCCCAATACCCTCAGCGAACTCCTGATGCACTCCAAGCGAGTTCTCAATCATATCATCGGAACCCCAACCCGATGCTTGGACTTGACTCTGGCCAAACCTCTTATTGTAATAATCTTTCTGTTATAGTTAATCCTGCATCAATCAATTCTAACAACCTTGTTAGATCAAACACTCATCAATTGATTTTATCATCAAAATTCGAGATTCAACACATTTAAATATAAATGCTAATGTTGAATGATTGACTTAAAAAATGTTTGAATGTTGTATGATTGAATGTTAGATCATTCTTGAATTAGGGCTTGAAATAAAGTAAAAAAAAATAAAATGAGCATGGTAACTCATTTCACTATCTAAAAAAAAGAAATATTATATTAGAATTAAAATAAATCGAAGCTTTTGTTTGAAAATATTTTATTGTAATGATCTTGATTATTTCTTTTAGAAATAATACTTAGTTTTCAGTTTTAAAATAGTTGACAATGTTTTATTTATTTAAAAATATTTTATTGTAATGATCTTGATGATTTCTCTTTTAATTGAAATTCAGTTTTTGGTTTTAAATGACCATGCATGGATTTGGAAGCCATTCTTGAAACAAATCACATAAATTGAAACAACTAAAAGAAGAAAAGTATTTTTCTTGAAAATGACTCAATCTCTATTTTATTAAGTTTTCAATAAGAGATTGATGAATATTTTCATGATATATTTTATATCTCGATTTTGATGATTTAAAATTAAATAAGTTATTATCTAAATCATGATCTTGACATCTTGAAAATTGCAACTTGAGATCTTCATGTAAATGAAGATCGTTTAATATGATTCTTATGTTTTATTAAAGAAAATTATCCAAAAAAATCATGATTTGTCTTTTTGGTCTTTTAAAATTATAACGTGAGATTTTTTTATTATGAACCATGATTTTGATCTTTTATGTGTTCTCCTATGTCCCTTTTTGTAACTTATTATATAGAAGTTTTTTCATTCTAATCATGATCTTGACTTCTCAATGTTGCTAACTTGATTATTTTTAGGGTCCTTCTTATTATTTGATCTCTTAAGTTCCTTTTGTCATCTAAGAGGAGAGATTTGTTAAAATTAAATCATGCTTTTGGCATTCATGATTTGATATTAATATCCTTCATGACATGATTCATTTATGACTTCCTTATAATTGATGAATGATATACCTTTTCACCAAATTAATATTTTTTAAATTTGTGATAAGTTGAAAATTGAATGAGATTTTTTTTTTAATCATGAACTTTCTCTTGACTTCTTGACTTGACTTATCCTTTATGAGAATCATTTTTAACCCCTATGATTTCTTCTTTTAATAAAAAGGAGATTTATGATCTTAACAATTATAATTTGAGATTTTTAATTAAGATCATTCATCCACTTTATTAAGAAGAATTATCAAAATGAATTTTATGTCTTAACATTTATCTTGGATCAATCAAGATTATTTACTCTCCAAAGACTCTTTTTTATCATTTACAAAAAAGAGGAGATTTATTAAAATAAATCATGACCTTTGGTATTTACAAATTGAACTTTCATATTATATCCTTAATGGCATGATTTTCATTATAACCCCTTTATATTTATTTGTCAATGACTTAAAGATTAATTTTGTATTGTTGTATTCTTCCTTTCTTTTTTTGGTAATGACCAAAGGAGAGATAAAATTGCTTTCTTGCATCAATGGAGAGAATTGGATATGATAAATCTTCTAACATTAAATGAGGAACATTTTGCTTAGAAGAAAATTAAGAATTTTAAATTTTCTAAATACATGAGAAATGCATGATTTACAAATTGAGCTTGATTTGCTATCATACTTTTTTTAGATTTCTTGATTTTTACAAATTAAGCTACTTACTAAAATCTACATTAGATGATATTCTAAATGCAATGAGAAGCTCTTACATTTGTCTCAGATTTTTCAGCTTTTTGAAATTGATATTTACAAAAGAGAAAATGTGATTCAAATTTTTTTTTTATGACAAGATTCATAAGCTCTCCTTTGAATCCTCTCTCTTAAGAAATAATATTTTAAATCCTCTCTCTTAAGAAATGATTCTTTTCTTGATTTATTTTCTTTATCTTCTTTATATCTAAAGAGAGTGCTATGTCGATCGTCTCCAGTATACCTTAACATCTAAAGAGAGTCTCAGCTTCTAATGGGAGTGCTATGTCGATCGTCTCCAGTATACCTTTAAAGAGTATAAGAGACTTCACTTCCATGTTCTTCCATAACCGGGTAGGTGTTATATTATTTACCCCTGACTTCAAATGATGATCCCAAAGGCAACAGAAGGTAGCTCATCAAGTGTGATTGCCTTTGCCACTTAGAAATGGTAAGCATCTCGATGTCTATAAATACTTCCATATATTCCTTTTGTCGTTCATCACCACCAACCTTTGGCCAACTTCCTGATCTCTTCCATACCTCTTTGCTTTAATCTCATATAGCTATCATGGTAGCACAAAACATTGAAAACTAGTGAAAGCAGACGTCTATATTATATAGTTTTAACTAAACTCTCTCTGTCTATATGTCATAATGAACTTAAATTTTTAAATAAACATGATAACCTTTTAACTCTTTAAATTCAAGTCAAAACAATAAATCATAGTGATTTACAATAATGATGATTTCAATAATCATATGCATAATTTCACATCATATCCATACATCTCAAATATTATAAGTTAATGTCATCAAATACAACATGCATATGAAGGATATTATCAAAAAGTTACCATTACCTCTCCCCTTTGTCATCAACAAAAAGAAAAAAAAAAAGATGAGTAAGCCACTACTTTTCTTTCTCCCCCTTTGTTATTATCAAAAGGAAGAGTGATATCTTTTTATCATGGTGCTACTTTTTCATTTATATCAATGTGCCAATTAAGTATATTTACAAAGAAATCATATGGCATAAATCTTACATCATTCATGTATTTAAAATCAAGATAATGATTCAATAAAGAAAAAAAGAGAAGAATCATGATTCATGTATTTGAAAGATTCAACATGCCTAATTCTCTTATAATGAAATCGAATTGTTTCTCATTTAGTGGTTTAATAAAAATATATGTGAATTGATGTTTTGTGTTAATAAAATCTAAAGATACATGACGATTGCTAACATGATCCCTAATAAAATGATGTCTAATATCAATGTGTTTAGTTATAGAGTCTTGAATAAGGTTTCTTGTTAAACAAATTACACTTGTATTATCACATTTTATCGAAATATTTTTTAAGTAAAGTCCATAATCTTCCAAAGTACTCTTCATCCAAATCATGTGTGCATAACATGGACCTGCCGCTATATATTCAGCCTCGATTTTGGATAACACGATAAAGATTTGTTTCTTGAAAGACTAAGAAATAAGTGCATGGCCTAGTAATTGACATATTCCATAGGTATTTTTTCTATCTATTTCGCATCATGCAAAGTCAGTATCAGCGTTTGAAGTCAAATCAAAGTTTTTAGATTTTGGTTACCATAATCCTATATTTAGAGTTTCTTTTAAAAATTTAAATATTCTTTTAATTGCTTTATAATGAAATTATTTAGGATTGGACTGAAATCTTGCACAACGTCCAATATTAAATATCATATCAAGTCTTGTTGTAGTAAGATACAATAAGCTCTCTATCGTACCTTTATAAGTCTTTTGATCAAAGCATTATCTTTTATTGTCCATCTCTAATTTTGTAAAAGTGCTCATTGGGGTATTAATGGCCTTAGCACTATCTATGTGAAATCTTTTTAATAAATCTAAAGCATACTTAGTTTGACCAATAAAAGTTCCATAATTTAGTTACTTAATTTACAATCCTAAGAAAGATATCATTTCGCCCATCAAACTTATTCAAATTCTTGGCTCATTCTTTCGGCAAATGATTCATATAAAGATTAATTAGTACCGAAAATGATTTCAACATAAATTTGAACAATAAAAAATTACTTTAAAAATATTTAATAAATAATATGGTAACAATTTTACCTTTAAAAAAATTATTTTGAATAAGAAAAGAGTTAAGTCTCTCATACCAAGCCCTAGGGGTTTGTATCAATCCATAAAGAGCCTTAGATAATGTGTAAATATGGTTTGGAAAAAGATTATTTTTAAATCCGGGTGGTTGTTTAACATAAACTTCTTTGGAAATAAAATCATTAAGAAACATACTTTTGACATCCATTTAAAATAATTTAAAATTTTTAAAAGAATCATAGGCAAGGAGTATCTTTATAGCTCATGTCTTAGCACAAGAGCGAAGGTTTATTCATAGTCTATACTTTCTTCTTGGTTAAAACATTTGGCTACTAAATAAGCCTTGTTTCAAACCATGATAATTTGTTCATCTTGCATATTCCTAAAGACCCATTTAGTGTCAATCACAATATGATCACTAGGTCTAGGAATAAGCATCCAAATATTATTTTTTTAAATTAATTTAATTCTTCATGCATTGCCAAGACCAATGAGTCATCTTTAAAAGCATCGTCGATGCATTTAGGTTCAATTTGAGATAAAAAAATAATATTTCATAAATATTTTTAAGTGAAGAACGAGTTTGAATACTTTTTATTGTATCTCTAATGATTAGCTCCTTAGAATGAGTATTTACATATTTTCATTTCTTGGATAAAGTATCTTTGGAAGTAGATGTATCCAAGTTGCTTTGGAGAGGAGAATTCTCATTTTAATTCAAAATATCAAACTCAAAATCATTTTTCTCAAATTCGGAAAACTCATTAAAAATAGCATGAATAGATTCCTCAATAACTAAAGTTCTTTTATTAAGAACTCAAAAAGCTTTAGAAATAGAGGAATATTTAAGAAAAATGCTTTCGCTAGATTTTACATCAAATTTTCCTAAAGTATCATTTTCATTTAAAATAAAATATTTATAACAAAAAATATTAAAATATTAAATATTGGGTCTTTTATTGTTCATAAGGAGTTAGGATAGTAGATGTCTTATAACTATTCATGACATAATATACCGTGTAAATGGCTTTAGGCCAAAAGTATTTGGGTAGGCAAGTTCATTAAGCATTGTTCTTGCCATCTCTTATAAAATCCTATTCTTTCACTCGACAACTTCATTTTTATTGTTGATTTATTAGAGTAGAGAAATTATCGTCATACCCATTGGAATCATAAAATTCTTAAAAATTATGATTTTTAAATTCACTACCATGATCATTACATATATAAAAAATCATAAAACCTTTTTCATTTTAAACTTGTTTGTAAAACTTTGTAAATACTTAAAACAATTACTTTTATATGGATGTCTAAGGAAATCTACAATAATCATCAATAATTACAAAATCATATTTACTATCTCCTAGTCTTGTGGTATCAATTGATCGAAATAAATCCATATGAATCAATTATAATGGTGTAGAGGTGCTCACTTGATTTTTAGGTTTAAAGCAAATTTTTAACTTGTTTTCGTAGTTGACATGCATCACAAATCTTATCTTTAACTAATTTAATTCTAAGCATTCCTCTTACAAGTTCTTTAGTTTCAATTTGTGAGATCAATTTCATGCTTGCATGATCTAATCTCCTATACCAAAGTCATGTATCATCGTTTAAAATCGAAAAATAGGTTTCGTCATAAAAATCATCAAGATCAATAGTATGAATGTTATTGTTCCTTAAGGCAATCATAGATCTATTCTTACGTAGTATGTTTATATTACATGCATTAGATTCAAATTTGATATTATATCCTTTATCACACAATTGACTAATAATTAGTAAGTTATGTTCTAAACCATCAACTAACAAAACATCTTCAATCAATAGATTTGATTTTTACCGATATTACTAATACTGATAATCTTTCCTTTACTGTTGTCCCCGAATATGACATACTCTCTATATTGGCTAGTGAGCTTTAAAAATTATATTGGATCTTCGGTCATGTGTCTTTAGCATCCACTATCAATATATCATCTTTTGCTCCTAGCTCTTATTTGTAGACATACCTATAAAAAAGAAGGATTTACTTTAGGTATCCATTTAACTTTGGATCCTTCATGGTTAGATCTACCTCTCTTAACTTTTGGCATTAAATCATTAACTGTTCATTCGAGAACCTAAATTAATTTATATGAGCTATATTTTTTTTAAATAACATATATAAGCATAATAACTAAATCTTCTACAAAAATTATATTTATCTTTAGGGGGAATATGTAGTGTGGATCTTTTTTTACAAATTTTGTTAAATTTTGTTGAGTGTTACTACTTACGAAACTGATTTTGTCATTTCTATAGATACAACTTTAGTTAGCAAAAACCATATTTAATGATTTATTTCTAATTTTAAATTTTTTAAAATTTGTTGTAATAATATATTTTCTTTTTTAAGCGAATCTACCTCTTCACATTTAGAGCAAGAAGTATAAGATGTTAAGGTTTAATGCAAAGTTTCAGATTTACTAGTAAGTAATGAATGATCCTATTTTAGTGATTTATATTTTTTACTAACCTTTTTAAGCTCAACAAACACATCATGAGTAACTTATAGTGTGTTCCAAGAGATTAATTGTTGACTCTTTTACTCTACTTGTTCCTTCATGAGTAACTTATAGTCTGTGCCAAACCTCATGTGTAATGTCACAAGTAGATATATGATTAAACTCATTTTTATCCAAATTACAAAACAAAGCGTTCATAACTTTAAACTCACATTTATCTAAAGAAAATATTTTCTTTTCAAAATCATTCCACTCATTCATTGGATTGGAAGACTTTTAATAATCATTTCAACGACATTCCACAAATCAAAATATATAGAAATAAAAAATATTTTCATTCGTGTTTTCTAGTAAGTGTAGCCCATCCCATTGAACATGGGAGGACGAGTGATAGAGTGACCCACATGATTGCTAGAAATAGCCATTAAAACTCACTTGGGTGTTAATCTAACTAAGAGAACTTGGCTCTAATACCAATTGTTCGGATCGTAATGGCACTAAGCAGGCAGTGAATTAGTGCTTATCAAAATAAGATTCAATTTGAAATCGTTCGAATGAGAATAAGAATAAAAAATCCATTTAACTTGAAAGTGAGTATAAAGTAAATCAATAAACAAATGATAAGAAAAGGCAAAAAAGAAATGCAAACCAATTTATACCAGTTTGGTCGTGCTGACTTATGTCTACTCTCGATTCCTTTTCTCTTGAGGCCACCAGCTTTTACTATCGATTTTTTTTTCAATGGGTGAAAATCAACTACCATTGTTACAACTTTTCTCCTTTTACTAGACCCAAGAGAGAACCTTTATAAACTCTTTCTCATAAGTTCTCAAACCTTCTTAGAATGACTGCTATACTCAAGGAGGAAGAGACTCAAACACTTAGAGTTTACAACACTTTTAACTCAAGGATTATATCACTTTTCGCTCCTTTTTTTCACACTTCATTCTCTTTCGTGTTTTTGTAAGCAAGAATGAGTGAGGTATTTATAGATCTCAAATGACTTTAGAATTGGAGCCAAAGTTTCAAATCCTTGATTTTTCAGGGTACGAGCGATACCAGAGCCAGCACTGGGCGGTACTATAGTCAAATAAAGTTCAAGAATCTGGGCTCTAATGGTACTGCCATCGATCTAGGCGGTACCACCGTCACACGGCGGTACCATTATTAAAAAGCCTCGAAAAGCACAAACTATGCTTTTCGGCACTTTGGGAGGTACCTTCAACTGGACCTAGAGGTACCACTACCCAGGTCAAATTTAGATTGCTAATTTGGCCTTTCATTAGGGCCAAATCATTCAGGCCCAATGGGCCACAAATCAAATTGACATGGTTATGATCCAATACCAACTTAGTTTGACTCTAAATAATCATAATTAAGACATAATCACCTTAATTATAATCACAAAGCACATTGTCCATCATTTTGGCATATCCTATGATCATAAGGCACTTCGTCCGAACCTTTGACCACAATGTCACAGACTTAGCGAAATTTGCCTAAGCCGTGTGGCACACTTGCGACAAACTTGTAACTTAGCTGGAATTACCCAAGTCATGAAACGCCGAAGCGTATTTGCCCGCAAAGGGTCAGCCCAATTGCAACCTCATTAAAACAGAAGTTGATTAGTTTTGAAGATGAGCGATGGACAAGTCCCGACATCTCGCCAAGAGGGCAGCTCTTACAAGCAATTCGTTGAACACCTTGTGTGCAGCAGAAAAAGAGAGAAAGAGAGCGAAATAAGACTTTAGAGGGTTGTAAGAACGGTCGCAAGTCCACAAATAACGGTTCCCAAGGGTGTCGGACGTAAAAACACTTCAATTTCTTTGAGTGCTCACGCCCGACTACTATCCTGAAGCCTCATCTAGCCCTATGCCACCCGAGAGGTTCCAAAGGGCTGAGATGACTGACGTTTTGCTCCGCTTAGTTCGATCGTCGCAACAGGCCAAAATGACCTGATGCTCAAACTCATGGCACAAAGTTTACATGTCATCCAATCCTTTGACCCTATGTCCAATCTTTGACGTGACGTTTTTCAGTCTAACGTGGGGCTTCGATAATTTATCCTCTAATGGTTCAAGTTCATGATCGAAATTATTTCTACATTAATTATCTTGATATCATATGAGTTTATAAATTCATTAATTAATTTTAACATCAAAATCCATGATTATATATATATATATATGGGTGTGAATGAAATCAACAGCTGACACACAATGCTTAGGTATAGATTAGTTTAAACAACCTGACAAAACTTGAACGCACCGACCAGTAAAGGCATAGCAGTGGACGATTGAATGAGTCTAAGCTTCCAACGGCAATGTTACGTTGTCAACCGTACGCCATAAGAGCAAAGGAGCCACATTTATTGAGCTCACCGTAGTAGACTTGACTTCCATGTCTGCATTTAGAAGACGATTACAAAGTCGTCAATATACAACAAAAGGTAGCCCATTAAGCGAGACTTATTCTTCTTCTGCCACGGCAACATCAACCCGAAGTCCAAAGTTAGAGAACAGGAAGCAGCTCCATACTCATCTATAAATACTTCCACCATCTCTTGCTCCATCATCATCATCATCAGTCTTGAACATAGTCGCCATCTAAACCTCCGTACGTCTCTTCCTTTGCATAAATCTCCTGTAGCTATACCATGGCAGCACAAACCATCGAGAACTATAAGGTGGGAGCCGAGGTCTATCATGGAGATCACGCCCTCTGCAGCAAGAAATCCGTGCAGCTGCTCCAAGAGCTGGGCCTTCCTAAGGGATTGCTGCCGCTGGAGGGCATCGAGGAGTTCGGCTATAACCGTACAGCTGGATTCATGTGGCTGCTCCAGAAGAAGAAGAAAGAACACACGTTCAAGAAAATCAAACAGCAAGTTTCGTATGCCACCGAGGTGACGGCCTTTGTGGAGGAGCGCAAGATGAAGAAGATAACCGGCGTGAAGACCAAAGAGCTGCTCCTCTGGCTCACTGTCGTCGAAGTGTTCATCGGTGACCCCTCCTCCGGGAAGGTCACCTTCAAGACGGGCACTGGTCTCTCTGACAGCTTTCCGGGATCTGCGTTCGAGCTGAATGAGTAGAGTTCTCAGTTATCTTCCTTCTGTGTGTACACTACTAAATATTCATGTCCTGCGACGTTGTTATGTGAACGTAGCTGATACTTGAGTTCACGTCAATATTGGAATCATAAGTTATATATTTTCTGATCTTAAAACACTGTTAGTCTTACACTGACTTTACATTTGATTTTTGAATTTAATGATTGAAAAAGAATTAAGAAAAAAATCAATATGATAGATCACAAATAATAAAGCTTTCATTATAAGATCATGCTCTCGAATCAGATCATTAATTAGTCTTATTGGATTCCACATGACCTTTTACCAATCTCAATGATAGCAAAAATGTAGTTAATTCCAAAAAGTTGAAACTTAGGCTCTATTATTGTTGTTGTTTATGTGCTAAAAATAAAAAATAAGTCAATGACCCAGTCAATTTTTAGATAACCTACGTGGATCGAGTTACATAATCTGATTTTGTAACAGAATAAAAAAATTATTTGAATATCCTTAGCTTAACCATTTTGTTATTTAATTATGAGGGTATTTACATCAATCACGAAATTTGGGTTAACGTGAGAAATAAGTTAAAACCACCAATTATCACCAATGTTTATGTTTATAATGTTGGTTCATATTATCTTTTTTTAATTAAATTTTAATTAATTTTTTTAAATTATTTTTAATATTTTTTTAATTTATATTTAATATAACTAAAAATATTTTATATTGGACTAGTGACCCAAGGCTTTTTAGTGGTTCTGGTTCAGATAATTGTAGGTTAATCACATTAATTATGACACCCTGTTTAGTCACATGCGAAATTAATAAAAATTTAAATTGACTTTATTATACATTTGTGCTCAAATATTTTAAATTAAATTTCAAGTTTAATGATATTACTAAGAAAAATCTCATTTTAATGGATAACAAAACATCTTAAATTGAAGCATCCGCAATGGTCTTCCCAGTTAGTGTTTCTTTTCCCCTCTTCCTTTTGTGTGACGGTATAAGGTTATTTCATGTTCGATATGCTTTCATGTTGAACTAATGAAGCCAATTACTTCCAAAATTTGAGACTCAGCACCATCTGAAATATTTCACCGACACTGAACTATCGTCAACCTTGGGTATGCTTAATATAGAGAAGAGAAACAATTCAATTATGTATATTTATTACTATTTAAAATTTTATATATCTAAGCTAATGCTATGCACAAATCATGAAGTACTTTTCCAATCATTTATGCAACTAGCCTGGTCACTATTAGTATAAAATATAATTTAAAATATTTTACCTACTCTTAATTGATGCCATAATTAAGAGTTTCCTTAATATATTTAAGAACTCTTTTAGCCACTCCAAAGTGATGCTTGCTAGGGCTATACATGAATTTGGACAATAAACTAACTGTAAACATAATACCTGACCTAAAATATGTAAGATCAATTAACCTTCCAATTAAACTTTTATATTGTTTCTCATTTATATTGTAAACTATATCATCTAACATAAGTTTCTCATTTGTATTTATTAGAGTATTCACTAGCTTACAAGTTGACGGGGAAAATAAAATCAGCTAGTCACCAATCGCCACATGAAATACCCTTTCAGACCAACACCCTCCTGTCCATAAAGATCGAAGCTCAAAAGGTAACTCGGGTCAATTGTCAAGTTACCGAGCTATCGAGTTACTAAGCTACCTCCCATGTGAAATATCTATGGAATATTCTCGAAAAGTCAAAAGGTGGTTCAGGTTGGTTATGAATTGACTCCCCTAAAGAATATTCACAAGAATATTCTCAGAAGATTAGATGGTGATTCGGGTCGATTATGAACTAGCTCCCCTACGGAATATTTCCAAAATATTAAAGGGAAGTTTAGATTGGTTATGAATCAGCTCCCTTAAGAAATATTCATAAGAATATTCCAAAAAGATCAAAAAATAATTCGAGTTAGTTACAAACTACTATTAGGAAACCTCAGCGGGATCATCACATGCATAGCGAAAATCAAAACAAAAACTGGTTTTCCACGCAGATCAAATCATCGTGCAAAAAATTGGGGTCACGAGAAAGCCACAAAAACTGAAAAAACTACATCATGTGATAGATTGATTACCTAGGGAGATCGTATATCCCTGTATTCTAGATCCAGATGGAGAGGATGAAGTCAAGCGTTTTCCTCTCTAGCGGTATCCACACGATGGATCTCCACAACAAAACTCCTCCAATCTGATCTGGCAACTCTTGCGTAGAGGGAGGGAGGAGAATAGGAGGGGGAGGCCAAAGCTGTAGCCCATCAACCATGAGTCTCCCCTCCTATTTATAGAGAGCCACCAAAAACCCTAGGGCTCCTACCTTAATGGGTATTGGATCTTCATCCAATTACACACTTAACCTTGTATTATTGGATCTTTATCTAATAATCTCCTTAGGCTTCTAATTGGGCCTCAAGGAGCCCATCAGCATAGGGTCTCATCTAATGAGAATATGGGCTAATTGGATCTTCATCTAATCCTCTATTCGCTGAAGCATCCACCATATATGTGTGACCCTCTTGGCTCGATACCGAGCTGGTCGTGAGTCGCTCCCATCAGAACTCCTTCTGATATAGTGAATTATTATCCCCATAATAATTCACTCGACTCATCAACTATGAACGTACTATGCCACTACGCCAAAGTCCCCAAACGGTACAGGAGGATCAAATCTATCGGACCTGTCTATCCACATTTATCGTGTATCTATAATCCATCATCCAACTAATATCCTAGAGACCATATATTGGGCATAGTACTGTTAGGTCACATATGGAATCAATTTTTCTTGCTATAATCAGATTCTACTAGAGAACTCTTTCTCTCTCAATCCGAATGACCATGACCAGGGATTTGTTTGAGCAAGCAAATACGAAATATTCCTCTCATGATACCGAGAGTTGATGATCCTTTATTGATACTCAATTGCCTTTGTAAGGCTGGCTACCAATCCCCAAAACTAGCTATACCAGATCTGAAACTTTCCAAACCTATAAGTGTAGCATCAAAGAAAGAGGTACTCATACAAGACATCCTTGGTGTCTTAAGTCAAAGGACCAAATACACAATTGAGATTATGGAATCGTTGTCCGACATTAGGTATCATCAACCATACAATATTCCATAAGCAAATCAATTAGTGAACTCACTCTCTAATGAGCACATACACAATATCCTTAGTGTCTCCACACAAGTGGCTATAAGACCAACCGACTCCATCATATGGACGAGTATATATTACACTGGTCTGTTCGGTTATTTAGGATCTCTGTTTAAAGGTGAATCGATCTCATTATCGTGATCTCATCATAATCCGATTCTCATTGCACAGAACCAAAGATATCATAATATATATGCTACAAATAATATAATATAAGAATATTCTAATACTAATCATAAATAAAAAGATCGTACAGTATGTCACACATGTATCATTCACGTGATTGGCTTTCAGGGCACCTATAACCAACAATCTCTTACTTGACCTAAAACAAATCACCAATGTGTCTGATCCCCATCAAACCCTTGTGATGCTCAAATACAATCTAAGGCTGCGGCTTCATCAGTGAATCTATAATGTTATCTTCGGATGGAACTCTTTTCATTGCTATATCTTTACGGACTATGATCTCTCTACTAGTTATAAGGTTTCTGAACACTCTCTAGTCAGATGAAACCTCCACAGAATAATTCTGATGAGACATAGGTTCCCTTGCTAGAGTTATTGCCCTATTGCTGTCGCAGTATATGGGAATCAGCTCCACGCTGCTTGGAACGACTCTCAAATCTTTGATGAACTTCTTCATCCACACCTCTTCCTTTGCTGCTTCTGCTGCAGCAATGTATTCCACCTCTATGGTTGAGTCAACAGTAGTATTTTGCTTGAAACTCTTCCAGCTTACTGCTCCTTCATACAAGGTGAAAACATACCCTGAGTTCGACTTGCTATTATCAATATCGGACAGAAAACTTGAGTCTGTGTAGCCCTCAACCTGGAGGCTACCACCTCCATATACCAGTAAAAGATCCTTAGTCCTTCTCAAGTACTAAGTTTGATTCGATGAGTTTGATTCGATGGATATGCTCTCGACTGCTCGACCAAGTCATACTATGTCCTCAGGTCACCGGTGACATATATATGTCGTAGGCAAGAACTCGATCACGTAGATAGGTGATCCTCGAGGGACTCGACCAACTCAACATATGTCATGATTCAATTTCTTCTTATAATGATAGAAGGCCACGTGGGTCAATCTTATTGCCTCAAGCTTACCGACTAAATATTATCGTATGAGGGGTTTTGTTTTGTATCGGTCTCCTAATATGTCATGTCACACACATATGTACATATATATATATGTACATATATCTACTAGATGTATAACACGTCATATATGCAAGCCACACCGGATGATCATGAGACGTCACCTAATATGATTAAGCCCGAGCCAATGGGCCTAATCACTCACAATATGATCTATATGTGCATCGGCACATCTCCATGCTCTGTGATCGTCGATCTTGTCATCATCGGTTTCGTCGGATCCTCGTCGCATCACCATGCGTCGTGATCTCCCGCCACGGCATCGTGTGTCCCATTGTCACCTCCACGCTCCTGTCGCAACTCCATATAATTACAAAATAATCACAAGTGCACATGCCCGAAAATAAACGAGAAAAATGAAGGCTCTCAAGCCTCAATAATAATAATAATAATACTCACAATTACATACATCACAACACATGACTTATGATTATCTATCCATATCATACATCATATGTACATCACATCACATGTACATCACATCAAGCATATTTTCATAACTCTGATAAAAGGATAATCCTCGAAAATTTTAAAATTGTTGAGGGTGTTTTCAGTATTTAAGTATAGGACAACCTTTAGAATTTCTCAAATTCTAAGGCACAGTATCATCCTTTTCTCAAAAGGATGCCCTAGACCTCTTCTCTCACCCTCACTACGTCGATGCCGCTGCCCTTACGCAGGCGACGACTGCCCTTGCCCGTCGGTAGTCGCCCTACCAAGGGGTGGCCGCCCCTTGGTAGCGAATGCTGCTCCCGCGGGTAGCACCTCCATGAGTGATGCACTTGCAGGCGCTGCCCCTACTAGCGGCCGCTCCTGCGAGTGACCACCCTTACAGGCGGTAGCCCTTGCGGGCGGTGCCTTTGCCCGCAGACTGCCTTCCAGCGGGTGCCACGCCCGCAGTCGGTAGCCCCATTATGGGCGGACCTCTATAGGCCGTTGGCAGCAGCCCTTGCGGCCTGGCCATGGGTGGCTGCCACCCCTTGCGGGCACTGAGCTGCAGCCGGCCACCCTTGAGCAACAGCCCCTGCGGTATGGCCACGGGCGGGCACTGCCCCTTGCGAGCTGGCCCTGGCCGCAGTCGACCACCCCTTTGCAGGGGGGCCTTGGCCACAACAGGTTGCCCCCTTGTAGGTGGCCTTATCATGGACGGCCGCCACTACATGGGGCCTGGCCGTGGCCAACCACCTCTACATGCAGACAGCATACATATGGCGGCCCCTCGCCCGCAGGCAGTGCCTACTTTTGCTGCCAATCACTGCAACAAATGCGTTGAACAGCTCTACGCACTACAATCTCATCACAGATAGTTTAAAACCAATCTTTCACATGAAAACCTTGGCTCTAATACCATTGTTGGGAAACCTCCGTGGGAGCATCACATGCGCAGTGGAAATCAAAACAAAAACTGGTTTCTCATGCAGATCAAATCATTGTGCAAAAGACTGGGGTCACGAGAAAGCTACAAAAATAAAAAAAACTACATCATGTGATAGATTAATTACCTAGGGAGATTGTATATCCATGTATTTTAGATCTGAATAGAGAGGATGAAAGAAGTCAAGCATCTTTCTCTCTAGCGATATTCATATGATGGATCTCTGTAGTGAAACTCCTCCAATATGATCTGACAACTCTTGCACAGAGGGAAGGAGGAGAATAGGAGAGGGAGGCTAAAGATGCAGCCCATCAACCATGAGTTTCCCCTCCTATTTATAGAGAGCCACCAAAAACCCTAGGGCTCCTAGTTTAATGGGTATTGGGTCTCCATCCAATTACCCACTTAAACTTACATTATTGGATCTCTATCCAATAATCTCCTTCGGCTTCTAATTGGGCATCAAGTAAGAAGCTCATCAGCATAGGATCTCATCTAATGAGAATAGGGGCTAATTGGATCAACAAACAATCCTCTATTCGCTGAAGCATCCACCATATGTGTGTGACTCTCTAGGCCCGATGCCGAGCTGGCCCTGAGTCGCTCCCGTCAGAACTCCTTCTGATATAGTGAATTATTATCTCCATAATAATTCACTCGACTCATCGACTATGGATATATTTGGCCACTACGCTATAGTCCCCAGACGGTACAAGAGGATCTAATCCGTCGGACATGTCTGTCCACAGTTACTGTGTATCTATAATCCCTCATTCAACTAATATCCCAAAGACCATATATTAGACATGGTACTATCATGTCACATACAAAATTAGTTTATCTTGTACTAATTATATTCTACCAGAGAACTCTTTCTCTCTCAATCTAAATGACCATGGCTAGGGATTTGTCTAAGCAAGCACATATAAGATATTCCTCTCATAATACTAACAATGGATGATCCTTTATTGATACTCAATTACTTTGTAAGGTTGGCTACCAATCCCCATAACCAACTGAACCAGATTTGAAACTTTCCAAACCTTTATATATGGTGTCAAAGAAAGGAGTACTTATACAAGGCATCCTTGGTGTCTCAAGTCAAAAGATCAGATACACAACTGAGACTATAGAATCACTATATAACATTATGTATCATCAACCATACAATATTCCATAAGTGGATCAAACAGTGAACTCATTCTCTAATAAGCACCTTTACTATATCTTTAGTGTCTCCACTAAAGTGGCCATGAGACTAGCCATCTCCATCATATGGATGGGTATATAGTAGACTAGTCTGTCTAGTTATCTCGATATCCCTCTCGAGTAACCTATGACCAGAATTATTTAGTATCTTTGTTTAAAGGTGAATCGATCTCATTATCATGATCTCATCACGATCCGATTCCCATTGCACAGAACCAAGGATATCACAACATATATACTACAAATAATATAATATGAGAATATACCAATATTAATCAAAAGTAAAAAGATCGCACAGCCTGTCACACGTGCCATCACTCATGTGATTGGCATGCATGGCACTTGTAACCAGCAACTACCTCCTGTATAAGGCCTTCACATGATCTCCTCTGCCCTTGAGATTAGTAAAAAAAAATATGCCCATAGCACCAGAGGTGGAGGCGAGTGCTAACTTGAATGTTAAAGAGATATGTTGCGGAAACCCTTCTGATCTTAGTCTATATGTAGGGGCAAGGCCATAGATCAAGGTCACGTCATGCTGATACATATATCATTGATATTTATCCATAATATTTTAGTGCTAGAAGGAGGGCCTGATGTCATAGGAGCATCCATGCGCCGACCTTATCTATGAACATTTGGTGAAGCATTGCCTCTAACCCCTAATGTTTCACTTAGATAGGGCAGTAATAACCTATCCTAGAGGCATTCACCTTATTACAAGTACCACTATAGCCCGGGTGTTCGTTTAATGACCCTAGACATTCATCTCCACGAGTGCCAGCTAACCGTCTCCTCGTTCTTGTTGAGACATTCATGAAACTCACTTAGTAAATGTAAGCACTAGCCAGCAAAATATAGGCAATCGCTATGCTCCAACCATTGTTAGACTAACAAGTGACACCACCAACGATAGTTCCACAACCATCGATGTCAACATCCCACTAGCATCCTTCCTCCCGATGAACTGCTAGCCCTCCTCGAGCATCCATGACCTATCAAACAACCAACAGAGAGGGCTCCTTGCTCCTCTATTATAGAATTACATAGGAAACCCCGCCATCACCCCCCTCCCCTTGAGTCTGAATCCCACTCGGCTAATTAAATGGCTAGTTGCTTAAGGATCCTATTACAACAAATGGATCGACGCTTCAAAGAAATGGACCTTGACTTCCACTAATCTAGGGGTGAGAGGTTGGTTAATTCTGCACTGGGTGTTTCCCTATTCATTTAGAACATACAAGAGACGCTTATTACCACAAATTTCTACCTCTCGTCATTGGAAACCTATGATGGTTCTATGGACCCAGTGGAGCACATCGCTACCTTTCAAACTAAGATGTTGTTGTATGGCACATCAGACACCCTAATTTGGCATGCTTTTCTAATCACTTTAAGAGGTTCAGTATGAGAATAATATGCTTGTCTAAAGTCACTTTCTATTAGTTCATTTGCCTAACTATCATAGACCATCGAGAACTAGGTGATGTCTACCTCCAAATAAAATGCGAAAGAAGATAATAGAATAATATAATAATCTCATATAGCTACCATGACTTTCTACATAATTTCAGAAAATAGGGAAAAAATATAATAGAATAAATAAAAATATTTTCAATCTACATTGCCTTGAACTCATCCAAAAATGCATATTTATAGTAACAAAAGAAAAAATTATATATTTTTTATAATAAGGAAGAAGTCACCCATAATTCAACAAGCTTTCTCATCCTGATCCATGCACCAAAAAACCAATCACTCATCTATTTATCTTAATCAAATTTTTTTTTATTATATCTAATCTTAATGATTTCAATTAATCTTATCACACCTTCTTAATTCAAAAAAGTTATAACTTAAATTTGTCTTCAGAAAAAATAATTGTTTTCCTAAAGCTTTTGTATAGATGTGAACAAATCGATCTTCGGTGCTAAAGTAATCTATTTGAATTTTTCTTTTATCAACTAGTTCATGAATGAAGTGATGTCAAACTTTGATGTGTTTGGTAAGCCCATAGAAGACAAGATTCTTTGTTATCCTAATAGTAGACTTGTTATTTTAGTAGATTTTAGTTAATTTATCTTTTTTTCTTAGAGATCTGTTAGAATTTTAAAGTCAAATTATTTAGCATGTCGTACTTGTAGCCATAACATACTCCACCTCAAAGCCTGAAATAACAATACAAATAAGCTATCCATGAAATCATCAAGAAGCTAAGGCTAAGCATAAATCATAAAGTACTTTTTCAATCATCTATATAACTAGCCCAATCACTATTGGTATAAAAATATAATTTAAAATATTTTACCTACTCTTAATTGATGCCATAATAAGAGTTCCCTTGATATATTTAAGAACTCATTTAGCTACTCCAAAGTGATGATTGCTATGGCTATGCATGAATCTGGACAATAAACGAACTGTAAATATAATATCTGACCTTAAATATGTAAGATTAATTAACCTTCCAATTAAATGTTTATATTGTTTCTCATTTAATTTTTAAACTATATCATCTAACATAAATTTCTTATTTGTATTTATTAGAGTATGCACTAGCTTATAAGCTTACAGGGAATATAAAATTTGCTAGTCACCAATCGCCACATGAAATACCCTTTCAGACCAACACCCTCTTGTCCATAAATATCGAAGCACAAAAGGTAACTCGGGTCAATTACCGAGTTACTGAGCTATCGAGTTACTAAGCTACCTCCCCTGTTAAATATCTATGAAATATTCCAAAAGGTCAAAAGGTGGTTCTGGTTGGTTATGAATCGGCTCCCCTAAAGAATATTCACAAGAATATGCCTAAAAGATCAGAAGGCGGTTCGGGTCGGTTATGAACTTGATCCCCTACGAAATATCTATGCAATATTTTCAAAATATTCCATATAAAATTAGCTAGTCACCAATCGCCACATGAAATACCCTTTCAGACCAACACCCTCTTGTCCATAAAGATCGAAGCTCAAAAGGTAACTCGGGTCAAATGTCGAGTTACCGAGCTATCGAGTTACTAAGCTACCTCCCCTTTGAAATATCTATGGAATATTCCCGAGAAGTCAAAAGGTGGTTCAGGTTGATTATGAATCGACTCCCCTAAAGAATATTTACAAGAATATTCGCAGAAGATCAAAGGTAGTTCAAGTCAATTACGAACTAACTCCCTTACGGAATATCTATGGAATATTTCCAAAATATTAAAGGGAAGTTTAGATTAGTTATGAATCGGCTCCCTTAAGAAATATTCATAAGAATTTTCTAAAAATATCAAAATATAATTCATGTTAGTTACAATCTACTATTGGGAAACCTCAACGGGAGCATCATATGTGTAGCGGAAATTAAAACAAAAATCGGTTTCTCACGCAGATCAAATCATCTTGTAAAAGATTGGGGTCACAATAAAGTCACAAAAATTAAAAAAATTGTATCATGTGATAGATTGATTACCTATGGAGATTTTATATCCCTGTATTCCAGATCCGGATGGAAAAGATGAAGAAAGTCAAGCGTCTTCCTCTCTAGCGGTATCCACACGATAAATCTCTGCAACAGAACTCCTCCAATCTGATCTGGCCATTAATGCTCAGAGGGAGGGAGGAGAATACGAGGGGGAGTCCAAAGCTGCAGCCCATCAACCATGAGTCTCCCCACCTATTTATATAGAGCCACTAAAAACCCTAGGGCTCCTGCCTTAGTGGGTATTGGATCTCCATCCAATTACCCAGTTAACCTTGCATTATCATCCTTTTCTCAAAAGGATGCCCTAGACCTCTTCTCTCACCCTCACTACGCCGATGCCGCTGCCCTTACGCAGGCGACGACTGCCCTTGCCCGTCGGTAGTCGCCCTACCAAGGGGTGGCCGCCCCTACGGCCAATGCTGCTCCCGCGGGTGGCACCTCCATGAGTGATGCACTTGCAGGCGCTGCCCCTATTAGCGGCCGCTCCTGCGAGTGACCACCCTTACAGGCGGTAACCCTTGCAGGCGGTGCCTTTGCCCGCAGACTGCCTTCCAGCGGGTGCCACGCCCGTTGTCGGTCGCCCCTTGTGGGAGGACCTCTATAGGCCGGGTGGCAGCAGCCCTTGCGGCCTGGCCATGGGTGGCTGCCACCCCTTGCGGGCACTGAGCTGCAGCCGGCCACCCTTGAGCAACAGCCCCTGCGGTATGGCCACGGGCGGGCACTGCCCCTTGCGAGCTGGCCCTGGCCGCAGTCGACCGCCCCTTTGCAGGGGGGCCTTGGCCACAACAGGTTGCCCCCTTGTAGGTGGCCTTATCATGGACGACCGCCACTACATGGGGCCTGGCCGTGGCCAGCCACCTCTGCATGCAGACAGCATGCATATGGCGGCCCCTCGCCCGCAGGCAGTGCCTACTTTTGCTGCCAATTGCTGCAACAAATGCATTGAACATCTCTACGCACTACAATCTCGTCACAGATAGTTTAAAACCAATCTTTCACATGAAAACCTTGGCTCTAATACCATTGTTGGGAAACCTCCGTGGGAGCATCACATGCGAAGTGGAAATCAAAACAAAAACTGGTTTCTCATTCAGATCAAATCATTGTGCAAAAGACTGGGGTCACGAGAAAGCTACAAAAATAAAAAAAACTACATCATGTGATAGATTAATTACCTAGGGAGATTGTATATCCATGTATTTTAGATCCGAATGGAGAGGATGAAGGAAGTCAAGCGTCTTTCTCTCTAGCGATATTCATATGATGGATCTCTGTAGTGAAACTCCTCCAATATGATCTGACAACTCTTGCACAGAGGGAAGGAGGAGAATAGGAGAGGGAGGCTAAAGCTGCAGCCCATCAACTATGAGTTTCTCCTCCTATTTATAGAGAGCCACCAAAAACCCTAGGGCTCCTAGTTTAGTGGGTATTGGGTCTCCATCCAATTACCCACTTAACCTTATATTATTGGATCTCTATCCAATAATCTCCTTCGGCTTCTAATTGGGGCTCAAGTAAGAAGCCCATCAGCATAGGATCTCATCTAATGAGAATAGAGGCTAATTGGATCAACATCCAATCCTCTATTCGCTGAAGCATCCACCATATGTGTGTGACTCTCTAGGCCCGATGCCGAGCTGGCCCTGAGTCGCTCCCGTTAGAACTCCTTCTGATATAGTAAATTATTATCTCCATAATAATTCACTCGACTCATCGACTATGGATATATTAGGCCACTACGCTATAGTCCCCAGACGGTACAAGAGGATCTAATCCGTCGGACATGTCTGTCCACAGTTACTGTGTATCTATAATCCCTCATTCAACTAATATCCCAAAGACCGTATATTAGACATGGTACTATCATGTCACATACAAAATTAGTTTATCTTGTACTAATTATATTCTACCAGAGAACTCTTTCTCTCTCAATCTGAATGACCATGGCTAGGGATTTATCTGAGCAAGCACATATAAGATATTCCTCTCACAATACTAATAGTGGATGATCCTTTATTGACACTCAATTACTTTGTAAGGTTGGCTACCAATCCCCATAACCAACTGAACCAGATTTGAAACTTTCCAAACCTTTATATCTAGTGTCAAAGAAAGGAGTACTTATACAAGGCATCCTTGGTGTCTCAAGTCAAAGGACCAGATACACAACTGAGACTATAGAATCACTATATAACATTATGTATCATCAACCATACAATATTCCATAAGTGGATCAAACAGTGAACTCATTCTCTAATAAGCACCTTTACTATATCTTTAGTGTCTCCATTAAAGTGGCCATGAGACTAGTCATCTTCATCATATGGATGGGTATATAATAGACTAGTCTGTCTAGTTATCTCGATATCCCTCTCGAGTAACCTATGATCAGAATTATTTAGTATCTTTGTTTAAAGGTGAATCGATCTCATTATCATGATCTCATCACGATCTGATTCACATTGCACATAACCAAGGATATCACAACATATATAATACAAATAATATAATATGAGAATATACCAATATTAATCATAAGCAAAAAGATCGCACAGCCTATCACACGTGCCGTCACTCATGTGATTGGCATGCATGACACTTGTAACCAGCAACTACCTCCTGTATAAGGCCTTCACATGATCTCCTCTGCCCTTGAGATTAGTAAAAAAAAATATGCCCATAGCACCAGAGGTGGAGGCGAGTGCTAACTTGAATGTTAAAGAGATATGTTGCGGAAACCCTTCTGATCTTAGTCTTTATGTAGGGGCAAGGCCATAGATCAAGGTCACGTCATGCTGATATATATATCATTGATATTTATCCATAATATTTTAGTGCTAGAAGGAGGGCCTGATGTCATAGGAGCATCCATGCGCCGACCTTATCTATGAACATTTGGTGAAGCATTGCCTCTAACCCCTAATGTTTCACTTAGATAGGGCAGTAATAATGTATCCTAGAGGCTTTCACCTTATTACAAGTACCACTATAGCCCGGGTGTTCGTTTAATGACCCTAGACATTCATCTCCACGAGTGCCAGCTAACCGTCTTCTCGTTCTTGTTGAGGCATTCATGAAACTCACTTAGTAAATGTAAGCACTAGCCAGCAAAATATAGGCAATCGCTATGCTCCAACCATTGTTAGACTAACAAGTGACACCACCAACGATAGTTCCACAACCATCGATGTCAACATCCCACTAGCATCCTTCCTCCCGATGAACTGCTAGCCCTCCTCGAGCATCCATGACCTATCAAACAACCAACAGAGAGGGCTCCTTGCTCCTCTATTATAGAATTACATAGGAAACCCCGCCATCACCCCCCTCCCCTTGAGTCTGAATCCCACTCGGCTAATTAAATGGCTAGTTGCTTAAGGATCCTATTACAACAAATGGATCGGCGCTTCAAAGAAATGGACCTTGACTTCCACTAATCTAGGGGTGAGAGGCAGGTTAATTCTGCACTGGGTGTTTCCCTATTCATTTAGAACATACAAGAGAAGATTATTACCACAAATTTCTACCTCTCGTCATTGGAAACCTATGATGGTGCTATGGATCCAGTGGAGCACATCGCTACCTTTCAAACTAAGATGTTGTTGTATGGCACATCGGACACCCTAATTTGGCTTGCTTTTCTAATCACTTTAAGAGGTTCAGTATGAGAATAATATGCTTGTCTAAAGTCACTTTCTATTAGTTCATTTGCCCAACTATCATAGACCATCGAGAACTAGGTGATGTCTACCTCCAAATAAAATGCGAAAGAAGATAATAGAATAATATAATAATCTCATATAGCTACCATGACTTTCTACATAATTTCAGAAAATAGGGAAAACATATAATAGAATAAATAAAAATATTTTCAATCTACATTGCCTTGAACTCATCCAAAAATGCATATTTATAGTAACAAAAGAAAAAATTATATATTTTTTATAATAAGGAAGAAGTCACCCATAATTCAACAAGCTTTCTCATCCTGATGCATGCACCAAAAAACCAATCACTCATCTATTTATCTTAATCAAATTTTTTTTTATTATATCTAATCTTAATGATTTCAATTAATCTTATCACACCTTCTTAATTCAAAAAAGTTATAACTTAAATTTGTCTTCAGAAAAAATAATTGTTTTCCTAAAGCTTTTGTATAGATGTCAACAAATCGATCTTCGGTGCTGAAGTAATCTATTTGAATTTTTCTTTTATCAACTAGTTCATGAATAAAGTGATGTCAAACTTTGATGTATTTGGTAAGCCCATAGAAGACAAGATTCTTTGTTATCCTAATAGTAGACTTGTTATTTTAGTAGATTTTAGTTAATTTATCTTTTTTTCTTAGAGATCTGTTAGAATTTTAAAGTCAAATTATTTAGCATGTCGTACTTGTAGCCATAACATACTCACCTCAAAGCCTGAAATAACAACACAAATAAGCTATCCATGAAATCATCAAGAAGCTAAGGCTAAGCATAAATCATAAAGTACTTTTTCAATCATCTATATAACTAGCCCAATCTCTATTGGTATAAAAATATAATTTAAAATATTTTACCTACTCTTAATTGATGCCATAATAAGAGTTCCCTTGATATATTTAAGAACTCATTTAGCTACTCCAAAGTGATGATTGCTATGGCTATGCATGAATCTGGACAATAAACGAACTGTAAATATAATATCTGACCTTAAATATGTAAGATTAATTAACCTTCCAATTAAATGTTTATATTGTTTCTCATTTAATTTTTAAACTATATCATCTAACATAAATTTTTTATTTGTATTTATTAGAGTATGCACTAGCTTATAAGCTTACAGGGAATATAAAATTTGCTAGTCACCGATCGCCACATGAAATACCCTTTCATACCAACACCCTCCTGTCCATAAAGATCGAAGCACAAAAGGTAACTCGGGTCAATTACCGAGTTACTGAGCTATCGAGTTACTAAGCTACCTCCCCTGTTAAATATCTATGGAATATTCCACAAGGTCAAAATGTGATTCTGGTTGGTTATGAATCGGCTCCCCTAAAGAATATTCACAAGAATATTCCTAAAAGATCAGAAGGCGGTTCGGGTCGGTTATGAACTAGATCCCCTACGAAATATCTATGCAATATTTTCAAAATATTCCATATAAAATTAGCTAGTCACCAATCGCCACATGAAATACCCTTTCAGACCAACACCCTCCTGTCCATAAAGATCGAAGCTCAAAAGGTAACTCGGGTCAACTGTCGAGTTACCGAGCTATCGAGTTACTAAGCTACCTCCCCTGTGAAATATCTATGGAATATTCCCGAGAAGTCAAAAGGTGGTTCAGGTTGATTATGAATCGACTCCCCTAAAGAATATTTACAAGAATATTCCCAGAAGATCAGAAGGTAGTTCAAGTCAAAAGTAAAATGATCGACTCATACAGACCTGATAGACCTTTTAAACTCTCAAGAGATATAATATGCATCTCAATCCAACCAAATGTGCTTTCGGGGTCAATTTAAAAAAATTCTTAAGGTTCATTATATATTATAAAGTGTGATAAACATAAATCCTAAAATAATATAAGTCATACTGAAAATGTATTCACCTCACTCAGTCGATAAAAGAAGTCCAAAATTTGAAAGGACAAATGACATACACCTTTCTTTCAAGCCTTTAAGAACATGAAAGGTGTCCTGTGGACTCATATATATATATATATATAACTAGAGTTGTATGTAAATATATAAATACAAATATAAATATATATTGAAAAACCAAGTCTAATTTCACAGACAGTTCGGATTAAAGGAAGTGTGATGAACGATTTTGAAAAGGTGCAAAGAGAATGCATATATGGGTGTGAACGAAGCAACAGCTGACACACAATGCTTGGGTAGATTAGTTTAAACAACCTGACAAAACTTGAACGCACCGACCAGTAAAGGCATAGCAGTGGACGATTGAATGAGTCTAAGCTTCCAACGGCAATGTTACGTTGTCAACCGTACGCCATAAGAGCAAAGGAGCCACATTTATTGAGCTCACCGTAGTAGACTTGACTTCCATGTCTGCATTTAGAAGACGATTACAAAGTCGTCAATATACAACAAAAGGTAGCCCATTAAGCGAGACTTATTCTTCTTCTGCCACGGCAACATCAACCCGAAGTCCAAAGTTAGAGAACAGGAAGCAGCTCCATACTCATCTATAAATACTTCCACCATCTCTTGCTCCATCATCATCATCATCAGTCTTGAACATAGTCGCCATCTAAACCTCCGTACGTCTCTTCCTTTGCATAAATCTCCTGTAGCTATACCATGGCAGCACAAACCATCGAGAACTATAAGGTGGGAGCCGAGGTCTATCATGGAGATCACGCCCTCTGCAGCAAGAAATCCGTGCAGCTGCTCCAAGAGCTGGGCCTTCCTAAGGGATTGCTGCCGCTGGAGGGCATCGAGGAGTTCGGCTATAACCGTACAGCTGGATTCATGTGGCTGCTCCAGAAGAAGAAGAAAGAACACACGTTCAAGAAAATCAAACAGCAAGTTTCGTATGCCACCGAGGTGACGGCCTTTGTGGAGGAGCGCAAGATGAAGAAGATAACCGGCGTGAAGACCAAAGAGCTGCTCCTCTGGCTCACTGTCGTCGAAGTGTTCATCGGTGACCCCTCCTCCGGGAAGGTCACCTTCAAGACGGGCACTGGTCTCTCTGACAGCTTTCCGGGATCTGCGTTCGAGCTGAATGAGTAGAGTTCTCAGTTATCTTCCTTCTGTGTGTACACTACTAAATATTCATGTCCTGCGACGTTGTTATGTGAACGTAGCTGATACTTGAGTTCACGTCAATATTGGAATCATAAGTTATATATTTTCTGATCTTAAAACACTGTTAGTCTTACACTGACTTTACATTTGATTTTTGAATTTAATGATTGAAAAAGAATTAAGAAAAAAATCAATATGATAGATCACAAATAATAAAGCTTTCATTATAAGATCATGCTCTCGAATCAGATCATTAATTAGTCTTATTGGATTCCACATGACCTTTTACCAATCTCAATGATAGCAAAAATGTAGTTAATTCCAAAAAGTTGAAACTTAGGCTCTATTATTGTTGTTGTTTATGTGCTAAAAATAAAAAATAAGTCAATGACCCAGTCAATTTTTAGATAACCTACGTGGATCGAGTTACATAATCTGATTTTGTAACAGAATAAAAAAATTATTTGAATATCCTTAGCTTAACCATTTTGTTATTTAATTATGAGGGTATTTACATCAATCACGAAATTTGGGTTAACGTGAGAAATAAGTTAAAACCACCAATTAACACCAATGTTTATGTTTATAATATTGGTTCATATTATCTTTTTTTATTAAATTTTAATTAATTTTTTAAAATTATTTTTAAATTTTTTTTAATTTATATTTAATATAACTAAAAATATTTTATATTGGACTAGTGACCCAAGGCTTTTTAGTGGGTCTGGTTCAGATAATTGTAGGTTAATCACATTAATTATGACACCCTGTTTAGTCACATGCGAAATTAATAAAAATTTAAATTGACTTTATTATACATTTGTGCTCAAATATTTTAAATTAATATTTCAAGTTTAATGATATTACTAAGAAAAATCTCATTTTAATGGATAACAAAACATCTTAAATTGAAGCATCAGTAATGGTCTTCCCAGTTAGTGTTTCTTTTCCCCTCTTCCTTTTGTGTGATGGTATAAGGTTATTTCATGTTCGATATGCTTTCATGTTGAATTAATGAAGCCAATTACTTCCAAAATTTGAGACTCAGCACCATGTGAAATATTTCATCGACACTGAACTATCGTCAACCTTGGGTATGCTTAATATAGAGAAGAGAAACAATTCAATTATGTATATTTATTACTATTTAAAATTTTATATATCTAAGCTAATGCTATGCACAAATCACCAAGAAGCTAATGCTTAGCACAAATCATGAAGTACTGTTCCAATCATTTATGCAACTAGCCCAATCACTATTAGTATAAAATATAATTTAAAATATTTTACCTACTCTTAATTGATGCCATAATTAAGGGTTCCCTTAATATATTTAAGAACTTTTTTAGCCACTCCAAAGTGATGCTTGCTAGGGCTATGCATGAATCTGGACAATAAAGTAAACATAATACCTGACCTTAAATATATAAAATCAATTAACCTTCCAATTAAATTTTTATATTGTTTCTCATTTATATTGTAAACTATATCATCTAACATAAGTTTCTCATTTGTATTTATTAGAGTATTCACTAGCTTACAAGCTGATGGGGAATATAAAATTAGCTAGTTACCAATCACCACATGAAATACCCTTTCAGACCAACACTCTCTTGAATGTTAGGATTGAGTTAGCACTAAGAGGTTGGGGGGGGGGGGGGGGGGGGGGGGTTTGGGGTTTGGCGGGATTGAATTATTGTAAGATAAATAATTGGTTTGAAAAATTTTCACTTAAGGAAAACCAAAATAATGTGCTTTTCTTAGAAGTAGTTAAGAGCGACTAAGTTTGAGGGCAATAGTAGAGAAAAACAAGTATAGAGATACTAACAGATTTTATAGTGGTTTGGTCCACCTAACCTACGTCCACTCTCAATCCCTCTTCACTTGAAGCCAACCAGTGTCTACTACCAATCTTCTTTTAAGAGCAAAGATCAACTATCCCTTACACACCTTTCTCCTTTCATAAGCTTACGAGAACAACCTTTACAATTCTCTTTTTCCCAGGCTTAGGAGATCAACCTTTACAACCCTTTCAACCATTCCATTAACACACTTTACACTTAAAGAAAAAGTGAAGCTCTCAACCAAATTCAACAAAATTTTATCATATTTTTCCTTCACTTTCTTGCTATCCCAAGCAAGAATACCTGGGATATTTATAGACTCCAATTGGCTTCAAAATTTGGAGCCAAAAATTCAACCACCACGAAATTTCGGGGTACAGGCAGTATCACTATCGACACCGACGGTACCACCGTCGAACAGAGCTTAGGATTCTAGGCTCTTGCGGTACCACCACCCAGGAAAGATAATACTATCATCGACTGGCAGTACTACCACCGGAAGATGGCGGTACTACTGGTTATAGGTGCTCTGTAAGCCAATCATGTGAGTGATGGCACGTGTGACACGCTGTGCAATCTTTTTTGCTTATGATTATTATTGACATATTCTCATATTATATTATATGTTGTATATATATATATATATATATATATATATATTATGATGTCCTTGGTTCTGTGCAATGAGAATCAGATCGTGATGAGATCACGATAATGATATCGATTCACCTTTAAACATAGATTCTAAATAATCCCGGTCATAAGTTGCTTGAGAGGGACATTGAGATAACATGATAGACCGGTGTACTATATACCCGTCCATATGATGGAGGCGGCTAGTCTCATAGCCACTTGTATGAAGACACTAATGATATAGTATAGGTGCTCATTGGAGAATGAGTTTATTGATTGATCCACTTATAGAATATTGTATAGTTAATGATACCTAATGTCAGACAATAATTTTATAGTCTCAGTTGTGTGTCTAATCCTTAGACCTGATACCCCAAGAATATTTTATTTGAGTACTTCTTTCTCTGATGCTAGACTTATAGGTTTGGAAAGTTCCAGATCTGGTACAACCGGTTATCAGGATTGGTAGTCAACCTTAGAAGGCAATTTAGTATCAATAAAGGATCATCCACTCTCGGTATCACGAGAGGAATATCTCATATATGCTTGCTTAGACAAATGTCTTAAGATTTATCTTGAATGAATCAAGATTATTTACTCTCATAAGACTTATTTTTGTTATTTACAGGGAGATTTATTAAAATAAATCATGTCTTTTGGTACTTACGAATTAATCTTTTATATTATATCCTTAATGACATGATTTTCATTATATAACCCATTTATATATATTTATCAATGACTTATAAATCAATTTTATACTATTATATTCTTCCCTTCTTTTTGATAATGACCAAGGAGGAGACTAAATTGCTATCTTAACAATAAAGCCTTTTAAATAAAGAATAATTTAATTTTATATGAAAAGAATTGGATATAATAAATCTTCCAATATTGAATGAGGAGCAATGAAATTAGACATGATAAATAAAGAAGAGAATTAGATATGATTAAATTGCTATTTGCAACAAAATCATTAAATGAGAAATAATTTGCTTAGAAGAAAATCAAGAATTTTAAATTTTCTAAATGAATAAGAAATGCATGATTTGAAAATTGAGTTTGATTTGCTATCATATTTTTCTGGATTTCTTAATTTTTGCAAATTGAGTTTCTTATTGAGTCCAAATGCATGATTTTTGGTCATATTATTTTTCGGATTTCTTGAGCTTCTTTTTGATATTTACATGAGATAATATTTTATAATGAAATGAGTAGCTCTTATATTCCTCTCGGATTTTTTGGCTTTTTGAGCTCCCTTTTAATATTTTGATTCTTGGATTCATGAATATGTTAATATTTGATTTTTTAATACATGATGTTTAGATCTTCATCAAATCCCCTTCTTCTATTTTATTTACAAAGGGGATTTGATGAGAAATTGATTAAACTCTATTCTCTTATTCTTATTCTTTTTCTTATTTTACTAAGGGAGAGAAATGGACTAAATTCTTTCTTTATATACTAAATGTTATGATATTTTGAGGTCTTTTAAATGTTTGAAATTTGTATGTGATACAAAGAAGATGGATTTTGTATCATTAATTGATGACATATTTATCATGTAAAATATATTTTTGATTGAAATTAGTTATCATGTGATACATGAATGCTTTGAAAATTTTATCATGTATAGTATCATGAATGGTTAAATTGTGAAAACTTTAATATTGTCAAAATGCTATACTTTAATTCAAAAGTGATGATTTCTTTTGAATTCAAGTTTACTCTATTTATCCAATGACATATATATAGGGGGAGTTATGGTTAACTCTCGTCAGTAATTGGCTATCATACGTTGAATATTAGATTTTGATGATGAAATCAATTGATGAGTTTTATGATCTAACCTATGTGTTAGAGATAAGTAATGTAGGATTAACTATGATAGTGAAAAGGCAATACAATCTAATGTTGGCCGGAGTTAAGTTCGGGCATCGGGCCGGGGTTTAGACGATATAGTTGGAACTCGTCAAGAGATTGCTAGAAGCTCGTGGAAGGTGATCGGGAGCTCATCGAAGGCGATCGGGAGTGCCTCGGGAGTTCACTAGAAGATGATCAAGAGACTCATCGGGAGTTCGCCAGAGGATGCCAGGAAGCTCGCTGGGAGCTCGGAAGATCAATTAACGTGCCGGACCACAAGATGATTGTAATTATGTCTTAATATGTCATAGTTGGCATCATGTATTTTGAGTCCTAATTGGGTTAGATTTAGAGAAATCTAAATTAACTCAATGGGAGGTAACTGGGTCCACTTTGGGTTAGACTTAAGCTCATGGTTAAGCTCATTTCATTGACCTAGAAATAGGTCAATAGAAGGTACATCTCGGGTATAGATAGTGGATGTAAGTTTAGCATCTATTGAACCTCTATTGACACTTAATTACCTTCGTTAGGTTGGCTACCAATTCTGATAACTAGTTGTATCATATCTGGAACTTTTCAGATATGTGAGTCTGGCGTCAAAGAAAGGAGTACTCAAACAAGACACCTTGGTATCTCAAGTCTAAGGACCAAACAGACAATTGATACTACGGAATTGATATATGACGATATATATCATTAATCATCCAGCATTTGTAAGTGGATCAATCAGTGAACTCATTCTCTAATGAGCACCTGTACCATACCCATAGTGTCCCCACAAAAGTGGCTATGAGACTATCCACCTCCATCATATGGACAGATATATAGTATACTGGTCTATCTGATTATCTCGATGTCCCTCTCGAGTAACCTATGACTAGGATTATTTAGGATTTATGTTTAAAGATGAATCAGTCTCATTATCATTATCTTGTCACATCTGATTTCCATTACACATAACCAACGACATCATAATATATATATATATATATATATATATATATATTCAGTAAATAATATAATGTGAAAATATACTAATAATAATAATGTAAAAAGATTGTGCAGTGTGTCACACTTGCCATCACTCATGTGATTGGCTTGCAGGGCACTTGTAACCAGAGTCTCGAGGGATTCGACTAAACATGATATTCAGTTAAGTCATCACCATCGTTATAAAAATAAGTCTAATTTGATAATATACCCTTGAGGGACTCGACCAAGCATACCACGTTCTCATATCACTAGTAGCATCTCTATGTTGTAGGCATGATCTTGAATCACGAAAATAGGTGAGCTTCAAGGGACTCGACCAACTCAACCATGTCATGATTCAATTTATTCCTATAACGATGGAAGATCACATGGGTCAATCTTATTATCTCACGCTTTCTAATTTAATATTATCGTAGGATGGGTTTTATTTTGTTTCGATCTCCTAATATATCGTGTTATAATATATATATAGGTGTATAAGCACATGTCACATATGCATATCATATCGGATGATCATGAACCGTCACTTAATATGATTAAGCCTGAGCTAGTGGGTCCAATCACTCATAATATGATCTATGTGTGTATCGATGCATCTCCATGCCCTGTAATCGTCGATCTCATCATCATCGGTTCTGTCGGATCCTCAACGCATCACCGTGTGTCACAATTGCCCGTCACAACATCATGGGTCCTGCTGACACCTTCGCGCTCCTGTCACACCTCTTCGTGTAATTATAATATAATCACAAGCACGTAGACATGATAATAAATGAGAAAAACGGAGGCTCATAGGGCTCAATAATAATATGTACACACAACACAACACATGGTTCATGGTCATCCATCTACATCATACATCACATGTACACATCATCATATATGACTACTAGATAATTAATAATTAATTAAACTATTTAATTAATTATTTCTAAAATTTTTAGGATACCCTACCATAGGGTTCTTAATATGGTAAGAAAAGGGGCTCCTTATGCGGCTAGGAAACCCTAGCTGTTAGGAGCACCCTTGCGGCCAAGAGTCCCTGGCCATAGGGCAACCTTGGGTGGCTAGGAAACCTTAGTCCCCAAGGAGTCCCTTTGCAGCCAACCTCTTGGCTGCAACTTTCACCCAACCAATGCGACCAGGACTCTTGGCCGCATGGGGAGGTTGCTGCCAGCTCTCAGCCATGCTACCTTCGGCCAAGCCGAGAGCAACGCCCTTGCTCTCAGCCAAGGCTGTAAGCAGCCTTTGGCCATGTCGTAGGGCAACAACAATTGATGCCCTTTCCCCTCCTCTTCATGTTAACAATTTTGACATCAAAGGATCTCAAAATACCTTTGTATAGTACCTCTCTATAGTGAGAAAATGTGCTATCCAGATCTAAAAAACTACAAAAAATAAATCACAGCAAGGTATGCAGAAAATAATTTACGCATTTCAATCTCATCACATGCAGTTTAAAAGCCAATCTTTACACAGGCAACCTGACTCTAATACCACTTTTGGGAAACCATCAAAGAGCATTACATGTACAGTGAAAAAGTAAAACAAAACTAATTTCCCATGTTTATCACGTCGTCATGCAAATATTGGTGCGCAAAAAATCATAAAAATTGAAAACTATAACTAGTGTGAGATTGATTACCTAGGGATATCATATATCTCTAAAATTTTAGGTCTAATTGGAGAGGATGAAGGAGATTAGATGTCCTCCTCTCTAGCAGTATCCACATGATTGATTGTTACACAAATGTCCTCCTCTCTAATTGGGCCTCAAGCAATGGGTCCATCTATATTGGGTCTCATTCAAATAAGGACAAGGGCTAATTGGATAACTCATATTCAATCTTCTAACATCCACCATATGTGTGTGACCATCTCGGCCCAATATTGAGCTAGTTATGAGTTCCACATATCAGAACTCCTTCTGACTTAGTAAATTATTATCTCATAACAATTTATTCAACTCATGGAATATGGACGTACTAGGCCACTACGCCATAGCCCCTAGATGGTACAAGGGACCTAGTCTATTGGACCTAATCAGTTATCGTGTATCTATAGTCCCTCATCCATCTCATATCCCAGATATCGTATATTGGGCATGGTATTATCAGGCTACATATGAAATCTATTCAAGTCTCACTCTAATAGGATTCCCCGAAGAACTCCTCTACTAGTTCGAATGACCCTGGCTTAGGATTTATCCAAGCAAAAATACATAAGATATTTCTCTAATTATATCGAGAGTGGATGATTCTCTATTAACACTCAATTGCCTTCATAAGGTTGGCTACCAATCCCAATAACCGGCTATACCAGATCTGAAACCTCAAGACTTGTAAGTCCGATGTCAAAAAAAGGAGTACTCAAACAAGACATCCTTGGTGTCTCAAGTTTAAAGATTAGACACACAACTAAGGCTACGAAATCGCTATCTGACTTTATGTATCGTTAACTATACAACATTTCGTAAGCGGATCTGCTAGGATTAAAGCGGAACTAGGGGGTGGGTGAATTAGTGCTTATGAAAAATTTATGTCGATTTAAATACTCACTCAATAAAAATTGTATCAAAAATGCATTTAAGCATAAAGATGCGTTTAAGCGTAGAGATGCGTTTAAGCATAGAGATGTTAGTAAGAGTGCAAGCAAAGGTAATAGACAGTTAAATAAGAAAGTAATGAAGATGAAGAGCAAAGAAGAGGAAGCAAACTAATTTTATAGTGGTTCAGTCTCGTGACCTACTCCACTCCTGATTCCACCTCCGTTGAGGTCACCAGCTTCTACTATTGATCTTCCTTCAATGGGTGAAAATCGACTACCCTCTTACAACTATGTTCTCCTTTTACAAGTTTTGGAGATAACCTTTATAAGTCTCTAAACCCTCCCTTAAATAAAAATTCTACACAAGACAAAAATGAGGAGAAGCTCTCAATTACAACAGCATTTTCACAAGGTTTTTGCTTTTAATTGCTTACCTACTCCAGCAAGAATTGGGGTATTTATAGGCCCAAAATAGCTTCAAAAGTAGAGCCAAAAATCAAAGTTTAAGTGTTCCCGAGGTGTTGGTCTCGAAGACTGTGTTCTGGGTGGTTCAGCCGCCTGACATAGCCTGGCAGACTATTTCTGGGTGGTTCAGCTGCCTAACACATTTTTGAAGACTGTGTCATCTTAGTGACCGTGTCTTCGAAGACCATATTTTATCTGACCTTGGGTTACTGAAATGACTTTTATAATAAGTCCAAATCAACCCCAATTAAGGCCTAATGGCCTTTTAATTGAGTTAGTAAAACTAACTCTCATTATGATGGTAACTACGACACTCAACATACAATCTTAGTTGTTCAATCATCTCTTCAGCGAACTTCCGATATCCTTCTGATGAACCTTCGGTGAGCTCTCGATTTCCTTCGGTGAACTCCCAACGAACTTCCAGCATTCCTCCGGTGAACTTCTGGTGAGTTCTTAGCAAGCTCCCGACAATATTGTCTGAACCTAGGCCGACCTCCGGTGAACTCTCGACGAGCCCCCATTGAGTCATCCAAACCTCGGCCCGATGTTCGAACTTGACTCCGACCCAACATATGATTGTAATGCCCTTTTACCATCGTAGTTAATTATGTATCACTTTTTTTAATACACAAGTTAGATTATAAAACCCATCAATTGATTTCATCATCAAAATCTGAGATTTAACAATCTTCCTCTTTTTGATGATGACAACTAATTGATGATGGGAGGTAACCTTAACTCCCCATTGTATATGCCATAGGATAAATACAACAAACTTGAATTCAAAAGAACACATCACTTTGAATTCAAGTATAGTATTTTTCATAATTTAACCATTAATGATACCATACATAATAAAATTTTTAAAGCAATAATTTTCTTGGTATCACATAAACATTTCAAAGATTTCAAAATACACATTTCTCTTGCATCATCAATTATGTTATTTCTCCTCCTTTGTCATCAACAAAAAAGGAGAAATATATAATTCATATTTGAACATTTATCATAAATATCCATCATTTGAACATTTATCATTTTTGAATATTTATAAAAAATATTTAAACATATCATTTATCATTTGTCATTAATATACTATTTCTCCCCCTTTTGTATAAAAAAGGAGAAATATTTAACATACATTTTCTAAACAATTGTTCAAAATAAATGTTCATTATATGATAAAATTTCAAACACAATATTTATCATATGTCATCAATCATATCGTTTCTATCCCTTTGTTATAAAAAAGGAGAAATATTTATCACATATTTGACTACTAAGTATTCAATACATATGTCAACATATTTATCATAAATATTCATTTCACAAAGAAAGAAATCTAGTACATTTTCTCCTCCTTAGTAAAATAAGAAGAAAAATTAGAATAGAGTTTAATCCATTTCATATCAAATTGTTTTCTTCCCCTTTGCAAATAAAATAGAAGAAGAAGAAGGGAGGGGGGTGTCAAAGATTCAAAAATCAAGTATCTCAAAATAAAATAAATTATTAAGAGGGGGATACATATTCATGAATCCAAGAATCAAAGTATTGAAATAGAGCTCAAAAGTCAAGAAAAATCCAAGAAAAATACAAGAGCTACTCATTGCAATTAAAATATCATATCATATAGATATAAGTTCAAGAAATCTGAAAAGTAACATGATAGCAAATCATGCATTTGAAAGATTTAAAATCATCTTATGTAGATTTTAATAAAAAGCTTAATTTACAAAAATCAAGGAATCCAAAAAATATGATAGCAAATCATGCTCAATTTACAAATTATTCATTTAGATAGTTTATCATTCCTAACTCTCTTCTAAGAAAGTCAAATTGTTCTTCATTTAATGACTTGGTGAAGATATCAGCCAATTGATGCTTAGTATCAATAAATTTTAAAAATATATCATGATTATTTACATGATCTCTAATAAAGTGATGTCTAATGTCAATATATTTAGTTCTTGAGTGTTGAATAAGATTTTTAGTTAGACATATTGTACTAGTATTATCGTATTTGATAGAAATATTTTTCAAATAAATTTCATAATCTTCTAAGGTGTTTTTCATCCAAATAACTTGTGCACAACATGCACCAGCTATTGTAGATAATGCAACCAAATTTTGATTCTTGGAAGATCAAAAAATAAGAGCATATCCTAAGAATTGTCATGTTCCGATTATACTCTTTCTATCTATTCTACAACCTCCAAAATCGACATCCACATATGATTTGACTTAGGATACCATAAAAATTAAATTAAAAGTTCCTTTTAAAAATCTAAATATTCATTTAACCTCCTTAAAATGAGAAGATTTAGGATTGAATTGAAATCTTGCACACAATCTAACACTAAATATTATGTCTGGTTCAGTAGCAGTTAAATATAATAAACTATCTATCATTCTTCTATATGTTATTTTATCAAAATTTTTATCTTCATTATCCAAGTCTAATTTTGTAGAGGTGCTCATAGGTGTGTTGATGGCCTTAGCATTGTCCATACTAAAACGTTTTAACAAATCTAATGTATACTTAGTTTGACTTATGAAGATACCATCATTTAATTATTTTATTTGTAATCCTAAGAAAAATACTAATTCATATATTAAACTCATTTCAAATTCTTGACTCATATTCTTGGCAAAAGATTCACATAATAATTCATTTATTGAACCAAAAATAATATCATCAACATAAATTTGAATAATTATAAAATTATTTTCAAAATGTTTAAAAAATAATATTGTATCAATCTTATCTTTCAAAAAATTATTTAAAATAAGGAAAGAGCTAAGTCTTTCACACCAAGCCTAGGGGCTTGTTTCAATCCATAAATAGTCTTAGATAGTTTAAAACATGATTCAAAAAAAGATCATTTTTAAAACTGGGGGGTCGTTCAACATAAACTTCTTCGGAAATGAAACCGTTAAGAAAATAACTTTTTACATCCATTTGAAATAACTTAAAATTCTTAAAAGAGGCGAAGGCAAGGAGCATCCTTATGGCTTTATGTCTAGCCACAGGAGCGAAGGTCTCTTCATCATCGATCCATTCTTCTTAGTTGAAACCCTTGGCCACTAATCTAGCCTTGTTTCTAACATCGATATCATTTTCATCTTGCATATTTCTAAAGACCCATTTAGTACCAATCACTAAACGGTCATTAGGATTAGGAACAAGCTCCCACACCTCATTTCTCTCAAATTAGTTTAACTCTTCATGCATTGAAATAACCCAAGAATCATCTTTTAGGGCTTCCTCAATATATTTTGGTTCAATTTGAGATAAAAATGTGGCGTTAGCATAAAAATTCTTAAATGATGAATGAGTTTGAACACATTTTGATGTATCTCCTATTATTAACTCCTTAGGATAAGCATCTACATACTTTCATTCCTTGGGTAAGGATTCCTTGAAAGTAGATGATACCGGGAAGGGAGAAAGATGAATGAAATTCGAAAAGAAACGAGAAAATCGAAAGATGATTTGTAGAAAATGAACAAACTCAGGATGGAACTTGTGTAAAATGGATAAAAAATTCACCACCAAGTTTAATGATGCAAGAGGATATATAAAATTCATCACCTCAAGAAAATTAAACAAGGATACATAACTAGATTAAAATACTCACTACTTAAGGATGCATCCAAGAGATACAGAGTTTTATAGACTCCACAAAGCTTTTGCCAATACAAATCAGTTATCGAAAAAGTTCTTTCTAGCTCTAGAATATCAAAATAAGTATAGTGCATGAAACATCCCTTCATGCATAGGGAACTATGACATTAAGTGCTCCATATCTGCTAACTAACCCCTTTATGCATTCCTTGGTCATGAAGAAAGACATCTTGAAATAGCTTTAACTTTGTCCAAGGAATATGCTTATGAGTTGTCATTTTTTAGTGGGCTGGGTTAAAAACTCTGAAATATTATAGTAGACTGTGGGGAATATCATAGGATCAACAAGATGCATAAGTGCTAATTATAGTAAATTAGACATTCCCATGTCAATCTCTCTTCATTGAAAAAGACTTATCCTCAAGTCTTCATTTATTTTATCACTATAATTAGGACTTAAATCGGCCACATTGAATGTTGATGATATCCCATAATCTTCAGGTAGATCAATCTCATAAGCATTCTCTCCAATTCTTTTAAGCACTTTGAATGAACCATCAGTCTTCGGTTTCAACTTCCCAAATTTACCTAGTGGAAACCTCTCATTCCTTAGATGAATCCAGACCAAATCACCCTCATTAAAATCTCATATGTTTTCTGTGTTTGATAGTTGCTCGTATGTACCTTTCATTTTGCTTCTCAATGGTTGTTTTAATATTGTCATGCAACTTCTTTATTTATTTAGCCCTCTTGTCAGCATCTTTACTAAATTACTTAGTTGTAGAATGAGAGACTAAGTCCAAAGGACCAGTAGGATTAGCACTATAAATAACCTCAAAAGGACTCTTACCAATGCTATTATGCATGAAACAATTATAAACAAACTCAATTTATGGAAGAATGAGATCTCATTACTTGATGTTCTTGCTAACATAGCTTCAAAGCAAGTTCCCCAAGCTTTTGTTTGTTACCTCTATTTGCCCATCGGTTTGTGGATGATGAGAGCTGTTGAAATTTAAAGATATGCCTAGTTTCCTCCATAGAGTCCTCTAAAAATGGTTAAGAAATTTTGAATCTGATCAGACACCATAGTTTTTGGAATGTCATGCAATCTAACAATCTCCTTAAAGTACAAATATGTAATATAAGATGCATCATTTGAGTTATTACAAGGAATAAAGTGAGACATCTTTGAGAATCTATCAACAACAACCATGATAGAATCTTTGTTCCTTTGAGTTCTTAGCAGTCCCAAGATAAAATCAAGACTCAGATCTTCCTATGAAGCATTCGACATTGGCAATAGAGTGTACAAACCTAAATTTTGGCTTCTTGTCTGGCCAAGTGACACACTCTGCATTACTTTATAAATCTTTCCACATCTCTGAACATCTTAAGCCAATAGAAATTTGATTGAATAAGAGTCAAATTTTTGTCCATACCAAAATGTCCTCCCAAAGTATCACCATGAGCTTCAGCTAAAATTACATATATTAAAGAATAAGATGGAACACACAAGACATTAGCTCGAAAAGAAATCCATCAAAGATAGTAAATTGCTGAAAAGAACCTGATTTGCAATTATGGCATATTGAGCTGAAATCCATATCATCATGATAGAGATCTTTGAATGTCTCAAATCCAATCACTTTAACTTTCATGGCAGATAATAAATAATATTTTCTGTTCAATGCATTAGCATCTACATTTTGAATACCAGATTTATGCTTGATTGTGAAGTTATAAGATTGCAAGAACTCCACCCAAGCTGCATGCTTCTTGTTTAGCTTGTTATGGTGATTAATAAACTTCAATGCCTCATGATCAGAATATAAGACAAATGGCTAGGCAAGAAGATATTGACTCCAATGAGATAAAGCTCGATAAATGGCATATAACTTCTTGTCATAGGTAGAATATTTCCTCCGTGCATCATTCAACTTCTCACTAACAAAGGCAATGGGTTTTGATTCTTGACTCAAGCAAGCACCAATTCTCACATTAGAGGCATCACATTCAACCTCCAACATTTTGTCAAAATTGGGTAGTACCAAAATAGGAGATTCGATTACCTTTCTTTTTAATAAATGAAAAGCTTCATCGGCCTCATTAGTCCACTTAAATTTAATACCTTTCGGGCATTTGGTGATTAGAGCAACAATCGAGTTGAAACCCTTGATGAATCTTCTATAAAAAGAAGTTAAACCATGGAAACTTCTCATATCATGCAATGAAGTCGGTGTTGGCCAATTAAGAATAGCTTCTACCTTACTTTGATCCATCATGATTCCATCTTTTGAAACAACATATCTAAGAAACACCACACTATGAGTAAAAAAGTCACACTTCTTCATATTAGCATGAAGCTTTTGCTACCTTAAGATAAGAAAAATCTTCTTAAGATAATTTATATGTTCTTCCTCACTTTTGTTGTACACCAATATGTCATCAAAATAAATCACAATAAGAGTTTCAATGCATGCCTTAAGTATGTGATTCATAAATCTCATGAAAGTACTAGGAGCATTGGATAACCCAAATGGCATAATCAACCATTCATACAAGACTTCTCTAGTTTTAAATGTTGTTTTTCACTTATCTCCAGGCCTCATTCTTATTTGGTGATAGCCACTCCTCAAGTCAATTTTAGAGAAAATAGAAGCACTATATAATTGATCAAGTAAATCATCTAATCTTGAAATGGAAAAATGATAGTCAATAGTGATTTTATTGATGGCACAACTGTCCACACACATTCTTCAAGAATCATCTTTTTTAGGCACCAACAAGGCTGGAACAACAAGGACTCATACTCTCCTAAATCAACCCATTTTTCACTAGCTCATCTACTTGTCTTTGTAGTTCTTCATGCTCCTTGGGACTCATTCTATAAGCTGCCTTGTTAGGTAGAATAGCCCTCGGAATAAGGTCAATATGATGTTGGATATCTCTTAATGGTGGAAGACCATGTGAAATATCTTATAATATAATGTATTGAAACTCCTCCAGAATTGGTTTCATGTTTGTCGGTGGCTCCTTGTGATATTCATTCTCTTCTATGACTACTAGATCTAAAATATGACTACCTCTTTCTAGTTCACCTTTGTATTCACCATAGGATATAAAAGCACTAGCTTCCTTCTTTGGTGCATTAATTTCAGAAGGCTGTAATGGAGCTAAAATAATCTTCTTTTCATTCACCTTCAAAGATTAAGTATGTTTATAGCCATCATATAATACACTTCTATCATAATGTCAAGGTCTGCGAAACAATAAATGACAAGCATCCATATGAGCAACATCACACCATATTTCATCTTTATAATATTTGCCAATAGAAAATGGAACTAAATATCTTTTAGTTACTTTGATGTCATTTTCTTTTTGTAGCCAGCATAATTGGTAAGGATGCGGATGAGGGATTATGTCCAACTTTAGCTTCTACACCATCTCAAAAGATATCACATTCTCAAAGCTGCCACTATCAATGATCACCAAGCACACCTTGTCATTTGAGGTACATTTAGTATGAAACACATTCTTTCTCACCCAACAGTCATCCTTAGCCATATAAGATACTTGTAAGCTACGTTATAATACAATAGATAAACCACGATTAGCATGAGTAACCTCTTCCTCATCATCATCATATTTGTGTTCATCATTGGCTTCATTTCCTTCTTCATCACTGTGTTCTTCAACTAATGTAACAATCCTCATATTTGTACAATCTAAAGCAATATGCCCAAGACCATGACACTTGAAGCATTTTCGATCATTAGGTGTAGAAGAATTAGGTGGCAGTTTGTTGTTGACTGATCCTTCACCCTTGTCTTGCCCCTTCAGTATTACTTTGCTATGGGGAGTAGGCTTAGAATTTTCTCCTCTCGTATAGCTATCTTTCATCCCATATCGAGAACCCTTTTTAAATTTTTGTTGTTTCTCCACTTTTAAAGCTAACTTATTCACATCATTCAAAAATCAATATGGTTGGAGTTGAACCACTTCAGCAATCTCATATTTCAGACCATCTAAGTATATTGCAATGGTATGTTCCTATGGTTCTATAAGCTCTCCTTTTAACATAAGATTGTCAAACTATGCTGTGTACTCCTCCACACTAATATTTTTTTGCTTAAAATCATAGATTTTCATAAAGATTTCTTGCTTATAGTTATCAGGTAAGTATTTTCTTTTCAGCTCTCTTTTCATTTTCTCCCATGTTACCATTTTACTCTTCCCCTCGCATTCTTTTTGCTTCTTCAAATTTTCCCACAAAAAAGATGCATTTCTTCTGAGTTTTAGTGCTACAAGCTTTACCTTATTTTGTTCTGGTGGTTCATGAAAATCAAATATTCTTTCGACCATATTAAGCCAATCAATAAAGTAATTAACATTGATTTTTACTTCAAACTCTGGAATATCCATTCTTGGGTTATGTTTGTTCTGTCATTCATCTTGGTCTCTACGTTTTGGCTGAAATCTTTGAAACCCCTCTGGATAAGATGGCATATCATCATCAGAACCATACATTTGGCCGATATTTTTATGCTGATTATTTTTGTTCTGAAGTTCTTCAATAATTTTATTTTTTTTCTTATAGACTATGTAACAAACTTTGTAACTACAACTTCAAGGATTCAACGCATCTTCATGGCCACTACCTTCTCCAACTATATCTTTTTCCATTCCGCCTTGTCATGATCTTTAGCCTTCAGCTCTGATATCAAACTGATACCAGGAAGGGAGAAAGAGGAATAAAATTTGAAAAGAAACGAGAAAACTGAAAGACTATTTGCAGAAAATGAATAAATTCAGAACGAAACTTGTGTAAAATGGATAAAAAGTTCACCTCCAAGTTTAATGACGCAAGAGGATACAAAAAATTCACTACCTCAAGGAAATTAAACAATGATATAGAACTAGATCAAAATACTCACCACTCAACGATGCATCAAAGAGATACAGAGTCTCAGAGACTCCAGAGAGCTTCTACCAATAAAAATCAGTTATCGAAAAGTTCTTTCTAGCCCTAGAATATCAAAATAAGTATTAGTGCATGAAACATCCCTTCATGCATAGGGAACTATAACATTAAGTGTTTCACATCTACCAACTAACTCCTTTATGCATTCCTTGGTCATGAAGAAAGGCATCTTGAAATAGTTTTATGTCCAAGGAATATGCTCATAAGTTGTTATTTTTAAGTGGGCTAGGTTAAAAACTCTGAAATGTTGTAGTGAACTGTGGGGAATACCATAGGATCAGCAAGATGCATAAGTATTAATTATAGCAAATTAGACATTTCCGTGTTAGTAGATGAATCCAAGTTATTTTAGAGAGGAGGTATATCATTCAAATTTAAAGTATCAAAATCAAAATCATCAGAATCAATTTTCTTCAATTTGGGAACCTCATTAAAAATAATATGGATGAATTCTTCAATTACTAGAGTTCTTTTATTAAAGACACAATAAGCTTTTGAAATTGAGGAATAACTAAGAAATATGCCTTCATTGGATTTTGCATCGAACTTTCCAAATGCATCTTTTTCATTTAAAATAAAATATTTACAACCAAATACTTTAAAATATGAAATATTAGGTGTTATATTATTCCATAATTCATAAGGAGTTTTGGAAGTAATAGTCTTACGAGAACCCTATTCATGACATAGCATGCCATGTTAACGGCTTCGGCGCAAAAATATTTAGGTAAACTACGTTCGTTCAACATGGTTCTAGCCATTTCTTGTAAGCTCCTATTTTTTCTTTCCACTACTCTATTTTGTTGTGGATTTCTAGGAGTCGAGATATTATGATTATATACATTTGAGTCATAAAAATTTTTAAAATCATAATTTTGAAACTCACCACCATGATCATTACATGTATATAAAATTATAAAACCTTTTTTTATTTTGAACAAGTTTACAAAATTTTAAAAAATATTTAAAAGAATCACTTTTGTGTGCCAAGAAATAGGTCCAAGTATATCTACTATAATCGTCTACAATAACAAACGCATGTTTGCTACCTCCTAAGCTTGTAGTATCAATTGGTTCAAATAAATCCATATGAATCAATTGTAGTGGCCTAGAAGTGCTTATTTGATTTTTTTTATTTGAAACTACTCTTTATTTATTTTCTTAGTTGACATGCATCACAAACTTTATCTTTAACGAACTTGATGCTAGGCATTCCTCTTACTATATTTTTAGTTGAGATTTGGTTTAATAGTTTCATGCTAGCATGTCCTAGTCTCCTATGCCAAATCCATGCATCATCATTTAAGACCGAAAAACACATTTCATTACAAAAATTATCAATGTCAATAGTATACACATTATTACTTCTTAAGGCAATCATATAACTATTTTTGTGTGATATTTCAATTATACAAGCATTAGATTCAAATTTGGTAATGTATCCTTATCACACAATTGGCTAATACTTAGTAGATTATGTTTCAAACTATCAACTAATAATACATCTTCTATTAAGAGGTTTGATTTGTTACATATGGTTTCTTTCCCAATTATTTTTCCGTTGTTGTTATCTCTAAATGTGATAAATCCTTCATTTAGGCTAGTAAGCTTAGATAAATGAGTTGGATCTTCAGTCATATGCCTTGAGCATCCACTATCAAGGTATCATTTAGTGCTTCGATCCTTTGTTTGGAGACATACCTACAAGAAAGAGGATTTTGGTTTAGGTACCCATTTGCATTTGGGTTTCTTATGAAAAATTCTACCTAATTTTACTAATGGTGTCGAGTTGTCTATGGTTCCTTTAGGAACCCAAATTAATTTTTGTGGACTATGCTTTTTAAATGAACATTTATAAGCATAGTGTCCAATTCTTTCACAAAAATTATATTTATTTCTAAGTAAAACATATAATGTAGGTTCTATAACGAAGATGGTTGACTTTTGTTAGTGTTACTCACAAAGCTAATTCCTTCCTTTCTATGAACATGACCCTTATTAGCAAGGATCATGTTTAAGGATTTGTTACCTATTTTAAAATTTTCTAATGTTTCTTGTAATGAAACATTTTCTTTCTTGAGTATATCTAATTCTTTACACTTAGTACAAGGAGCTATCCTATGTTCATCATACTCCTTTTTAAAATTTTCAAACTCACTAACTAATGAAGCATGATTTTTCTTTAATAATTTATATTTTTTACTAACCAATTTAAGACCATCATGCAAGTCATTAAATATATTAAATAATTTATCATAAGATTTTAGGTTACTTATCTCATTGCCAAATGTCATTAAAACGTAATTTGTAACTTCTTCCCTGTTGGTTGGCTCCTTGTCTTCGGATGAACTTGAGTCGTCTGAAGTAGCTTTGAGCATCTTTTTCTTCTTTGGTTGCTTCTTCTTCACTCGAGGACATTCATTTTTAAAGTATCCCGGCTTCTTACATTAGTAATATATTATTGAGTCCTTTTTTAGTTCACTTTTGTTCTTAGCATCTTGTTTTGTCTTAGTCATTTTTAAGAATTTATTAAATTTTCTTGTAAGAAGTGCAAAGTCATCATCATCATCAACGTCACTTCTCCCAAGTAGTCTTTCTTCGTTCTAAGTGTTATGTCTTTCTTGTTCTTTGGAAGGTTGTTCTCGAATTCATCATGTGCTTTACATGTCATTTCGTAAGTCATCAAAGACCCGATTAGTTCTTCAAGCGGAAAATTATTTAGGTTCTTTGCTTCTTGTATTGCTGTTACTTTAGGATCCCAACTTTTAGGAAGGGATTCCTATTATTTTGTTAACAAGTTCAAAATTAGAAAAACTTTTACCAAGCGCTTTTAGACCATTGACGACATCCGTAAAACGGGTGTACATGTCTCATATGGTCTCACTTGGTTTCATGTGAAACAACTCATAGTTATGCACCAAAAGATTAATTTTTGACTCTTTGACTTGACTAGTGCCTTCGTGTGTGACTTCGAGTGTGTGCCAAATCTCATGCACAGTTTTGCATATAGAAATCTGATTAAATTCATTTTTATCAAGAGCATAAAATAAAGCATTCATCGCTTTAGCATTCAAAGAGAAAGTCTTCTTTTCTGAATCATTCCATTCGTTCATCGGTTTGGAAGACTTTTCAAAACCACTTTTAACAATATGTCATAATTCAAAATCCATAGAAAGTAGAAAAATTCTCATTCGAGTTTTTCAATACGTATAATCCATCCCATTAAACATGGGAGGACGAGTGATAGAAAGTCCCTCTTGATTACCAACAAAAGCCATCTCTCTTGGATTTTAAGCCAAATAGAGAGAAACGTGGCTTTGATACCAATTGTTAGGATCAAAGCGGCACTAAGAGGGGGAGTGAATTAGTGCTTATGAAAAATTTACGTCGATTTAAATACTCGGTAAATAAAAATCATGTCGAAAATGCATTTAAGCATAAAGATACATTGAAGCATAGAGATGTGTTTAAGCGTAGAGATGTTTGTAAGAGTGCAAGCAAAGGTAATAGACAGTTAAATAAGAAAGCAATGAAGATGAAGAGCAAAGAAGAGGAAGCAAACCGATTTTATAGTGGTTCGATCTCGTGACCTACTCGACTCCTGATTCCACCTCCGTTGAGGTCACCCGCTTCTACTATTGATCTTCCTTTAATGGGTGAAGATCGACTATCCTCTTACAACTATATTCTTCTTTTATAAGTTTATGAGATAACCTTTACAAGTCTCTAAGCTCTCCCTTAAATAAAAATTCTATAAAAGACAAAAATAAGGAGAAGCTCTTAATTACAATATCATTTTCACAAGGTTTTTGCTCTTAATTGCTTGCCTACTCTAACAAGAATGGGTGAGGTATTTATAGGCCCCAAATGGCTTCAAAAGTTGAGCCAAAAATTAAATTTTAAGTGTTCCCGCAGTGTTGGTCTCGAAGATTATGTTCTAGGTGGTTCAACCGCCTGACATAGTCTGGCAGACTGTGTCTGAGCAGTTCAGCCACCTGACACAGTCTGGAAGACTATGTCTAGGTGGGTCAACCGCCTAACACATCTTCGAAGATTGTGTCAATCACCTGACACAGTCTTTGAAGACTGTGTCTCATCTGACCTTAGGTTACTGAAATGACTTTTATAATAAGTCCAAATAAATCCCAAATAAGCCTAATGACCTCTTAATTTAGTTAGTAAAACTAACTCTCATTATGATGCTAACTACGATACTCAACGTACAATCTTCGTTGTCCGATTATCTCTTCAGCAAACTCTCGCATCCTTCCGATGAACCCCCGGCGAGCTCCCGATTTTCTTCGGTGAACTCCCAACGAACTTCTAGCATTCTTTTGGCAAATTTCTGGTGAGTTCTCGGTGAGCTCCCGACAACATCGTCCAAACCTCGGGCGACCTACGGTGAACTCTCGACGAGCTCTCATTAAGTCATCCGAACATTGGCCCGATGTTCAAACTTGACTCCGACCCAACATCTGATTGTAATGTCATTTTACCATCGTAGTTAATCATGCATCACTTTCTTTAACACACAAGTTAGATTATAAAACTCATCAATTGATTTCATTATCAAAATCTGAGATTCAATGGGATAAATCAGTAAACTCATTCTCTAATGAGCACTTGTACTATATCCTTAATGTCCTCACACGAGCAGCTATGAGACCAGTCGCCTTCATCACATAGATGAGAATACTGTATACCAGTTTATCTAGTTATCTCGATGTCCCTCTCGAGTAACTTATGACTAAGATTATTTAGGATCTATGTTTAAAGTCGAATCAATCTCATTATCGTGATCTCATCATGATTCGATTAACATTGCATAGAACCAAAGACATTATAATATATATATAACATATAATATAATATAAAAAATATCAATAGTAATTATAATAATATAAAAAGACTGTGCGACGTGTCACACGTATCATCACTCACGTGATTAGCTTGCAGGGCACCTGTAACCAATAGGTCATATGTTACTCGAGAGAGACATTAAGATAACCGGATAAATCAGTGTGCTATAAATTTGTCCATATGATGGAGGCAGCTGCACTAGGGAATATAGTGTAGATGCTCATTGGAAAATGAATTTATAAATTTATACGCTTGTGGAGGAGAGGGAGGGAGTAGGAAGGTAGCATGGGGAAGAGGAAGGAGGAAGGTAGTATGGGGGAGAGGGAGGAGGAAAGCAAAGAAAGCAATGGAGGAGGATTGAGAGAGGGATACGGAGGATGAGGAGAAGTGGAGGTGAAGGGTAATTTAGAAAAATCAAGGGGTAATCAAATTAGATAGTTAGTGCTCAACTAAATCAAATTAGATAGTTAGGATTAGTTGAATAATCACGTTCATCTCAAACGGACTGATTCAATTCTAAAAATTATGTCAAATTTACTCAAAAGATAATCATTATATTTTTATAATTTCATTATGGATATTTTAGTCAAAGCTTCAAAAAGGATGCCTCAATCGTAAAAACTAAATATAAGGGTATCATTTGGTAAAAGCTTCTATTTATTTAGTAAATTACCAATTATTTTTTTAGTAGTTTTTAGTATTTAAGATTGCTCAAAGTTTCTTCTAGTCTTAATATTTTTATTAATTGTAATATTATCATTGTATATTCTTCCAAGTTTTTATTAGTCTTAATATTTATGTTAGTTTTAATATTCTTGGTTCGATTCTGATGTAACCAGATACTGGAAGTGCTTTATGAGGTTGATTCATTATGTCGAGACCAAAACCCACATCAGATAAAACATTATTAAACTATTTAACCCTCTTAAACTTTAGGGGTGGTATGACCTAACTGAATTAGATGCATGCCTCCATACTAAAGTTTGTTAGGGGTGATTCAATTTGATAGGGTAATTTATGGACTCACATCCCCAAGGCCATGTCACCTCCTCTTGGCCATATCGATACCTCGAGTCACGTCGACACCTCGAGCCATGTCAGTTCATGAGCCATACCAACCGACCAAGATCTCGGAAAGCGACATAGACACCATCGTACCAACCACCCGAGATCCCGGAAGGTGACGTTGACATCTTGAGCTATACCAACCACAGAAGATCCTGAAAAGCGATGCAGACATCCCAAGCCATACTAGCTACCTCGAGATCCTGAAAAGTGACACTGACACCCCAAGCCATACCAATTGCTCGAGATCCTAGAAGTGACGTCGACATCTCATCGTACCAACCCGCTCGAGATCCTGGAATGTGACACTGCCTAGTAGCAACATCTAATGTGGCACCATCGTCGGTCCCCCATGCCTTGCTCGACGTACGACCGAGACATTCGAGGATGTGATCACGATTAAGAAACCACATACGACCACCCCCTTGTCCATAAGTATAAAAGCCGACCTCCTAGCCAACCCTAGGGGTCGGACCTTTGACTTAAAAAATTTCCTCATTCACTCTACTCGCTAACTTGATCATCGGAGGGGCTACATCGGGCACACATCTTTTGATCGAAGCCTTTGTGCATGACACACCAGCGGGGACAAACGTGTGCACCCTGAGATGCCTGACCCGACCAAGCATCAATCACCCCCTCCTGACAGATACAGACGATCTTATGCACTCAGACCGGACCAAGCCGTGCTGACTACTAGCTCAGTTCCCTAACACAATTTATCCACGATCTTGGTGTAGCTGAGTTATATTGCTGAAACTTCTCAGTAACGACTCAGGTAGTCCATAATATTGACTTAGTGACAATATTAACCTAGCTGAGTTGGATAAATGCTTTTATCCATGTATTGTAGAAACTTTTCAGGGGTGATTTAGGTGGTTCATGCTCTAATATAAAAATTATAATTATTTTCATAAAGAGATTATTATTTACAACCCTTATTTACTATTTATAACTATCATTTAAAAAAATAATATTTCAAAAATATTTTTTCATAAATGAACATAAATCTCCTCTTCTTCTTCTTCTCCTCTCCTCTTTATAATATCGAGAGAGCAACAAACAAGATTAGAGCATGGGCTGAAGGGTTATGATTAACGATAAACATAAATTGGGGGATAACAATTGGCAATAGACATGAGACAAAAGAAAACGTTGAGCTGTGTCGACGGTGGGGGATTAAGCGGTGATTACAGGGGATGTGGGTAAGAGGGAAAAAAAGAAGAAGATAAAATTAGAATTAAAAAGATTACAATAAGCAAAATATGATTTTATTAAATTTTAAAGGATGGTAAACAGTAAGCTCCTTTTCATAAACTTGAATGACGGAACTGCCCTTTTCAAAGAAAGCGACGACTCCATTCATGCGTACCACAAAGAGTTTGTTTACTCACTGGCAGAGGGACAGACATAGGAAATAGGTAAAAAGAATAAGGGCGACCATGGCGGCTAACAGAGAAGCAGCCAACGATAAGACCGGTAGCAGGATTAGGGTTTTAAGCTCTCACTTGCACTCTCCTTCTCCACCTTCTCGAATGGCTTCTTCCGAGAAGGATGCTGCGCTCGCCGCAACCCCATCTGACGCGCCCACCATGTGAGGCATCTGGCTCCTTATCCTTCTCAATTATTCTTCTTGCAGTTCGGATTTCTTTCGGTATCATGTTTGGTTGTGTGAACTATCAGCGGATGTCTAACGAGACTTGATTTTGTGGACGATTAGTGATCGCAGTTCTTAGTTTTGGGGCTTTTGATTGCATTTAGTGCTTTCAAGATGTACCTTTACTACCTAGAATGGAATTGATTGGGGCGAGGTGGTAAATTTGATGCCGATCGAGGCTTTCAATAGATTATATGGTGCATCAACTTTCTTATTTTCGTTTTCTTATCCTGTTACGTTGGTTTTATTTTCTTAGGGAGCTGCTTAATTTGCCTGTCTCTCCTGATGATTGTCTCAAGTCCAAATCGATTATTGGAAGATACGCTAGTTTGCATGACTACAACAGCTCACATGATGAAACTGGATTCCCTAATATCGAGTACAAATGCTATTTAAATTGAACTCCTGTCCAGTAAGACCAGATGATTCCAGAGGATAAAAAGATCTTCCCCTTTTACTTGGGGATTAACCGAGTTATAGTTCCAAACTACGTGTATAAACAAGGACTATCTAGTTTACTCCATTGCCAAAAGTAATTTATTTTTATCCCATCTTTTAGCTTCTAAAGTTCTCGCTAGTACATACTTGTGCTAAGCTTTATGCATTTTCTTTTCACACTAGCTACTTTTGAGATTATAACCCTACCATAGTCTCTTGAACAATGAAGCTATTGCTTGAGACTTTAAGCATTGTTTCGTATATTCTTAAAATATTTTTCAATTATAAATGCATCACGGTTTTCTTAATATATGTATGTGCTTCTTGAAATGTGCCACTGTATTGTAACAATCTCTTGGAGACTACACTGATAGCTAAGCATCAAGAACAAGAAATAATTTTCAGATTTAGGGCATGTCATGCAATTAACAGAGCAACACTTGTATGTGTTTTTTTTTTTTTGTTACAAGAGCATCTTGATCAAGTAGCTAATTTTAATAATTAAAATTTTCATTTTAATACAGCTTCGATAAAATTATAAACAAGGAAATTCCTTCCAAGGTGGTTTATGAGGATGAAAAGGTACGTCATCATTCTTGAAGTTGCTAGATTTATAGATACTATGTTTCTATTTACTATCAGCCGACAGTTGTTGTTTACTTTATGTGAATATTTATATTGGCTATGAATCTAACTTCAGCCAATTTGTAATGTTTCTTTCTGTTTGCATTAACACTTGTGTGTTGAGGAGTGGTAGTAGAATGGATAAGTTGGAAAATTGGAGTCTGATAGGTGGAAAAGTTATATTGTTGAATGCTCAAAACTATCTCTTCTATTTCCTAAGATTTTCTTCTAGAAAGTGGGTACAAAGCTATGTCATAAAGCAGGTTTCCTACTTCTGCCAGTATTGACTTGTTAATAGTTAAAATATGGAATATTTTATCTTAATCTTGTGTAGCAACTAGCAATGTTGCATCAGTTATCTCTTTAACTATGGGAGCAGCTTCTTTGTGGTGCCAACTTCATATAAAATCTGTTGTATATCATAATCCTGTATTGAGATTATTTCTATTCAGTTAAAATTATCTTTTTTATCTGCCTTTTCAGTTGGTCAATTAAAATTTGAGCTGCAAAACTAAATCAGAATTTTTTGTGTTTTAGCATTAAAATTTATTTGCATCGAAAGTGATATACTCACATAAGAAGGAGATTGCATCAGGGCACATAAAGTGTACAATTGATGCATGTACATAAAAAATGTAAGGTTTAGGCTGAGCTGTTAGATGATTCTTGTCTTTTGGATGATTTTTTGATAGAAATGGGTGTCTCTCTTGCTCTTCCTTCAACCTGTATTGTATCCTGTGTTCTCATGATGGTTTTTTTTATTATTTTATTTATTTTTGTTCTTCATGTGTCATCCCTTTTCTCTTTCTTTCTTTTGTTTCTATTTTTATTGTCTTATTAAATTTTTTTTTCCTTCTTGTGATAACCTGTTTCTCATAATTTTAGCTTTGAGTTATCAATTTTTTGAATAATTGCCAACTTTGGCTCTAAACTTGCCACATAGCCTAGGCTTAAATGAATATAGTGATAAAGGAATTTGTCAAATGACTCTTTAGATTGAGCAAATTTACGTTTATGATAATCAATAATATCTTTCATAACTTTTTGTTATGATTTTCTTTAGATTCTCATCACCGTTTTCCAGGTCATTTTGTTGGTTTGGAGCTCCATTACATATAGAACTTACATGGCTATAGGTTTATATTTTGATAATTGATTTTTTTCATTGGAAGTACAGGAAGCTTTACTGAGTTTTTCATTTTGGGAAACTTTTACTTCGTAGAATTGCCATTACCAAAAAAGTCTTAATTGAAGCAAGAAAGTTTCTACCTGAATACCATGGTTACTGGGCTTTAATGCTAACCAAAGAATAGAAGAAAAAAAATCCACTAAGAAAAATAATGATATATTTAATATCCACGCTTAAATGTATCAGATTAGTCCAAACTGATCTTATTTGAGGCTTGTGATTAATAATAACTAGGAAGCAACATTACATTAATAATTGGTTCCAGATCACTGATGATTTTGTTTGAACTTTTGTCAAAATATAAGATGCCAACAGGTGAAGATTATGGTGAGATTAATATTCCTCTTCACTTAGCTTTATTCTATGACTAGTTTCTTTTCATTTTTATTGTGTTGCCGGAGGGACCTCCCCTTCCCCCCACCCGCCCCACCGCTCCTCCCCCACCCTCCCGCAATTCTCCTCAGTCAGTAAAAAGAGCATCAATGGCGACCAGAGTTGCCAAAGTAGTGTTCCAGCATGGAGGAGAAAATTTAAGGTGGTGGTGGTAGGCATATGAAAAGCAAGAAAAATATCAGTTCAACCATCTATTGAATCACAAAAAAAATGTACCTTGGAAAAATGAAAGAGAACTGCATTTTACAATTGCAACTTGATTGAAATTACATTCAAAAGCTAGATACTATAAGGAACAAAGGTGATTCACTATATTGTTTATAAGTGATAAAGGATCAGGAGTGGAGAAAAGTCAAAAAAGGGGGTATGATAAGCGATAAGAAGAACTAGGATGTAAAGTGATAAAGTTTGTACACTGAGCAAAATAGGAGATTGAAACATAGGCACATGGAGACATACTGAAGCTGGATAAGGAATAGAGAAGGATATCATCTCATTCAACCTAGACTTTATTCCTTTATTCTGCTGTTTTCTGTTTAAATTTGCACATTAATGACCCTATAGGAATTTAATTAACCTCAGATCAGTAGTCATTTGCTAATATGTATCTACTCCATCCATGAACATCCAACGAAGCTGCATATGCCATACTCTATGGTCCTACAAGCAAAAAAACACACAAGGACTGTATGTCTTCAATGAGGTGTCTCATGCTAAATGTGCATGTATCAAGGTTTTACTTACCGGTTTATATCGGTGTACCAACATTTTATTGGTACCGCTATGGTACCAGTACCGGGTGGTATGCACAGTGCATACCGCCCGATATATTAAAATATATTAAAATATTATATAATATAATACTAAAAATATTAAAATATATTAAAGAAAAGATAAAAAAGGGGTGATGCCGCCGAGGCGACGTCGCCTCGATCTTTCCTCTCGCGCGGGAGAAAAATCGCCTGCGGGCGACCCGCGAGCGACGACGGCCCGCAGGCAGCGCCGGCTCGCGGGCGAGGACGGCTTGCGGGCGACCCGCGGGCGGCAACGACGTGTGGGCAAGGACGCGCGAGGTAGTCTTCTTCTCCTCTTCTTCTTTCTTCTTTTCCTCTTCTTCTTCTTCCCTTTTTCTCCCTCAATCGACCGCCGATGGCTGAAATCGATCGCTAATGGCCGAAATCGATCGTCGTCGGTCGAAATCGACCGCCGACAGTTGATTTTGGTGGTATCGCCCGGTAGCGAGTGATCCGCGTACCGGTAACCTGGCGGATCGGTACATATCGCTTAGTACGGGTGGTACAGATCTGTATGGAAAACCTTGGCATGTATATGTATCAATATATGCAGTTCAGGTCAGGATGTTGTTTTTTAGAATCTTGCCGACATCTAGTGGACCTGAAGACTGTTTGGCTATTGTTAAATTTTTGCTAGATTATCAGTATTATAAAAAAGAGTGTGACTTATTTTTGCTATATTGCTTGATTGCACTCTTGCCAATGCAGGGTCTGGGGAGAGTCAATGTACACAGTTTTATTTTCGTGACTTATATGATTCGCACCTGGACTCCGTAGTCGCATAGGAGCAACGTTACATTAATCATTGGTAATACAATTGATAATTAACGCAGAGCTGGTGATTAGGATTGATTAAATGATCATCATACATGGCATGCTATTTTAGAGTAGCTTTCGCTGTAGCTTTTATTGTTATACATTTTGGAATTCAACACTAGAGAATGATGCAGACTACAAGTTACCAATAAACACATCCCATTTACTATTATTCAAGCAAAACATGAACTCTAGCTAATGCTGTGATAAGCTATAAGCTGTTTGCAGTAAGACCCAGCTATAAGCTGTTTTAGATCATTCTGTCGAGGCATTAATTTTGTTGAAAAATGTCCAACTTGTTTCCACAATTTTATATAACAAATTCTGCATTCTTTAGCATGTATTTGAATCTGGCTATGATGGTTTGATATTGAATAACTTGATATGGCTGGTTATATAACAAGTTCTACACTTTTGAAATGTCTGTCTGCTATATCAGGTTCTGGCCTTCAGAGATATATCTCCCCAAGCTCCAACACATATCATAATCATCCCCAAGGTTAAAGATGGATTGACTGGGTTATCCAAGGTACTTAGATGCTCCTGCATATAATATTTGGTAGACCAATATGTCTTTTTATCCTTCCCTGTACATATTTTTGATATACGAACTGTATGAATTATCTAAATGGTCTGTCTGTCTCTCTCTCTCTCTCTCTCTCTCTCTATATATATATATATATATATATATATATACACATGCATATATACACACACAAACACACACACATGTATTATATATATATATATATATCAGGAATTGATTTTCTGGACTTTTAATGTGTCGAGTTGATAACTCAATGGCAATTTCTTCATTCTGTTAAAGCACATTAGCTAATGCTTCAACATAAGCATTCAATAGTTGTTTGCTTATTTTACTTGGGATTTCTTTGCGACTTTCCTTGATATAAGAGTATTCTTTTCTTATGGAGTTTAAGCTTGGCATTAAGATGTCAAACTTGTATTTTAGAACCTGCAAATGTGATGGTTGGTGCCTTTCCTATTTGTACATAATAATTACATTGATGATTAAATATCTTTGACTAGACATTTGCATTACCAATTTATTTCTTGATGCATTTGTTAGTCCTTCACTATATTGAATTATTCTGCCCCAGGAATCATTGATCGTGTGCCTTGTTTTAAATTATGTTCTTCAATAACTTTGATCTTATCAAGGTTTTCCTTACCGAGCGGTAAGACTCGTACTGTTCGGTACATACCGGTCCGACAACTGACCGGTACGCGGACCGGCCGCTACCGGATGGTATCGCTAAGATCGGTCGTCGGCAGTCGATTTCCGTCATCGATGGTCGATTTCCGTTGTCTGCGATTGATTTAAGGAGAAATTGACTGTCGGCGGTCGATTGAGGAAGAAAAAGGAAAGAAGAAGAGGAAAAGAAGAAGAAGAAGAAGAGGAGAAGTACCTCGCGTCGCCCTAGCGGCGACTCCGCCCGGGGGTCGCCCGCTAGCCGTCGCCGCCCGCGGGGAGACGGAACATCTCCCCACGCGGGAGAGAGTTCGAGGCGACGTCGTCGAGCTTTTATTTATTTTTATATATTTTAATATTATATTATATTATATTATAAAAATATTATAATATATTTAATATACTGGGCGATACGCATTGTGTGTACCGCCCGGTATTGGTACAGTACCGGTATCGACAAAATGTCGGCACACCAGTACGGACCGGTATGTCAATCCTTGGATCTAATACATATTATATATTATATTTTCTTTCATGCCATCGTTATTTGGAAGTGTCACCTACACAGTATAGCAAAATGATACTTCTAAAAGAAAGTACCTGAATTTTCCAATTCTGCTAAGCAGGCCTTTTCTCACCCACTCCTTTCTCTACTTGCTCATTCCATTTTTGTATCAACTGATGTTCCAGCAGGCTAAATTCTTTCTAGCCATTGACACAGAAGTGCCTAATTTGCTACAATCAACTCATGTGAATCTTGTTAATCCTATGGTATTCTTTACAATGTTTGTCTGATAGCTTTTAACCCAACGTATTCAAATATGATAGCTCATGAGCATATTCCTTCGACACAGTTAAAGCTATTTCAAGGTCCTTTTCTTTAAAGGGGTTAGTTACCAGCTGTAATACACTAAATTTTGTAGTTCCTTATGCATGGAGGGTTGTTTCATGCACTAGTACTTATTTTGGTATTTTAAAGTTAGAAAGGAGTTCAGAATCTAATCTGATTGTATTGGTAGAAGTTTTTTTGAGTACTCTTTTAAACTCTGTATCTCTTGGACGTTTTCTCGAGTGGTGAGTATTTTGTTTTCAGTTTTGTATTCTTATTTAGTATCCTTGGGGTGGTGAATTTTCTGTATCCCTTTGTGATTTTAAACTCGATGGTGAGCTATTTATTGATTTTATACAAGTATTATCTTGAGTTCGTTTCTTTTCAATCCAAAAGACACATCCCAGCAAATACAACTCAATTATCAGTTTCTTTTTCGAATTTCATTCCTCTTTTTTTTCTCGGTACCAGTTTGGTATCAGAGTTAAAGGCTAGAGATCATGCAAGCTAAAATGAAAAAGATGTAGTTGGTGAAGGTATCGGCCATGAAGATGATATCGAGTCCTTAAGGCTGCAGCTACAAAGATTACTACATAGTCTACAAGAAAAAATGAAATCATTGAAAAACTTCGGAGTAGAAACAATAAGCATGAAATGATGCCCAAGAGAATGGTTCTGATGATAATACACCTCTTCACCCAAGGGAGTTGGGAAGATTTTGGGCAAGGCGTAGAGACCAAGATGAGTGGCAGAACAAATACAACCCAAGATTGAATATTTCGGAGTTTGAATGTAAAATCAATATTGTTGATTTTATTGATTGACTTAATATAGTGGAAAGAATATTCGATTTTCATGAACCACCAGAACAAAAGAAGGTAAAGCTTGTGACACTCAAATTCGGAAGGAATGCATCTTTTTAGTGGGAGAATCTGAAGAAGCAAAGAGAACATGAGGGGAAGAGTAAGATCATAACATGGGAGAAAATGAAAAAGAAGTTGAAGAGAAAATACTTGACAACTATCGGCAAGAGATCTTTCTCAAAATTCATGATTTCAAGCAAAAATATCTTAGTATGGAAGAGTACATAGCAGAGTTCAATAATCTCATATTAAAAGCAGAGCTTGTGGTACCAGAAGAGCAAATTATTGCAAGATACTTATGAGGTCTAAATTATGAGATTGCCAAAGTGGTTCCACTCCAGCCATATTAGTCTTTGAAGGATGTGAGCAAGTTGGCTTTAAAAGTGGAGAAGCAATAGAAGTTTAAAAAGAGTTCTCGATAAGGGGCGAAAGTTGGCTATACGAGGGGAAAATTTCAGTTCTACTCTCCAAAGCAAAGTGATGTCGAAGGTGCAAGACAAGAGTGAAGGATTAGCTGGCAGCAAACAATCACCTAATCCTTCTACACCAAGTGGTCAAAAATGCTTCAAATGTCATGGTTTTGGGCATATTGCTTCAGATTGTCCAAATAGGAGGATTGTTACCTTGGTTAAAGATCATAATGATGGAGAACGAGATGAAGCCAACGACAAACCAAAATATGATGATGAGGAGGAAGAGGTTACTTATGCTGATCATAGTTTGTCTATTGTGTTACAACGTAGTTTAGAAGTGTCCTATGCAGTTGAGGATGAAAGTTGGGTGAGAATGAACATGTTTCACACCAAATGCACTTCTCATGGCAAGGTGTGCTTGGTGATCATCGATAGTGGCAACTTTGAGAATATGGTATCTATGGAGATGGTACAAAAGCTAAAGTTGGACATAATCCTTTATCCACATCCTTACCAATTATGCTGGTTGCAAAAAGGGAATGACATCAAGGTAAGTGAAAGATACTTAGTTTCGTTTTTCATTGACAAGTATTATAAAGATGAAGTATGGTGTGATATTGCTCCTATGAATGCTTGTCATTTGTTGTTGGGTAGATCTTGGTATTATGATAGGAGGGTGTTGTATGATGGTTACAAACATACTTATTCTTTTAAGATACATGAAAAGAAGATTATTTTAGCTCAATTACAATCTTTTGAAACCAGTGCACCAAAGAAGGAAGTTAGTGCTTTTATGTCTTATGATGAATGCAAGGGTGAATTAGAAACTCGTTGTCATGTTTTGGCTCTAGTAGTAGTAGAGGAGAATGAATAACACAAGGGGCCACTAACAATCAAGAAACCAATCCTGGAGGAGTTTCAAGATATTTTACTGGAAGAGATTCCCCATAGCCTTCCACCTTTGAGAGACATCCAACATCACATTGATTCTATTCCGGGGGCTAATCCTATAGTTCCTTTGAATTTAATTTCTCATTCTACAACTAAGCAATTTAGTGGAGATGTTGATGAGAGGGCTAAGCAAATAAGGAAGTTGCATGAGAAAGTTAAGGCAACTATTGAAAAGCAAAATGAGAGGTACATACAAGTTGCCAATAAACACAGAAAGCATGTAGAGTTTAATGTGGATGATTTAGTTTGGATTTATCTAAGGAAGGAGAGATTACCACTAGACAAAATTTGGGAAATTAAAACCAAAGGTCGTTGGTCCATTCAAGGTGCTTAAGAGAATTGGCAAAAATGTTTATGAGATCGAACTACTTGGAGATTATGGAATGTCCCCAACATTCAATGTGACTGATTTAAGTCTTTATCATGGTGGTGAAACAAATGAGGATTTGAGGACAAGCCTTTTTCAACCAGGGGAGATTGGCACGAGAGTGCCTAATTTGCTACAATCAGCTCATGTGAATCTTGATGATCCTATGATATTCTCTACTATCTACAATACTTGTCTGATAGCCTTTAACCTTACTCACTCAAAATATGACAGCTCATTAACATATCCTTTAGACAAATTTAAAGTTATTTTAAGGTACTTTATCAAGGAATGCATTAAAAGAGTTAGTTACCTGCAAAACACTTATAGTTTCCTATGCATAGAGGGTTGTTTCATGCACTAGTACTTATTTTAGTGTTTTAGAGTTAGAAATGAGTTTAAAATCTGATTGTATTGGCAGAAGTTTTTTTGAGTTCTTTCTTAAACTCTGTATCTCTTGAACACTTCCTTGAGTGACGAGTCTTTTGTTTTCAGTTATATAACCTTGTTTAGTATCCTCGGGATGGTGAAATTTCTGTATCCTTTTGTGATTTTAAACTCGGTGGTGAAATATTTATCAATTTTGTGCAAGTATTATCTTGAGTTCGTTTTTTTTCAATCCAAAAGATTTATTCCAGTAAATACAACACAACTATCAGTTTTTTTTTTTCGAATTCCATTCTTTTTTTTTTTCCAGTATCAGTCATGCCTAGTGGATTTTCTTTCATGTTGATTAACTATATCCTAAAGATATTGTAATGTTCGTTGTATAATCTCCTTGATATGTTATATCCATTTCTGTTAAGAAATAACGATATTATTTGATATGTTACTTGCCACCTTTCACAGGCCGAGGAAAGGCACATTGAGATACTTGGTTACCTGCTTTATGTTGCCAAACTTGTCGCCAAGCAGGAAGGGCTTGATGATGGCTTTAGGATTGTAATCAATGATGGACCCAAAGGATGTCAGTACCGGTTCCTCTTTTATTTTCTTAATGAAGAACCCGCTTTGGTAGCTCCCACTCTTTATGTGATTCTTGATCATTTTCTTTACTTCTTTTCTCAGGTCAATCTGTGTATCATCTTCATATCCATCTTGTTGGGGGACGGCAGATGAACTGGCCTCCTGGCTAATTAAGTGTTTTGCCGGTTCTAGTTGCTGTTGCATGGTGTGATTGAATAAGTCTGTCAGAGAAAACAATATGAAACTTTTGAACAGCCTTTTAAAGAATTAGCTTTGCAATCTCTACGGAGATGACATTAAATAACAAACAACAGATTTGCATCTGATGTGTGTTGGAGCCCGAAACTACATTAGGTTTTACCCTTTTTCTACATGAGCACTTGCACACGTGGTTTTTCGTTTAGGATGTCACTATTCAACCATTATAGAGTTTGTGTTGCAATTTATTTCCGGCCATTCGTTAAAGAATTGGATTCGGGTCTAGATTTACTTCTGTTTCCTGGATCCAATTTACGTTACTAAAACTTCAGTAAAGGTTACACATTTCTTTCAGTAAAAACAATATACTAATTCAAGTCTACTATATTCTTGACCAAAACTACGGTACTTGGGCAATACTTTGTGAAAGCAACTCGCTCTCTCTTGCAATGAGATTGTTTTTAGCTATCGTTTAGGCTTTTGTTATCTGCACTTCATATCAAATGATCCCACGTACTAAGCACCAGCACCCTTTAAACATTCAAACACCAAATAAATAAACGTCCTATTTAAATATTATGCAAATTACTCGTCATATAACAACAAAACAAGCCCTAACAAATCGGTCATAAGATGGAAAACCTTCACATGTGCTATAATTATAAACATCAAACAACTATAAATATCCTCAAATCTTGTAGTTCAAGAAAGAGCGTTAAACTAAATGAACAAAAAAGAGAACAAAAAGAACCCTGTGATTTATTTCTGTGATATACCCAACAAACCCCGAGACACAAAACCCACTGTTGGGCCGATTCTTGACCGCTCCCAACCCACATCTAAATTTCATAAGCCAAGCCTGGACTTCCGAATCGGCCTTTTTCTTGGAATCGGAAACTAGAAGCGGCTTTGCACCGGATCAGTTGGAGTGCGAATGGAAGACGGCCCTGTATTGCTCCACCTACTTAAACTACGCCCGGCAACCTCCAGGGAAACCCTCGCCGATGTCCTCGAAACCCTGTGGAAGAACCGAAGGACCGGCCTCGATTCCCTTGAGAAGTCTCGGGTCCGGTCCCTTCTCGTCCTCCCCGCGGCACAGGACCTCGACCCAGTGAGTCGCCTTTGTCCAACCTCGATTGGTTCTTTCTTGCCTCAAAAGATAGGGTCTTCGTCCATTCTTATGCTACCCTTGCTTGTTGCTGCATTCCTGTTGCAATAAAGTTTGCTTTTTAAATATCTCCAACGTGTGTATAAAGGCGACTGGTCGCGGAGCGAGCACAACGAGAATTTGCTAGTTTAACTGTGAAGAACTGGAGGATGCGTTTGCTAGGAATAATGAAGTAATCTTGGTGGGCATGACACTTGATAAGCTTATACCTTTGAGGGTATAATGTTGCACCCTCATGGTGTGGGTTTAGGGCCATTTATATTTATGGAAAATGTCTAGTTCTCTTGATACATCTCTTCTCATTTCTGATTTTGGTGGTCACAGGAGGCAATCAGGTCAGCCATTTATTTTATTGCTATGAAAAATCATGTTGATGTTGTTGAGCCGGGAGTCATTTGATTTTTGGGAGAAGTCAATTTCTCCTATAATCTGAGCAATATGCTGTAGGTTCAGAAACCACAGTCCTAGAAGGGTACGATCGATTCTCATAACTATAATTAAAGTGAAATATGTTGAAAATTTCTTTGAATTAGAAAAAGGGTAGAAAAAACTGATCCCAATACCAATCCTGATGTTGCAAACTATGGTATTAAGTATTATTCTTATTAATTTTATACACTTATCTAGCTTACTTTAGTTCTCTTATTTCTCTAGTTTGGAGGTTATTATCTCTTTTAAATAAGTGGTCCATATGAGGAGGACAATTCCTAACAAACATTTCTCTTATTGTTATTGATAGAAGATAGGATTAAGTTAGGATTTAGATATGATTTAAATAAGATTAAATTAGGATTTACATATGATTTCCTCAACTGAATGAGGAAATCATGTAGGTTAGTTGAGGGAAATCCTCCTATCTTCACCTGTATAAATTGACGATGGATCAATAAATCAATTGGGCATTTTCATTACTTCTTCCTATTTCCAACATGGTATCAGAGCCCTTCTCTCTATAAGAGAGATTACCTTTTTTTTTTTTTTTTTTATTCGCTGTCAAACGACGGCTTCTATCACCATTTGTCCGTGGACAATCCCGCTGCGAAACCGCAGATACCCAGGGGTCATCCATCGCCACCCTCCCAGACATCCTTTGCTTCTTTTGCTCCGAAGCTCCAACAAGTAGCGACACTTTCCCTACCCCATCTGCAGTAGACGACGGCTTCTACACTTGCTCGCCGGCATCGTCCCTCTTGCAGCCTTTGTTTTCTCTGCCAAGAGCACCTGTAAGGGCCACTGCCCATCGTCTCTCGGTGCTTTGTAGAGAGGGCGCAACAAGTTCCTTCTCGCTGTCAAACGACAGCAAATCCCCACCCCGTCGACTGCCTTTTTGCAAAGCCGCAATTGTCGGTCGACTCCTCTTCTGCAAAGCCGCGATCTCTGTTTCCCGACAAAAAAAAACAGAGCATCGCTGTCGCACCCATCGCCAGCGCCGTTTTCATTCGAGGATCTGAAGATTCGGGTCCCGCTCTATAATTGATGTCCATGTCGCTGGTCTGGCAGCCCTCTCGCTCAACCTCGCCGGCACTTGCCGTTGCCATCGCTAGCATCAGCGACACTATCAGCCTCATTGTTGCCTACCATCGGCTCACCGTTCGCTCGCTGCTGCTGCCGTCACAGCAACAACTCAGCTGCTTCTCCTCTTCGGTGCAGATCCCTCTCTGCATCGTCTCTACACCTCCAAAGAAGGGACCGCAACATTGTGGTCCTGAAGTCAGGGAAGAAAGGGAAGCACACCTTCACTACAGCGGCTTCCTCATCTTCTCCTTTGGCAGTTACTATGCTCGCTGCCGACCCCCCTTACTCCAACAATTGCAGTCGCAACTGCAGCCCTCGCCAGCCACAACTGCTGCCCTCTCCTTAGATCTATTGCTTCTTGCTGTCAAATGGCAGTCTCTCGTCGACATCGAAGCTGGAGACTTCTAGTGCGTCGGCTTTCTCAATTCCTCTACCGAGGTGTTCTTCTGCACGAGGCCATCTTCCTTGTGCACCACCACTGTCGCATCAGCACCAACAAGCAGCGACACCTTCCCTACCCCATCAGCAATAAGTTCTTTCTCGCTGTCAAACGACAGTAAATCTACGACCGCAACGCTTCTCTCGCTGCCCTTTAGATCTATCGATCGCCCCAGCCGTAGCAGCATCTCCTCCGCCGAAGTCAACTGCTGTCAGACCTTCACCGCGGTTGACAATACAGCGGTCTCCTTGATATCGGGTCAAGATCTGCGTCCTTCACAGGAGCTTGATCTTGCAGGGGCATGATAGTCCGATCTAATCGGATTGTCGAATTTGGCTCTAGCAGAATGCTTCTTTCTTCAGATTCATTGTCATCGATTCAAGATCAGCATCCTTAGTTCAAGATCGACGTCCTTACAAGAGCTCGATCTTGCGGGGGCATGATAGAAGATAGGATTAGGTTAGGATTTAGATATGATTTAAATAAGATTAAATTAGGATTTAGATATGATTTCCTCAACTGAATGAGGAAATCACGTAGGTTAGTTGAGGGAAATCCTCCTATTTTCACATGTATAAATTGACGATAGATCAATAAATCAATTGGGCATTTTCATTACTTCCTATTTCCAACAGTTATGACAAATCTTGTTTAGTTATGCTTTATTTTCCTAATTGTTTAATTTTGTTCTATTATGCTATCTTTATTGCTAGTTTTTACATTACTCTAGTGCTTAACTTTTTATTTACTTGTACTTTTGCTTTTTGTCCATTCTAACTACTGACCTTGTATTCCAATGCTAGATTTTGGCTTGCCTTCGGTTGCTTGTTAGAAAGTATGTACATGAGAAACTAACAGGAGATGACATCAAAAAATTGTTTCCTCATGACCTTTCTATTGACCTTCAGAGCACTATCGTGCTTTTATTTCAGAAGTATCACAATCAATGGAATGAAGAATTGTCAAGTGACCAGGTATATGCATGTGAATTAAAATTTAATTTGTAGTAGATGACATCTGGCAGTCTGATCAAAGTGAATATCAATATTGAATAACAGAAGTATATCTTTATGTGTAAAAAATTGCATACTAACAGCTGAAATTTGTTTAGTGATTCTTTTCTTAAGTTCAGGAGTTTTTTTAAGCCTTGAGTTTTATGGTAGGATTTATTTGTCACTTTTGAAAAGAGGGGATTTTTATTTGTAAACTTTGATGAGTGCTACAGAAGAATTAATTTGGAGACTTAACCACAAAGTGGAAATTAGCAAGTAGCACCTAGCTTCTTTGGCCTTGTTTTTTTCCTTTTTGTTGTTCCGAATGCTATGCAGTAGTTCCAAGAATAATTTTGTGAAAGATTTCTTTCAGCAAAATTGCAAATCCTCATATGTGATCATTACCTTTATCATTTTTCCAACGACATCCGTGGCTGATGTGCATCTCTTTTTCACTTTTCGCTGTACTAGGCTAACATATTCAGTTTTTATGATATAACCATTAAATGATTTATTGTATTTTCCTGTACCCTTTGGCAACAGGCAAGGGGGCTAGGTCAGGCCAAATTCAGTGCAACTCTTGGTCGTGCATCTTCCCCAACTTCAGAAAAATTGCCATTGCTTTGGCCAAGGCAAGACGTAACTTTTATTAATAATGACAATTTTCGAACTTCCAATCAAATCAGGGTTGATTCACATCCTCCACCGTTTGCTACTATGGTTGTTCATCAAGATACTAGCTCTTCCAGAAATATGGTACTAGATTTAACTGTATGGAATTAGAATTCAGTTATTAACATTTGGAAGCATTATAACTCTTCTGCTTTTAATATTCAGTACCTTCATTTTCTTTATGATATGAACTTATGGTACTTTTTTCTGTTTAATGATTCCATTTTGTTTGTTATATATTACTTTCATTACAGTTTATATATACTCTTGTTAGGATAGTCACCTCTTATTGATCACCTTCTTTTCTGAGGGATCTAGGTAGCCCCTAAGAGAGAGAGTGGAAAGAATTTTATTATAATAATAGGGAGAGCTATAAGACATAGATTAAAGAGATAGAGAGATGAGAAAAGACAAAAAGGAACAATGGAGAATTTTATTATAAAGAACAGTCAAAACTTATCTTTCGTTCTAGCATATGTTTCTTCTTTAGGCCAATCAAGAGCAAATTTGGATTTTTGGATGGAATTAGGACCAAATTCAGAAGATCCTTAAGCTGGATTGCATCAACTCGAATCCTAAGAACTAATCACACAATCCATTAAGCATTGACCAAAGTAGTCAAACTTTTGCATAAACTAGAATAAGAGTCCATCAGGGAATATATGCTTGATGAAATCGTTGATGTGGCATCATGAACCCTACTTTTGTTGGTCTGGGCCCATCATGTTCCCTAACATAGAGGCAAATGGGCCCATAGCTTGATTGGCCACAACATAACTGAGTAGACCCTTTTTGTCCATGTCAGTAACATTTAAACATGTGAGGATGAGTGCCTTGAATCATATAAATTTTCATTTTAACAATTTCCTCCTTGGTGCCACCTTGTCTTTAGAGTCCTCAAGGTGAATAATTGCTAATTGCCGATGTAACTAGTTATGGATTGTTGATATGTTCTTGTGTAGATTGTGCTTCTATCTACCGTAACTCTGCACATCTCCCTTTAATGGCTTTAGGTTAATAGCCATTTCATTTTCTTATTTTGAAGGCTCTAAGCAATGACTTTGTAAAAGCATGTTACTTTTTTTACGAATGCTGCTTTATATTTCATATAGTTGTCCACTGTGTAAGAAGGCTGATTTATGTCATGTGGTTTATCATTCTTGTATGACAAAAGCACATAAGCAATCCATCTTAATCATAGTCCAAACGGTTGTCTTATGCTTTAAGGTAAAAAGAAGTTAAAATTTGTCCAGATATTGAACATAATAGAATAACTATTTCAAATTCAAGTGGTGGGATCTTTGTCACAAAATTTAAGAAGGTTGACTACATGTGCAGCTGATTGTGCCTTCCATAAACCACATAGATGATTGAGAAATTTGTGAAGGATTGTTGTCGCCATTATAGCTTATTCAGGCAAATATAAGGGGATATCTTTGAAGAGCATTTTAAAGTTGATCAGGTTGTCCTTATATGTACTAAGTTGATTGGTTCAAGGAGCCATTTAAAGGCGATATCATCCTCTGGAGAGTATTTGGGTAGATATCCTCCTTTACCTCCACCACCTTGCTGGTCATCCTATCGCCTTGTGATGTCCATGGTGATAGGCCAATAGGCTGGGTTGTTGTTGGTTGTGTCCTGAGGCAGCAATTGAGTCGCTTGATGTGGTAGTGCCAGAGTTGTTTTATTAGACTATTGTGCATGCTCTTTGGCTGTATTTGGACCCTACTAGCTATTTTCTGAAAGCACTCCCTTCCCTCATTATTTGGTGTTGATAACTCTATAGTCTTTTCTTGGGGGTGAGGTTGAGAGGGCTTCGGCAGAATTTAAGGAGTAAATTCGATGAAGATGTCAGTGTTACCATTAGATTCTTCCTCTCATCTTTAACTCAATTAATCCGTGCTTTAAGTTGTTGAAATTAGGCATTCAAATTGTCGAAGACTTGCAGTGTGACAATATTTTGTTGGATTTGTAACATGATGCCATCATATAATCCTGGAGTTCTTTTTCTTGCACTTGCAAATTGGTTAAGGAGAATTTCAACATCTTGAAGGCATTATAGATATTCAGTCTTAACTAATACCAAATTAAGTTAGTCTGCTATCATCGATCTATTTCTTCTTTGAGGGAAGGAGACATCCTTCAGAAATGACCAAATAAAAAAGAGGTATATTAAAGGAAATAAAAAAGGTGAAGAGAGAAGGTAGAGGAACTACATAGAATTTGTTTATCAGAAATTAGTAAAGACTTAAGCCCAAGGGGCAAAAGTCACTGTTACGAGCAAGACGTGAAGCCTTATATGATTTGCACTAGAGCAGGAGTATCCTTAGAAGTTGTTGGCCATCAACCTTGATTGATGTTGTTGTCGGGACACCAATGCATTGTTGGCCACCTTGGTTTCGATGTCACCATCCAATGGCTAACCAACCCCTGGTGAGACTCTAAAGGAGGTCTAACCCTAATTCCTTCCTTCTAGTATATGTTGCCCCTCTTCTAGGCTGATTAAGTAATATTCTGAGCGACTTTGAATGGAATTAGTTAGGACTGATACCACTAGATATATTTAAATTAGGGTGTTTGTCCATTGACCCGTCAAATATTGGCCAAGCTAGTTAAACTTCCACATAATCTGCAATTAGAGTTAATGGAGGCATTAGGGTTGCTAATATGGTGTCATGAAGTCCTTCCTTCACTGCCCAAGCCTAACATGCGATCCATAGAGCTGGAGGGTGATTGGGTCCATGGCCTGGCCACCCATGGCTTCCCCTTGGTGGGTCACATAGTGGCTAGTGTAAAGCTTTTTGGCAATGTCGACAACAATCTAACAATTGAAGATGAGTGCATTATATCACCTACATTTTGCATCATATCAGAGTTGTTTTCTTCAATACAGTCAGACAATGCACTTGCCTGAGATTGGAATGAATTTGGATTGTCTGAAAAATTGTGTTGATTGTGAACATCACCTTGCATCAGTTTTACATTCATTCCTATTAATGGAAAAAATTAATTTCATTGTTCATGAAGATTTTTTCATTTGTTAGTTCTTGTAAAAGCACTACATATTATATATAATATGTAAGACCTCCTAATAGCTTTAATTTGCCTCTTGACATCTACAATCAAATGTTGTTATCATCAGTGCTATAACTTACATGTTTATAATAATATGTAGGAAACTCTTCCTCGACTGAATTCAATGACATGGATCATGCAGAACCGTAACTCGGCACCTGCAAACCGAGTAGCTGTCATCACTTTGAAGGTACTGACCCAGATTTTTTGTGCATGAAGTGTCTATGCATAATTGATAATAATCTAACAGTATATATTGAGGTTCTCTTCTTGTTACAATGTAGTACTTGGCTCGATAACGCTAGGAATAATTTAAGTGAAGATTTGTGGAGTTGCATTTTCTTAGTGATTTGAAAAAAAAAAGCTTGTTATCTTTAAACAGTTTAGGTGCAAATACATTAACCATTTCCATGGCTGTTTTGACATTTTTAAATTAGATCTACTAAATTGCCATAAGAACATAAAATCCACAGCTACATGCTTGCATTAAATTTAGCTTTCTGTAATTATTTTGTCGGACATTTTGCTCTTTACATTATAATAATTGTTTGGAACTAAATAAGAATTATGATAAGGAGAATTATTTAGCAATGGCTTCGAGGACAACAACAGTGGACAACAACAACAATAATGACAAGCTGTAATCTCCCAACGAAACAAAGGCTTTGATCCTGATTATAACAATATCCGGTAAAAAAATTCTCTGTTTGGTGTTTTCTAGGCTCCTTGTAAGTTCCATCCATGTATTGATAAAATGCACAGCAGCAGTTTTTAGTGCACAAATTTAGGCTCAGTTCTGTTTGTTATTCCTATAAATTTCTGTGATCTTTTGGTCAATTACCTGCTTCACATGTACTAAATCTGACTGCTTGCTAGCTTTTGCTAATTAATTGTATGGATCAGGGCACATAGTCATTTTTTTCTATTCGATTTATGACATCTAATTGCATACGTACTCAGCTGCAAGATTATACAAATTCTACTTCTGGAGAATTAGAAGTTAAATTTCAGCTTTCCAAAGACACATTGGAAGCCATGTTGAGGACAATGACCTACATCAGTGAACAGCTATCAAGCTCCGTAAGACTGTTAACTCATTTCTGCTGAATTTACAATATATTGTGTGTTGCTTTAGTTCCATTTTGATTTTGTATTATCTGGTTATACTGGAAATACTTTATGATATACAATACTACCTCTCTTAGCAGCACATGTAAAATCAAGCTTATAAAAATAAGTGTAAAAAAATTTGAGGAAACTTTTGGGAACTATATTGTGTTAATTGTAATGAGAGGTTGATGGTGATCAAATTTGGTTATGACCTGGAATTCTTGCCGTCTGTGTGTGTGTTAACTTGGACGTGTTGGCAATATTTCATCTAGGTTTAACATATTTAAGTCGTCAATATACATTTACAACCTTACACTCCAAAAATGATTGACATTGTAATACCTAGAACTTTTTGTCATGTGGAGAATATCATGATTCATATGCTCCAAGTGATAAATCATAATGATATAGGATTTATTTTTTTATTTTGATCTTTCTAATACTTTGTTGGTTTGGTTTCTTTACAAATGTGATAATTTACCACTAGATTATATCTTATGTATTTCTATATCACCAACCAATTATCTAAGAAGAAGAAACGAATCTAAAAGTTAACAATAAAAAAAGATTGAGAAATTGAATCTAAGAAAAAGAAAAGTCAAGTTCAAAAATGAAAGATGATTGAGGTATGTTATAGCATCAATCATGCTCTAAGATAGTAAAACAACGAATCACTAAAAGGTAACTAAATTTATAAAATCAGAGTCAAAATATTAGTGGTTAAGTGAACCATTATACAAAGAATTTATGCATGTGTCGGAATAAATTACTCATTACAGAAAAGAAAGTGGATATGTGGTCATAAAGCCTAAACAAACATGGTTACTTCCAATAACTCATCATGTCATTGTCATGATTATACCAGTGTAGTCAAAGGCACTAGGTGGTAAAAGGTGTCAAGATGCCAAAATGCCCAAGGCATAGGTTTTCAGGCATATTATTTTAATATGCCCAAACTAAACGAGGCACTCACGAATATTAAAATTTTAATATTAAAACAAGGCACTTGGGCATATTAAAATTTTAATACTCTGAAAGAAACGAGGTGCTTGCAAATATTAAAATTTTAAAAATATACATAATTGATAAATATAATCACTAAAATAAAAATGACACATAAAATTGTATTCATTTAAAGTACCAAATTATATTGTGCAAATATAATAACAAAAATGATAAAACAAGACAATATTAACTTAAATGATCATCAAAACTCATTTTGTTATTCTCAATCTTGTCATAATCCTCCTCTTTAGTTGATTTATATTCCTTTATTCATCTTCATCATTATAAGTTTCTTCCTCTTCAATAATTGTAGGCGATGGACTTGAGGCTTTTGCATTAATCTTTATACTCATAAATTGTCTTGTGTATGTTTCATTTCTCCAACACCTAAAGTTCCATCCGAAGCTCTTGTTACATCTGCCCATATCAAATTATTATCATCAAAGTTAAACTCATCTTTAGCATTTTCGAAGTAAGCACCCATTGCTCCCACCAACCATTCGTTTGAATCATTAGTCTCATTTAACAAAATTAGATCAATTCTATCTCACAAATTATAACAAGCCTTTAGAGCTTGAATATATTTTGTAGATAAGATCATGTAGTCATTGATGCTCCAATCATTTCTTTCCTTTGTATGAATCTGTTATATCATATAAATTAAGGTCCATTTAGTTGCAAGTAGTATTAAAAAAATAAATTACTTGAAACTAAAACATTCTTATATACATATATTCTCAAAGAAACTCTAATATCTTTTACAGCTTTTAGCACTACAAGTCAAACTCAAAATTTTGACAGCTAATTATTGTAAGTTCAGTGTACAATTTCCAAATTGGTCTCACCATTCAGTTGCAAATTTAAACTTAACTATTAACAATAACAATGCTTTAAAAGTTCACATGATGTTAATTATACGAAATTATAATACTTGGGAACTTAGTAGACCTTGATCGAATTTTCATAGAAATTTAAAACATGACATTCATCATTCTTATATAAAAATAATTAATTTGTTATCTTGTATTCAACTTTAATGCTGACAACTAATCTTGCAATGTGTTGATATGATCCAAAACTGCTGATATAGATGATGACGTTTAAATAGTGCCCTGCTACATGTAATGAATGATAAGGCTGACATCCCCATCTTTTATCTGTGATTGTGAAGATTTTTGTCCTTTTTTTTTCATTTTCATCAAGTTCTGTGAATTGTTTTCTTGGCTTTTTTAATAGCCTCATAATTATATCCCATTGGCAGTTTTTGTCATTATTTGTGAGCCGAAGATTTTGAACAAGGACCCATTACTTTTAATGCATAGATCATATGATACCAAAATGATGGCATCATGATAATATCACTTGCCCTCTTGACTTTTGCCTCCTATTCACTTTACCTTTTTTCCAAGTTAAAACATATTTATAAGATTGTGTTTTTGTTAGTGTACACTTTACAATGTCATGAATGAAGTGACAAATCATGTCACACTGTACCTCATCAATTCCCTAATGCTTGTAAATTCTCTCATCATGGTCAAAGTCTCAGTATGATTATCTATAAACCCAACAGTAAAGATTGTTTTTTCTGAAGTCTTCTTGATGTTTGCAATCTTAAAAATATCTTCTAGCATTAGATTAATATAATGTGTCACACATGGAGTCTAATACAAGTAGTGCAGCTTTAGAGCAATTTACTAGAAAAGGTACAACAAAAAGTCAATAAGTCTCAACTATTTGGGGTCGGCCGCATGGATCTTTTGTTGCCATTGAGATATGTAAAAAGTCATATGCTTAGTTAAGTTCATAATACTTAAATCTTTATTTATAGTTTCTATTAAAGTCTATCTAGGTCTTCCTCTACTTCTCCTTATACCATTAACATATATTATTTCACCTAATTTGCTTAAAAAGATAAATATAATTAATAAGTGTTTGAAAACATAAAAATAATATAATCAAAATATTTAAAGAAAAAATCATGCCAGCTAAAATATAGTTGCTTCGATTGTCTATTATCATCTTAACCACATTTTGCTCTTTAATTTCTTTTACAAACTTGTTAAGTTATTTTAATATTTTTTTCTCTAAATTTTATAAAAGATGATCTATCAATTGGCTTAACATTATTTTAAATGAACAATGGATCAAAAAATTAATTATACTTCTTTGTCTTCTATCGGTCCATGTATTTGACATAATTGAATAACCATATTTTGCTCATGCATCCTTATGACTCTTTGTCAAGCTATTTGTGTAATCTAACTCATTTATCAAATATAAAACTCTCTCCCATGGTAACTTGGAGGCTTCAGCTTAGGACTTAATCTTCCAATAACTTCAATCATGTGTGTAAAGTTGCTTAAATAAGCTGCATTAAAAGGAATACCTGCTCAATAAAAGAAGCTAGCAATGTATTGATCTATTTTAGCTCTTGCTTCCTTATCAAAAGCAGCATTTATACTTGTTTGTCTTAATCTTGCTGTTTTTGGACTTTGCATTGATTTATCTGGTTCTTGAAACATATACAAATCCTTGGTCCTTCCTTTTTTGTGGAAATTTTGACTTCTTAAGAACAACTTCCTTTCCTCTTATATCTGATGCTCTAAATTTTGACTTCTTAATAATAACTTCCTTTCCTCTTATATCCGAAGCTCTCTTACCATTAGCATTTACCTTTTCCATACTATCATCTTCTTCTTGAATTTTATCACTAAGTTTCTCTACATCATCATCTTCAGGTAAGTATCTAAGTAATTCAATCTTTTGGTTCTTTTTCTCATTCATGTATGCCTCCAGTGTAATTTTGACCTTTATAGGACACGTTTTGCATGCATATGCATTTTTGAAATTTCCAACTTTAAAAAATATGCCACCTGTTGTTGTCTTATCCCAAAGCATACATTAGGATCCTTTGGGTTTTTTAAATAATTATAACCTCCATGCGAGATTTTCTTTGAGTTTCTTATTAATGATTCATTTGAAGTATTGCCTACTGGAGCCATGATCCAAGATCCTAAAGTGTGACAATCCAAAACACTTGGAAGCAAGGTTTGACTTATCGGTCCGTACCGGTATACCGAGTTCATCTCAGTACCAGTATGGTACTGGTACCGGGCGGTATGCACAGTACGTACCACCCGGTATATTAAAATATAATATAAATATTTTATGATATAATATTATATAGAATATAATATTATATATAATATAATATTAATATATTAAAATATTAGAAAAAAAGAGAAAAAGGGGTGACATCACCTCGATCTTTCTCCCTGCGTGGGAGAAAAAGCGCCCGCGACCCGTGGGCGGCGACGGCGCACGGGCGAGGACCGCGCACGGGCGAGGACCGCACGCGGGCGATAGGTATTCTTTTTCTCCTCTTTTCTGTTTTTTTCTTCTTTTTCCTCTTCTTCGTCTTCTTCCCTTTTTTCTCGCTCAATCGATCGTCGGCGGTCGATTTCTCCCTTCAATCGACTGCCGAATTGATCGCCGACGGTCGATTTTTTGGCGGAACCGCCCGCTACCGGGCGGTCTGCGTACCGGCAACTTGGCGGACCGGTATGTACATAAATGTCGAAATTGCAAACCTTGCTTGGAAGTAGCAATGAGGCAATGACAAATTCAATGCTTTATAACATTCACAAGCTATGTTAATGAAAAAATAACATAGGAGGATGATGGAGAGGAGTTTGTTAGGGTATGGGAGGGGGTTGTTGGTTGGGTGGTTGTTGTCGGCTGGGAGGGGAAGAGGGAAGAGGTATGAGAGAGGGTTGATGTTGGTTGGGAGGGGCAGAGGGAGGAGGGAGGAGGGAGGAGGAAGGAGAGGGGGCTGTTAGGGTCTGGAGGCAGGGAGGAGGACAAAGAGCTATAAGGACAAGGAGGCTATTGGGGAAGACACTGGCTTGTGGTTGCAGCGAGGAGGTGGGAGTGAGAGGGTTGTGGCGAAAGGGGAAGACGTGGGTGGTAGGGGGAAGGGAAGAGGTCGGGGAAGACGTCAACTAATGTGGGTGGTAGGGGGGGGAGGGATGTGGGGGTGGTGGCCGCCAAAGGAGAGAGAGAGAGATTGAGGAAAATGCCATCGTCTACCTTTGCTGAAGGAGAAGAATATGCCATAGTTGTCTTTCACTGATGCAGAGGAAGACGTTGCAGTCATCTTTCACCAATGCAGAGGAAGACACTAGAATTAGGTTTCCATGGGTTTCTTGCGTGCATGCGAGGGGGGTGTGAAGTCCTTGATCTGGTTTAATCGAATCAGAATCAATGAACTAAAATGGATTAATCTCGACCTAGGTTTGATTTAAATCAGGCAGGAGCCTGGCTTGCTCGGCGCTTGGGCCCAAATGTGCTTGGGCCACGCCTAATTTAAGGTGCCTGCCTAGATCAGTTACCAAGCCGTTGGGCCTTGCCTCGCCTTGTTTGGGTGCCTAGGTTAGAGCCTTAGGGCTCGAGAGCCTGATGGCTTCAATGGATCATACAATTTTCAATCTAAGCTTTTGTTTATAGATAATAACATTTCAACTACTACTAACATTGGATTAGACTATTTTATCATATCTCAGCTTAAACATATCTGAAGTTTCCTAAAGCTCATCAGAACAAACAATGTAGCCTAGAAGAAAGATGTCTGGCCACAAGGCCTAAAACGACATGGTTTCTTTTATCCAACAACCCTCATGTTGTTGTCATGATTGCACATGTTTAAGCCATCCGAAGGTATTGTTGTAATTTAACAACTCAAATACTACCAAAATTTGATAAGTAAAGACTACTTTTTTTCTTCTCCCCATCCATTTCATCTAAAATTTTCCTAAAGACAAAGTTCCTAAATTATCATTTTTTTTTCAAGTGAACGAATAATAAGACCCAAAATAATGTTGACACAAGATTTATCCCACAAGAAATTCAACATTTAAAAACTAAGAAAAATACTTCAAAATCCCTAAAATGAAAAAAGCTTTAGTCTAGGCTTAACGAAACTGAATATTTGACTCCTGAATTTTGATGCATAATTTTGCTCTAACCTTTCATATTTTGGAGAACTTCCAGTTATCAAGGAGATGAAAAGCTATGTGGAGTAAGAAGAAAAGGTCACTGACTGCTACTAAGATAAGAACCGACCAGAACTTTTCCAATGGGGGTGATAAAACCACCAGTTTTGTGGGTCAGGGTTGAGAATGGGACAGCCTTCGAAAAGCTGATTAGATTACATTTTTCAAATCTCATAATCACGTCTCATTGATCATATTCAATTTAAGGGGTACCTTGAAGTAGTTAAGGTAATTGCATTTTTGTGAGCTAAACCTGCTATGACCTTGAAACCTTCGGTTTGTATCCATTTTGTGTAATGCTAGGATCAACGAAATAAAGTGACATTATCAATAATTAAAAGTTGACATAATATTTATTCCCCACCAATGTTATATTATCTCTGGTGTCAAGAACTTGTACAATAGATTATCATGGGGGAAAAAGAATAAAAGTTTTGCTTGGTTAAGTCTCTTCTTGTGTGATTTATTGATCTTAAGTGATATCAGAGCTCTTGCGATTCATTTAATCTTTAGCTAAATTGATCAAGGTAACCATTTATTTTGTCAGCCCCATATAATCATAGGCATGGTAGCAATCTGGCTGATACAAACTTGTATGTTATTGTATTTTGGTTTCATTACAATTTTCAAGTTGGTTCCTTCTGCCTGGTTGAAATGAAAATTTCCTTAGAATGCTGGACATATGTAGCATGCTTTTTTCAAGCTTTTTTGATACACAAAGCCATGGCAGGTGGAGCAGTCATCAGAACCATCTGTCAAAAAGCCGAAACAATAGTGGACTCTCAAATTTGTTGATCTCTTACTGGAGTTCTTGATGGGAAGCACTTGGAATATCCATATCCACCAGATGCCAGCATCAGTTGGCATTTCTGCAACTTATATCACACAATTGGCATGAATACAGTTAAGTCAGCTGCTGCTGAAGATATTGGTCACAATGGTGTTTAAGTTGGTAGTTTAAACCTAATTATATGAAACCAGTATATGATTATTATTTTTTGAATCTCACCCTTGCCATCCATGCAAGGTTTTAAATTTTGAAAGGGCAATTCTTGTGGCATAATCCAGTTGGGGACTGACTTAGATAGGCAGTTCTATGTGGTTACCTTTTCAATTTGGCATTCCATGGAGCAGGAGACAACGAGTGAGATGCATAATCATGCACAGGAGCTGAACTGAGCCTTCAATGGTCACGGAGCTGGTGGGTCTTTTGGCTGCCATTCTATATTTTTTCTCACTTTTGGATTTCCGGGACATACATCATTAACCTCCGTAGGTTGTACATCTGCATCATGGGTTTAGATGGTTTGCAATTTAATTTTGAATTCCATTTGTTGATTCCACTGCTACCCTCTTAATCTACAAGTCGCTCGCAGTTTATAAGCCGTCTTTTCTTTTAATTTTTGGCATCACTTGGGTGCATTAGATCCATACTGAGGACCATGGAATAATGAGGGCACGATACAAGTATTGAGAGTTATGGGAATGGGATGCCGATACACATGACAAATTGGGTGTGTGCTAAGGTTGTCTTTTATCTGAAGTGTCAAGAGATTTCTCCCTGCGGAGTAAAATAATTTTCAATCCAGCGCCATTACGAGGGAGAAATTTTTAGGGATACAAGACTGCCAAGTGATTTCCTGACCTATGGGAATGGTTCAAGGGTCGTCGGCTCAGATTGGTATATAATGATTGGGATACATCGTACGTAATGATTGGGATCAGTGTATCATATATCTAATCGATTTTTTAAAAGCGATGAGAGAATGGTCAAAAAAGTTTGAAAAAATTAGGGGTTTTTATTCTAATTAATTGATATTTTGATTCTACTTCAACAAAAATAGAGTGCAAATGAATAATGGTAGGTTTTGAGGATAAGAGTGTGAATTCATCTTTTTTTTATCCCTAAGGAGTAATTTTGTTGCACGGTCCTTTGTTGTTTCCGTTGATTTTTATTCATCTAAAAAGATACATATTGTGATATTAGATTCTGTGCCATAGCTCTATGATTTCAACAAATTAAGTTAAAAACAGGGAAACTAGTATGTATGTTTCTATTACCAAAATGAACGTTGGGGTTCTTGATTCTATAAAGTTGTATATCAATATAGCACATCTATTGAATCCAATATTTAAAATTGCTCTAATTGTATAGTGTACTAATAATCTATATGTCATTGATGTATTAGTGTCGTAACAATTCTTGTGTGATCCTCATTAGCGACACGTCTAAGGAGCCTCTTTAAGGTAATTACAATTGTGGTATGTAGGGACTGTGAATACAACGATCCCAAATTGAGAACACAATCGTTTTTCCCTTTCCTTTATCCTTTTGACTATAATACTATATGTGGATCCTCAAGCTCTATAATATAAATCTTGAGTGATATATATAAAATAATATTTCTCCATTCATGCCGGTGAAGGGAACAATCAATTGGCCATTGTAAGTGTCATCATTGCTTGAGCACTATTATTGATGTTGCTATTATCTCTATGTACCTCACGGAGCACCAAAGGATCGGACTGAAATTTTTGTTGGTTGATTTTTTTTTTTGAGTGATGGATTGATGCTATTGCCTTCTCATTCACTTTCTCACGCTCTATGGACGATGACAAAGTACATAGATACTGTTGAATCTCAAATTTTGATGATGAAATCAATTGATAAGTGTTTTATATAACAAGATTGTTAGAGTTAATTGATACCAGATTAACTATGATAGAGAGATTCTTACAATAAGAGGTTTGGCCGGAGTCAAGTCCAAGCATCGGGCCAGGGTTCGAACGATGCGGTTGGGAACTCGCCTGGAGTGCGTCAGGAGCTCGTCGAGGGTATCGGGAGCTTGCCAGGATGACATAAGGGAGTTCGCCGAAAGAAGACCAAGACTCATTGAAAGATTGTCGGGGGTAGCTGAAAGGCTTATCGGAAGTTAGGAAGGTCTTGAAGCGGATTTGTGACCTTGTTTATTATAATTAATTAAGTTATAGTTAGCATCGTGCAGGTTCAACCATGACGGTGAAAAGGAATTACAGATCAAATATGGACCTAGGATCAAGCTTAAGCATCAGACCAAGGTTTGGATGATACGATGGGAGCTCGCTAGGACTTCGCCGAAGGTATTGGGAAGATCGCTAGGAACACGCCAAGAAATCGCCGGAGGAAGACCATGAGACTCGCCGTAGGGAATGCCGGAGGTTGCCGGATTGCGGGAGTGAGGTCGTAAGCTTGGTGGTCATATTTGATTTTAATTTTTAAGTCGTAGGTTAAGATTGGTTCCTAAATGAGTGTGATTTGGAAGGAATCTAAATCAACTCAAAGAGGCAATCATGTCCACTAAAAGGGTTTGATTGAGCTTACATTGAACTTAATTGATTGACCAGAGAATTGGTCAATGTGTGATTCAATTCGGGATTAGAGAAGTGAATGGAATCACTTTTCTGGGATTCCTAACAGTTAAACCACCGGTGAGTGGCGGTATTTCGGGTGGCTAAACTGCCCAGGCTGGGCAGCTAAACCACCCGTATCCTGGATTCTGGGTACTTTTGACGGTTGACCCGCCTAAGCCTGCAGTTGAACCGCCCGTACCTAGATTTTCTAGGTATGTTTGAATTTTGGCTCCAAAATTTTGAAGCCGTTTATGGTTATAAATATCCCAAGTTTTCTTGTATTCCATACAACAATTTGGGGATTACATTCTGTGAAAAAATTATGTGTGAATTGTAAAAAAAAGAAAAGGGGAAGGGAGAGAGCTTAGAGTTCGAAAAAAGTTTGAAGTCTCTCTTGTAAGCTCAAGTGTAAGGGTTTCATCTTCACCTTAAGAAGATCGATAGTGGATGCCGGTGTGCCTCAAGGAGGACTCGAGAGTGGACGTAAGTCGATTATTACCAAACCAATATAATTGTGAGTGTTTTTATTTATTACATTTACTACTTACAATTGTCGAGTTCTTAATCGTTTTAAACTAAATACCAATAGACGCTTCCGATTTTTTCTTACTCTTTGAAAGAAAAGTTTCAAGTCAAGCACTTCCCTTCGACGTTGCTTATCTTTTTATTAGGATTTGCTTGTTCCTTCTTAAGTCATTTTTAAGCAAGAAACTTAGTATTTTCTTTGAATCATTCACTTGTTATGAAAAACTTCAGATTTTCTATCTTGCTTAAAGTGAAAAGTTTTTTTTATTAAAATGAGAATTTACACTTACACTAATTCACCCCCGCCGCCCCCCCTTTCTTAGTGCCAATTGATCATAACAATTAGTATTAAAGCCACATTTTTTTTCTCATTTGGTTTAACACCCAAGAGAAATGACTTTGTATGCCATTAACGATGGTCAATGCATCACATGTCCTCCTATATTCAATGGGACGGACTACACATCATGAAAAATTTGAATGCGTATTTTTTATTTTGATAGATCTTGATTTATGGTGCATTGTTGAAAAATATTTTCAGAAGTCATCCAATCCAACAAATGATTGGAATGACTATGAAAAATAAATGTTTTCGTTGAATGCAAAGGCTTTGAATGCCTTATATTGTGCCCTCGACAAAAATCAATTTGATTGGATTTTCTCTTTTGATTCGGCTTTCTTTATACGACATACATTAGAAATGACATATAAAAGCATAACTAATCTTAACGAATTACTAATTGAAAATACTTCTAAAAATGAACTTGAAGAACACCTTCCAAAGAACATGGAGGATAATGAACTAAGAACAGATAAAGACATTCCAAAGAATAGGAATGAATTTGAATTGAGCCTGACATATGATTCCTCGAGTGAAACCTCGAGTGATGAGGACCTTGAACTTGAACTCTTGACAAATGAACCAAAAAAATTAATGAACAAAAACCATAAAAATAAACTTAAATTGGACAAAACCTCTTGCTATGAACGCAAAAAGTCGAGGCACTCCGAAGATAAAGTACACAACCAAAAAGTGAAGAATCTCGCACTTTTGGTCATCGACAATGAGGTTAGTGATTCATTAAGTATTTTTTTTTGAAATTTTTAAATATGTTTCATGATTTGTTTGATGAGTTTAGAAAAATTATCAAATATTTTAAGTTGCTTAAGAATGATCATGATTTGTTAGTTAGTAGACTTGACGAAATGTATGATTCATTAGTATCACATAACCCATGTGATATGCTAGATAATAGTAAAGAAGAGAACATCATGCTTAAGACAACATTAGAAAATTTTAAAGTTGAAAACAAATCCCTATATTTTACGAAAAGCTTTAAATTTTCTATCTTGCTTAAAGCGAAAAATATTTTTGTTAAAATGAGAATTTAGACTTGTATTAATTCACCCCCTCTTAGTTCCAATTTATCCTAACATATAGCTCCAATTGATAAATTTTTTTATTGTTCATCAATTCTTTCAAAGGGATAGGTTGATGCTATTGCTTTCTCACTCACACGCTGCGTGGACACATGAGAAAGAACATATATACTTTCCACCAAATCCCACATTTGAATCACTACAGTTGAATCATTTTGAAAGAAAGGAGGAGTTTTTTTTGTATAGCTGCTCAAGAGCCTCGTTGCTTAAAATATAACGAAAAATGTGTTATACCATCATAAAGGATTGGCTCAACAACAAAATGACGGCACTAATTCCATCTGTTCATCGAAAACAAAGAATACGTAATCCATTTATATATTTTTTTTAAAAATAGTTATATAAGATCGACTTTATATTCCACAGGCCCCAAAAAAAAATGATTATCTCAGATAATTATTTATTATTTTTTGTAAATTTTGTGGAGCTTCCTATCTATGTATCCAAACGAACAAATATTGTCCAACTCAAACAAACTCAAACTCCACAAGTTCGCATGGCAGGGTTTGGAAAGACGAACACAAAATAGTTTCATAAGTTGTAAACCAATCAGCTTAGGCTAGCCTTTTTTTCTTTTCTTTTTTTTACTTTCAGCCTCATGGCATCGATCGATAGGGGTTGAGTCAATAAAACCCTATGAGATTATAATAAAACCTCACCTAGCCACTTCTATCTTGTAAAGAAATATGGTTAGGGTTTAGATTGGGGCATTAGGGTTTAGTAGCTGTCGCTCACTTTACTGGGCTGGTCGACCAGGGTTTCCCCCTGCTTAGATCGGCTATAGAGCCAACCTAGCCGCCACATGTTCGTACTTAGGCAGATCGATCATAGAAGGGGCAAAGTGATAATTTTACTTAGACAAGCATCTCATGGGCTAGGGTTTAGAGCCCTATATAATGATGTAGCCACCCCCTCTCTTTTATCAAGTAATTATAAACTTTTATTCAGCTTTGTGCCGAGTCTAGGAGGGAGGAACCCCTACAACGTTCTAAGGGTTGATCCCCCTCAAGGGTCAAAATCTATAGAGCTCCTTCTAGGGTTCTATCATCTGGTATCAGAGCCGCATTCCTACTGCCCTGTAGCCATCTCTGTCGCCTCCACCTTCCCAAGCAATTCCCATAATTTCTTTTGACGTCGCTTCCACCATCGCCCACCAAGTCGCAGATCCATCAATCTGCTACCGTCCTCTACGTCAATATCTAGAAATCTGATATATTTTTATCACCCACACCTCTTCAATACTGCAAGATCCTTTACCTTACACGTTGAAGAATTTTTTCAAATATTATCCATTGCAAATTTCGTTCGTCGCAAATGTCATCGTTGTTGCAAAGGCGAAACACTGTAGAAGTTTTTAACCGCATATTTGCCTCTTGAAACTGGTTTATTCTTCTCCTTTTTGGCTGTAATTTTTATACAATTCCATAAATCAACTTAGCTTTCATTTGAGATTGATTTCTAGAAAAAAGTCATTCTGGAACCGGTTTTATTGTGCCTTCTTTCATCATCACGCAGTGCTGAAATTTTATAATGAAGGATCTGCCTTCTGTCTTTTGCCCTATTTCCCCACTGTTACGCTATTGAAATTTTGTAAAACTTTTTACTGGTATTGACCACATCTGAACCGAGGGTTTCTGTATATTTTTCTTGAATTTTCCCCTGGAATTTATGTCGAGAATTCATCATTTCTTCGACGTAAAATTTGTTCGGCAGGACAACACATCGCAACACCTTTCTTCGTTGAATTCTATCGAATTTAAGTGCTATCTTTTGTGGGATTTCAGACTTTTTTTCTCTCATCTACAAACCCTACCACCCTCATTAAAAACTCTTCCAAACCACACCCTAAACTGATCCCAAACAGCCACCCAAATTAACCCTAAATCGCATTCTACTCCCATCTAAACCGATCCACTCATCCAACCGGACATCCCCTCTCCAAAAATTCTCATGCCACTAACCTGACAATAAAAGAAAGATCTCAATATTACAGATCTAGACTCATACACCATGGCATCAGAGGAGGCCATCAACACCAAGTTCGAAGCCTTTGAAAGCCACATGGAGGAGAAAATGTGATCCCTTTTCGTCGAATTCAGCATAGGCCGACCATCAAGTCCGAGGAAGTCACAGCATGGAGAGACTTCAGATTAGCGAGATGATTCTCAAGAGCATGGACACATCATCCCTAATCAGATAACTTATGCATGAAGGTGGACTTCCCAAGATGGGAAGGAGACCCGATCAGATGAATCCTGCGCGCGAAGCGCTATTCTCGGTTCTACTGAACCACCAACACTACACGGGTGGAGATTGCTGCCATCCACCTCAAGGGAGATGCTATTCAGTGGTTCAATTGGTTTGAGCACACCCATGGAGGTCTCTCTTGGCAGCAATTCAAGGAAGAACTACTAAACCGCTTTAAACCAACCGATTTCAACAACATCGACGGACAATTGACAAAGATTCGTCAAACCTCTACAATATAAGAATACCAAACAAGGTTTGAACGTTTATCTAACCAAACTATGGATTGGTCTGAGAAACAACTTTTAGGGACTTTTATTGAGGGCCTAAAGCCGGAGATTCGAGGAGAAGTAAAGATGCGACAACCGTAGACTCTTATGGCGGCGATTTCCTTCGCATGTATCCAAGAAGAACGATTAAACCACGAGGTATAAAGGACAAGGGTCACTCTTCGACCAGCCATGCCGAGGCCTAGAGCCCCCTATACTGCCATCCGAGCCTCTGCACCAAAGAAATTAACAAGAGACGAGCTTCGTGAATGTTCGACCAAGGGGTTATGTTGGCACTACGATGAACCATGGAGCCGAGAACATCACTGCAAAAAGGGTCAGCTCCTTGTGATTGAACTAGTGGAGGATGAGGATAGCGAACCATCTGAAGAAGGCCTCGAACCTGAAGAGGAAGCCATGGAGGAAGAGCCCCAACCTGCCGACTACGCAATGCATGTATTGGCCAGCTACTCCAACTCGCAGACAATAAAAGTTGGAGGACTTCTAAAATAGCAACCCATCACCGTTCTCATTGATATGGGCAGCACAAATAACTTTCTTAACAGTAAGGTTGTTGCACGTATAGTGCTTCAAATTGAGGGTTGCAACAAGTTCGATATAAAGGTCGCCGACGGTTGAATCCTTAATTGCGATCAACGGTGCCCGCGGGTGAAACTGCTCTTCCAAGACCAAGAAGTGGTAGCCGATTTCTTCCTCCTACCCCTCGATGATTATGAAGCCATGCTTGGGATTGAATGGCTCACAATGCTAGATGATATCTCCTGAAATTTTTTTAAACTAATTATGAAGTTTTATTGTAAAGGGAGACATGTTACATTATGAGGCAAGCGCGGGAGTCATATTTCCATCGTTTTGACGTAACAGATGGAGAAAGTATTACACAAAGCACATGGACAATTTTTTATGCATATCCAGCAGCCATCTAAGGAGAAGAATGTGCAAAATTCAAATCATAAGCTTGCCCTCTTACTGGATGAATTAGCGGATGTTTTCATGGAGCCGCGAGGGCTGCCCCCTAACCAGCCTCATGACCACCTCATACTGATTCTGTCGGGCAAACCTCCATCAAATTTGAGACCATACCACTATCCTTACTTGTAGAAGGATGAGATTGAGAACATCGTCAAGGAGATGCTCGACACCAAAATTATTTAACCAAGTTGCAACCCTTACTCTTCATCGGTGTTGCTAGTGTGCAAGAAGGATGGTACGTGGCGGATATGCATTGATTATCGAGCTTTGAACGTCATCACCGTCAAAGATAAATATCCTATACCAGTCGAAGATGAGCTCTTGGATGAATTAAAAGGAGCCCGAGTCTTCACAAAATTGGATCTCCGTTCCGGTTGCCACCAGATTCGGGTATGCGCTGAAGATGTCCCGAAAACTACATTCCGCACACATAATGACCACTATGAGTTTCTGGTAATGCCTTTCAGACTTACGAATGCTCCTTCCACTTTTGAAAGACAAATCTCTAAGATTTATGCCCGGGTTCACCCTCTCGACCAAATCTCTAAGATTTTTGCCCGAGTTCACCCTCTCGGCCAAATCTCTAAGATTTGTGCTCGAGTTCACCCTCTCGGCCAAATCTCCAAGATTTGTGTCCGAGTTCGCCCTCTCAGCCAAATCTCCAAGATTTGGGCCCGAGTTCGCCCCCGTGTCCAAACTGCCAGAGTACGGATCAAAGAGGATTTCCTGAGTTCCTGCTTGATCGGATCATTTCCCGAGCTCCTTCTCGGTCGGATCATCACCCGAGCCCCTGCTCGCTCGGATCAACTCTCGGGTACAAAACTCGGCCAGTCCATTTCCCGAGCCCCTGCTCGGTCGGATTATTTCCCGAGCCCCGCTCAGTCCGATCAGTTCCCGAGCTCCTGCTCAGTCAGATCATCACCCGAGCCCCTGCTCGCTCGGGTCAACTCTCGGGTACAAAACCCGGCCAGTCCATTTCCCGAGCCCCTGCTCGGTCGGATCATTTCCCGAACCCCGCTAGGTCCGATCAGTTTCCGAGCTCCTACTCGGTCGGATCATCACCCGAGCCCCTGCTCGCTCGGATCAACTCTCGGGTACAAAACCTGACCAATCCATTTCTCGAGCCCCCGCTCGGTCGGACCATCACCCAAGCCCCTGCTCGCTCGGATCAACTCCCGGGTACAAAACCCGGCCAGTCCATTTCCCGAGCCCCCGCTCGGTCGGATCATTTCTTGAGCCCCACTCGGTCCGATTAGTTCCCGAGCTCCTGCTCGGTCGGATCATCACCCGAGCCCCTGCTCGCTCGGATCAACTCTCGGGTACAAAACCCGGCCAGTCCATTTCCCGAGCCCCCGCTCAGTCGGATCATTTCCCAAGTCCCTGCTCGGTCGGATCAACTCATGCTCGGTCGGATCGGTCGGCTTTCGAGACTAGTCTGACTTCACCACAAATCGACGGCTCAACACAAGACCTCATCTTCAGCACCATAATCGGGAACCTCGAGAAGGTCTTCTCAGGGGGGGATGATATGGCGAATATTGACCTGGCTGCCACATCCTCACGCCCTCGGACAACTAGCCCGCCAATGTGGCCAACCCGACATGGTGGAGCCAGCCTGACACAAGCATGGAGGGGTCAGCAGTCGTACGACTGACCTAACATAGGTAAGGTGGGCAAGGTCAAACGCCCCAGTTGCAGGAAGTATGACATGCACCTCGCTACAAGGACCACAGAGGGCGTGGTGAAGTACAACGGCATGGTAAGCGACTGGGAGGGTAAGGACCTCAGGTACGAACGCCTCGTAACCTTTACTATAAAAGCCCCTGTGCCTCTACGGAGCAAGGGGATCGCAAAATCAGCAACCAAACTAACTTGACCATCAGAGAGGTCACGTCGGGAACCATGCCCGACCTGACCTTCTTGTAGGAATTAGTTGCCGACCTGAGCTGAAATACTTCTTCCTGACCCGAGCTCCGACGAGCCAGCTTTCCCCTTACCGAGCCGGACCCGAGAGCTCCCACCACTCAACTATGCTTCACTTCCTCTCCGCCGAGACGACCGCGGGCGAGCCCACTCAGCAGACAAGGAGGCAGACCGCGCCTACTGGGCAAGCACAAGAATTTTACATTAACATATACGAATAAACTATAAAGGTTAAAATCACGTGGTTAAAATGATATATAACCTTTTTTTTCTATTCCCAAAGCAAAACTTTAATTTTTATAGTCATATATTAGCCGAATGGATAAGAATTGTAAGTGGTCAGCGGTTTGGAGGCCTTGGGAAAGAGCTTTGGTTTCAGAAACGAGCGTTCAATGCAGTGCAGCAGCCTCCAGCAGCCCAAAGGGGTTGATTAAGGGGCAGCTTTGCTGATGAATCTTTAAACCTGCAAGGGAATCATTTGAAGTAAAGCAGCCATTGGTTTGTTTCTACAGAAAATTCAAAGCTTACCTCCTCAGTAGCCAGACCATCACATAACATAATGCCTCAACAAAGCCTTCAAGGTCCTCGTTGGACTCAAAAGTAATCATTGACAATTCACAAAAACTTTCTTAAAAAGGATGGAGGAGTTGATCAAACGATCCTGATATTTGGCATCAATTCGGTTGTTCCATATAGCAATCTGATAACGAGAAGAGTCACCAAGCAAGGAACCTTCATTAGTCCATTTACCAACAATCCATTCACGGAGGAATAGTCTGTTGAAGGAGATCCGAAAAAGATTAGGCAAATGCCCATTCAAAAACCATATACATGGAAAACAAAATAATAGTTTTACTGACAATGTAAAAAGGCTAGAGATAAAGTTGGAGGTGGGGAGATGGTCCCAAAATAAACTTAATATCATGATATTGAGAGCAATCTTAAGATGTCATATTACCTTTCAATCTAGCAAAGGCTTTTACGATCTAAGGAGCACAGGCACGTACACAAAGACATGAACACGATATAACACGGACACGATAACATATCATTTTAAAAAAAATTAAGATACAAACACGACAATGACATATATTTTTTAATATATATAATATCTAATTAACATGAATTTTATAATATTTATATATTTAAAATTTATAGACCCAATAATATAAATAAATAAATATCATCATATTATTTTAAATAATTAAAATAATCTAAATCTAAATATCTAAAATAAAGCTTAACTACATATTAGTAATCATTAGGTTCATTCTCTACTTCATTATCACTTCCATTTGGTGATTCATCAACATCATTAATAAAAATAATTATTTTTAATTTTGATTTAAATAAGAATAAATTTGTAACTTCAAATACTCCAACATCACCTTCAAACAAATCAAATTTATCTCAAGTAATATCTCACATTTAGTCTCTCATAAATATTCTAGAATTCTTATGAAAAAAAGATAAAGATTACTAAGAATGAATACCAAATCTTCTACACGAGCAAGCCGCTCGAAGCACTAATGGCCATTAATAGACCACGTATGACTGACCCTCAACCACATGTATAAAAGTCGACTTCTTGGCCGACTCCAGAGGTCAGACTTTTTGCACTCAAAACCCCCTCAATTACTCCATATATTAACTTAACCATCGGAGGGGCCAAGTCGGGCACACATCCCCCGACTTCGGCCTTTGTGTAGGAGCAAGTTCGAGGGAGCAAAGGGAGCTTGCCGCCAGGCGACAGATTAACCAAACCAGGTGACAACCACCCGATGACCAACGCTGATGATATTATGCACTCGGACCAAATAAAGCCGTGTTGACACCTCGACCATGACATAAGGTTCACTAACATTTTAGCGCTAGAAGGAGGGTCCGATGTCGCAAGAGCACCCACAGCCAAGCAACCCTAATGAGCGTCTCAGAGAGGAGATCCTAACTGCCCACCATGCCCTCGGGCTCGGGGGGTAGGTCCCCTTCACCCTTTATGGAGAAGGGAATACCTCAGCATTATCCCTGGGCCACTATTGGAGATTATTCAATGATCTCGGGCTCTCACCTCCTGGACCTGGCACTGGACATTCCGTCGTCTTCACCAAGGTGTTCCCCAACCTCACCTACCAAGTCCAAGTGCTAGCGGGGATGATGCAGATAATCATCCCCCAGCTTGCTCAACAGATGACACTACCATAACAACCATCGCCTATGGCCCAGTCAACTCTCTTTACCACACCACAAAACCCTCCCCAGGTCGACCAAAAGCACATAGCTACTTTTCGAGCCTAGATGGTCCTATATGGTAGCTATGACGCTCTGATGTATTGGGCCTTTTCCACCATCCTCCCAGGCCCAGCTCAGATGTGGTACAACAAGCTGAGGCTATCATCGATCTTATATTTTGATCATCTCACGAAGGAATTCGAGTTTAACTTCTTGGCCAACACTCAAGCTAAATCGTCCATGGCCATGCTCCTTAGTCTAAGCTAGAAGGACGACGAGCCCCTCTCCCACTTCGTCGCTTGCTTTGCCACTGAGATCTGAGGTATTCTAGACGTCCACTCTTTGTTGGTCATGCAAGCATTTATGATGGGCCTACGGCCCTTAAGGTTCTTCTAGTCACTGGACAAAAGGCCACCAATGATCGTCACTGAGATGCTCCAATGAGCTAATCAATATGTCGTTGCCGAGACGCTGGTGGCAGGATGGTGCGAGGAGTCACACAAAAGGCCCTACATGGAGCAACCCCTGTTGGGAAACCTCAGTGGGTGCATCACATGCGCAGCGAAAATAAAAAACAAAAACCGATTTCCCACGCAGATCAAATCGTCGTGCAAAAGATTGGGGTCGCGAGAAAAACATAAAAATCGATAAAACTGCGATGAGTGAGAGATTGATTTTACCTAGGGAGATCGTATATCCCTGTATTCCAGATCGGGATGGAGAAGATGAAGGAGGTCAAGCGTCCTCCTCTCTAGCGGTATCGACACGATGAATCTCTGCAGCGAAACTCCTCCAATCTGGTCTTACAACTCTTGCTCAGAGGGAGGGAGAAGAATAGGAGGTGGTGGCTAAAGTTGCAGCCTATCAACCATGAGTCTCCCCTCCTATTTATAGAGGGCCACCAAAAACCATAGGGCTCCTTCCTTAGTGGGTATTGGATCTTCATCCAATAACCCACTAACCTTGCATTATTGGATCTCTATCCAATAATCTCCTTAGGCCTATAATTGGGCCTTAATCAAGGAGCTCATCATCATAGGGTCTCATCTAATGAGAATATGGGCTAATTGGATCTTCATCCAATCCTCTATTCGCTGAAGCATCCACCATATGTGTGTGACCCTCTAGGCCTGATACCGAGCTGGCCGTGAGTCACTCCCATTAGAACTCCTTCTGATATAGTGAATTATTATCTTCATAATAATTCACTCGACTCATCGACTATGGACGTACTAAGCCACTACGCCACAGTCCTCAAATGGTACAAGGGGATCGAATTCATCGGACCTGTTTGTCCACAGTTACCATGTATGTATAATCCCTCATCCAAATAATATCCCTGTAACTGGCAATCTCCCACTTGACCTAAAGCCAATCACCTATGTGTCTGATCCCCATCAGACCCTTGTGACGCTCAAATACAATCTGAGCCAGCGGCTTCGTCAGTGGATTTGCAATGTTATCTTCGGATGGAACTCTTTCCATTGCTATATCTTTCTAGGCTATAATCTCTCTTATCAGATGGAACCTCCTCAGAACATGCTTAGACTTCTGATGAGATCTGGGTTCCTTCGCTTGAGCTATCGCCCCATTGTTGTCGCAATATATGAGAATTGGTTATACACTGCTTGGTACGACTCCCAAATCTTTGATGAACTTCTTCATCCATACCCCTTCCTTTGCTGCTTCTGCTGCAACAATGTATTCCGCCTCTGTGGTCGAGTTGGTAGTAGTATCTTGATTGGAACTCTTCCAGTTTACTGCTCCTCCATTCATGGTGAAAACATACCCTGAATTTGACTTGCTATCATCAATGTTGCATTAAAAACTCGAGTTAGTGCAGCCCTCAACCTGGAGGCTACCTCCTCCATATACCAGTAAAAGATCCTTAGTCATTCTCAAGTACTTAAGGATACACTTTACTGTCTTCCAATGTTCTAAACCTGGATCTGCCTGATACCTGCTCGTGACACTCAAAGCATGTGCTATATCAGGCCTAGTACCTAGCATCGCATACATGATAGACCCTATCGTTGAGGCATAAGGTATCTTATCCATGTCTGCCCTTTCTTCAGGTGTCTTTGGGGACATACTCCTAGAAAGTGAAATTCCATATCTCATCGATATGAGACCTCTCTTGGAATTTTTTATGTCACCTTTTGACAATGGAATCTATGTACCTAGACTGGGACAAGCCAAGCATCTTTTTGGATCTATCTCTATAGATTCGGATCCCCAAAATATAGTATGTTTCCCCTAAATCTTTCATGGAGAAGTTTCTAGATAGCCAAGTCATTATTATGGAGAGCATTCCTACATCATTCCCAATGATTAGGATGTCATCCACATATAGCACCAAGAAGGTGATAGCGCTTCCACTTACCTTCCTGTACACACAAGGCTCATCTTCGTTCTTAACGAAGTCATAAAATCTGATCACCTCATCAAATCTTGTGTTCCAACTTCGGGAAGCTTGCTCCAATCTATAAATGGATTTAAGCAACCTGCACACTTTATCTGGACTCTCTTTGGATATGAATCCCTTTGGTTGTATCATATACACCTCTTCCTCGAGGTTGTCATTGAGGAATGTCGTTTTAACTACCAGATCTCATAGTCATAGTGTGCTGCAATGGTTAAAATAATTCTAATGGACTTAAGCATGGCTACATGTGAAAAGGTTTCATCATAGTCAACTCCTTGTCTTTGACGATATCCTTTAGCTACCAGCCTTGCTTTATAGGTCTCTACCTTTCCATCCACTTCGATCTTCTTCTTGAACATCCATTTGCAGCCGATGAGTACAATACCCTCAGGTGCATTCATAAGGTTCTAAACCTTGTTAGAGTAAATGGAATCTATTTCAGAATTCATGGCTTCTTGCTACTTCCCGAAGTCTATACTCATAATAGCCTCCTCAAAGGTCTTAGGATCAACATCTTGAGAGTCATCTCCATTGATATGTCCCACATATCTTTCAGGAGGGTGAGATACTCTATTAGACCTACGTAAATTTGGAATTTGTGTGTTAGGTACCTGAACAGACTCGGGCTCTGGAATGGTGTTTGAGTTAGGTTCTCCAACCTCGCTCAATTTTATCTCACTCCCACTGTTTCCACCAAGAATATATTCCTTCTCAAGGAACACAACTCTCTTGGCAACAAAGACCTTTCGGTCCTTGGGATGATAGAAATAATACCCACAAGTTTTCGTTGGGTATCCTACGAATGTGCACCATTTTGTCCTTGATTCTAACTTTTCGGGGTTGTGTCTTCTAACGTGGATAGGACAGCTCCAAATCTTAACAATTTTAAGATCGGGCTTCTTTCCTTTCCATATCTTATATGGTGTAGACACCACCGACTTTGATGGAACTTTGTTCAGAAGGTAAGCTGCACTCTCTAGGACGTACCCCCAGAATGAGACAGGTAGGTCAGCGAAACTCATCATGGATCGCACCATGTCTAACAGCGTGCGATTCCTCCTTTCTGATACACCATTGAGCTGAGGTGTATAAGGAGGTGTTCACTAGGATAGAATCTTATTGTCCCTGAGGAAATGGAAGAACTCCGTACTCAAGTACTCTCCTCCTCGATCTGATCGAAGAGTCTTAATACTCTTTCCAATTTGGTTCTCTACCTCATTCTTATATTCCCTGAATTTCTCGAAGGCCTCAGATTTGTACTTCATTAAGTACACGTGTCTGTACATAGAGAAATCATCAGTGAATGTAATGAAGTATGAGTAACCACCTATAGCTTGAGTCGACATGGGACCACATACATCACTATGTATGAGTTCCAATAACTCGGTGACTCTCTCTCCAGTTCTATTAAAAGGAGAGTTGGTCATCCTCCCACGAAGGCAAGGTTCACAAGTTGCATATGTCTCATAGTTAGATGGATCTATGTATCCATCTTTCAACAACTTTTGAATCCTTCCCTCATGTATATGACCTCGCCTACAATGTCATAGGTACACATTATTCACCTCATCTCTTTTCCTCTTAGACATATTTATATTCATGATATATGGAGAAGTGTCTAACACATATAAGCCATTTATTAGGGTCCCTCTAGTGATGATCTTGTCATCCATTATTATTGAACAACTATTATTCTCAAAAACTAATTTATATCCACTAATTGTTAAACAAGAGATAGAAATAATATTTTTGATGATAGAGGGAACAAAATAGCATACATCTAATACAATAATACCTCCACCAGGCAGATGTAGGGTGACCTCTCCAACAACAACTGTAGCAACTTTTGCTCCATTGCCCATCTTAAGGTTCATCTTGCCTTTAGCCAATCTCCTAGGTCTTGCCAGAACCTGCAACGAATTACAGATATGATAAACACTCCCGGTATCCAATACTCATGTGTTATTATGAAAATCTAATAAGTGGAGACTGATCATGAATATACCTGAAGCTTCTCCAAGCTTCTTCTCGCCTTCTCTGCAAGGTAGTCCTTGTAGTTCCTCTTCCAGTGTCCGTCTTGGCCATAGTGGAAGCATTGTCCTTTGTCCTTTCCCGAGTATTTCTTGGCAACCTTTGTCTTACCTGGTCTTTCTTTGTCCTTGCCCTTCTTAAGGATCTTGTTGGCCTTCCTTTTCTTTTTGGTATCACCAATATAGAGAACTGACTTCTCCTTCTTGATGGCACTCTCAACTTCCCTCAACATATTGAGGAGCTCAGGGAGAGTCACCTCAAACTTACTCATGTTAAAATTTATGATGAAGTGAGAAAAGGAATATGGTAGGGACTAAAGTATAAGATCAACACACAGATTATCCTCTAGGACTATTCCTAGACCTGTGAGTTTCTCGATCAACTCTATCATCTTTAGGACATGGTTCTCAACCGGTGTCCCTTCTATCATCCTAGCTCGGAAGAGTTTCTTAGATATCTCATATCTTTAAGTTCTTCCCTGTTTCTCAAACAGTTGGCAGAGATGAAGAAGGATAGAATCTGCATCCTTGCTCTCATGTTATCTTTATAACTCAGGAGTCATGGAGGCCAACATGTAACATTTTGCTAACATGGAATCATCTATGTACTTCACATAGCAAGCGATCTCATCCTCGCTTACCCTTCTTCCAGCGTGGGCATGATTGTATCAAGGACGTATGCGATTTTCTCCATCGTGAAAATAATTCTCAAATTGCGGAGTCAATCTGTATAGTTTGGACCAGTGAGGCGGTTGGCATCAAGTATGCCACGTAGGGGGTTTGTGAGCGACATGTTTCTGACAAAATAAGATATAGCAAAAATAAATAACATGCAAATTTTACAGAAAATACTAATTAAGATATGGACTTCAATTGGCATCCAATTGGCATCTTAGTGTAACCTCGAGGGACTCGACCAATTACACTAAGCCCAAAAGGTAGGCAACTCTTGCCAATCACAACTCCTTGTGATTCCCATCACGTTCGGCCTCTGAATCATCATGGTTTCGAGGGATTCGACCAACCATAACGTTCAGTTAAGTCATCACCATCATTACAAGATGAGTCTGATTCAATGATATGCCCTCGAGGGACTCGACCAAGCATACCATGTCCTCAGGTCACCGGTGACATCTCTATGTCGTAGGTAAAAACTCGATCACGTAGATAGGTGAGCCTCGAGGGACTCAACCAACTCATCCTATGTCGTGATTCAATTTCTTCCTATAACGATGGAAGGCCACATGGGTCAATCTTATTGCCTCACGCTTAACAACTTAATATTATCATAGGAGGCATTTTTTGTTTTCTATCGATCTCCTAATATGTCGTGTCACACACATACATATTTAATATATATCTACATTGCATGCAAATATATATATACATATATCTAGTAGGTGTATAACATATCACACATGCAAACCACACCGGATGATCATGAGCCGTCACCTAATATGATTAAGCCCGGGCCAATGGGCCTAATCACTCACGATAGGATCTATGTGTACATCAGCGCATCTCCATGCCTTATGATTGTTGATCTTGTCATCATTGGTTTCGTCGGATCGTCGCATCACCATGCATCGTGATCTCCCGCCACGGCATCGTGGGTCCCATTGTAACCCCCACGCTTCCGCTACGCCTCTTCATGTAATTATAAATAATCACAGGCACACAGGCCCAACAATAAACGAGAAAAACATAGGCTCGCAAGCCCCAATAATAATAATAATCACAATTACATACATCACAACACATGGCTCATGATCATCCATCCACAACATACATCACATGTACATCACATCATATGTAGGATTACTATATATATATAATAATTAATTAAACTATTTAATTAATTATTTTTCTAGAAATCATGATATGCTCAAAATTTTTAGAATTATCAAGGGTATTTTCATAATTTTAGATGAGGCGACAGTCCTCGAAATTTCTAGAATTATTGAGGGCATTTTCATAATTCCGCACATGAGGACAGTCCTTGGAATTTTTGAAAATCAGAGGGGCAGGATCATCCTTTTACTTAAAAGGATGCCCTAACCCTCTCCTTGACCCCATCTGCGCTGTCGCCATCGCCGCTGCCCTGCCGCAAGGGCGGCTGCCCACGCCTTGCCCCTATCTGCGCTGTCGTTGTCACTGTTGCCCTGCGCAAGTAGCGACGCTGCATGCCGTCGGTGTGGGCAACCGCCCTTGCGGCAGGCGCTGCTACCTTCGGGTGGCACCTCGCGGGCTGGTGGCCGCTCCTGCCAGCGACCGCACTTGCAAGCGACAGCCCTGGTCGCAGGGCTGCCCCTTGCGGCCTTGCAGTGGGCAGTTGCCACTTGCGTCTGGCCGCAGGCGGCTGCCCCTTGCGGTCGCGCCGTGGGCAGCAGGCCCTTGCGGCCTAGACGTAGTCGTTCGTGCCCGCGAGGCTGCTACCACTGCGAGCGACCGCCCCTTCCAAGGGGCATGGCCGCAGCCAGTCGCCCCCTTACAGGGGGGGCCTTGGTTGTAGCCAACCACCCCCCTTGCAGGTGGTCGGTCGCCCCCGCAAGGGGGCTGGTCGTGGCCATGCCCGGCTGCCCATTGTAAGGGTTTCCTTCATTGTGAAAACGCAACAAGAACGTGTAGAACGATTCTACGTGATTCAATCTCATCACATGCATTTTAAAACCAATCTTTCGCATGAAAACCTTGGCTCTGATACCACTGTTGGGAAACCTCAGCGGGTGCATCACATGCGCAGCGGAAATCAAAAATAAAAATCGGTTTTCCACGAAGATCAAATCATCGTACAAAAGATTGGGGTCGCGAGAAAAATGCAAAAATCGATAAAACCGTGATGTGTGAGAGATTGATTTTACCTAGGGAGATCGTATATCCCTGTATTTCAGATCCGGATGGCGAAGATGAAGGAGGTCAAGCGTCCTCCTCTCTAGTGGTATCCACATGATGGATCTCTGCAGCGAAACTCCTCCAATCTGATCTTGCAACTCTTGCTCAGAGGGAGGCAGGAGAGTAGGAGGTGGTGGCTAAAGCTTCACACTATCAACCATGAGTCTCCCTTCCTATTTATAGAGAGCCACCAAAAACCCTAGGGCTCCTTCCTTAGTGGGTATTGGATCTCCATCCAATAACCCACTAACCTTGCATTATTGGATCTCTATCCAATAATCGCCTTAGGCCTATAATTGGGCCTTAATCAAGGAGTCCATCATTATAGGGTCTCATTTAATGAGAATAGGGGCTAATTGGATCTTCATCCAATCCTCTATTCGCTGAAGCATCCACCATACGTGTGTGACCCTCTAGGCCCGATACCGAGCTGGTCGTGAGTCGCTCCCATCAGAACTCCCTCTGATATAGTGAATTATTATCTCCATAATAATTCACTTGACTCATCGACTATGGACGTACTAAGCCACTACGCTATAGTCCCCAGACGGTACAAGGGGATCGAATCCATCGGACCTGTCTGTCTACAGTTACCATGTATGTATAATTCCTCATCCAAATAATATCCCATAGACCGTATATTGGACATGGTACTGTCAAGTCATATATGGAATCAGTTTGTCTTGCTCTATTCGGATTCTATCGGAGAAGTCTTCTCTCAATCCGAATGACCCTGGCCAGGGATTTGTCTAAGCAAGCACATATGGGATATTCCTCTCGTGATACCGAGAGTGGATGATCCTCTTTGACACTCAATTACCTTCGTAAGGTTGGCTACCAATCCCGATAACCAGCTGTACCAGATATGGAGCTTTCCAAACCTGTAAGTCTGGCGTCAAATAAAGGAGTACTCATACAAGACATCTTTGGTGTCTCAAGTCCAAAGACCAGATACACAACTGGGACTATGGAATCACTGTCTGACATTAGGTATCATTAACCATACTGCATTCTATAAGCGGATCAATCAGTGAACTCATTCTCCAATGAGCACTTGTACTATATATCCTTAGTGTCTCCACACAAGTAGCTATGAGACCAGTCGCCTCCATCATATGGACGAGTATATAGTACATCGGTCTGTCCGATTATCTCGATGTCCCTCTCGAGTAACCTATGACCGGGATTATTTACGATCTGTGTTTAAAGATGAATCGATCTCATTATCGTGATCTCATCATGATCCGATTCCTATTACACAGAACCAAGGACATCACAATATATATGCTACATATAATATAATGTGAGAATATACTAATATTAATCATAAGCAAAAAGATTACGCAGTGTGTCACACATGCCATCACTCGCGTGATTGGCTTGCAGGGCACCTGTAACTAGCAACCCCGAGACTCATCTTCGGGACTGTTAGAACCCTAGCTTGGATGGGTCCTAAGCCCATTAAGTCAAGGAGTAAATAAAGCCTTGAGTCATGTAATATCTCCCAATTTAGCCACCATCCCCCATGATTGAGGAGTCATATCCCCCTAGTTTAGCTATCATCCCCCATAATTGAAGAGTCATGTAGGATCCCCCTAATTTAGCCATCATCCCCCTTAATTGAGGAGTTCTCTCTAAGGTTAGAGTTTTGGAGTCCTTTATAAAGCATTTAGCCACCACTACTTTTCATCAAGAAAGATCTCTTTTATTTCAGCCTTGTGGCTGACTACCTAGGAGGGAGGAACCCCTACAGTATTCCAAAGGAGTTAATCCCCTTCAAGCAATCAAACAACGATAGAATTGAAAACAATGAAAGTTTTCAATTCTGATCATCAGAGGAGACCATATAAAACTGAATTGGTGAACGAACAAACTATTTAAAAAAGAGAAAAAAAACCTCAAAAAGAGAATATAAAACCACGAGGGCTCGATTAAACATATAAGAAAAATCAACAAAAACATAAGTTTTAGTGATTGATGAAATATAAGAACTGAATCCAAGGAGCCGAGGGTGTTGGAGTTGCATTGCATACGCCGCTCAAGCCAATTCCACCGCTGAGCTGCGGGGCGAGTGCACAGCTCTTCGGTGAAACAACGGTATTTATAGACGTGGAAGAGCGATGCCCTAATTTCATCAATGAGCGGTAGGTTTGCCAAAGATAATTTAGAAGGGCTTAAAAGCCCTCGAGGTTTAGGCTGGACCACGAGATGCACCATCACGGCGTTTGTGCGTCAAAAACTATGCCGAACTTGAGTTGGTTAAAGGTTCTTCTTTCCCACGAGATGAACCAGCTCTATCGATTTGACTTATTAATATCAAAATATTATAGTAATAATATAATCACTTAATTAGATTACTGATAGGATCCCAGTAGAGTTGGGTCTTAGTCAATTAAGTTGTGATATAATAAAACCCTAAAGCATGTATAAAACCCTAACTAGCCATCGCCCACCTTGCATATCAGAGTCAGCTAAGATTAGGAGAGAAGTTTTACTAGAAGTACGAGTCTCTCTAGGGTTAGGATTTTGGAGTCCTATAAAAGCATGTAGCTGTCCACCACTTTTCTCAAGCAATAGATCTATTTTCTCTTTAGCCTGTGGCCAAATACCAGGAAGGAGGAACCCCTATAGAGTTCCAAGGAGGGCCAATGCCCTACAGAGATAAATCCAGCATTAGAATCATTTAGGGTTCTATTTTCTAATATCAGAGCAATGTTCTTAGTGTCTTGTTGTTCTTCCACCCTTGTCGCTGCCAGCATCATCCCTACCATCATCAATTGCAATCGATCCTACATCTGTTGCTACAACTGCCAACTTTGTTATCATCACCCACTACAACCAACCCTAGAGGTGTTGGTATTGTCTATTCGCAGTCGGATCTAGTATTGCTCCACACCTGTTGCAATCCTTAGCGCTGCTACATCTATCCTTACCTACATCATAAAATTGCTACATCTATCTTTGCTGTAAACTTGTTGTGTCATCTTTTATCTTCATCGTAAATTTGTTGCATCGATCTTTTGTCTTTGTCATAATTTTGCTACATTTGCCACATCTGATATTGTTGTCATCTTGCTGCTAGATTTGCTATCATATTGCTATCAGTGCCCTCATCTATCTTGCTGTTATCATCTTTAATTTATTATTGTCGTGATAATCAAAATACTACTACCATATTGTTGAAACTTTCACGTAAAACTGTGGTCTTTTTGACGAAAAAATATGCTTCCATACTTTTCGATGTTTCTTGCTGCATCCATAACTAATCTCTGCCAAACTTATTATTGCCATCAATATCGACTCTAAGGTACCCCTTTAGCCTTAAGTCGCTACCATCATAGCCCTCTTGAATCCTTTACTGTTGGGAAACCTCAGCGGGTGCATCACATGCGCAGCGAAAATCAAAACAAAAATCGGTTTCCCACGCAGATCAAATCATCGTGAAAAAGATTGAGATCGCGAGAAAAACACAAAAATCAATAAAACCACGATGTGAGAGAAATTAATTTTACCTAGGGAGATCGTGTATCCCTGTATTCCAGATACGGATGGAGAAGATGAAGGAGGTTAAGCGTCCTCCTCTCTAGCGATATCCACACGATAGATCTCTGTAGCGAAACTCCTCTAATCTGATCTCGCAACTCTTGCTCAGGGGAGGGAGGAGAATAGGAGGTGGTGGCTAAAGCTGCAGCCTAACAACCATGAGTCTCCCCTCCTATTTATAGAGAGCCACCAAAACCCTAGGGCTCCTTCCTTAGTGGGTATTGGATCTCCATCCAATAACCCACTAACCTTGCATTATTGGATCTCTATCCAATAATCTCCTTAGACCTATAATTGGGCCTTAATTTAGGAGCCCATCAATATAGGGTCTCATCTAATGAGAATAGGGGCTAATTGGATCTTAATTCAATTATCTATTCGCTGAAGCATCCACCATATGTGTGTGACCGTCTAAACCCGATACCGAGCTGGCCGTGAGTCATTCCCATCAGAAATCCTTCTGATATAGTGAATTATTATCCCCATAATAATTCACTCAACTTATCGACTATGGATGTACTAGGCTACTACGCTATAGTCCCCAGACGGTACAGAGGGATCAAATCAATCGGAATTGTCTGTCCATAGTTATCATGTATATATAATTCCTCATCCAAATAATACACAGAGACCGTATATTAGATATGGTACTGTTAGGTCGCATACGAAATCAGTTTATCTTGCTCTAATCGGATTCTACCGGAGAACTCCTCTCTCAATCCGAATGACCCTGGCCAGAGATTTGTCTGAGCAAGCACATATGGGATATCCTCTCATGATACCGAGAGTGGATGATCCTCTATTGACACTCAATTACCTTCGTAAGGTTGGCTACCGATCCTGATAACCAGTTGTACCAGATCTTAAACTTTTCAAACCTGTATGTCTAGCGTCAAAGAAATGAGTACGCATACAAGGCATCCTTGATGTCTCAAGTCTAAGGACCAGATACACAACTGGGACTATGGAATTACTGTCTAACATTAGGTATCATTAATCATATAGCATTCTATAAGCGGATCAATCAGTGAACTCATTCTCCAATGAGCACCTGTACTATATCCTTAGTGTCTCCATACAGGTGGCTACGAGACCAGTCGCCTCCATCATATGGACGAGTATATAGTACATCGATCTATCTGATTATCTTAATGTCCCTCTTGAGTAACCTATGACCGAGATTATTTAGGATCTGTGTTTAAAGGTGAATCGATCTCATTATAGTGATCTCATCACGATCCGACTCCCTTTGCACAGAACCAAGGACATCATAATATATATGTAATAGATAATATGAGAATATGCCAATATTAATCATAAGCAAAAAGATCATACAGCGTGTCACACGTGCCATCACTCACGTGATTGGCTTGCAGGGCATCTGTAACCAGCAATCTCCTACTTGACCAAAAGTCAATCACCTATGTGTCTGATCCCCATCAGACTCCTGTGACGCTCAAATACAATCTAAGCTAGTGGCTTCGTTAGTGGATCTGCAATATTATCTTTAAATGGAACTCTTTCCGTTGCTATCTCTTTTCGGGTCATGATCGCTCTAATTAGATGGAACCTCCTCAGAACAATTCTGATGAGACCTGGGTTCCCTTGCTAGAGTTATGGCCCTGTCGTTGTCATAATATATGGGAGTCAGCTCCACGCTGCTTGGTATGACTCCCAAATCCTTGATGAACTTCTTCATCCACACCCCTTCGTCTTGCTGCTTCTACTACAACAATGTATTCCGCCTCTATGGTCGAGTCAGTAGTAGTATCTTGCTTGGAACTCTTCCAACTTACTGCTCCTCCATTCATAGTGAAAACATACCCTGAATTTGACTTGCTATCATTAATATCAGACTGAAAACTCGAGTCTGTGTAGCCCTCAACCTGGAGGCTACCTCCTCCATATACTAGTAAAAGATCCTTAGTTCTTCTCAAGTACTTAAGGATACACTTTACTGCCTTCCAGTATTTTAAACATGGATATGCCTGATACCTACTCGTGATACTTAGAGCATGTGCTATATCAGGCCTAGTACAGAGCATCACATACATGATAGACCATATCACTGAGGCATAAGGTATCTTATCTATGTCTGTTCTTTTTCAGGAGTCTTTGGGACATACTCCTAGAAAGTGATATTTCATGTCTCATTGGTATAAGACCTCTCTTGAAATTCTCCATGCCAAACCTTTTGACAATGGAGTCTATGTACCTAGACTGGGATAAGCCAAGTATCCTTTTGGATCTATCTCTATAGATCTCGATCCCCAAAATATAGGATGTTTCCCCTAAGTCTTTCATTGAAAAGTTTCTGGATAGCCAAATTTCTGGATATTCTCACATTATCTGTTACATATATATTGTGATGTCTTTGGTTCTATGCAATAGGAATCAAATCGTGATGAGATCACGATAATGAGATCGATTCACCTTTAAACACAAATCCTAAATAATCCCGATCATAGGTTACTCGAGAGGGACATCAGTGTGTTGTATACTCATCCATATGATGAAGGTGGCTGGTCTCATAGCCACTTGTGTGGAGACACCAAGGATACAGTACAGGTGATCATTAGAGAATGAGTTTACTATTGATCTACTTATGGAATGTTGTATGGCTAATGATACCTAACGTTAGATAGCGATTTCGTAGTCCTAGTTATTATCTGGTCCTTAGACTTGAGACACTAATAATGCCTTATTTGAGTACTCCTTTCTTTGATACCAAACTTACATATTTGGAAAGATTCAGATTTGGTACAACCGATTATCAGGATTAATAACCAACCTTATGAAGGCTATTGAGTGTCAATAAAGGATCATCCACTCTCGGTATCATGATAGGAATATCTCGTATGCTCTCACTCAGATAAATCCCTGATCAGGTTAATCGAATTGAGAGAGGAGTTCTGTAGGAGAATCCGATTAGAGCGAGACATAGACGATTCCGTATGTGGCCCGATATACTATCTCTGAGATATTAGATGGATGAGGGATTATAGATACATGATAACTAAGGACAGACAAATCTAATAGATAAGATCCCCTGTATCATTTGGGGACTATGGTGTAGTGGCCTAGTATGTCCATAGTCAATAAGTTGAGTGAATTATTATGAGATAATAATTCATTGAGTCAGAAGGAGTTCTGACAGGGAGGACTCACGACAAGCTCCCAAAGGGTCACACACATATGGTGGATGCTTCAGCAGATATAGGATTAGATAGAGATCCAATTAGCCCTTATTCTCATTAGATGAGACCCGACATTATTGGGTTCTCTGCATGAGGCCCAATTAGAGGCCAAAGGAGATTATTGGATAGAGATCCAATAATATAATGTTAGTAGATAAGTGGATGAAGATCCAATACCTACTAAGGCAGGGTCCCTAAGGTTTTTGGTGGCTCTCTATAAATAGGAGGTAGGGGTGGCTTGATAGGACTCCAACAGGGTGCCCTGCTAGCCAATCACGTGAGTGATGACACGTATGACATGCTGTGTGATCTTTTTGCTTATGATTAATATTGACATATTCTCACATTATATTATTTGTTACATATATATTGTGATATCCTTAGTTCTGTGCAATGGGAATCAGATCGTGATGAGATCACAATAATGAGATCGATTCACCTTTAAACACAGATCCTAAATAATCCCGATCATAGGTTACTCAAGAGGGACATTGAGATAACCGGATAGATCGGTGTACTATATACCCGTCCATATGATTGAGGCGGCTGGTGTCATAGCCACTTGTGGAGAGACACTAAGGATATAGTATAGGTGCTCATTGGAGAATGAGTTCACTGATTGATTTGCTTATAGAATGTTGTATGGTTAATGATACCTAATGTCAGACAGCGATTCCATAGTCCCAGTTATGTATCTGATCTTTAGACTTGAGACACCAAGGATGCCTTGTATGAGTACTCCTTTCTTTGACGCCAGACTTACAGGTTTGGAAAGCTACAGATCTGGTACAGTTGGTAATCGGGATTGGTAGTCAACCTTACGAAGGTAATTGAGTATCAATAAAGGATCATCCACTCTCGGTATCATGAGAGGAATATCTCATATGTGCTTGCTTAGATAAATCCCTGGCCAAGATCATTCGGATTGAGAGAGGAGTTCTCTGGTAGAATCCGATTAGAGCAAGATAAAATGATTCCGTATGTGACCTGACAGTACCATGTCCAATATACGATCTCTGAGATATTATTTGGATGAGGGATTATAGATACATGGTAATTATGGACAGATAGGTCCGATGGATTTGATCTCCCATGTACCGTCTGGGGACTATGGCGTAGTGGCCTAGTACGTCCATAGTCGAAGAGTCAAGTAAATTATTATGGAGATAATAATTCACTATATCAGAAGGAGTTCTGATGGGAGTGACTCACAGCCAGCTCAGTATCGGGCCTAGAGGGTCACACACATATAGTAGATACTTTAGTGAATAGAGGATTAGATGAAGATCCAATTAGCCCTTATTCTCATTAGATAAGACCCTATGTTGATGGGCTCCTTGATTAAGGCCCAATTATAGGCCTAATGAGAGTATTGGATAGAGATCCAATAATGCAAGGTAAGTGGGTTATTGGATGGAGATCAAATACCCACTAAGGAATGAGCCCTAGGGTTTTGGCGGCTCTCTATAAATAGGAGGGGAGACTCAGGGTTGATAGGCTACAACTTTAGCCGCCACCTCCTATTCTCCTCCCTCCCTCTGCGCAAGAGTTGCGAGATCAGATTGGAGGAGTTTCGCTGTAGAGATCCATCGTGTGGATACCGCTAGAGAGGAGGATGCTTGACCTCCTTCATCTTCTCTATCTGGATCTAGAATACAGGGATATACGATCTCCCTAGGTAAAATCAATCTCTCACACATCGCGGTTTTATCGGTTTTTATATTTTTCTTGTGACCCCAATCTTTTGCACGACGATTTGATCTGCGTGGAAAATTGATTTTTGTTTTGATTTCCGCTGCGCATGTGATGCACCCGCTGTAGGTTTCCCAACAGTGGTATCAGAGCCAAGGTTTTTGTATGAAAGATTGGTTTTAAATTACGTGTGATGAGATTGAATGGCGTAGAATCATTCTACGTGTTCTTGCTGCATTTTCGCAGTGAAGAAAGCCCTTGCAAGGGGCAGCCGGGCATGGCCATGGCTAGCCCCCTTGTAGGGGCGACCGACCACCTGCAAGGGGGCGGTAGGCTGCAGCCAAGGCCCACATGCAAAGAGGCGGGCGGCTGCGGCCAGGGCCAGCCATCAACGGGGTGGCACCTGCCCGCGGCCATACCCCAAGGGCAGCCGCCCGAGGGTGGCCGGCTGCAGCGCGGCGCCCGTAAGGGGCTGCTGCCAACAGTCTGCATATGATCGCCCTTGGCCAGCCCGCAAGGGGCGACCAACTGCGGGTTCGACGCACGTAGGAAGGCAGCCTACCGGCAGAGGCACCACCCGCAAGGGCTACTGCCTGCAAGGACGGTCGCTAGCAGCGGTAGCGCCTGTAGGGGCGACGCCCGTGGAGGTGCTGACCGCAGGGGTGGCTGCCCCTTGGCAGAGTGGCTGCCGGCGGGCAAGGGCAGTCGTCGCTTGCGCAGGGGCAACAGTGACGACGACGGCGTAGTGAGGGTGAAGGAGGGCTATGGCAACTTCTTAAAAAAAGATGGTTATGCCCCTCAGCATTTGGGAAATTCTAGCTTTGTCCTTGTGTACAAAATTTTGAGAATACCCTCAATAATTCTAGAAATTTTGAGGACTGTCCTCTCATCTAGAATTACAAAAATACCCTTCATAATTCTAGAAATTTTGAGCATATCCTGATTTCTAGATAAATAAATAATTAATTATTATATATATCTAGTAATCCTATATATGATGTGATGTACATGTGATGTATGATGTGGATGGATGATCATGAGCCATGTGTAATTGTGATTATTATTATTATTGGGGCCTGTGAGCCTATGTTTTTCTCGTTTATTGTTGGGCTTGCATGCCTGTGATTATTTGTAATTACATGGAGAGACGCAGCGGAGTGTGGAGGTTACAGCGGGACCCACGATGTTGTGGCGGGAGATCACGATGCATGGTGATGCGATGATCCGACGGAACCGATGATGACAAGATCAACAATCACAGGGCATGGAGATGCGCTAATGCACACATAGATTCTATTGTGAGTGATTAGGCCCATTGGCTTGGGCTTAATCGTATTAGGTGACGGCTCATGATCATCCGATGTGGCTTGCATATGTGATGTGTTATACACCTACTAGATATATGTATATATATATTTACATGCGATGTAGATATATATTAAATATGTATGTGTGTGACACGACATATTAGGAGATCGATACGAAAAAAAAAACCCTCCTAAGATAATATTAAGTCGGTAAGCGTGAGGTAATAAGATTGACCCACGTGGCCTTCCATCGTTATAGGAAGAAATTGAATCACAACATAGGTCGAGTTGGTCGAGTTGGTCGAGTCCCTCGAGGCTCACCTTTCTACGTGATCGAGTTCTTGCCTACGACATAGAGATGTCACCGGTGACTTGAGGACATGATATGCTTGGTCGAGTCCCTCGAGGGCATATCATCGAATCAGACTCATTTTGTAACGATGGTGATGATTTATATAAACGTCATGGTTGGTCGAGTCCCTCGAGACCATGATGATTCGGAGACCAAACGTGACGGGAATCATAAGGAGTTGTGATTGACAAGAGTTGCCTACCTTTTGGGCTTAGTACAATTGGTCGAGTCCCTCGAGGTTACACTAAGATGCCAATTGGATCCCGATCCCCACTAGGAGTCTGCCGGAGACTTCCGTCTCACGTGTCGAGGGTGTCGCGTGATTCGCTAAGAAAATAGTGGGAGTACATTAAGATAGAAGTCTATATCTTAATTAGTATTTTCTGTAAAATCTGCATGTTATTTAATTTACGCTATATCTTGTTTATCGCTTGCAAAACCCCTACGTGGCATACTTGATGCTAACCGCCTCATTGGTTCAAAAGCTCCGCATTTTGAGAATTATTCTCACGGAAGATAAAATCGTATATGTCCTTAATATGATTGTGCCCACGCTAGAGGAAAGGATAAGCGAGGATGAGATCGCTCGCTTTGTGAAGTATGTAGATAGTCCTAGAGGATAACATATGTGTTGATCTTATACTTCAGTCCCTACCGGATTCCTTTTCACAGTTCATTATTAACTTTAATATGAATAAGTTTGAGGTGACTCTCCCAGAGCTCCTCAATATGTTGAGAGAAGCTGAGAGTGCCATCAAGAAGGAGAAGCCAGTTCTCTATATTGGTGAGACCAAAAAGAAAATGAATGCTAGTAAGACCCTTAAGAAGGACAAGGGCAAAGAAAGACCAGGTAAGGCAAAGGTTGCCAAGAAATACTCGGCAAAGGACAAAGGACAATGCTTCCACTATGGCCAAGACGAACATTGGAAGAAAAACTGTAAGGACTACCTTGCAGAGAAAGCGAGACAGAAGCTTGGAGAAGCTTCAAGTATATTCATGATCAGTCTTCACTTGTCAGATTTTCATGATAACACATGGGTATTGGATACCGGGAGTGTTTATCATATCTGTAATTCATTACAGGTTCTAGCAAGACCTAGGAGATTGGCTAGAGGCGAGATGGACCTCAAGATGGGCAATGGAGCAAGAGTTGCTGCAGTTGCTGTTAGAGATGTCACCCTACATCTGCCTGGTGGAGCTATTATTGCATTAAATGCATGCTATTTTGTTCCCTCTATCATCAAAAATATTATTTCTATCTCTTGTTTGATAATTAATAGATATAAATTAGTTTTTGAGAATAATAGTTATTCATAATGGATGATAAGATCATCACTAGAGGGACCCTAATAAATGACTTATATGTGTTAGACACTTCTCCACATATCATGAATATAAATCTGTCTAAGAGGAAAAGAGATGAGATGAATAATGTATACCTATGGCATTGTAGGCTAGGTCATATATATAAGGAAATGATTCAAAAGTTGTTGAAAGATGGATACTTAGATCCATTTGACTATGAGACATATGCAACTTGCGAACCTTGCCTTCGTGGGAAGATGACCAACTCTCCTTTTAGTGGAACTGGAGAGAGAGCCACCGAGTTATTGGAACTCATACATAGTGATGTATGTGGTCCCATGTCGACTCAAGCTATAGGTGGTTACTCATACTTCATTACATTCACTGATGATTTCTCTAGGTATAAACATGTGTACTTAATGAAGTACAAATCTAAGGCCTTCGAGAAATTCAGGGAATATAAGAATGAGGTAGAGAACCAAATTGGAAAGAGTATTAAGACTATTCGATCAGATCGAGGAGGAGAGTACTTGAGTACGGAGTTCACACATTTCCTAAGGGACAATGGGATTCTATCCCAGTGGACACCTCCTTATACACCTCAGCTCAATGGTGTATCAGAAAGGAGGAATCGCAAGCTGTTAGACATGATGCGATCCATGATGAGTTTCGCTGACCTACCCATCTCATTCTGGGGGTACGCCCTAGAGACTGCAGCTTACCTTCTGAACAGAGTTCCATCAAAGTCGGTAGTGTCTACACCATATGAGATATGGAAAGGAAAGAAGCCCGATCTTAAAATTGTTAAGATTTGGGGTTGTCCTGCCCACGTTAGAAGACACAACCCCGATAAGTTAGAATCAAGGACAGAATGGTGTACATTCGTAGGATCAAAGGAAACTTGTGGGTATTATTTCTATCATCCCGAGGACCGAAAGGTCTTTGTTGCCAAGAGAGTTGTGTTCCTTGAGAAGGAACATATTCTTGGTGGAAACAGTGGGAGTGAGATAGAATTGAGTGAGGTTGGAGAACCTAACTCAAACACCATTCCAGAGCCCGAGTCTGTTCAGGTACCTAGCACAAATTTTAAATTTACATAGGTCTAGTAGAGTATCTCACCCTCCTGAAAGATATGTGGGACATATCAGTGGAGATGACTCTCAGGATGTTGATCCTCAGACCTACGAGGAGGCTATTATGAGTATAGACTCCTGGAAGTGGCAAGAAGCCATGAATTCTGATATGGATTCCATGTACTCTAACAAGGTTTGAAACCTTGTGGATGCACCTGAGGGTATTGTACCCATCGGCTTGTGGATGGAAAGGTAGAGACCTATAAAACAAAGCTGGTAGCTAAAGGATATCGTCAAAGACAATGAGTTGACTATAACGAAACCTCTTCACCTATAGCCATGCTTAAGTCTATTAGAATTATTTTGGCCATTGCAGCACACTATGACTATGAGATCTGACAGATGGATGTCAAAACGGCATTCCTCAATGGCAACCTCGAGGAAAAGGTGTATATGATACAACCAGAGGGATTCATATCCAAAGAGAGTCCAGATAAAGTGTGCAGGTTGCTTAGATCCATTTATGGATTGAAGCAAGCTTCCCGAAGTTGGAACACAAGATTTGATGAGGTGATCAGATCTTATGACTTTGTTAAGAACGAAGATAAGCCTTGTGTGTACAGGAAGGTAAGTGAAAGTGCTATCACCTTCTTGGTGCTATATGTGGATGACATCCTAATCATTGGGAATGATGTAGGAATGCTCTCCACAGTAAAGGCATGGCTATCTAGAAACTTCTCCATGAAAGACTTAGGGGAAGTATCCTATATTTTGGGGATCCGGATCTATAGAGATAGATCCAAAAGGATGCTTGGCTTGTCCCAGTCTAGGTACATAGACTTCATTATCAAAAGGTTTGGCATAGAAAATTTTAAGAGATGTCTCATACCGATGAGACATAGAATATCACTTTCTAGGAGTATGTCCGCAAAGACTCCTGAAGAAAGGATAGACATGGATAAGATACCTTATGCCTCAGCAATAGGATCTATCATGTATGTGATGATATGTACTAGACCTGATATAGCACATGCTCTGAGTGTCACAAGCAGGTATCAGGCAGATCTAGGTTTAGAACACTGGAAGGCAGTAAAGTGTATCCTTAAGTACTTGAGAAGGACTAAGGATTTTTTACTAGTATATGGAGGAGGTAGCCTCCAGGTTGAGGGCTACACAGACTCAAGTTTTCAATCTGGCATTGATGATAGCAAGTCAAATTCAGAGTATGTTTTCACCATGAATGGAGGAGCAGTAAGCTGGAAGAGTTCCAAGCAAGATACTACTACTGACTCGACCACAGAGGCGGAATACCTTGTTGTAGTAGAAGCAGCAAGACGAAGGGGTGTGGATGAAAAAGTTCATCAAGGATTTGGGAGTCACACCAAGCAGTGTAGAGCTGACTCTCATATATTGTGACAGTGACAGAGCGATAATTCTAGCAAGGGAACCCAGGTCTCATCAGAATTATCCTGAGGAGGTTTCATCTGATTAGAGCGATCATGACCCGAAAAGATATAGCAATGAAAATAGTTCCATCCGAAGATAACATTGCATATCCACTGACGAAGCCGTTGGCTCAGATTATATTTGAGCGTCACAGGGGTCTGATAGGGATCAAACACATAGGTGATTGGCTTTTGGTCAAGTGGGAGATTGATGGTTACAAGTGCCCTGCAAGCCAATCACGTGAGTGATGGCACGTGTCACATGCTGTGTGATCTTTTTGCTTATGATTAATATTGGCATATTCTCATATTATATTATTTGTTATATATATATATTGTGATATTTTTAGTTCTATGCAATGAGAATCAGATCGTGATGAGATCACGATAATGAGATCGATTCACCGTTAACCAAAAATCCTAAATAATCCCGGTCATAGGTTACTCAAGAGGGACATTGAGATAACCGGATAGATCGGTGTACTATATACCCATACATATGATGGAGGTGGCTGGTCTCATAGCCACTTGTGTGGAGACACTAAGGATATAGTACAGGTACTCATTGGAGAATGAGTTTACTGATTGATCCGCTTATGGAATGTTGTATGGTTAATGATACCAAATGTCAGACAACGATTCCATAGTCCCAGTTGTGTATCTGGTCCTTAGACTTGAGACACCAAGGATGTCTTGTATGAGTACTCATTTCTTTGACGCCAGACTTAAAGGTCTGGAAAGCTCCAGATCTGGTACAATTGGTTATCGGGATTGGTAGCCAACCTTACGAAGGCAATTGAGTGTCAATAGAGGATCATCCACTCTCGGTATCACAAGAGGAATATCTCATATGTGCTTGCTTACACAAATCCCTGGCCAAGGTCATTCGGATTGAGAGAGGAGTTCTCTAGTAGAATCCGATTAGAGCAAGACAAATTGATTCCGTATGTGACCTGACAGTACCATGTCCAATATACGGTCTCTGGGATATTATTTGGATGAGGGATAATAGATACATGGTAACTATGGACAGACAGGTCTGATGGATTTGATCCCTCCTGTATCGTCTGAGGATTATGGCGTAGTGGCCTAGTACGTCCATAATCGATGAGTCGAGTGAATTATTATGGAGATAATAATTCACTATATCAGAAGGAGTTCTAATGAGAGTGACTCACGGCCAGCTCGGTATCGGGCCTAGAGAGTCACACACATATGGTGGATGCTTCAGTAAATAGAGGATTGGATGAAGATCCAATTAGCCCCTATTTTCATTAGATGAGACCCTATATTGATGTGCTCCTTAATTAAGGCTCAATTATAGGCCTAAGGAGATTATTGGATAGAGATCCAATAATGCAAGGTTAGTGGGTTATTAGATGGAGATCCAATACCCACTAAGGAAGGAGCCCTAGGGTTTTGGTGGCTCTCTATAAATAAGAGGGGAGACTCAGGGTTGATAGGCTGCAACTTTAGCCACCACATCCTATTCTCCTCCCTCCCTCTGCGCAAGAGTTGCGAGATCAGATTGGAGGACTTTCGCTGCAGAGATCCATCGTGTGGATACCGCTAGAGAGGAGGACGCTTGACCTCCTTCATCTTCTCCATCCAGATTTGGAATACAGGGATATATGATCTCCCTAAGTAAAATCAATCTCTCATACATCGCGGTTTTATCGATTTTTATGTTTTTCTCACGACCCCAATCTTTTGCACGACGATTTGATCTGCATGGGAAATCAATTTTTATTTTGATTTCCGTTACGCATGTGATGCACCCGCTGTAGGTTTCCCAACACTAATCTCCCTAGAATTAGTCAATAAAACCCTACTAGATTATAATAAAGTCACTCCTATCTTATAAAGGAGTATGACTAGGGTTTAGATTAGCCCTTAGGGCTTAGTGGTCATCGTCCCCTTACTGGGTTCGTTGGCCAGAGTTTTCCCCTGCTTAGGTCGGCTTAGAGCCATCCTAGTCGCCCCTGTTCCTATTAAGGCAGGTTGGCTATAGGAGGGGCAAAGGGATAATTTTACTTAGGCAAACAACTCCTTAGACTAGGGTTTTGATCCCTATATATTGATGTAGCCGCCCCCTCTCTTGAATCAAGTAATTATCAATTTTATTTCAGCCTTGTGCCAAATCTAGGAGGGAGGAACCGCTACAGTGTTCCAAGGGTTGATCCCCCTCAAGGATCAAAATCTATAGGACTCCTTTTGGGGTCTTATCATGGCTCTTATGTGATAGGCTACACCTTTGGCCGCCCCCTCCTATTCTCCTCCTCTCCCTCTCATTCTAAACCGATCAGCCCCTCTTTGGCGTGAGATGGCAACAAAGAAGATAGAGGATCTTCTTCCAGTTTGTTGCTAGAAGCTACACAAGAGTTACAAGACTTGGTGCTGCGATTGGAGGAGTATCGCTACAGCAATCCATCATGTGGATACCGCTAAAGAGGAGAACACTTAACCTCCTTCATCCTCTCCATCTAGATCTAGAAAAATAGGGATATACGATCTCCCTAGGTAAACAATCTCTCACATGATGCAGTTTTTTGGTTTTGCAATTTTCTGCGCACCAATCATTGTACGACAATTTTGATTAACATGAGAAACTGATTTTGTTTTGATCTTTCGTTGTGCATGTGATACTCCCGCTGAGGTTTCCCAACACGAGTTACACCTCACGGCTAGTCCTATGCCCGAGTTGTGCCTCGCGGCTAGTTCAATGCCCGAGTTATGTTGCTCGGCCAGTCCTATGCCCGAGTTACATCTCGCGGCTAGTCCTATGCCCGAATTACGCCTCGCGGCCAATCCAATGCCCAAGTTATGCTACTCGGACAGTCCTATGCTCAAGTTGCACCTCGTGACCAATCTAGTACCCGAGTTATATTGCTCGGTTAGCCTAGTGCTCAAGTCACATATCTCGGCCAGTCATAAGCTTGAGTCACGTCTCGTGGCTGGTAATGAGCCCGAGTGGAAAGGACCCTCATACCTCAAGGAGTTGCAAACCCAACTAAAGAAAGCATCACAACCCTACCTCAAGCTCCTTTACGAGGAACCCAAGGCATGCCTCTTCAGGGGGGGAGAGAGAATGATACAGTACTACCCCCGTGGCGTCAAAACAGAAGCGACATCAGTACCATCGTGGCACCTCAGGTTCATGCAAAACAACAAATCGTACCCGAGCCACCCTGGATTGTACTGGATGGTGCCGCACGATGTGCAATCGCCCGAGATCGCATGGAGCGACACTGCCCGGTACGAGATCGTGTTGGTTGGCTGCATCGTGCACAACCCGATTGCTCGAAGCACTAATGACCATTAATAGACTGAGTACGATTGACCCTTAGCCACAAATATAAAAATCGATCTCCTGGCCGACTCTAGAGGTCGAACTTCTGGCACTTAAAACCCCCTCAACTACTCAATATATTAACTTAACCATCAAAGGGACCAAGTCGAGCACACATCCTCCGACTTCGACCTTTGTGACGGAGCAAGCCCGAGAGAGCAGAGGGAGATTGCAACCAGGCAACGGATCAACCAGACTAGGTGCCAACTGCCCGACGACCCACGCCGATGATCTTGCGCAGACCGAATCAAACCATGTTGACACGTCGGTCACAACATAAGATTCACCAACAATGAGTAATTTTATTTTTTTTCATGGTCAATGAATTAAAATAATAAAAATGACAATCACTCATTGGACTATTGTTAATAATCTACTTATTCTTTTCAAATCTGATATTACATCTGCTGCAACCATCCAAAGCAGTGGTAAGCATCATTTTCCAAAATAGTGAACCTAGACAATTATTCAAGAGAATTGATTGGTCAACACCAAAAAGACAAAAGAAAGAAACATGACAGTGACAGTTGAAGCTAACACGAGTTAACAATCTTTCAGACTGTGAAACATGACAGTGAAAGTTATCAATTAAACTCTGCTACTCTGAGGTAGTGGAACAACCCCATCAAAGAAATCTCCAAAGTAGCCATGTGGCTCATGAACCAATCTAGAGATTATATCTCTAAGGGTTATCACGCCCTCCAAATTCTCATCTTGGTCCACAACATATATCCTTTGTATCTTCTCCGTGTCGAGACTCAGAATAATGTCTTTAACTGTGTCATCCCTTTTACAAGTTACGACATTATTCATCGTTGATGAAACCTCTTGCTGCTCTTCCACATAAGCCTTTATTTTGATGATGAAGTCCTTGGTCGTGATGGACCTTTAAGAAAAGTTAAAGCAATTTTTGTAAGGGCATATAATAAAATTATATCTTGCTAACATAATGTTAAATATGTTAGATCTCAAAAGGTCATACTAATAGAATTCATGGAAATAAGGAAGCTGTGAATATTTCATGCCAATCTGTATCTACCTCAAATGTGAGAAGTTGATTTTTAAGAAAATGATGCATACTATATAATAATGTAGTACATATTGACATGTTCTCCTAAATTATGTACCACAATTTTTTATTTAACTCATGAATTTGTTATTCTGGTATACAAAAGTCAGTGGTTATCTCCCATGGACATTGGCCTGCTTTTTATTTTAATTCTAGGCCCAAGAGAAATCTTGTAAAACAGAAAAAACAACATTTCAATATTCATAAGAAATAGTTTCAGGTTGTGTAAAATAATATCTATCAAGATGATGAGAAATTTTTGCATTGTAAATTAAATCTATCAAGACAACTAGAAATTTTTTGCACACACAAACCTTGACTTGTCACATAGTGCAGGTTGAGTTAAGAGATAGTGGATATCTCTTATGCTTATAGTTCCTATTGCCTTTCTCCCACTTCCGTCAACTACTGGAAGTCCGCCAACTCCTTTATTTCTCATTAGCTGGAAGGCATTTAGAACTGGTTCATCCTCCCTCACCTGCATGAGATGGCAGGAAGATATTATTAAAGTTCCGATCTGCCATCAACTTCTAATACATACATATTTGAATTGAACAATAGTAACAATAGTCACATTATCTCTCAGGTCGATATAGAATGACACATAATTCTACATGCATTCAACCACAGATGCAACTTGATATTAATCAGTTATGCTTATACATGAATTTCCTTCAATTTTAATGCAAAGATACTTTTGGTATAAATGATTAATCTTGTAGTACTTTAGTATCTCAAAATTTAATCAAGTATTGTTAGCCAGGTAGCATTAGATACGTTATCTATATTTGGTGTACATGGTCAAAAAATCGATTGCATAAAGTACTGAAGTTGAGCAAATTTAAGATATTGCAGCATTATGTACCTTCACTAGTTTCTTAGGCATCATAATAGGAAGTCCCAGCTCAAAGAGTTTCTTAGTTCCCCAATTTTCAAACCAGTGAAGCCCAACACATTCCGCAAGCATGTGAATTATAGCAGATTGAGTGATAATATTATCAATCTTCTCTTCACCAAGGTCAACTACTGGAAGACTCTTCATTTTATACTTGGACAGAAGCAATAGCATGGTTAAAAATGAATCAGACTTCTGCAAGGCAAGAAAGGGTGCCCGACGGAATGAACCCGAGATATCAGATACCTATACAAAGTCATTATTGTACAGGAAACCAAAATTAGTTTAAAGATAGTTTCAGTAGGTTTCACTGTTCTGAAATAACTTCAAAAAGAGAGGAACCTTTGTAATTTTGTACAAGTCTGAAGAAGTGAATACTTCAAATATATTTCCTGCAATTGTTGCTTCAGCAGTTCCTGATCCTGTGGAATGAACTTTGTCTTTGATCTCACCATTAGCTTCCACAGGAATTGCTGAGCTGTCTAGTCCTGACGTTGTTCTTTCCAATGTAACAACTGTGCCTAGCTTTGCTGCTAATTTATTGGCATCTCTTGTTGCAGCAGAACTTGCCTTCATCCCACTTGCTACAACTTCTGACTGCAACGGATTTGTACATGTAAGTTTTTAGCTTGTTAGAATCAATGAGTGTATCAAAGCGTGAAGTTCACTTGATATTTTATTGTCTCAAATCTCGACCAAAATTTCAAGGTAAGTGCAAGCATTTATTTCCAATTAAATATGAAAATGCTCAACATTATTACTTAATACATACTCATTTTCAGTTCATGTCAAATTACTCCTTCTATAGTTGATTCCCCAATTGATTTAATTAAAAATTTAGCAGATATTGCCATGGTTAAATTAGTATTAATTCCTTTTGTTTCAGCTTATTTTCAAATTTCAGTAATCTTTGAGAAAATTTCTTTCTATTCAAAACTAAAGTTCTAAGAATTAACCTTGAAGTTCCTCGATGACATAAATAATATGGTCATATTTGTGAATTATAAATCTTCTTAAATTTGTGATCCTTCAATATCAACCTATTTAAATATGTTAAGACATGAAATATGCTGTTAGATGATAAACATTATTCATCCGAGTTCAAGAGCATTCAGAAACTCCATAATGGGAGTTGCACGAATCTTCAACTTAAATTAATTGGGATGGATCATTGGTTTGTGTTTCATATAAGCTACCAAAGTATAATTTATTGTGTGTTATCTATAAACCATACTGGTAGTAACCAAAATAACGAATGAAATGCTTGATACTAAGTTCATATTGAAACATATGATCATAGATGAAGTTATCTGTGTTTGCACTCTAAATACACTAGTTGGATATAGGCAGTTTTTCCATATGATGAAACACTTCGTAGTCCTTCTGTGCAATTCATGGAGCTATGCCAAACTAATCAATCACTCAATAGTCATATCAAGAACTACATAAAATGTTTTAGTTATGTGCACGCCCATGTGACATCACACTAGGTCTGATTTGACTACAAGAAAATTTTCACAAATAAAGAATTTATCAAAAAAAAAGGTGAATTTGTTGTTGTTTCCACCTTTTTTATTTTTCTCCCTAGTTCTTCTGTCCTTTACTTTCTTCCTTCTTTTTTAGCTCCCATATATATAGTGCTTCCATGATTCCACATTATTAATGAATGGCCTTGATCTCTTAGTTCGGTAAAAAATCTGCACATCACTTGATTAGTTTGACATTTCTCTTTGGGAACTATCTCACATCCCTTTGGTATGTGCAAATCCTGCCCTCACTTGATTTAAAAAGATATGTTTAGAACTATCATGAAATATAAGTAAGAAAAATCAAAACGTAATAATTGTTATACAATGACTTACTTTAGTTTTTTACCTTTTCCAAGGCCTTTCTTTCTTCTCATTTATTCCTTCTTTCTCAACCCTCAGTAGACATTCAAAGATCACTTTCATGTATCCCTCCACTTTCATGTCCACTGCCGTCCACATCTTACACCCTCAATGTCAACAACATTAGACTCTGCTTCAAAATCCCCTTCCAACTTAGTAGTCATCACTAACCAGATCATTTTCATGACATTCGTAACTGTATAAACTACAGCAGGGCCATTGCCACACGCCTCCGTGCCCTAACACTCCTTTGAATCAATGAACAGTATTGATTCCCCAAATTTCCATCATGTCGACCTCCAAATACATCCCCCTTCAGTTATGGCCTGTCTTGACCATCTTCATCTCAGTATCCACCTCCACCTTTATGCTCACAACCACATATGTGCCTCCTGCAGTGTCCATGAGGCATGGTCTCAATCAACCATGGCAAAGCTATGCTGCTATCCTCCATGTCCTCACCTTTCTCACTTTACACTACCATGGCTAGCTAAAGCTACCTTACCAATGATTTCATCCTATTTTAATGTGTCAAAGGTTATAGGAAGGGCATGTCTCATAACAAAACCAGCCTGTAAGCTATAGGTAAGTTTCCTTATTCAGAATTTCATGAAACTTATTTGTACATACCCTGCCAGTGCTTTTGTTGTTTTCTACATGAACTGTAGATGCATACAAGATTAAGCATATACCTCTAAGGTTTTGCTCTATTCTCCTATGTATTTTATTTATTTTGGAGGCACAAATTAAATTCTAAGCATATATGGTTGAATGCTACTAGGTAAAAGGGATCTGGGTAACTACTAACAAGTTTGAAAGGTCCAAATTTCCTGTTGAAATAATGGACCATCATGTTAAACCAAATAAAATTGCGGTCATTGATGAATCAAGGACTGCTGTACCATTTGAAACAGTACGAGACAGGTGGTATGTATTGGTCCGGGCGTGGGCCAGTACGTGAACCACTGCCAATTTCGGGCAGCCCGGTCCAGTTAAGTAAAAAATTAATAAAAACATCAAAATTAGGGCTCATGAACACGAGCCAACTTCTCAAGTTCAATGCTTCTGCCACTGTCGTTGCTTCACTGCTTCGTGACGCTGCTGCCACTACTGCTGCTTTGTGATGCCGCTGCCACCGTCGCTACTTTGCGATGCCGCTGCCAACGTTGTTGCCACCACATTCATTATTCTTACCAAATACGCTTGCACCTCTTCTCCTCCTCTTCTTCCTTATTCATTCTTCTTCACTGCTTCTTCCTTCCTCTTTTTTCTTCCTTTTTCCTTCTTCCTCCTCTATTCCTCCACTGCCCGTTTCTCTTCTTTCTCTTTTACTTTCTCTTTTAAACACCGGTACATACCGCTGTACCAGCACTAATCGATATGTACTGGTCCGACAGATCACTGAAACGGGTGCGGTAACTGAGACAGCGATCCTTGGTTGATCAAGCTACCAATTGTGTTTCCTTTTGATTGGTTATTTGTCTTTTTTATCTCTAATACGAAATCCAGTTTATATAACTTTGAACTTGTGTCGTAAAAGCACACAATAACATAATATGTGCATGCTGCATTACAGAATGGTGAGAGTAGGTCTTTCATAGTCTGGTATTTGTTCAAAATTTTGTCAAAGTTTTGACCAACAAATGTCATGCCTTGTTATAACCATACAGTAAATAAACTGTTTCATGACTATTTTTCACCTTTTCTAAATTCTATAATGCAAAGTTTACAACTGAAACTTAAATTAGCTATATCAGCTCAAGGGATTGACATTTCCCAGGAAATTAATATTTATTTGCTTAGTCAACAAGCTTCTTTCTGATGAATTTTGTCCTTGAATTGTTGTACTTAAGTTTATCCATTGCATGGTTTATGAACTATATATTTCGATACACAATATATAAAAAATTACGATATTAAAGAGCATTTGGTTTAAATCCATCAGCAAACCTGATGCAGAATCCATACAGCAATGCCAGCAAATTCTACAATCCCAATGTATCTATCAATCCAACTCGCATTTTCTGGCGCTTCCACATCTCGAACTGGTGCACTCATTATCTTGTGCTTGGATAGGATTTGAATAGCAGAGGCCAGAGTAGAATCAGAAGGTATCTCAACCACTGATGCCAAGGACTCCAAATTAGAATGTCATATTCCATCAGCTAATCGATCCTAAACTTAGACAAACTGAAAGAAACACAGAGTAAAGCAATTTAAAAGGAACAACTAAAAAGTAATGCACCATATCTGTAATATGAAGTGTAAACTTCTAGGTTGGACAGGTAGAGATATCAGCAATACTAGAATAATCATAAATATGAGTAATGATCCATGTTAAACTACCAAAACATGAGCTTTAGGTGGTTCTGATAAGATAAGATTTTGATTCCCTATGTTGATGCCAATAGTTGTATTTATTGGTTAACCATGCCAAAACATGCCAATAGCATGTTCATGGACAACTCATCTGTTAACCAATCTAACTTGTAGAGATCACCTTTTACGTAGTTATGAGTTGCACATTTGTAATGTTTGCTCATTTCATGTTAAGTCGCATAAATTGTGTTCCTTGCTCATTACTTTAAATGTGGATTCAACTCTTATTTGTATCTTCATGTTGTTCAGTTCAACTTGTTTTTATGAAAAGGAATGTACTCAATGCATGAGCCTCCCACCAATGTGGGGACATAGTCAATATATCCTGCCTTACCCTTAAATATCTAAGCACTGTTTTAGCAACCTTATTGTTATATCATCCACCCTTTTTTTATATGAAAAAAAAAATTAAGAATCATCATGTATATGAATATACTATGAACATTAATAACCATTATAATCCAGTACTATTTATGTCTTAACATTATGAAAAAAATAACTGCCATAATAGAAATTCATAGTTGTTCTATATAATATTGAATGACTATACTCGATTGGAATACACAACTCTTTTTCTTGTGACAATTATCAATTATTTTTTTAATAACAATCATCATTTTCCATTATACCCACTAATATAAACTATAAAATAATTAATAAATAGAAACTACACGTAATGGAAGGAGCAATTGGTACTAGGATAACCATCTTAATGGTTTTGGTAGTGTTCATTATGCATCTTTTCAAATTAGAGCCTTGTTACTAAATCAAAATGCAAGTACTCTTACTATTTTTCTCGCCTTTTTGCTTATCACATAGACAGTCTTTTTTTACTTTCTAAAGATTGCAAGTAAAACTATCAGCATCGGGTTAATTAGCCTCTAACTACTTGTCTCTTTTCTTGTCTCGAACAAGTGGTAGGGATAGTGGTAGAAGCATCTTTTAAGAAAACAAAAAGGATGTTTGTGATCAATATGATGAATAAATATCTCCTAAGGACATAAGCAACAGCCCCAAATACATCAGAAGAACAGCAGTCGCGTGCCTTCGGAAGATGGGGCCGGAGGGAAGGCAGCAACAAGGATGCTCTCAAAGCAGGAGTTGAGCTTCTCGGTGGGGCTAAGTTGCGGCTCCTGAATGTCCCACAAATCCTCCAATCGATGACCCAACTCCGCCTCCGGGCTCGACTTCGCGCTCCCTGGTGGGCTATCCATCAATCAATGCTCCCTCTTGACTCCCTTTGATCGCCCTCCTCTCTCTCTCTCTCTCTCTCTCTCTCTCTCTCTCTCTGATGGCTCACGTTCCTCCCTTGCTCTTCCCGACGAAAGATTCTATATTTAACCGTCTTCATGAGGTGATCGGAGGAAGTGAGGGAGAGATTAGCGGATTGGAACCTTGGAGCGAGGAGAGTGCTGAGTGGGAGGTGGACAAGTGGAAATGAACCCGAGAAAACCTCGACTTTGATTAAGCTCGACTTCATTTATCATAAACATTACAAGATTTTTCATTTCCTTTACCGCAAGATATTAATTTAACGTGTTCAAAGATACACTAAACTAATTGTTCTGTGAACATTCGTTTATATTTTTCGCCATCTCTACTGTTACTAAACTCGATTGTATAAGATGAAGAGAAATGAAGAGATGAAGAAAAAAGAGGGCGAACAAAAAGTGAGATGGAGAAAAGCTCTCTTTTCCAAGAGATAATAAGGTTTAAAAAATAAAAATTCCTCATCAATCTCTTTTCCTTCCCTTTATACAGATATATTGTGATAGGAATTGTATGATACCAATTGATCGAAACTTTTAGATTTTCCTTCCCTTTATACAGATATATTGTGATAGGAATTGTATGATACCAATTGATAGAAACTTTTAGATTTCTATTAAAGAGAAAGAAAAATAATAAGGATAAACGATCACTTCGAGGGGATCGATCTCCTTGATCTCTATAGGGGATCGGTCGTCCTTGATCTCTATAAGAGATCAGCCCTCCTTGATCTCCATAAGGGATCGACCCTCCTAGAGTTTTAGTCTATTAGCTAAAACATATTTTTTTCAATGATTGTCTAAAAAGAAATAGTTACAGCCCTATTTGTAGACTCTTAACCAACTTCTAATTAAACTTGGACTCTTAATTAAATAGACTCTAACTCCTATTATGACTCCTAATAAAATAGATTCTAACTCCTATTAGGACTCCTAATTAATTTGACTAGACCGATCAACATAATTCAATGATGACTCAATAGATGAGGACCCAACCTTGTTAAGATCCTATCAGACCTGTCCTCTTCAAATTAGCCTTGTCCTTAAGGATGAGCAGTATCAAATTCCGGAAGAACTTCAATATTTGTCGCACATCACAACCCTTTGATCAATTAAGTAGGATCCCTAGTTGTTGTAAGTAATGGGCTAGTCTTCTGGTGTAGTAATCATTGTCGTCTTATGAAGAATCTTCTCTATCTGATGACTAGTGGTAGTTCCATATCTTCTTTTGAGGATCACCACTTCAAAGTCTTCTAGAGGTATCAAAAATAAATTCACAAATAGTTCTTTACCCTATATGATTAACTTTATCTTTGAACCCTTGTTATCACAAGTTAGGATTCGTTCATCAGCAACCTTGATTTTGAATTTGTCACAACCTTCAATGTGATAGACCAATCGGTCAAAAGCTTTATATCCATAAAATTATTAGTGCTACTAGTATTGATTAAAATAGTAACAAGTTGATGTTTCAAAATTTCTACAATTTTTATGGGTTGCGGGTTAGAGTAGCTGGCTAATGTATGCACTATATGTGTGATAGGTCCAATATCTTCATCAGAATCCATACCTTCATGATCGAATCTCACATCGTCAGTCTCTGATTCCTCCTTAATTGCCTCAATCATCAAGAGTTTGTCATAGCCTTTATGATCGGATTCTACATTATCAATTTGTTATTCCTCCTTAATTAGCTCAATCATTGACTTTCATCATAATGCCCTTGTGTACATTGACTTTCATCATAATGCGAGCACAAATCCTTTGTTGATCTTTCCTTGGGTTCTTCTCGGATCGACTTTTGGATGTCCGAGTTTTGGTTGGGCATAGATAGGGTGGGCGACCTACTAATTACCTGTCTATTGAAGCTTTTATTTCGACGAGTGTCTATATTGATTTTCCTTCATACACATGGGCGAATGATATGGTAGCCATCATGGTGCGAGGGTGGTAAGCTTAACTCCACCCCGAATTTTGGGATTAAGTCCCTCGATAAATATTCTCACCAATTGTTTCTCAGACCAATCTTGGGTTTGGTTCGATAAGGGCTCAAATCTGCTCTGGTACTCTTGTACTGTGGAAGTTTGGTAGATTTTGGCCTGTTATCCATTAACGTTCTCGGAGTCCGACAGTTTGAAGCAAATCAAGAGCTCTCTCTTGAACGGTCCCCACGAAGGGACTCCGTGATAGGGCTAGTACAAATCATACCACTGGATAACATCACCATCAAGTTGATTTGAAGCTACTTTCACCATGGATTCTTCTAGAGTTCTGTAGAAGTGAAAGAACTTTTCAGCTTGTGAGACCCAACTAGTCGGATCTCCATCTTCATATTTAGGAAACTCCACCCTCATGCATGGGTATCCTGTGTCTTGCCCTTGATCATATTTTTTAGATCGGCTCCTTTTGAGATTAGAACTTTCATCATGTTGAGATTTGTTGGAGCTATCTAATAGACTTCTTCTGAATTCGCTGAAGAGTTCTTGCAATCTTTCTTCCATTTAAGCTTTGAAGGCTTCAAATCTTGATTCCATTGAATTATCAGTAGCCATCGCATAAGACTACTTGATGTTGCTATTGTAACGTCGGTTGGTGGTGGCTCTATGGATGTGAAGAATCATTGTGTGGATGTTGACAAGATGAAAGATGGCATCACTGAGGACTGCGATCACTAAGTTAGATGCGACTTAGTGGTTGTCAATCTTGGTTGGGATTGATTACTACTATGCCAGTGGCCAGGAAGGGCGATGATGCGATGATGTTGTAAGGATAAGATCGTCGAGGTTGCGACAGCGATAGCTAGAGGGCTGATCTATAGGAAGAAATCATTGTTATGATTCATAGGGATGCAACATTGTGATCTGCGGGAAGAAATCATTATTGCAATTTGCGGGGAGGCAACATTGATCACTATAGCATATTAGGGGGCAGCTTTGGTGCAGTGCGGTGGACAGAAGAAGGGGGTAGCATTGGTGCAGCTAACGAAGGAGGAAGATGACAACGATGGACAAAGGCAAGGGGGCAACATTAGTGCAACCGACGAAAGAGGGGCAACATTGGTGCGATCAACGAAGGAGGAAGATAGCAGCGACTGAGGGCTGCCCTGTTTCGATCACTACAAGGAGGGATGATTACTATCCTGTTTCTATTGTTGTGCGGCTGAGGACAAGGCTGTGTAGCTGGTACAATCACTAGGAAGTTGACACGAGCGGTGGCATGGTAGAGGGCTGAGGCTGCTATGATGAAGGGGGATGGTGTCAGCATGGAGAGCGGACGATAACAGCAGGGGCTGCGGTAGTGGTGGCGAGACACTGGAAATGAAGAGGAGGCATAGGGTGCAGTTGGAGGGGAACAACGATGGTGGTAAGGATAGGAAAGAAGGTACGAAGATGAGGGCAGCGATTGGTGTTGCTGCGTGCGTTGTTGGGAGGAGACACCAGCAGCATCGGCTCTAGCGGAGGTGGGTTTGGGAGGAAGATGGCGGCAAGGGAGGGGCAATGACATTGTCTCCATTGGAGGCACAGGGAAAGGACAGTGGCAGCAGGTTGTGTGACTGCAGTAGAGGGCTGGATATGGTAGGGCCGGGCAAAGGAAGAAGGGGGGTTAGAGCGGGTGACGACAGCAGGGGCTACGGCAGGGGAATGTGTAGTTGGGAGCGATGGGCGACAATTAGGGTGGAGTAGCAGGGAAGAAGTAGGGGTGGAAGAAGGCAACTACTGCAGTCATTGAGGAGTGATCACTTAGTGAAAAATAGGCACTACCGGTGGAAGCGAGGCTGGAAGGCAACAATTGGGCTTATCCTTGCAGTTGAGGAAGAGGACGACAATGACAGGGACGGAGTAGCACTAGGATAGAGATAGCAACGAGAGATCGTTATGGTAAAGGCTAGCAATGTCGTGCAGGCAACAATGCTTGCTGCAGTTGAAGGGGAAAAGGGAGATGGTGGCAGTGACAGAAGTAGTGACGGTGGCTTTTGGGGTTGAACAACGAGAGATTCCCTCGTTGTAGTCCTTGTATTATTAACAAAAGTGGTCAACGACTGTGGGATGGTGTTGTCGGTGATAGTTGGGGCAACGGCGGAGATGCTAGGATCCACAAGCAAAGGGCGGTAGCAATGGTTAAGGAGGGCTGAAGGAGAGGCAGAGGAGGTAGGGACGTCGGTGTGGGGAGCGACCAAAAGTGGCTGTGGCTGCGGTGAGAAATTACAGCACTACGGTTGTGGTGCTCTCTCTTCTTCTTCTTTCTTTTTCTTTTTTGGCTGATGATAGCTGTAAAGAAGATGGTGAGAAACTACAGCAAGGTGGTAGAAGTAGGGGATGTATGGCAGCGCGACCAAGGTCTGTGGCTGCAATAGTTGGATTGTGTGAAGATGGTTGCTAGGCTATAAGATCTTGGAGGAGAAGTTGTAGTGGAGGTTGATAGTGGAATCATAGCGAGAACCCAAGGATCATCGCTCTGATACCAATTGATAGGAACCCCTAGGGTTCTATCGCTGCTCTGATATCAATTAATATGAACCCTTATGTTTCTATTGAAGAGGAAGAGGGAAAAGGGATATAAATGATCAAATTGAGGGATTGGCCACCTTGATCTCTATAGGGGATCGATCCTCCTTGATCTATATAGGGGATCGACCCTCCTTGATCTCTATAGGGGATCGACTCTCTTAGGGTTCTGACCTATTGGCTAAAACATATTTTTTCATTGATTATCTAAAAGGAAATAGTTACAGCCCTATTTATAAAAACTCCTAACCAACTCCTAATTGAACTTGGACTCCTAAAATAGACTCATACTTAGACTCTTAATCAAATAGACTCCAACTCCTATTAGGACTCCTAATCAAATAGACTTCAACTCCTACTAGGACTCCGAACCGACTTGACTAGACCAACCAACATAACTTAATAAAGAACATGACTCAATAGATAATGACTCAACTCTATTAGGGTCCTATCAGATTGAATCCCTTAACCACAAGTCATAATCTACTAAAAGTCAAGCATAAGTTATAATATATATTAAGTTTATGGTGAATCGTATTTTAGTGATTTTAAATTTTTTATAATTATTTCAGGATAAGAATCATTTTCTTGAAATTTGATAAGGTTGAGCTTGAAATTTATTATCTTGGAACTTGGTAGTATTCAATACACACAATACACTGTATCATTCTCCTAGGTGAGAAAGAACTTGTCCATGAGCTATCGCCATTGTTGTCATCAGAAACTGATAAATCCTTAATATTAAATATGGCATGAGTACTAAAGTAAGGAAGAAGTTCAATCTTGTAAGCATTGTTATTATTCTCTTGAGAACTTGGCAAGGATCAATTTTCTAATTTTTGAGTTTCTTGTAAGTTCTTGTTGGAAAACATTCTTTTTTCAAAAAGACCCAAACAAGATCTCCTTAAAAAATCATCACATGATGATGCTTGTTAGTATTTTCTTTGTAAACTTATTGCTAGCTTCAAGCTTCTTCTTTACTTCTTCATGAATTTTTATCATGGTAATAGCAAAATCCTCTCCCTTTAAACTTGATAAAGGTTATTCAGATACCTTAGCAAGATCTAAATAATGAGGTGAAATACGATCATAAACAATCTCAAATAGACTCCTACCCGTAGAATGATTAACCACAAAGTTATAAGCAAATTTAGCAAGAGGTAGCATGCGATCCCATTGTTTAGGTCTTTTTATAATAAACCAAGGTTCTATTAACAACCTCAGCTTATCCATTTGTTTGAGGATCATAAACACTTTTATATAATAGGTTGGTGTTAAATTTTCTTCCACAAGCTTCTCAAAAAATGATTAAGAAATTTATATCTCTATCTAATGTGAAAGATTTAAGAATTCAATAAAGTTTGATCACTTCATTGAAATAAAGGTTAGCAATATAAAGCATCCATAGTCTTTTTTGCAAAGAATAAAATATGTCATCTTAGAAAATCGATCAACAACAAAAAAATAGAATATGTACTTCTATGAGTTTTTGGTAAACTAATCATGAAATAGATATTAATGTCTTCTCATGGAGTATTAGGAATTGATAAATGAGTATATGTACCAAGATATTGAGTTTGCCCTTTAGTTTGGCATATTTTGCATCTTTCCATATATAATGTAACATCTCGGTAGATTGTAGGTCAAAAATATTTCTCTTTGATGAGAAGTATTATTTTGTCTCTCCCAAAGTGACCTTCTAATCCACCAAAGTCTAATTCTTGAATAATATGTTCTCTTAGAGAACATTAAAAAATACAAAGTTGAGTTCCAAGACCATTTTCAAAACATAATCTTCATAATGACTCTTGTTTCTCCAAAATTTTCATCATTTTTTTATTTCATCAAATCCTTTTAGTTGGGCTCACATATTATTAAGAAGTGTCCATTGCTGAATGAGTGCATCTGTAACCTTATTACATATTTCATTCTTATACTTCAAGACAAAAGTATACTCTTGTAAAGATGCCACCCGTCTTGCATATCACTTATTAAGATTTGCTTGAGAATTTATCTCTTTGGATCAAATAAGGTCTCTAATGTCATAATGCTAGAATAATAGCATAAAATTCAATACCATGGGTTGAATAGTTATTTCTTGTATTGTTAAGTTTTTCACTAAAGGATGCAAGTGGATGTCCTTATTAACTAAGAACTTCACCAATACTCACATGAGAGGCATCACTATCAACTTCAAATATCCTAGAAAAATCAGATAATGCAAGAATAGGAGCAATGGATAATTTTACCTTTAGTAGTTCAAAACTATTGTTTGTCTCAGGTGTGCAGTGAAACACTCCTTTCTTTATGCATTTAGTTAGAGGAGCTGCAATAGAATTAAAATTTTAAATAAATTGACAATTAAAGGATGTCAACCCATGAAAGCTTTGAACATCTTATAGGGATGTTGGTGTTGGCCAAGTCTAGGTAGCTTTAGTCTTCTCAAAATCCAAGATGAAGCTTAGAAAAGATAGGCCAGAGGTCATGAAGGAGCACTACTTATGATTTACTGATAGTTTTTCTTCCTTCAATGTTGATGATAGAACTGCAGAAGGAGCTCTATAAGAATTGATTTTTGAGGGGATCAACCCTTGGAACACTATAGGGGTGCCTCCCTCCTATGATCGGCCACAAGGTTGAAATAAAGATGATCTTGCTTGCTTGAAAGAGAAGGAGGTTGCAAGCTTATATATGGCTCAAAACCCTAGCCCAACGGGAGTACTACCTAAGTAAAATTACCCCCTTGCCCCTCATTAGTCGCCCTACCTTAATAGGGATGTGCAGTGGCTAAGATGGCTCCATGGCCGCCTATACCTGCTAGAAACCCTGGTCGACCAGCCCAATAAAAGGGGCAACATCCAGTAAGCCCTAAGGTCCCAAAATAAATCCTAGCCACACTTCTTTATAGGATAGAGGTGACTAGGTGGGGTTTTATTACAAATCTCATAGAGTTTTTATTGACTACTTCTAGGGCGATTAGGACCCAACCCTACTAGGGTCCTATCAAGCCCGTCCTTTTTAAATCAGCCTCGTCCTCAAGGCATAGGGTCTATGAACTCTAGGAACTGGGGCTTCAGCTCCTCATAAGATTCCCATGTGGCATCTTCATGTGGTAAGTTGTTCCAATGCACTAATACTTCAGTTGAAGGGTGTTAGCGATGTATCACAACTCTTTGATCAAGAATGGCTTGTGGTTGGGCTTGAATTTCTCCATCATCTGTGGTGCTTGGCAGTTGAGTCTGGGCCGACTCATGTTCTCCAAGTTTGGGCTTCAGGTAGGATACATGGAAGACGAGATGGATCTTGGTGTCTTATGGTAGCTTTAATCTATATGCCACCGCTCTAATATGCTCTATGATCTGATATGGTCCATAGAATCATGGAGATAGCTTCATTGAGGCTCTTGTGTTGATGGACAGCTACTTGTATGGTTGTAGGCGAAGGTAAACCCAATCTCCTATCAAAAATTTTTGCTCGCTTCGATGAGTGTCGGCTTGTTGCTTCATGCAGGCTTGAGCGACAAATAAGTTATCCTTTAGCAACTATAGGAGCTTGTCCATGTCAATTAAACTTTGGTCGACTTGGTCTATTTTGGTTGTACCAATTACATACTTGGGTATTACAAGGGGCGATCGGCTATACAATACCTCATATGGGGTACATTTAGTGGATGAATGATAAATCGTGTTGTACCACCATTTGGCCCAAGGAAGCCACTTTGTCCACTCTCTTGGCCGATCAATGGTGAAGCACCAAAGATAAGTTTCTAGGCATATATTCACCACCTTTGTTTGACCGTCCGTCTGTGAATGATAGGCTGTACTCATCTTGAGTTGGGTGCACTATAGTTGAGATAGTTTGGTCCAAAATTTGCTTGTAAATACCCCATCACGGTCGCTCACAATTGACCTTGGCATCCCATGCAGTTTAACAATATTTTCAACAAAGAGGTTAGCAATACTGGTCGCGGTATAAGGGTGTCTCATAGCACAGAAATGGTCATATTTCGTTAAGCGATCTACCACCACAAATATTGTACTTTTACCTTGAGATGGTGGCCGCCCTTCGATGAAGTCCATCAAGATGTCACTCCATGCTGAGTCCAATATATGTAGTGGTTGTAGCTTTCCCGGACTTACCACTGTTTCACCATTTTGCTGCTGGCATACATCACATTTAGCTACATAATCATAGATAGATTTGTTCATGCCTCTCCAATAGAAGTTTTGCTTCACTCTCTTGTATGTTCTCAAAAATCCAGAGTGTCGTCCTGAAGGTGAAGAGTGTGTTTCATGAATAATAGTTTTGATGCACAGAGAAGTGGGAATAAGCACAATTCGACCCTTGTAGCGTAGGTCCCTTGAATCCCTAGTATAGTGGGCAATGGCACCCGGATCCTTCTCCAATTTCTGTATGATACCTCGGGTCTCTGGGTTCCTCTTCCATTCCTCCCTGATGTCTTTGAGGATATTGGTGGAAGGAAGGGAGATGGTTAAAATTTTGACATGCTTCGGTAGTCATGATAGTGCATTTGGAACAATATTTTATTTTCCTTTTCGATAAATAATTTCATATTTGAAACCAAGGAGTTTAGTTACCGATCTTTGCTGCTCCGGGGATGATATTTTTTGCTCCAAGAATACTTGAGGCTCCGGTGATCAGTTTTGATTTGGAAGCGTCGGCCAATCAGGTAGGGTCTCCACTTCGTGACGGCGTGCACAATCGTAAGCATCTCCTTATTGTACACAAACATTTTATGATGAGAGAAACATGGCCCTGCTAGTATAGGCAGGGGGTTGGCCATCTTACATTAGGATAGCCCCAATTCCAACTCTGGATGTGTCCGCCTCAATCACGAAGGGTCGACTGAAATCGGGCAGCGCTAGGACTAATGTCGTCGTCATGGCTGCTTTGAGCTTGTCGAAGGCTATGGTTCGACCATTGGAAAGAGTCTTTTTTTCAGTAGGGAAGTGAGTGGGGTATTGACCTTTCAATAATATTTCACAAACTTCTGATAGTAGCCCATAAGTCCGAGGAAACCATGTAGTGATTTCACGTTTGCGGGTTTCGACCAACTTTGCATCGCTTCAATTTTCGTCGGGTCTACAGCCATTCCATTTTCTGATATAATGTGCCCAAGGTACTCAACTTTTTATTATAAAAAGCTATATTTTGATTGTTTAACATAAAGGGTATTCTCCCGAAAAACAGTTAGAATAATTCGTAAGTGCTGAAAATATATGTCAAGTGTAGGGCTGTAAATGAGAATGTAATCAAAGAATACCAGTAAAAATCTGTATAAAAACCTCAGAAAAATATTGTTCATTAAGCTTTAGAAGGTAGAAGGAGCATTCATAAGTCCGAAGGACATTACCAAAAATTTGTAGTGGCCGTTATATGTATAGAACGCTGTTTCCGGAACATCTTCAAAGCATACCCGAATCTGAGGGTACTTGGAACGAAGATCCAATTTAGTGAAGACTCGGGCTCCCTTTAGTTCATCCAAGAGCTCATCTATTACTAATGGTATGAGATATTTATTTTTGATGGTGATGGTCAACTCACATCCGCCACTACCATCCTTCTTGTGCACTAGCAACACCGGCGAGGAGTAGGGGCTGCAGCTTGGCTGAATTACTCCGGTGTCGAGCATCTCCTTAACGATGTTCTCAATATCATCTTTCGCAAATGAGGATAGTGGTATGGCCTTGAGTTTACTGGAGATTGCTCGAAAATATAGGGATGCGGTGATCATGTTGCCGAGTAGGGGGAAGTCCATGCGGCTTGGCAAAAATATCGGTGAATTCATCCAGCAATTGGGCAAGCTTAGGATCTGCAATTTGCGCGTTCTTCTCGTCTGATGGCTATTGGATATGCATAAAAAAACCACCATATGTCTTGTGCAAAACTTTCTTCATCCGCTGCATCGAAACGGTGGAGATATGGCTCCCGTGTTTGCCTCGTAAGGTGACATGTCTGCCTTTACAATAAAACTTCATAATCAACTTAGAGAAATTCTAGGATATGTCACCTAATGTTGTGAGCCATTCAATTTTGAGCACGGCTTCATAGTCGTTTGGGTAGGAGGAAGAAGTCGGCTACAATCTCTTAGTCTTGTGGAAGCAATTTCACCTGTGGGCACCGGTAGTCGCACTTAAGAATCCCGCCGTCAGTGATTTTACATCGAACTTATTGCAACCTTCAATTTGTAGCATCATACAAGCATCAACCTTGCTATTGTGGAAGTTATTTGTACTGCTCGTATCTATGAGAACGGTGATAGGTTGTTGCTTGAGAAGTCCTCCCACTTTCATCGTCTGCGGGTTGGAGTAACCGGCTAGCGCGTGCACCATAAAATCGACCGATTGGGGCTCTTCCTCCATGGCTTCATGTTGGGGATTGAGGCTTTCTTCAGATGGTTTGATGTCCTCATCCTTTACTGGTTCTATTACAAGAAGCTGCCCCTTTTTGTAGTGATGTTTGTGGCTCCATGGTTCATCGTAATGCCAACACAACCCCTTGGTAGATCGCTCCTGAAGCTAATCTCTTGTCAATTTTTTGTGTGCAGGGGCTCGTATGGCAGTAGAGGGGGGTGGAGGCTTCGGCATTGCTAGTCGTGGTGTTAGGATCAAAGCAGTAGTAAAAGGTGGGGGTGCCGGGGGGGGTGGGCGGGGGGGGGTGGGGGGTGAATTAGCGCTTATAAAAATTTACGTCGATTTAAATACTCGCTCAATAAAAATCATATCAAAAATACGTTTAAGCATAAAGATGCATATAAGCGTAGAGAAGCGTTTAAGCATAGAGATATTTCTAAGAGTGCAAGCAAAGGTAATAGACAGTTAAATAAGAAAGCAATGAAGATGAAGAGGAAGCAAACCGATTTTATAGTGGTTCGGTCTCAAGACCTACTCCACTCCCGATTCCTCCTCCGTTGAGGTCACCAGCTTCCATTATTGATCTTCCTTTAATGGGTGAAGATCGACTATCCTCTTACAACTCTATTCTCCTTTTACAGGTTAAGGAGATAACCTTTATAAGTCTCTAAGCTCCCCTTAAACAAAAATTCTACACAAGATAAAAATGAGGAGAAGCTCTCAATTACAATAGCGTTTTTATAAGGTTTTTGCTCTTAATTGCTTACTTCCTTTCAGTAAGAATGGGTGGGATATTTATAGGCCCCAAATGGCTACAAAAGTGGAGCCAAAATTTAAATTCTAAGTGATCCCGAGGTGCTAGTCTCGAAGACTGCGTTCTGGGTGGTTCAGTTGCTTGACATAGTCTGGAAGACTGTCTGGGCGGGACAACCACCCAGTTTGGGTGGGTCAACCGCCTAATACATCTTCGAAGACTGTGTCATCTTGGAGACCATGTCTTCAAAAATCGTGTCTCATCTGATCTTGATTTACTGAAATAACTTTTATAATAAGTCCAAATTAATCCTAATTAAGGCCTAATGGCCTCTTAATTAAGTTAGTAAAACTAACTCTTATCATGATGCTAACTACGACACTCAACGTACAATCTTTGTTGTCCGATCATCTCTTTGGCAAACTCCCGACATCTTTCCGATGAACCCCCGGCGAGCTCTCGATTTTCTTCGGTGAACTCCCAATGAACTTCCATCATTCTTCCCGCGAACTCCCGACGAGCTCTCGACAACCTGTCGGTGAACTCCCGACGAACTTCCCGGCAAACTTCTGGTGAGTTCTCGATGAGCTTCCGACAATATCGTTTGAACCTTGGTCGACCTCCGGTGAACTCTCGGCGAGCTCCCATTGCGTCGTCCGAACCTCGGCCCGTTGCTCAAACTTGACTCCGGCCCAACATCTAATTGTACTACACTTTACTGTCATAGTTAATCCTGCATCATTTTCTCTAATACACAAGTTAGATCATAAAACCTATCAATTGATTTAATCATCAAAATCTGAGCTTCAACAATCTCTCCCTTTTTGATGATGACAACCAATTGATGACGGGAGTTAATTGTAAGTCCCTCTATGTATATGTCATTGGATAAATACAACAAACTTGAATTCAAAAGCTCCATCACTTTTGAATTCATGCATTTTGATAATTTTCATAATTTAACCACACATGATACTATACATGATAAAATTTTTAAAGATTTATTTTCTTGGTATCACCTAAAAATTTCAATCATTATATTCTCAATATAACCATGTCATCATAAAAATTTCAACTATTTCAAATATCTCAAAATATCTCTCTTATGTCATCAATTATATCATTTCTCCCCCTTTGTCATCAACAAAAAAGAGAAATGTATAATTCATATTTGAACATTTATCACAAATATCCATCATTGGAATATTTATCATTTTTAAATATTTATAAAAAATATTCAAACATACCATTTATCATTTATCATCAATATACTATTTCTCCCCCTTTGTTATAAAAAAGGAGAAATATTCACCATATATTTGAATACTGTGTTCAAAACATATGTCAACACATTTATTATAAATATTCATTACACAAAGTAAGAAATAAAGTCCATTTCTCCCCCTTAGTAAAATAAGAAGAAAAATTAGAATATAGTTTAATCCATTTTGTATCATATTGCTTTCTTCTCCTTTATAAATAAAATAAAAGAAGAAGAAGGGGAGAGGGGGGGGGGGGGGGGGGGGGGGGGCGGGGGGGTGGTGGGTGGGTATCAAAGATAAAAAAAAATCAAGTATCCCAAAATAAAATAAATTTTAAGAGGGGGGAGACATATTCATGAATCCAAGGATTATTTTGAAAGAGATATCAAAAAGCCGAGAAATCCAAGAAGACTATAAGAGCTACTCATGTATTCAGAATTATTTTATGTAAATTTCAAGCAAAAGCTCAATAAATCTTAAAAATAGCAAATCATGCATTTGGATAGTTTAACATTCCTAACTCTCTTCTAATAAAGTTAAATTGTTCTTCATTTAATGGCTTGGTGAATATATCAGCTAATTGATGGTTAGTATCAATAAATTCCAAAGATATGTCATAATTATTTATATGATCTCTAATAAAGTGATGCCTAATGTCAATATGTTTAGTTCTTGAGTATTGGATAGGATTTCAGGTTAAACATATTGCACTAGTATTATCGCATTTGATAGAAATATTTTTCAAGTGAATTCCATAATCTTCTAAGGTGTTTTTCATCTAAATAACTTGTGCACAGCTTGCACCAGCTATTATGTACTCAGCTTCGGCTGTAGATAATGCAACCGAATTTTATTTCTTGAAAGATAAAGAAACAAGAGCATGTCCTAAGAATTGGCATGCTTCGGTTGTACTTTTTCTATCTATTCTACAACCTCCAAAATCGACATCCTCATAGGCAAGCAAATCAAAGTTTTTTTGACTTAGGATACCATAAACCTAAATTGGAAGTTCCTTTTAAATATCTAAATATTCGTTTAACTGCCTTAAAATGAGAATATTTAGGATTAGATTGAAATCTTGCACATAATCCAACAGTAAATATTATGTTCGGTCTAGTAGCAGTTAAATATAATAAACTACCTATCATTCCTCTATATATTTTTTGATCAAAATTTTCACCTTCATTATCTAAGTCTAATTTTGTAGAAGTGCTCATAGGTGTGTTTATAGCCTTAGTATTGTCCATACTAAAACATTTTAACAAATCTAAGGTATACTTAGTTTGACTTATGAAGATACTATTATTTAATTATTTTATTTATAATCATAAGAAAATATTAATTCACCCATTAGACTCATTTCAAATTCTTGGCTCATACTCTTGGAAAAAGATTCACATAAGAATTTATTTGTTGAACCAAAAATAATATCATCAACATAAATTTGAATAACTATAGAATCATTTGTAAAATGCTTAAAAAATAATGTGGTATCAACCTTGCTTTCCAAAAAATTATTAAAAATAAGGACAGAGCCAAGTCTTTCTTACCAAGCACTAGGGGCTTGTTTCAATCCATAAAGAGCCTTAGATAGTTTAAAAACATGATTCAAAAAAAGATCATTTTCAAAACCGAGGGGTTATTCAATATAAACTTCTTCAGAAATGAAACCGTTGAGAAAAATACTTTTGACATCCATTTGAAATAACTTAAAATTCTTAAAAGATGCAAACGCAAGGAGCATCCTTATGGCTTCAAGTCTAGCCACAGGAGCGAAGGTCTCTTCATAATCAATCCATTCTTCTTGGTTGAAACCTTGGCTACTAATCTAGCCTTGTTTCTAACCACGATACCATTTTCATCTTGCTTATTTCTAAAGACCTATTTTGTACCAATCACTAAATGATCATTAGGTCTAGGAACAAGCTCTCACTCCTCATTTCTCTCAAATTAATTTAACTCTTCATGCATTAAAATAACCCAAGAATAATCTTTTAGGGCATCCTCAATGCATTTTGGTTCAATTTGAGATAAAAATACAGCATTAGCATAAAAATTCTTAAATGATGAATGAGTTTGAATATCTTTTGATATATCTCCTATGATTAATTCCTTAGGATGAGCATCTACATCATTCCATTCCTTAGGTAAAGATTACTTGGAATTAGATGCATCCAAGTTATTTTGGAGAGGAGATTTATCATTCAAATTTAAAGTATCAAAATCAAAATCATCATCAAAATCAATTTTCTTTAATTTGGGAGCCTCAATAAAAATAATATGGATGGATTCCTCAATTACTAGAGTTCTTTTATTAAAGACACAATAATCTTTTGAAATTGAGGAATAACCAAGAAATATGCCTTTATCGGATTTTGCATCGAACATTCTTAAGGCATCTTTTTTATTTAAAATAAAATATTTACAACCAAATACTTTGAAATATAAAATATTGGGTGTTTTATTATTCCACAATTTATAAGGAGTTTTGGAGAGTAATGGTCTTATGAGAACCCTATTCATAACATAGCACGCCGTGTTAACAACTTCGACCAAAAAATATTTGGGTAGACTATGTTTGTTTAACATGGTTCTAGCTATTTCTTGTAAGCTCCTATTTTTTTTTCTACTACTCTATTTTGTTATGGATTTCTAGGAGTAAAGAAATTATGATTATACCCATTTGAGTCATAAAAATTTTGAAAGTCATGATTTTGAAACTCATCACCATGATCACTACATATAGATGAAATCATAAAACCCTTTTCGTTTTGAACAAGTTTACAAAATTTTGAAAATATTTAAAATAATCACTTTTGTGTGCCAAAAAATATGTCCAAGTATATCTACTATAATCGTCTATAATAACAAACACATATTTGCTATCTCCTAGGCTTGTAATATCAATTGGTCCAAATAAATCCATATGGATTAATTAAAGTGGCCTAGAGGTGCTTATTTGATTTTTTGATTTGAAACTACTTTTTATTTATTTTCCTAGTTACCATGCATCACAAACTTTGTCTTTAACGAACTTGATGCTAGACATTCCTCTTATTAGATTTTTAATTAAGATTTGGTTTAATAATTTCATGCTAGCATGTCCTAATCTTCTATGCCAAATCCATGAATCATCATTTAAGACCGATAAACACATTTCATTACAAAAATCATCAATGTTAATAGTATACACATTATTACTTCTTAAGGCAATCATAGAACTCTTTTTGTGTGATATTTCAATTATACAAACATTATATTCAAATTTGATAATATATCCTTTATCACACAATTGGCTAATGCTTAATAGATTATGCTTCAAACCATTAACTAATAATATATCTTCTACCAAGATATTTGATTTGTTACCTATGGTTCATTTCCCAATGATTTTACCCTTGTTGTTGTCTCCGAAGGTGACAAATCCTTCATTTAGGCTAGTAAGCTTGGAGAAAGGCGTTGGATCTCCGGTCATATGCCTTGAGCATCCACTATCAAGGTACCATTTAGTGCTTCTAGCCTTTGTTTGGAGACATACCTACAAAAAAGAGGGTTTTGGTTTAGGTACCCATTTGCCTTTGGGTTCCTCATGAAAAATTCTACCTAATTTTACTAATGGCGTTGAGTTGTCTATGGTTCCTTTTGGAACCCAAATTAATTTTTGTGGACTATGCTTTTAAATAAACAGTTATAAGCGTAGTGTCCAATTCTTCCATAAAAATTATATTTATTTCTAGCTGAAATATATAATGTAGGTTCTTTAACGATGATAGTTGGCTTTTGTTGAGTGTTACTCACAAAGCCAATTCCTTCTTTTCTATGAATATGACCCTTATTAGTAAGGATCATGTTTAAGGATTTGTTACCTATTTAAAATTTTTCTAATGTCTCTTGTAATGAAATATTTTCTCTCTTGTAATGAAATATACTATGTTCATCATATTCCCTTTTTAAATTTTCAAACTCACTAATGAAGCATGATCTTTCTTTAACAATTTATACTTTTTTACTAACTAATTTAAGATCATCATACAAGTCATTAAATATATTAAATAATTCATCATAAGTTAAAGAAGACTCATTTTGGTTACTTACCTCATTGCCAAATGTCATTAAAGTGTAATTTGTAACTTCTTCCTTGTTGGTTAGCTCCTCGTCTTCGGATGAACTTAAGTCGTCCCAAGTAGCTTTGAGCGCCTTCTTATTCTTTGGTTTCTTCTTCTTCACTCGGGGACATTCATTTTTAAAGTATCCCGGCTTCTTACATTCATAACATGTTATTGAGTCCTTTTTTAGTTCACTTTTGTTCTTAGCATCTTGTTTTGTCTTAGTCATTTTTAAGAATTTCTTAAATTTTCTTGTAAGAAGTGCAAAGTCATCATCATCATCATCACTTGAGTTTTCTTCCAAGTGGTCTTCCTTAGTTCTAAGTACTATGTCCTTCATGTTCTTTGGAATGTTGTTCTCGAGTTGATGTGCTATACATATCATTTCGTAAGTCACAAAGACTCGATTAGTTCTTCAAGCGGAAAATTATTTAGGTCCTTTGCTTCTTATATTGTTGTTACTTTAGGATCCCAACTTTTAGGAAGGGATCTTAATATTTTGTTAACAAGTTTAAAATTAGAAAAACTTTTACCAAGCGCTTTTAGACCATTGACGACATCTGTAAAACGGGTGTACATGTCTCCTATGGTCTCACTTGGTTTCATGCAAAACAACTCATAGTCATGCACCAAAAGATTAATTTTTGACTCTTTGACTCGACTAGTACCTTCATGTGTAACTTTAAGTGTATGCCAAATCTTGTGCGCAGTTTCACAAATAGAAACCCGATTAAATTCATTTTTATCAAGAGCACAAAATAAAGCGTTCATCGTTTTAGCATTCAAAGAGAACGTCTTCTTTTCCGAGTCATTCCATTCGTTCATAGGTTTGGAAGACTTTTCAAAACCACTTTCAACAATATGCCATAATTAAAAATCCATAGAAAGTAGAAAAATTCTCATTCGAGTTTTCCAATATGTGTAATCCGTCCTATTGAACATGGGAGGACGAGTGATAGAAAGTCCCTCTTGATTGTCAATAAAAGCCATCTCTCTTGGATTTTAAACCAAATAGAGAAAAATGTGACTCTGATACCAATTATTAGGATCAAAGCGGCACTAAGAGGGGGGGGGGCTGGGGGTTGGGGGGGGTGGGGGGTGAATTAGTGCTTATAAAAAATTACGTCGATTTAAATACTCGCTCAATAAAAATTATATCAGAAATACGTTTAAGCATAAAGATGCGTTGAAGCGTAGAAATATTTGTAAGCATGAAAGAAAAGGTAATAAACAGTTAAATAAGAAAGCCATGAAGATGAAGAGTAAAGAAGAGGAAGCAAACCAATTTTATAGTGGTTTGGTCTTGTGACCTACTCCACTCCCGATTCCTCCTCTATTGAGGTCACCGATTTCCACTATTGATCTTCCTTTGGGTGAAGATCAACTACCCTCTTACAACTCTATTCTACTTTTACAGGTTTAGGAGATAACCTTTACAAGTCTCTAAGCTCTCCCTTAAACAAAAATTCTATGCAAGACGAAAATGAGAAGCTCTTATTTACAATAGCATTTTCACAAGGTTTTTGCTCTTAATTGCTTGCTTCCTTTTAACAAGAATAGGTGGGGTATTTATAGGCCCCAAATGGCTTCAAAAGTGGAGCCAAAATTCAAATTCTAAGTGATCCCGAGGTGCTAGTCTCGAAGACTATGTTATGGGTGGTTCAGCTCCTAACACTATCTGTCAGACTATGTCTAGGCGGTTCAGCGGCCTAACACAATGTGAAAGACTATGTCGGGCGAGTCAACCGCCTGACACATCTTTGAAGATTATGTCATCTTAGAGACCATGTCTTCGAAGACCATGTCTCATCTGACCTTGGGTTTCTGAAATGACTTTTATAATAAGTCCAAATTAATCCCAATTAAGGCCTAATGGCCACTTAATTGAGTTAGTAAAACTAACTCTTATCATGATACTAACTACGACACTCAACATACAATCTTCGTTGTCCGATCATCTCTTTGGCGAACTCCCAACATCTTTTTGATGAACCCCCGGTGAGCTCCCGATTTCCTTCGGTGAACTCCCAACGAACTTCCAACATTCTTCCGGCAAACTCCCGGCGAGCTCCCGATAACCTGTCGGTGAACTTCCGACGAACTTCCCGGCAAACTTCTAGTGAGTTCTCGGTGAGCTCCTGACAACATCATCCGAACCTCGGTCGACCTCCGTCAAACTCTCAACAAGCTCTTATTTACAATAGCATTTTCACAAGGTTTTTGCTCTTAATTGCTTGCTTCCTTTTAACAAGAATAGGTGGGGTATTTATAGGCCCCAAATGGCTTCAAAAGTGGAGCCAAAATTTAAATTCTAAGTGATCCCGAGGTGCTAGTCTCGAAGACTATGTTATGGGTGGTTCAGCTCCTAACACTATCTGTCAGACTATGTCTAGGCGGTTCAGCGGCCTAACACAATGTGAAATACTATGTCGGGCGAGTCAACCGCCTGACACATCTTTGAAGATTATGTCATCTTAGAGACCGTGTCTTCGAAGACCATGTCTCATCTGACCTTGGGTTTCTGAAATGACTTTTATAATAAGTCCAAATTAATCCCAATTAAGGCCTAATGGCCACTTAATTGAGTTAGTAAAACTAACTCTTATCATGATACTAACTACGACACTCAACATACAATCTTCGTTGTCCGATCATCTCTTTGGCGAACTCCCAACATCTTTTTGATGAACCCCCGGTGAGCTCCCGATTTCCTTCGGTGAACTCCCAACGAACTTCCAACATTCTTCCGGCAAACTCCCGGCGAGCTCCCGATAACCTGTCGGTGAACTTCCGACGAACTTCCCGGCAAAACTTCTAGTGAGTTCTCGGTGAGCTCCTGACAACATCATCCGAACCTCGGTCGACCTCCGTCAAACTCTCAACAAGCTCTTATTTACAATAGCATTTTCACAAGGTTTTTGCTCTTAATTGCTTGCTTCCTTTTAACAAGAATAGGTGGGGTATTTATAGGCCCCAAATGGCTTCAAAAGTGGAGCCAAAATTTAAATTCTAAGTGATCCCGAGGTGCTAGTCTCGAAGACTATGTTATGGGTGGTTCAGCTCCTAACACTATCTGTCAGACTATGTCTAGGCGGTTCAGCGGCCTAACACAATGTGAAATACTATGTCGGGCGAGTCAACCGCCTGACACATCTTTGAAGATTATGTCATCTTAGAGACCGTGTCTTCGAAGACCATGTCTCATCTGACCTTGGGTTTCTGAAATGACTTTTATAATAAGTCCAAATTAATCCCAATTAAGGCCTAATGGCCACTTAATTGAGTTAGTAAAACTAACTCTTATCATGATACTAACTACGACACTCAACATACAATCTTCGTTGTCCGATCATCTCTTTGGCGAACTCCCAACATCTTTTTGATGAACCCCCGGTGAGCTCCCGATTTCCTTCGGTGAACTCCCAACGAACTTCCAACATTCTTCCGGCAAACTCCCGGCGAGCTCCCGATAACCTGTCGGTGAACTTCCGACGAACTTCCCGGCAAACTTCTAGTGAGTTCTCGGTGAGCTCCTGACAACATCATCCGAACCTCGGTCGACCTCCGTCAAACTCTCAACAAGCTCTTATTTACAATAGCATTTTCACAAGGTTTTTGCTCTTAATTGCTTGCTTCCTTTTAACAAGAATAGGTGGGGTATTTATAGGCCCCAAATGGCTTCAAAAGTGGAGCCAAAATTTAAATTCTAAGTGATCCCGAGGTGCTAGTCTCGAAGACTATGTTATGGGTGGTTCAGCTCCTAACACTATCTGTCAGACTATGTCTAGGCGGTTCAGCGGCCTAACACAATGTGAAATACTATGTCGGGCGAGTCAACCGCCTGACACATCTTTGAAGATTATGTCATCTTAGAGACCGTGTCTTCGAAGACCATGTCTCATCTGACCTTGGGTTTCTGAAATGACTTTTATAATAAGTCCAAATTAATCCCAATTAAGGCCTAATGGCCACTTAATTGAGTTAGTAAAACTAACTCTTATCATGATACTAACTACGACACTCAACATACAATCTTCGTTGTCCGATCATCTCTTTGGCGAACTCCCAACATCTTTTTGATGAACCCCCGGTGAGCTCCCGATTTCCTTCGGTGAACTCCCAACGAACTTCCAACATTCTTCCGGCAAACTCCCGGCGAGCTCCCGATAACCTGTCGGTGAACTTCCGACGAACTTCCCGGCAAACTTCTAGTGAGTTCTCGGTGAGCTCCTGACAACATCATCCGAACCTCGGTCGACCTCCGTCAAACTCTCAACAAGCTCTTATTTACAATAGCATTTTCACAAGGTTTTTGCTCTTAATTGCTTGCTTCCTTTTAACAAGAATAGGTGGGGTATTTATAGGCCCCAAATGGCTTCAAAAGTGGAGCCAAAATTTAAATTCTAAGTGATCCCGAGGTGCTAGTCTCGAAGACTATGTTATGGGTGGTTCAGCTCCTAACACTATCTGTCAGACTATGTCTAGGCGGTTCAGCGGCCTAACACAATGTGAAATACTATGTCGGGCGAGTCAACCGCCTGACACATCTTTGAAGATTATGTCATCTTAGAGACCGTGTCTTCGAAGACCATGTCTCATCTGACCTTGGGTTTCTGAAATGACTTTTATAATAAGTCCAAATTAATCCCAATTAAGGCCTAATGGCCACTTAATTGAGTTAGTAAAACTAACTCTTATCATGATACTAACTACGACACTCAACATACAATCTTCGTTGTACGATCATCTCTTTGGCGAACTCCCAACATCTTTTTGATGAACCCCCGGTGAGCTCCCGATTTCCTTCGGTGAACTCCCAACGAACTTCCAACATTCTTCCGGCAAACTCCCGGCGAGCTCCCGATAACCTGTCAGTGAACTTCCGACGAACTTCCCGGCAAACTTCTAGTGAGTTCTCGGTGAGCTCCTGACAACATCATCCGAACCTCGGTCGACCTCCGTCAAACTCTCAACAAGCTCCCATTGCGTCATCCGAACCTCGGCCCGAACTTGACTTCGGCCTAACATCTGATTGTACTACCCTTTACTATCATAGTTAATCCTGCATCATTTTCTTTAACACATATGTTAGATCATAAAACCCATCAATTGATTTCATCATCAAAATATAAGATTCAACACGTGGTTCAATCGTTTTTCTTGTAGCCACGTGAAGGAAATAACCGCCATAAGGGTGTAAGGTTGTCGAGCCTTCACTTCTCCTCGTATCTCCGGCTTTAAGCCCTCAATGAAAATTCCTAAAAGTTACTTTTCAGACCAGTTATAAGTTTGGTTAAATAATCGCTCAAACCTTGTTTGGTACTCTTGTATAGTGGTGGTTTGTCGAATCTTTGCCAATTGTCCATCGATATTCTCAAAATCGATTAGTCCGAAGTGGTTCAATAATCCCTCCTTGAATTATCACCAGGAAGGACCTCCATGGGTATGCTTGAATCAATTAAACCATTGAATCGCATCCCCTTCAAGATAGATGGCTACAATCTCCACCATGGAACCATCGGTGGTGCGGTAGAACCAGAAGTAGCGCTTCGCGCATGAGATCCAACCGATCGGGTCTCCTTTTTCCTATCTTCGGAAGTATACCCTCATGCATGGATTATATGGATCGGTTATAGTGCCTCCTCACTCATAGAATTCTTTCCAATATGAAGTTTCCCCTTGCTATGATTTCCTTGGGCTTGGTGGTCGACCCATGCCGAGTTCAGTGAAGATAGTCCAAATTTTCTCCTCTATATGAGTCTTAAAAGCTTCAAACTTGGCATTAAGGGCCTCCTCTGATGCTATGGTATAGGCCTCTAGATCTGTGATGTTGAGGTCTTTCTTCTATTGTCTGGTTAAGGGCATGGGAGGTTTTGGAGGAAGGGTGGCCGAAAGGGTGGAAGGATCGGTGAGGTAGTAGGCTGTAGTTAGGGCTATTTTTAGGGCTGATTTGTATTGGTTTGTGGGAGCAGTTTGGTAGGGTTTTTGGGTTGTGACAGTTGGGATTGAAGATGAGAAGGAGAGAGTCCAAAAACCAGGAAAAGACAATAGTGAAATCTGATGGAATTCAACGAAAAAGATGTTGCATACGTGTTGTTCTACTGAACAGAATTTACGTCGAAGAAATAGCGAATTCTCGACATAAATTCCAGAGAAAATCTAAGGAAAATATGTAGAATTTTGACAGAAAAACCTTGGTTCAGATGTGAGTTTAATAGCAGTAATTTAGATTGATGAAATTTTGGCAGCGTAACAGTAGGAAAATTGATGCAATGATAGAAGGTAGATTCGTAAAAATCCAACAATACGCGACGATAAATTGTAGCATAATAAGATCGGTTTCAGAAAGAATTTTTGCCAGAGATCAATCTTAAATGAAAGCTAAGTTGATCTATGAGATTGTGTAAAAATTTGGTTCACAATAGATGAGCAATAAACTAGTTTCAAGAAGCAAATAGGTGGCTAAATTTTTTTGCAATGTTTCCCCTTCGCAACGATGATCATGATTGCTATGGTAGAAATTTACTGTGAGGAAAAGATGAAAAAGCTTCTTCGATGTGTAAAGGTAAGGATTTGTAGTAGTAATAAGGTGTGGATGGTGAAATTTTACCAGATCTCCAATTCAAAGGGGGGCAACGACAGACTGATTGATCTGCGGCTTGGGGTGGAAGATGGAGGCGCGTCTTACAGCAATTATGAGAATTGCTTGGATAGGTGGAGGCGGCAAAGATGATAGCAGGGGCAGCAGGAAATGACTTTGATACCATATGATAGAACCCCAGAAGAAGCTCTATAGGAATTATTCTTTGAGAGGGATTAACCCTTGGAACAGTATAGGGGTTCCTCCCTCCTTCGGTCGAGCACAAGGTTGAAATAAAGATGTTCTTGCTTGCTTGAAAGAGGAGGAGGCTACAAGCTTATATAGGGCTCAAAACCCTAGCCCAAGGGGGGTGCTGCCTAAGTAAAATTACCTCATTGCCCCTCCCATAGCTGCCCTACCTTAATAGGGATGGGTGGCGACTATGATGGCTCCATGGTTGCCTATATCTGCTAGAAACCCTAGCCGACTAGCCCAGTAAAGGGGGCGACAGCCAGTAAGCCCTAAGGCCCCAAAATAAATCCTAGCCACACTTCTTTATAGGATAAAGGTGATTAGGTGGGGTTTCATTATAAATCTCATAGAGTTTTTATTGACCACTTCTAAGGTGATTAGGAACCAACCCTGTTAGGGTCCTATCAGTTGATAGGATAGTTCTCAAATATTCAATATGATCAAGTTTGTTGTGGCTATAAATAAGAATATCATCAAAGTAAACAACATTAAACTTCCCAACATAAGGATGTAGAATTTGATTCATTATCCGCATGAAGGTACTTTGAGCCTTTAAAAGTCCAAATGACATAACTAGCCATTCATATAAGATTTCTCGTGAAAGCAGGTTTCTATTCATTTCTTAGTTTAATACATATTTGATCATAACCATTTCGAAGATCAATTTTAGAAAAAAATTAAGAACCAGCAAGCATATGTGAAATAGGAAATCTATACTTGATGGTAATTCGATTCATAGCTCGACTATCAATTCATATTTGTTAAGTTTTATTCTTCTTTGGAGTCAATAGATTTGGAACGATGCAGAGGCTTCAACTTTCCCGAATATAATGCTTGTGCAGTAGATTCGTGACTTATTTATTTAACTCTTCATGCTCTTTTGGATTCAGCTGATAGTGAGATTTATTTGGCAAGATTGCTCTTAGAATTAGCTCGATTTGATGTTGAATGTCTCAAAGAGGAGGCATGCCATTGGGAAATTCTTTAGAGCAAATGTCTTTGAATTCCTCCAACATAGTTTCTACTTCACTAGGAATTTCTATGGTCCAAATGCATTTTTTAGCAACTAATATAAATATAATTCCACTTTCTTTGCTTTCTCTTATAGACTTATTTAAAGTAAGAAAATTATTTCCTTACCTTTGGGTTAAAGGTTTGGGAGCAAACCTCTTCTTTGCATGACAAAAGTATAATTCTAACTCCATTGAGTTTAAAAGTATAGGTGTTCTTCCTACCATCATGGATAGCACACCTATCATATTTTTATAGTCTTCCCAAGAGTATATGGCTAAATTCATTAGTACTATACACACCACACATCATCTTTACAATTTTTACCCATTGAAAAGGAAACTATGCATTGATTAATAACTTGTACTTCAATGCCTTTCCTGAACCATGCAATCCGATATGATTTAGGGTATGGTTCTATATTGAGTTTGAGATTGTATATCATATAAGATATACAATGTTCTTACAATTACTATTATTAATAATAAGAGAACAAACTGTTAGGATCGTAATGACACTAAGAGGGGGGGAGGGGTTAATTAGTGTTATCCCAAAAAGATCCAATTTGAAAAAGTTTGAACGAGAATATGAATCAGAAATGCATTTAACTTGAAAGAGTAAGTAGGAGTAGTGAGTAAAGTAAATTAGTAAGCAATAATAAGGAAAAATAAGAAAGGAAATGCAAACTGATTTATGGTGGTTCGATTGTCCCGACCTATGTCCACTCCCGGTTCATCTTCTCTCGAGGCTATCAACTTTCACTATTGATCTTCTTTCCAATGGCTAACGATTAACTACCCTTCTTATAACTCTTCTCCTTTTACCAGGATCAAGAGAGAACCTTTATACAAACTATTTCACATAAGACCTCACACATCCTTAGAATAACTGCTAAACTCAAGGAGGAAGAGACTTAACACTTTCAAGAGTTTACAAAACTTTAACCTTAAGAATTCTTTCTCTTTTCACTCTTTATTTGCACTTATTCATTTCTAAGTGATAGCACCATCGATGGGCGGTACCACCATCGGCAAGGGGCGATACCATTGCTAAAATACCTAGAAAATTATAAATAGTGCTTTCCTACAGTCTCGGTAGTACCACCTCCCAAGCCAATTTCAGGTCACTGAATTGGTCTTCTATAAAGCCCAATTCAGTCATAGTTCAGGTCCAATGGGCTCCAAATCAACTTGACATGGTTTAGGTCCAATATCACTTAATTTGACTCTAAACGACTATGATCAAGACCTTACCACTTTAATTACAATCACGAAGCACATTGTCCAGCATTTCGACATGTCATTTGATCATTCAGTACTTTGTTCGAACCTCCGTCACATCTTTCGACCCGATGCTCGAATTTATGGCACGAAATCCATCCTACCGCACGTCGATCAATCCTCCGGCCCGACATCTAATCTTTAACATGATGCTTTTTGGGCCAACGTCTGCTTTGATAATTTACCCTCTGATGGTTCAAGTCCATGATCGAAGTTTATTCTGCATTACTTATCTTGAAAGCATATGAGTTCATACATTCATGAATTAATTTCATCATTAAAATCCATGATTGAACACAGACTTTGTCTTGAGACTTGCTATTGGATCTCGAATTTTGATGATGAAATCAATTGATGAGTTATTGATCTAACATGTGTGTTAGAGATGATTGATGCAGGATTAACTATGGAAGAGAGAGAATTGCAATCAAATGTGGGCCAGAGTCAAGTTCGGGGCAACGGGCCGGGGTTCAGACGATGCGGTGGGAACTCGCCGAGAGACTCACAGAATGCTTGCTGAAGGTATCGGAAGCTTGTCGGGAGTTCGCCGGGAGCTCGCCGAAGGGATCGGAAGCTTGTCGGGAGTTCGTCGGAAGCATGCCGAAGGTATCGGAAGCTTGCTAGGAGTTCGTCGGGAGTTCATCAGAAGAAGACCAAGAGACTCACCAGAAGATCATCGAGGGTTATCGAAAAGCTTGCTAGGAGTCAGGAGGGTCTTATTGGACTTGATGGTCACATGATTAAAATTGATTAAGTCGTAGTTAGCATCAATTTGGGTTTGAGTCCAACTTGAGTTAGATTCAGAAGGAATCTAAATTAACACAAGTGAGGTAAACCAGATCCACTTTGGGTTGGATTTGAGCTCAGGTTGAGCTCAATTGGTTGACTTGGAAAGGGGTCAACAGGAGGTACGAGTCGGGTATGTAAAAGTATAGAAAAAGAGGCTTTTACAGAATTCCCGATGGTAGTACCATCAGTGGGTAGCAGTGGTACCACCCAAGCAGCAGTAGTACCATCATTGCCTTGTTTTCGGGTGGTTGATGATGGTAGTACCGCCAGTGCTAGTGGTAGTATCACCCGTACATAAAATTTACAGAAAGGTTTAAATTTTTGGCTCCATTTCTGAAGCCAATTGGGATCTATAAATATCCCAAGATTTCTTACATTTAGCACAACACTTTGAGTTAGAAATACTATGAAAAAATAATATGCTAAAATTGTAAGAAAAAGAAAAAGGACAAGGGAGTGAGAAAAAGAGTTGTATTTTCGTAAAGTCTCCCTTGTGAGTTTGTAAGGTTCCTCTCTTAAGCTTGTAAAAAGGAGAGTAGGAAGTGTAAGGGTTTGATCTTCACCTAAAGAAGATTGACAGTGGACATCGGTGGACCTCAGAAAAGAGGACTCGGGAGTGGACGTAGGCCAGGTTGAGGCCGAACCACTATAATTTGTGAGTGTTCTTTACTTACTTTCTATTGCTCTTAATTAGCTCATTGAAAGATACAAACATCATTCTCATTACTTCTCTTGAAACAAGTTCTTAGTCATTTCCAATGAAATACAAAAAAGGCACTTTTGATTTTCTTTCTTCACATTTCGTTTGCAAGATTTTTGAAACAAGCACTTTCACTCTTGCACTAATTCACCCACCCAACACCCCCCATGCCCCCCTCTTAATGCCAATTGATCCTAACAATTGGTATCAGAGCAAGGTCTTACTCATTAGACTAACACTCATTTGAGTAAATGATTTTGTTTGGCATGAATGATAGTCAATGCATCACATGTCCTCCTATGTTCAATGAGACGAACTACACATTTTGGAAAATTTAAATGTATATCTTTTTTATTTCGATAGATTTTGATTTGTGTTGTTGAAAAAGGTTTGTAAAAGTCATCCAATCAAATAAATGATTGGAATGATCATGAAAAATATATGTTTTCTTCAAATGCCAAAGCTATGAATGCTCTTCTTGTGATTTGGCTTTTGATATATAGCATAAATCAAAAATCACATATAAAAGCACAACTAAATCAAATGAATCATTAAATGAAATGATCCATAAAAATGAACTTGAAGAACACCTTCCAAAGAATAGGAAGAAAAGACTTTGAGAACACAAGAACAAAACCTTCCAAAGAACAGGAAGGATTGTAAATTGAGAATGACATATGACTCCTCGACTGAAATCTCGAGTGATAAGAACTTTGAACCTTTGACAAATGAACCAGATAAATTAATGAACATAAACTATAAAAATAATCTTAAGATGGAAAAAAATCTCTTGATATGAATGCAAGAAGCTGATGTGCTCCAAAGAAGAAGATCAAAGCAAGGAAGAAGTAGCCAACTACGCTCTAATGGTCATCCAAGATGAGGTTAGTGAATGTTCAAGTATTACTTTTTCTGAATTATTAAATATGTTACATGAATTGTTTGATAAATTTAGAAAAATTAGTAAATCTTATAAGTCACTTAAGAATGAACATGATTCGTTAGTTAGTAGATTTGATCAAATGCATGATACATTATTATCATATAATCTTTGCTCTAAATGTAAAATGCTAGATGATGTTAAAGAGAAAAATATCATGTTTAAATAAATATTAGAAAATTTTGAAATAGGGAATAAATCCCTTAATATGATCCTTGCTAATAAGGGTCATGTTAATAGATTAAAGGGTGTAGGCTTTGTTGGTAACAACACTCAACAAAAGCTAACAGTTTTTGTTAAAGGACCTATCTTAAATTTACAATCAAAAGATAAATATATTTTTTATGAAAAATTAGGACATAAAATCAACAAATGTTTATTTAGAAATTATTGTCCTCATAAATTAGTTTAGGTTCCCAAAGGAACTACAAACAACCGAAAATCATTAGATAAGAAAGATAAAGTTCTTCATAAAGGACCTAATGTAAAATGGGTATCTAAATCCTTCTTGTAGAGTTGTCTCCTAACAAGGCTAGGAGCACTAAATGATATCTTGAAAGTGGATGCTCAAGCCATATGACTTGAGATCTAATACTCCTTTCAAGCTCCCTAGCCTAAGTAACAATAATAAGAAAAATTATTGGAATTAAGTTTATTGATAAGAAATACCATGATGATTCATCTTAATTATATTTCGATTATGAATGATGATGCATAGCTAAAGCATGCTAAAACTAGAACCTTAGTTATTGTTAATAATTAATAAAAAAAAATTATATTGAAATCTACGAAAATGAGATTTTGATTGAATGCTAAGTTCAAAATCATTGGCTTGAATATTTGTTGATTTAAATGCAAAGGCTATTGTTGAATGACTTAAATATTATGGTGCTTTTGGCTAAGCTAAATATCATTGTTGAATGATTGATTTAAATGTTACATGATTTAAATGCTATGATAGTTGTATGGGTTGTATGATTAAATGATTATGTTGAATGATAGAATTTGAGTATAGTGTTAAGATCAATTGGCACTGAGAGGGGGGGGGGGGGGGAGACGTGGGTGGTGGGGTGAATTAGTGCAAGCTTAAATTTTTCTTTCTAAAGCAAAAGCTTTTCAAATAAGATATAATAGGAAATCCGAAACTTTTCATTTTTAATAAAACAAGTGAGTGATTAAAAGTAAGTTACTAAGAAAACCAGAAAGATAATCACGTTTGAGGAAAAGAACTTATCTTGCTTTCAAGGAGTTTAGTTAAATTGGAAGCATCAATACAACAACATTCAAGCAATGCAAGTATGAAACACTTACAATTTTATAGTGGTTCGACGCCAACGACCTACGTCTACTTTCAAGTCCTCCTTGAGGCACTCCAGCTTCCACTACCAATATTCTTTGGGTGAAGATTAAACCCTTATACTTGCTTATAAGGGAGACTTAAGATAAACTTTCTATCTCTAAGCTTTCTCTCCTCCCCTTTTTTTTCTTTACAAATCATTCATAATTTCTTTTGCCAGAATTTAATTGCCCAAAAGTATTTCTCAGTTATACTTAGAATGCAAGAATACTTGGGGTATTTATAGACCCCAAGTGGCTTCAGAAATTGAAGCCAAAAATCAAACATACACAAAAAAACTCGGTACGGGCGGTTTACCTGCCGACTTGGGCGATTCACTCACCGTCAGTCGCTGTAGCATTCTGTGGTACGGGTGGTTTAACTGCCACCTGGGCGATTGACCCATCGAAAGTTACTGGTCGTCGCCCGAATTATGTGGTACGGGCGGTCCAATCGTCGGTCACCGGTGGTTTACCCATCGGAATTTCCGCAAAAGTGGTTCCCTCCACTTTTCGAACTCTGACTTTGACATAATGTTGACCAGCTCCTTGGACAACTGATTGAGCTCAACTAAACACAGTAGTGGATCCGATTGCCTTATTGAGTTGATTTGGGTTCATTCCAAATCTAACTCAAATTGGACTCACTTTCTAACTACGACTCAATGATTACAACTCTTAATGACCACAAGTTTAATTACGATCTAACTTCCGCCAATCCGGTAACCTTCGGCATACTTGCGGCAAGTCTTCTGGTCTTCTCCCTAGTGATCTCCTGGCGTGTTGCCAGCGAGCTTCCCGATCCCTTCGGTGAATCTCCTAGCGAACTCCTGGCGAAACCCACTGCATCGTCCGAACCCTAGCCCGATGCTCAAGCTTGATCTTGGCCCATTATCTGGTTGTAACTCCATTGATCCTATCATAGTTAGACTTGCATGATGCTAATTATGACTTAATTAAATGCAATCATAATTACCAAAATATCTATTACAAGACCTTCCCAACTCCCGATAAGCTTTCCGGCTACCCCCGACAATCTTCCGGTAAGTCTCAATCTTCTTTTGGCGAACTCCCTTGCGTTATCCTAACAAACTCTCTATACCCTCGGCAAGCTTCCAACGCACTCTTGGCGAATTCCCAATCACATCGACTCGATGCATGGACTTGACCTTGGCCAATCCTGATTGTAATAATCCTTCTGTTGTAATGAATCCTGCATCAATCAACTCTAACAATCCTCTTAGATCAATAATCCATTAATTAATTTCATCATCAAAATCCGAGATTAAACAATCTCCCCCTTTTTGATGATGACAATCAATTGATGACAGGAGTTAATCCTAACTCCCCCTAAATCCATACCACTTAAATTTAAGAGATAAAAATATTTTTAAGATTAATTATCCTCCTTTTGGTTAGTTTCATATGATTTCTTTCAAGAATAATTTTTAAATCAATGATTTTTTGTTTAAGACTAAAAACCAAATTTCATTTCAAACACGATCATTGCTATAAGACATAAAATATTTTTAAAGTATAAATTTAACCAATCTCAATTTTAATATTTAAATGAGTCTACCTCTTTACACATAGTACAAGGAGTTGACAAACTCATCTTAAAAATGAAGCATATATATTTTCTATGCTCTAATCATAAGCATTCAATCATCATAGCATTTCAGTCAATGTAACATTTAAATCAATCATTCCACAAACTTAGTCAATATTTGAAGTATTTTAATAATAGTCTTTACATTTAAACAAGTCAATGATTTTAGCATTCACTCAAAATCTCATTTTTGTAAGTTTCAATATTTTTTCAATAACTAAAGTTCTTTGGTTCTAATTTATTTTTATACTTGTATACTCTAGTTATGCATCATCAATATTAATTATATAATGATGAACCATTAAAAGATTCATTATCAATAATTTTAATTCTAATAATTTTCTTATTACCACTTAAGCTAGTAAGCTTGAAGGAGTGTTAGATCTCAAGTAATATGACTTGAGTATCTACTTTCAAAATATTTTTATTGCTCCTAGCCTTGTTAGGAAATAACTTTGTATTATGGGAGGTTTTGATTTAGGTACCCATTTAACATTGTGTCCTTCATGATATGTTCTTCTCATTTCTCTAATAGCTTAAGGTTGTTTATGGTTCCTTTAGGAACTCAAATTAATTTATGTGGACTATAATTTCTAAATGAATATTTGTAGGCATTATGTCCTAATTTTTCACAAGAATTATATTTGACTTTTGATGGTAAATGTAAGGTATGTCCTTTAACGAAAATGGTTGGCTTTTGTTGACCATTACCAAAAAAGCCTATGTCATTTCTTCTATTAATATGACCCTTATCGGCAAAGATCATATTTAGGGATTTATTCCCTATTTCAAAATTTTCTAATGTAGTTTTCAGCATGATATTTTCATCTTTAATGTTGTCTAGCATTTAACATTTAGAACATGGTTTATGTGATGCTAAGGAATCACACATTTCATCAAGTCTTTTAACTAACAAATCATGATCAACTTTAAGTAACTTAAAAGACTTGCTAAGTTTTCTAAACTCATCAAACAAGTCATGGAATATATTTAATAATTCTGAAAAAAATATTTAAAGACTCACTAACCTCATTTTCGATCGTCATTAAAGCAAGGTTCTCCATTTCTTGGTTGAGCATTTGATCTTTGGAGCTCCTTGGCTTCTTGTGTTCATAGCAAGAGGTTGTGTCCATAATTTTTATAAGGTTCAAATTCATTAATTTTTTCAGTTCATTAGTCAAAAGTTCATGTCCAAGGTTCTCATCACTCGAGATTTCACTCGAGGAGTCATATGTCATTCTTAGTTCACAATCGTTCCTGTTCTTTGGAAGGTGTTCTTCAAGTTTATTTTTATAATACATTTCATTAATTGATTCATTTATATTAATTGTGCTTTCATGTGTGATTTTTAAAGTATGCCAAATATCGAAAGCTGAATCACAAGCGGAAACACGATTAAACTCATTTTTATCAAGTGCATAAAATAAGACATTCATAGCTTTTGCATTTAGAGAAAAATTCTTTATTTCTAAATCATTTAGCTTATTTATTGGTTTGGAAGATTTTTCAAATCCATTCTCAACTATATTCCATAGATCAAGGTCCAAAGAAATAAGAAAAGTACATATTATTGTCTTTCAATACGTATAATCTATTCCATTGAACATGGGAGGATGTGAGATAAAATATCCCTCATTCATGCCAAAACAAGTCAATTACTCTAGTGGGTGTTAATCAAAAGAGTAAGAACCTTGCTCTGATACCAATTGTTATGATCAATTTGCACTAAGAGGGGGGGGGGGGGGGGGGGGGGTGAATTAGTGCAAGCTTAAATTTTTCTTTTTAAAGCAAAAGTTTTTTGAATAAGATAGAATAGGAAATCTGAAGCTTTTCATTTTTAATAAAATAAGTGAGTGATTAAAAGTAAGTTGCTAAGAAAATCGAAAAGATAATCACGTTTGAGGAAAAAAACTTATTGTCTTGCTTTCAAGGAGTTTAGTTAAATTGGAAGCATCAATACAACAACATTCAAGCAATGCAAGTATGAAACACTTACAATTCTATAGTGGTTTGGCGCCAACGGCCTACGTCCATTTTCGAGTTCTCCTTCTTGAGGCACTCCGACTTCCACTACTAATTTTTTTTGGGTGAAGATTAAACCATTACACTTGGTTACAAGGGAGACTTAAGACAAACTTTCTATCTCTAAGCTTTCTCTCCTCCCTTTTCTTTTTTTTTACAAATCACTCATAATTTATTTTGCCAGAATTTAATTGCCCAAAAGTATTTCTCAGTTATACTTAAAATGCAAGAATACTTGGAGTATTTATAGACCCCAAGTGGTTTAAGAAATTAGAGCAAAAAATCAAACAAACTCAGGAAAATTGGGTACAAACGGCTTACCTGCCGACTTGGGCGGTTCACCTGCCATCAACTGCTAGCCGTCGATGCATTCTATGGTATGGGCGGTTGACCCACCGAAAGTTATTGGCCGCTGCCTGAGTTTTATAGTACGGGCGGTCCAACTGTCGCTCATCGACGGTTTACCGGTTGAAATTTTTGCAAAAGTGGTTCCCTCCACTTTTCGAACTCCGGCTTTGACTTAATATTGACCTGCTCCTTGGTCAACTGATTGAGCTCAATCTGAGCTCAACCAAACCCAATAGTAGATCTGGCTGCCTTATTGAGTTAATTTGGTTCCTTCCAAATCCAACTCAAATTGGACTCACTTTCTAACCACGACTCAATGATTACAACTCTCAATGACCACAGGCTTAATTACGACCTAACTTCCACCAATCCGGTAACCTCCATCATACTTGCAACAAGTGTTTTAGTCTTCTCCCCAGTGATCTCCCGGCGTGTTTCCAGCGAGCTTCCCGATCCCTTCGATAAATCTCCTAGCGGATTCCCGACGAAACCCACCGCATCGTCCGAACTCCGGCCTGATGCTCAAGCTTGATCTTGGCCCATTATCTGGTTGTAACTCCATCGATCCTGTCATAGTTAGACCTGCACGATACTAATTATGACTTAATTAAATACAATCATGATTACCAAAATATCCATTACAAGACCATCCCAACTCCCAGCAAGCTTTTCGGCTACCCTCGACAATCTTCCAGCAAGTCTCGGTCTTCTTTTGGCGAACTCCCTTACGTCATCCTGACAAACTCCCAATACCATCGACAAGCTTCCGACGCACTCCTGGTGAATTTTCAATCGCATCGACTCGATGCATGGACTTGACCTTAGCCAATCCTGATTGTAATAACAATTCTGTCGTAATTAATCCTGCATCAATCAACTCTAACAATCCTGTTAGATCAATAATCCGTCAATTGATTTCATTATCAAAATATGAGATTCAACACATAGAACAATATAGAAAAAGGAAAGAAAGATCATGCTTCATTTTCTTATATTTTTGAAAAATTAAAAACATTCTTGAATGAAAATGAAATGAGCATGGTAACTCATTCACTAAGTCTAAAGAATTAGACTCACTTAAGAAAGATAAATTATTAGAATTAAATCGAAGCTCTCATTTGAAAATATTTTATTGTAATGATTTTGATGATTTCTTTTAGAAATAATTCTTGGATTTTTAGTTTTGAAATGTTTGAAAATTTTACTTGGTTGAAAATATTTATTATGACTTTGATGTTTTCTTTTATAAATGAAACTCAGTTTTTGATGACAATGCATAAAGGCATTCTTGGAACAAATCATATGAAATTAACTAAGAAGGATGATATTTCTTCTCGAAAATATCTTTATACTATCAAGGCTTCAATAAGAGATAAAGTGACATCATTATTGTTAAATCTCTTAAACTATAAAATTGATTTGATAATTTAAACTTGAAAAAGTTTTTTGCCCAAATCGTAAAATCTTGAAAATTGCAACTTGAGATCTTCATATAAATCAAGATCATTTACCATGATTCTTACATTTTAGAAAATTATCAAAATGAACTATGATCTTATTCTTTTATTTGTTCTCCTATATTTCTTTTGCAACTTACTAAAGAAAAGTTTTCATCCTAATCATGATCTTGACTTCTCAATATTTATAACTTGATATTTTTTTATGAATCAAGATCCTTCTTATTTGATCTCTTAAGGTTTAATTTTATTATCTAAGAGGAGATTTATTAAATTAAATAATATCTTTTAGTATTCATGAATGTCTTTTGATATTAAAATCTTTTGACATGAGTTATTTTATAACTCATGAATGGTATACCTTATCACTAAATTAATATTTCTTAAATTGATGATAAGTTGAAAATTAAATGAGTTTTAATTTATCATGAATATTTTCTTGATGAAAATTATGTTTAATCTCTATAATTTTCTATTTTTAATAAAAGGAAGATTTATGATTATAATTGAGATTTTTATCAAAATCATTCTTTGATTTTATTAAAAAATTTATCTAAATGAATTGGAGTCTTATGATTTATCTTGGATGAATCAATTTAATCCTCTAAGACTCAATTTCATTATTTACAAAAAAAGGGGAGAGATTTATTAAAAAAAATCATGTCTTTGATAATTATAATTTGATCTTTTATCCTTAATTATATGATTCCTTTGTACTCATGGTTGTAAATTAGGATATGGATGTAAAGAAAAAAAATTATACTATCATATTTTTTCAATGACAAAAAGTGGGAGATAAAATTATCAATATGATAATAACAAAATTGATAAGTTGAATCTTATAGCAATGAGGAACAATTTGCTAAGAAAATTTTTTTAACACATGCGAAATGCTTAATTAATTAAGCTTGATTTACCATCATAGTTTCATTTGGATTTCTTGGACTCTATAAATTGCACTTCTTATCAAAATGCATGATTTGCTTGATTTGCTACCTTGCTTGAAATTTGCATAAGATGAAATAAATTGTATGGGTAGCTCTTGATTTTTCTTGGATTTCAGAATTTACATCTATAAAATTGAGTATTTTTATGATATGATATTTTTCACTTCCCTTCCTTGTTCATACTTTCTTATTTACAAAAAGGGAAGAAAATTTACATGAAGATGATCTACAACAAAACATGATTTACTATTTTGATTTGCTATTTGTGTTTGAAGATTACATAAATGAGTGGCACTTAATTCTTCTTAGATTTCTTAGATTTTTTAGCTCACTTTCAAAATGACTCTCTTTAAAATAAACATAAGAAGGGGATTCAAATTTTTGTGATGACATATTTTTAAAGATTATTCTTGTTCCATGAATCTTGATGAATATTTACAAAAGAAGAATATATGACATGCACTTTTATGATGCTTGATATAAGCTCTTTTTTTGTGATTATATTTTTAACTCCCCTCCATTGTTTGTACCAGTTTCTTATTTACAAAATGGGAAGACAAATTTTCATGAGAAAATTATGTTTTACTAAGGGGGACCAATAAAATATTAAATATTCAATCAATATATATTTTGTAAAAATATAAAAATTTTGACACATGATGAGTTTATATATCATGAAATTATTTACTCATTATTTCACCTTTTTTTGTTGATGACAAAGGGGGAGAAATAGTGTATTGATGATACAAATATGAAAAATGATATATATATAACTAAGAGGAAAAAAAAAATTCATGAGAAAATTATTGCTTATATCCTATTTTACTAAGAGGTTGCAATGACATATATGCCTTGAAATCATTTGCTCTAACATTTTACCTTTTTGTTGATGACAAAGGGGGAGAAATGACATATTGATGCCACATATAAGAAAATTTTTAACATGGACGAATGCATGAATGCATGAATTTTGAAATTCTTAGAATATTCTTGAAAATTAAATGATTCATGATTTGTTGGTTGAAATTAATGTTATATCATGTATCTTTGATGATTTTTGAGATGTTTGAAATTTATGGTATATTATTTCAAATGGATGTTATGATACTTGAATTCAAGAGTGGTTGGTTCTTTTGAATTTAAGTTTTTCTTATTTGGATTATGGCATGGATTTAGAGAGAGTTAAGGTTAACTACTATCATCAATTGGTTGTCATCATAAAAAAGGGGGAGATTATTGAATCTTAAATTTTGATGATGAAATCAATTAATGGGTTATTAATCTAACATGTGTGTTAGAGATTGATATAGGATTAACTACGACAGAGAGAGAAATGCAATCAGATGTGAGCCAGAATTAAGTCCGGGGCATCGGGCTAAGGTTCAAACGATGTAGTGGGAACTCACCGAGAGACTCGCCGGAAGCTTATCGAAGGTATCAGAAGCTTGTTCGGAGTTCGTCGGGAGCTCACTGAAGGGATCGAAGGCTTGTCGGGAGTTTGTCGGAAGCTTGCTGGGACTTCGTTGGGAGCTTACCGAAGGTAATCGGGAGCTTGCTAGGATGACGTTAAGAGTTCACCAGAGGAAGACCAAGAGACTCACCTGAAGATGGTCGGGGGTTGCCGAAAAGCTTGCCAGGAGTCAAGAGGGTATTGCTGGACTTGATGGTCACATGATTGTAATTGATTAACTTGTAGTTAGCATCGATTTAGGTTTGAGTCAAACTTGAGTTAGATTTTTTATGTAACTTTTCTTGACTGCTTCCTTAAATAGGCAGGCGAATTTGCAGTAGATTCAAGCTCTCTCCTTCTAGAGTGCTTAGTGAATTAGTTTCCTAATTGGCCATGCAGAAGAACCGGCCAGGCACACATTGGCCATTGCTATATTCTGACTCTATCCCTCACTGGAACATTACTTATTCTATATGTTTGTGTGCAATGTAGTGGTTTTTCTACTAGTAAGTAGAAACTCTGACTGCACCGAATCATCAGCCGTATCAGTATCAACCCTAATTTCTATAACTTGATAGCCCTAAACCACTACATTTCTAATGTGTTCCTATTACTTATTTCTAATAAGTAAGGTACCTCACTGGAACTTTACTTATTCCTCATATTAGGAAGAAATCTAAATTAACTCAAGTGAGACAAACCGAGTCTACTTTGGGTTAGATTTGAGCTCAGGTTGAGCTCAATTGGTTGATCTGAAAAGGGATCAATAGGAGGTATGAGTCGGGTATGTAAAAGTACAGAAAAAGGGGCTTTTATGGGATTCCCGATGATAGTACCTCCAGTGGGCTATGGTGGTACCACCCAGGCCGGTAGTGGTATTGGGCAGATGGCCCAGATTCAACCCATAATGGACTTTAGTGAAGCCCACAGCCCAAAACCTCACTTGTATTAACCTAAAACCTAGATTAGGTGGCCAGGGTTGAGATTAAGAGAGCAGCGGCGGTTGAAAACGTGGGTGAGAGAAAGAAGACTGCAGATTGACAATAGAGGCCATAAAACAAGAGATCCAGGAAAGAGAAGAAGATAAGGGCAGGAAAAGACTATTCTCAATCATTCAAATCTCATGTTAGATCAGTTTGCAGTGGATTCTTACTGTGATCTCTTGGGAAGGTTTTGGATATTGTGCTTAGGATTATAGTCCTTGTATCCTTGTGATTCTCTTGTAGCTATTGCTTTGGGCTTGGGCAAGAAGCCTTGAGATCTGTATATTCATTATTTTGATAGTGGATTTTCTCTGGCTTGTCCCGTGGTTTTTACCCTTCGAGTTGAAGGGGTTTTCCACGTAAATATTGGTGTTCATCTGATTGTGATTTCTAATTCATTCCACTGTGTGTGATGGTCTGCTAGTATTTGTTCATATACAAAGTTTATTCCTGTTTTATTCCCATTAACTGGTATCAGAGCAGAGTTTTGGTGGCATTTAATCTTTTGTATTTGAACATGGAGGCTGGTAATATTTTTCGCATGATTAGTTTAAATGGAAACAATTGAATGATTTGGAAACCAAGAATGGAAGATCTCTTGTATTGCAAAGATTTGTATGAACCTTTGCAAGGGGACAGTGCAAAGCCCATATCTATAACAGATGATGAGTGGAAGAGGTTAGATCGAAAAATAGTTGGCTTTATTCGATAATGGCTAGATGATAGTGTCTTTCACCATGTTTTTACTGAATGTTCTGCTTACTCTCTTTGGAAAAAGTTAGAAGGTCTTTATGAAAGAAAAACGGTTGGCAACAAAGCTTTTCTGATCAGAAAACTTGTGAACTTGAAATATAAAGAGGATACTTCTATTCCTGAGCATTTGAATGAAATGCAAAGTATTACTAACCAGTTATCCTCTATGAAAATGTCTCTTGATGATGAGTTACAGGCATTGTTACTTCTTAGTTCTTTGCCAGAAAGTTGAGAGACACTGATGGTTTCCCTCAGTAATTTGGCACCAGATGGTATTGTCACCATGAGTCAAGTAACAAGCAGTTTGTTGAATGAGGAGTTAAGGAGAAAGAATTCAACAACTTCTCAGATTAATTCACAAGCACTTGTCTTAGAGAACAGAGGAAGGTCAAAGTCAAAGGATAAAAGTGGTTCGTTCACGCGTGGGTAGAAGCAAGTCAAGATCAAGGAAAGATATTATTTGCTACAATTGTGGTGAGAAAGGATATTACAAGAATCAGTGCAAGCAATCTAAGAAGAACAAAAAAAGGGGAAAAAAAGTGGAGCATACAGAGTCAAAAGATAATATCACAACTACAGTACAAGGTAGTGATTATTTGATTTTGTCTACTTCCAATGATATTTTTTCTTGTGTGTGTCAAGATCTTGAGTGGATAATTGATACAGGTGCTTCTTATCATGCTACACCACGGAGGGAGTTCTTTGCTACTTATATGTCTGAAAATTTTGGTGTTGTCAAGATGGGCAACTATGGCACAACAAACATCATTGAAATGGGAGATATCCATATAGAGACCAACCTTGGTTACAAGTTGGTGCTTAAGGATATGAGGCATGTGATTGACTTAAGACTGAATTTAATTTCAGTTGGAAGGCTGGACGATGAAGACTTTGAAGTCAGATTTCACAAAGGGCAGTCGAAGCTCAGTAAGGGTTCTCTTATTGTAGCTAATGGGAAGAAATGTCATACATTGTACAGATTGCAAGCTAAAGCTTATGGTGAGCAGTTGAATGCTACAGAGAAAGACTTCAGTATAGAGTTGTGGCATAGGCGATTGGGACACATGAGCGAGAAAGGGCTGCAAGAACTTTCTAAGAGAGAGGTATTGCCATACCTCAGAGGTACACGTTTGAACCCTTGTATTGATTATTTGGCTGGTAAACAACATAGAGTTTCCTTTGTTAGTCCTGCCTTATTTAGAAAAATACATGCCTTGGACCATGTTTATACAGATGTGTGTGGTCCTTGATGACAAAAACTACTGGTGGATCTGTTAATGTTCCTAGTATCAGTGGTGCACTTTATTTTGTTACTTTTATAGATGACTTTTTCAGGAAAGTTTGGGCCTATGCTTTGAAGACTAAAGATCAGGTTATTAATGTCTTCAAAGAGTTTCATGCCAGAGTTGAAAGGGAGACAGAAAGATAATTAAAATGTACAAGATCAGATAATGGTGGTGAGTACACAGGATTGTTTAATGATTATTGCAGGTCACATGACATCCAGCATGAGTTGATAGTCCATGGTACACCTCAGCATAATGCAATTGCAGAGAGGATGAACCGCACCATCATGGAAAAGATCAGATGTATGCTTTCACAAGCCAAGCTACCCAAAAGGTTTTGGGATGAGGCTTTGAGGACTGCAGTTGATGTAATCAACTTATCACCATGTATAGCTCTAGATGGTGATGTTGCAGAGCATGTATAGTCAGGGAAAGATGTCTCATATAGGCATTTAAGAGTGTTTGGTTGTCGTGTATTTGCACATGTTCAAATAATGAGAGGTCCAAGCTGGATGGTAAGACAAAAGAGTGTATTTTTCTTGGTTACTCACATGATCAGTTTGGTTACAGGCTTTGGGATCCAGAAAAGCAGAAGGTGTTCAGAAGCAGAGATGTTATCTTCTTTGAGGATCAAACCATTGAGGATCAAACCATTGAGGATTTGAATGAGGCACCAGCTAAGACTTCTGCAGAGGGATTTGTAGACTGTGACCCAATTATTCCTCGAGTATATCAGGGTGATGGGGGAGATGTGCAGGAAGATGGTGCAGAGCCAAATATTGATCTACTTGTAGGACATGTTAAGCGGGAAGAAGAAAGAAAGCAAGTTCTCATAGAACCGCAGTTAAGAAGATCTTCTAGACCACGTCAACCTTCCAGAAGATACTCTACATATGAGTATGTAATGCTTACTGATGCAGGTGAACCAGAGAGTTACCAGGAAGCAGTTGAAAGTGAGCAGAAAAGAAGTGGTTTATTGCTATGCAGGAAGAGATGGATTCTCTGCAGAAGAACCACACATATGATTTGGTGCAACTACCAGAGGGAAGTAAGGCCTTGAAGAACAAGTGGGTTTTCAGGTTGAAGACTCAAGAATATTGTTCTCAACCAAAGTATAAAGCTAGATTGGTTGTGAAAGGCTTTGGTCAAAAGAAAGGTATTGACTTTGAAGAAATTTTTTCTCCTGTTGTTAAAATGTCTTCTATCCGTGTTGCTCTTGGTATTGCTGCTAACCTAGACTTAGAGATTGAATAGTTAGATGTGAAAACAGCTTTCCTTCATGGTGATTTGGAGGAGGAAATTTATATGGAGCAACCAGAAGGCTTCAAAGTCAAAGGTAAAGAAAATCTTATTTGCAAGTTGAAAAAGAGCTTGTATGGGCTAAAGCAAGCTTCAAGACAGTGGTATAAAAAGTTTGATTCATTTATGATTAAAAATGAATATAAAAGAACAGCTTCAAATCATTGTGTGTACATCAAACGGTTTGGTGAGAATTTTATTATTCTCTCACTTTATGTTGATGACATGCTTATCCTCGGAAAAGATATGTCTATGATTGACAGGTTGAAGAAAGACCTGAGTGAGTCTTTTGCAATGAAGGACATGGGGCCAGCAAAGCAAATACTGGGCATGAAGATTTCTCGTGACAGAAGAAAGAGAAAGATTTGGTTGTCATAGGAGAAATACATTGAGAAGGTATTGGATAGGTTCAGTATGAGTAATGCAAAGCCAGTTGGTTCTCCTCTTGCAGGTCACTTCAAGTTATGCTCAGATCAGAGTCCGTCAAGTGATGAGGAGAAGGAGAAAATGCAAAAGGTTCCTTATGCTTCAGTAGTTGGAAGTTTAATGTACGCAATGGTATGTACGAGGCCGGATATCGCATATGCAGTGGGTGTTACTAGTAGATTTCTTGCAAATCCAAGTAAAGAGCATTGGCAGCAGTGAAGTGAATTTTTAGATATCTCAGAGGAAGTTCTAAAGTTTGTTTAAGCTTTGGAGGTGGACCACCTATATTGACAGGTTACACAGATGCAGATATGACAAGAGATATTGACACAAGGAAGTCCACGTCAGGTTTTGTACTTACTTTTGCAAGGGGAGCTATGTCATGACAGTCCAGATTGTAAAGGTGTATTGCTCTCTCCACCACTAAGGCAAAATATATTGCTGCTACAGAGGTTTGCAAAGAAATGTTATGGATGAAAAGATTCTTACAAGAATTGAGGCTGAAACAGAAAAAATATATGGTGTATTATGACAGTCAGAGTGCCATCCATTTATGCAAGAACCCAACATTTCATTTCAAGTCAAAGCATATAGATGTCAGATATCACTGGATCAGAAATGTGCTTGAAGAGAAGTAGTTACAGCTTCAGAAAATTCACACAGATGATAATGGGGCAGACATGTTGACAAAGGCTTTACCAAAAGAGAGATAGGAGATGTGCCGATAGCTGATCGGCATGGCTTCATATTGAGAAGTCATGAGACACCCTCTCTTATGGGCTGAAGGGGGAGGTTATTGGGCAGATGACCCAGATTCAGCCCATAATAGGCTTTAGTGAAGCCCACAGCCTAAAACCTCACTTGTATTAACCTAAAACCTAGATTATGTGGCCAGGGTTGAGATTAAGAGAGCAGCGGCGGTTGAAAACGTGGGTGAGAGAAAGAAGACTACAGATTGACAGTAGAGGCCAGAAAACAAGAGATCCAGAAAAGAAAAGAAGACAAGGGCAGGAAAAGACTATTCTCAATCATTCAAATCTTAGGTTAGATCAGTTTGCAGTGGATTCTTACTGTGATCTCTTGGGAAGGTTTTGGATATTGTGCTTAGGATTATAGTCCTTGTATCCATGTGATTCTCTTGTGGCTATTGCTTTGGGCTTGGGCAAGAAGCCTTGAGATCTGTATATTCATTATTTTGATAGTGGATTTTCTCTGGCTTGTCCCGTGGTTTTTACCCTTCGAGTTGAAGGGGTTTTCCACGTAAATCTTGGTGTTCATCTGATTATAATTTCTGTTTCATTCTACTGTGTGTGACGGTCTGCTACTATTTGTTCGTATACAAAGTTTATTCCTGTTTTATTCCCATCAAGTGGTACCACCCAGACCGGTAGTGGTACCACCCAAGCGGCGGTAGTACCACTGTAGCCCTATTTTCAGGCGACTGACGGTGATAGTACCATCGGTGCTGGTGGTAGTACCGCTTGTACGTAGAATTTATGGAAAGGTTTAAATTTTTTGCTCCATTTCTGAAGTCAATTGTGGTCTATAAATACCCTAAGATTTCTTGTATTTAGCATAGCACTTTGGGCTAGAAATTTTATGAAAAAATAGTATGTTAAAATTGTAAGAAAAATAAAAGGGGCAAGGGAGTGAGAAAAAGAGTTGTATTCTTGTAAAGTCTCCCTTGTGAGTTTATAAGGTTCCTCTCCTAAGCCTATGAAAAGGAGAGTGGAAAGTGTAAGGGTTTGATCTTCACCTAAAGAAGATTGATAGTGGATGCCTGTGGACCTTGGAGAAGAGGACTCGGGAGTGGACGTAGGCCAAGTTGAGGCCGAACCACTATAATTTGTGAGTGTTCTTTACTTGCTTTCTATTGCTCTTAATTAGCTTATTGAAAGATACAAACATCATTCTTTTGACTTCTCTTGAATCAGGTTCTTAGTCATTTCCAACAAAATACAAAAAGACACTTTATATTTTCTTTCTTCACTTTTTGTTAGCAAGGTTTTCGAAATGAGCACTTTCACTCTTGCACTAATTCACCCACCCCCCACCCTTAGTGCCAATTGATCGTAACACTTGCAACATGTCTTGAAAATATTATTTTTAATTATTCTTTATTAAAATCATCTCTTGGAGTAGCAAGCGCTCTATGGACTACTAAGCATTCACCTTCTTTGGGTATAATTTCTGCACATACCTCCTTAGGTATTTATCATTGATTTTTCAATATCTTCAAGTAATTCATTGGCATCTTCTTCTTTGACAAAGTTGACCCGTGTGTTAGCTTATCTATTTAGGCACTTGTTCATGTAGTGTCTTACTTATTTGCATTTAAAGCAAATAGAAAGATAATTGCTGTGACTAAATTATCCTCCATGATTGATAGGAGTTAGTTTGGATGTCCTTTTTATAATTTCACTAACTTTTGATCCACTAGCATTATTACGAGTAGCATTAGTTTTATAAGATAAATAAAGGAATATTAGAATACCCATTGGAATCATAAAATTCTTGAAAATCATGAATTTTAAATTCATCACTATGATAACTACGAATAGAAGAAATCATACGACCTTTTGTCTTTTGAACTTATTTATAAAACTTCATAAAATATTTAAAACAATCACTTTTATGTGCCAAGAAGTATGTCCAAGTAAATCTACTATAATTATCAACAATCACAAAAGCATATTTTCTACCTCCTAGACATGTGATGTCAATTAGTCCAAATAAATTCATATAGATTAATTGTAATGGTCTAGAGGTACTCACTTGATTTTTGGGTTTAAAGCTACTCTTTATTTATTTTCTTAGTTGACATACATCATAAATCTTAACTTTGACATATTTAATTCTATGTATTCCTCTTATAAGTTCTTTAATTCTAATTTGTGAAATTAATTTCATACTTGCATAACCTAATCTCCTATGCCAAAGCCATGTATCATCATTTAAAATCGAAAAATAAGTTTCATTATAAAAATCATCATGATCAATAGTATAAACGTTATTGTTCCTTAATGCAATCAAAGATTTATTCTTATATGGTATGTCTGTAATATAAGCATTAGATTCAAATTTAATATTATATCCCTTATCACATAATTGACTAATGATTATTAAGTTACATTTTAAACCATCTACTAACAAAATATCTTTAATTAACAGATTTGATTTGTTATCAATATTTCCAATGCGATAATATTTCCTTTGTTATTGTCTCTGAATCTGACATATCCTCCATCTCGATTAGTAAGCTTTAAGAATTATGTTGGATCTCCGATCATGTGCCTTGAGCATTCACTATCAAGATATCATCTTTTGCTCCTAGCTCTTGTTTGGAGACAAACCTACAAGAAAGAGGGGTTTACTTTAGGTACCCATTTAACTTTGAGTCCTTTATGGTTAGATCCACCTCTCTTGACTTTTGACATCAAATCAGTTCCTTTAGGAACCCAAACTAATTTATGAGAGCTTTATTTTTTAAAAAAATATTATAAGCATAATGACCAAATCTTTCACAAAAAATTACATTTATCTTCAGGAGGAATATGTAGTGTGGTCCTTTTAAAAATCTTGTTGGCTTTTATTCAGTGTTACTATTTACAAAGCCAATTCCTTCTTTTTTATATATACAACTTTGGTTAGCAAAAATCATGTTTAATGATTTGTTTTCAATTTTAAATATTTCTAAAATTTATTGTAATAATATATTTTTTATTTTAAGTGAATCTAACTCATCACATTTAAAGCAAGGAGTATAAGATATTGATGTTTCAAGCAAACTTTCAAATTTACTAGTAAGTAATGCATGGTCCCTTTTTAATGACTTATATTTCTTACCTATGTTTTTGAGTTCATCATATAAATCATAAAATACATCAAATAATTCATCATAAGATAAGGATATTTTTAAAAAGTCGTATACCTCATCATTAAAGGCCATCAATGTATAGTTTGCCACTTCGTCTTTATTAATTTGCTTTGCATCCTCTGATGCACTTGATTCATCCCACATTGCCTTGAATGCTTTCTTCTTTTGGGTTGAAAACTTCTTTTTTAGTTATGGACCCTCAATTTTGAAGTGTCTAGTCTTATTGCATTCATGATATATTATAGTATCCCTTTTAGATTCATTTTTATTCTTTTGAGTTTTGTTTCTTTTCATTAATTTTTAAAGTCTTTTTGTAAGGAGTTCTATATCATAATCATCATCATTATCATCATTTGAGCTTTTGCTCGAGTAGTATTCTTTGTTTCATAATACAATATCCTTCATATTCTTTGGAAGGTTTTTTTCTTGTTCTCATATACTTTGCAAGTCATTTCATAGGAAATTAAAGAACCTATAAGTTCTTCAAGAGAAAAATTATTCAAGTCTTTTGCTTTTTAGATAGTTATTGCTTTTTTATCCTAATATTTTGGAAGAGATCTTAAAATTTTATTTACCAATTTAAGGTTAGTATAGTATTTACTAAGAGCTTTTAAATTATTGACAACATCTGTAAAATGGGTGCACATGTCACAATGGTTTCGCTTGGCTTTATTTTAAATAGTTCATAACTATATATCAAAATATTAGTTTTTGATTCTTTTACTCTACTTATGCTTTCATGAGTAACTTCTAGTGTGTGTCAAATCTCATGTGTAGTGTCACAAGTAGAAACATGATTAAACTCATTTTTATCTAAAGCACAAAATAAAGCATTCATAGCTTTAGCGTTTAAAGAAAATATTTTCTTTTCAAAATCATTCTATTCATTCATTGGATTAGAAGATTTTAAAAAGCATTCAACGATGTTCCACAAATCAAAATCTATAGAAATTAAGAAATTATCATTCGTGTTTTTCAATAAGTGTAGTTCGTCCCATTAAACATAAGAGGATGAGTGATAGAGTGACCCTCGTGATTGCCAGAAAAGACCATTAAAACTTCCTTGAATGTTATTTCAACTAAGAGAATTTAGCTCTGATACCAACTGTTAGGATCATAATGGCACTAAGAGGGGGGTGAATTAGTAATTTCATAAAAAGATTTGATTTGAAAAAGTTTGAACGAAAATATGAATTGGGAATACATTTAACTTGAAAGTGTGAGTAGAAGTAGTGAGTAAAGTAAATTAGTAAGTAATGATAAGGAAATGCAAACTGATTTATAGTGGTTCTGTTGTCCTGACCTATGTCCACTCTTAATTCCTCTTCTCTCGAGGCTATTGGCTTTCACTACTGATCTTCTTTCCAATGGGCGAAGATCAACTACCCTTATTACAACCCTTCTCCTTTTACCAGGTATAGGAGAGAATCTTTACAAACTCGTTCACACAAGAACTCACACCTCCTTAGAATAACTGCTAAAGGAGGAAGAGACTCAAAACACTTTCAAGAGTTTACAACACTTTAACCTTAAGGATTCTTTCTCTTTTTCACCATTTTTTCACACTTACTCATGTTTTCATCTAGCAAGAATGAGTGAGATATTTATAAACCCCCAAACGTTTCAGAATTGAAGCCAAAATTTCAAACACATAAGTTTTCAGGGTATTGACGATACCACCATCGACATCAGATGATACGACCATCGAACATAGCCTGAAAATCTAGGCTCTGGCAATACTACCATTGGTCTAGGCAGTACCACTGTTGTTGGGCGGTACCACCGTTAAAATGCCCAAAAAAGTACAAATTATACTTTTTGACTATTTGGGCAATACCACCGCCCAAGCCAATTCTAGGTCACTGAATTGGCCTTTCAATAGGCCAAATTCAGCCCTGGTTTAGGCCCAATGGGCTCTAAATCAAGTTAACATGGTTTTGACCTAATACCAGCTAAATTTGACTCTAAACTATCACGATCAAGATCTAACCATTTTAATTACAATCACAAAGCTTTCAACACATTGTCTAGCATTCTGGTATGTCATTTGATCATCCAGCACTTTATCTAATCTTCCGACGTATCTTCCAGCCCGATGCCCAAACTCATGGCATAAAGTGCATCCTACCACACGTCGTCCAATCCTCCGACTGGACGCCCAATCTTTGATATGATACTTTTCGACCCAATGTCTGCTTCAATAATGTACCCTCATTATTAAAGTTTATGATCAAATTTCAGAATGGTTATGGGTAAGAAGGTTTCATCAGAGTCAACTCCTTGCCTTTGACGATACCCTTTGGCTACCAGCCTTCCCTTATAAGTCTCCATTTTTCCATCTACTCCGATCTTTTTCTTGAAGATCCATTTGCAGTTGATGGGTATGATACTCTCAGATACATTAACAAGGCTCTAAACCTTATTGGAGTACATGGAATTCATTTCAGAGTTCATGGCTTTTTGTCACTTCCCAGAGTCTATACTCATATTAGCCTCCTCGTAGGTCTAAGGATCAACATCCTGAGTATTGTCTCTACTGATATATCCTATATATCTTTTAGGAGGATGAGATATTCTACCAGACTTATACAAAGTTGGAACTTATGCATAGTACCTAAACAAACTTGCCCTTTGGAGTGGTGCTTAAGTTAGGTTCTCCAACCTCATCAACTCTGTCATGCTCCCATTGTTTCTACCGAGAATGTGTTCTTTCTTAAGGAACATTGCCCTCTTGACAAAAAAAACCTTTTGGTCATCGGGATGATAGAAATAATATCCATAAGTTTCCTTGGGGTATCCCACGAACTTGCACTGCTCCGTCCTTGATTCCAATTTGTCGGAGTTGTGTCTTCTAATGTGGGCAAGACATCCCCAAATCTTAACAACCTTTAGATTAAGCTTCTTATCTTTCTATATCTCATATGGTATCCATACTATCGACCTAGATAAAACTCTATTCAGAAGGTAAGCTACAGTCTCTAGGGTATATCCCAAGAATGAGACAGGTGGGTCGGCGAAACTCATCATGGACCACATAATTTCTAACAACATGCAATTCCTTCTTTTTAATACACCATTGAGCTGAGGCGTACAGGGAGGTGTCCATTGAGATAGAATCTCACAGTCCTTGAGAAAATAAGTAAACTCTGTACTCAAGTACTCTCCTTCTTAATATGATCGAAGAGTCTTAATACTCTTTTCAGTCTAATTTTCTACTTCAATTCTTATATTCTCTTAATTTCTCAAAGGCTTTGGACTTGTACTTCATCAAGTATATATGTTCATACTTAGAAATCATTAGTAAAAGTCATAAAGTAGGAATAATCACCTATGGCCTGAGTCGACATAGGACCATACACATCATTATATATGAGTTCCAATAACTCAGTGGCTCTCTCTCTCCAGTTCAACTAAATGAAGAGTTGGTTATCTTTCCACGAAGGCAAGGTTTACAAGTTGCATATGACTCACAGTCAAATGGATCTAGGTATCTATCCTTCAGCAACTTTTGAATCATTTCATCGTGGATGTGACCTAGTCTGTAATGTTACATGTATATATTGTTCACCTCATCTAATTTTCTCTTGGACACACTTACATTCATGATCTGTTGAGCTATATCTAGCATAAAAAATTAATTATGCAACGTTCCTCTGGTGATGATCTTATCATTCAAAATCAATGAACAACTATTATTCTCAAAAACTAATTTATATCTCATAATTATCAAACATGAAATGGAGATAATATTTTTAATGATAGAAGGAATGTAATACATGCATCTAATGTAATAGTAGCTCTATCAAGCAGATGAAGGGTGACCTCGCCAACAGCAACTGCAGCAACTCTTGTTCCATTGCCCATCTTGAGGTCCATCTTGCCTCTGCCCAATCTCTTAGGCCTTGTTAGAACCTAGAATGAATTGTAGATATAATAAGCACTCCCGATATCTAATATCCATATGTTATCATAAGAATATGATAAATAAAGACTGACCATGAATGTATCTGAAGCTTCTCCAAGCTTCTTTTTCACCTTCTCTGTAAGGTACTCTTTGCAATTCCTCTTCAAAGCTCATCTTGACCTTAGTGGAAGTACTGACCTTTGTTCCTTGCTAAGTCTTTCTTGGCAATCTTTGCCTTACCCAGTTTGCCCTTGCCCTCTTACCCTTCTTAAGGGGTTTATTAGTCTTCCTTTTCTTTTTGGTCTCACTAACGTAGAGAACTGGCTTCTCTTTCTTGATGGTGCTCTCAGCCTGCCTTAACATATTATGAAGTTCAGGGAGAGTCACCTCAAGCTTATTCATATTAAAATTCATAATGAACTAAGAAAATGAATCTAATAGGAACCGAAGTATAAGATCAACACACTAGTTATCATCTAAAACCATTCATAGATCTATGAGTTTCTCAATCCACTCAATCATCCTCAAGATATGGTTCTGAACCACAAAGGGCAGCGGCCGCATGCATGAAGGGGAATTAGGGTTTTGGTCAAAAGGATGATCCTATCTGTCAGAATTTGAGAAATTTTGATATCTATCCTTCTATCAAAAATTCCAGAAACACCCTTAACAAATCTAAAAATTCTTGATATCTCCTAAATTTGAGAAAATATTAGTTAATTAAAAGTTTTAGTTAACTATTATAATTATTTATCTAGTAGTCCTACATGATAATATATAAATGTGATGTATGACGTAGGAGGATGATCATGGATCATGTGATGTATGTATATATAATATTATTATTATTATTGGGACCTGCGAGCCTCTATTTTTTCATATTTATTGTCTAGTCTGCATACCTATAATTATGTTATAATTACATGAAGAGGCACAATAGAAACGTGGAGGTGCCGACGGGACCCACTAGGCCGAGACGAACGATTGCGATGCATGGAGATGTGCCGAGATACTGATCGAACCAATGATGATAAGATAGATGATCATAGGGTATGAAGATGCACCGATACACACATAGGTCATCATGTGAGTGATTGGACCCATTGGCTCGGGCCCAATCACATTAGGCTATGTGGTCCATGATCAACTAATGTGATTATGTATATGTGATATGTGATTGCTTATCCACCTACTTGATATATATATATATAAATAAATAAATAAATATAATGTAGATATTATTAAATATGCATGTGTATGACATGACATATTAGGAGACCGAACTAAAACCCCCTCTTACGATAATATTTAGTCGATAAGCGTGAGACAATTCTATTAACCCACATGGCCTTCCATCGTTATAGGGAGAAATCAAATCTCAACGTAGGTTGAGTTGGTCGAGTCCTTTGAGACTCACATATCTCGCGATTCAAGATCTTAACTATGATATAAAGATTGTTATGATCAATTGGCACTAAGAGAGGGGGGGGGGGGGGGGGGGGGGGATTGAATTAGTGCGAGAATGAAAGTACTTAATTAAAAACATTTGCTTTCTAAATTAAAGAGTGAATAACGGAAGCTTCTCTTAATAAAATCGATTGGAAACTGATTTAAGGAAGTTGGGAGATTGAAACTTCGAATCCAACTAACAAGTGTTTAAGAGCAATTAAGAGTAAAATGAAAGCAATTAAAGCACACTTGTTTGGCCTTAACCGACCTATGTCCACTCCCTGAGTCCTCTTCTTTGAGGCTTAACGGTGTCCATTACCGATCTTCTTTGGATGAAGATCAAACACTTACAACCTTTTAACTTACAAGGGAGAAAAGATTACAACACTTGTATCACTCTCATACCCCTTTTCTTTTTTCTTATAATTTTCATACATAATTTATCATAAAATTTCTAGACCAAAATTTGTTTATGAAATGGAAGAAAACTTGGGGTATTTATAGGCCCCAAATGGTTTCAGAATTTGGAGCCAAAATTCAAATGTATTCGAAAAATCCGGGTATGGGTGGTTCACCCACCGGTGCCGATGGTGTAGCCCCGAAAGCACCCTGAAAATAGGGTATGGGTGGTTTAACCGTCGGCCTGGGCGGTTCAGCTGTCATCAACTGCCCGAAAACCTGGATGGTACAATCGCCACTCACCGGTGGTTCATCCATCGAGAATCTCAGAAAAGTGATTTTCTTCACTTTTCCAATCTCGACTTGACCCTTATGTTGAAAAATCAATCCTCTGGTTAACCAATTGAGCTCAACCTGAGCTCAATCAATCCCCTTTTCTGGACCCGATTGCATCTTTGAGTTGATTTGGATTACTTTCAAATCACACTCGATTCAGACTCAAACTTAACCTACGACTTAAGGATTACAACCATACATGACCACCAAGCTTAATTAACGACCTCACTCCCGCAATATGGCAACTTTCGGCATTCCCTGCGGTGAGTCTCATGGTTTTCCACCGGCGATCTCTCGGCATGTTCCTAGTTATCTTCCTAATACCTTTGGCGAAGTCCTAGCGAACTCTTAGTGAGCTCCTACCCCATCGTCCAAACCTTGGCCCGATGCCTAAGCTTGATCCTTGGTCCATGTCTGATCTATAACTCCTTTTTACCACCATGGTTAAACCTGAACGATGCTAACTATGACTTAATTAATTACGATCATAAACAACAAATCCACTTGAAAACTTTTCCAACTCCCAACAAGCTATTCGGCTACCCCTAACAATCTTTCGATGAGTCTCGGTCTTCCTTTGGCGAACTCTCTTGCGCTATCCTGGCAAGCTCCCGATCCACTACAAGCGAGTTCCCAACTGCATCGTCCTCACTCCGACGTAATGCCTGGACTTGACTTTGGCCAATCCTCTAATTGTAATCTGTCATAGTTAATCTTGCATCAATCAACTCTAACAACCTTGTTAGATCAATAACCTATCAATTTATTCATTATCAAAATCTAAGATTCAACAATCTCCCTCTTTCTGATGATGACAATCAATTGTTGATGGGAGTTAAACTTTACTTTTCCTAAATCCATGTCATACCTCAAATAAGGAAAATTTAAATTCAAGAGAACCAACCACTCTTGAATTCAAGTATCTTGAGGCAATCAATATTCCAAGCAAATAAAAATTTGCATTAAGTCATCAAAGTATGAATTTCAAAAAAAATATACATCAATATCTAAGTATGTGCATCAATATCCATTTCTCCCCTTTTGTCATCAATAAAAAGGTGAAATGTATAGCTAACGATTTCAAAGCACATTATGACATTACTCCCCTTTGGTAAAATAAAATATATATTATAAAATTTTCTTCTCCTTTGTGAATAATGAGGAGAGAAACAAGGGAGGAGTTGTGAAAGCATTACATCATTAAGAAGAGCTTTTAATAAATTTCAAAAAGAATATTAAGATGAGCTCAAAAGGCCAAGTTGAAACTATTCTAATCACATCATATACAATATATCATATTATCATAATAAAATCATGAGTATTGCATGTATTATTCCAAATCATCATGTATATTTTTAAAATCATCATTACATCATGATCATCATACATGATTTCACATCATCATACCTTCTCCTCCTTTGTCATCAACAAAAAGGAGAAGTGCAATTAGCAAGTTTTTGAGATATGAAAGCTTAGCAATTTAGCATATTTTTCATCACTTTAGAACATGCAAGCTAGTGAGTTCTTTCTTTTCTTTTGAGAAGTGCAAGCTAGCAAATTTTTGCTTCCTTTGCAATGTTCAAGTTAGCAATTTTACATCATGCAAGCTAACAAGTTGGCAAGTGTTACTTCTCTTAGCATGTTTTTTTTTTCCTGGAGAATGTGAGGTTAAGCAAAATTTTTTGCTTCTCTTGAGATTTGCAAGATAGCACTTCTTGCTTCTCTTTTGAGATAGCAAGTTAGCAAGTTTTGCTCCCTCTTTTCATTGTCAAAAAGAAGGGACGGTTACAATAGTGCAAAACTTTTCTCATTATATCATCTTTCAAACAATCACATGAAATATATCAAGAAAAATTAACATGGTGATGAGATATATAATTTATGAAGATAAATTGTGAATATCAAGAGATAAATCATAGGAGAGACAAATAAAATATCTTGATTCATGCATAAGAAATCTCAAGTTGTGAAGATCATGATTTATATAAAAATCTCCTTTTAAATAATATGAGAACACATAGTAAGATATTTTGATTCATAAAAGATTTTAAGTTATAATTCCAAGGAATCAAAATCATGATATAGGTAAAAACTCATTCAATTTCAAAAAAATCAAAATCATCAAAATTACTTTCAAGAGATTCAAGATGAAATAAATAGACTAATCGATCTCTTGAAATGCTAGTGATTTCCTTTCTCCCTTTGTTATTATAAATAAGAAGAAAAGGAATAATATATAATAAAACTTCAAGTCATAAATTATCAAGATGTCAAGTAGCATATAATGGTTTATTATGATGTCTCTTTTTCAATGAATAGCCAAAGGAATCGTAGGAGTTCAAATAATAAAAAATCTTGACTCATAATAAATCTCAATTTAAAAATATCAAGGAATCAATATCATGATTTGGATTAAAACTTATTCAAATTCAAATCATCAAAATCACTTTCATAGTTCAAGAGATTCATAAAAATATCATAATTGATTCATTAATCTCTTTTTGAAAAATTTATAAGATAGAGAAATTTTTAAGAAAAATGTATTCCCTTTTTATTTCATACAAGCATGTCTTTGTCTTTTAAGCCAAATAAAAATATGCATCATCATTTAAAACCGAAAAAGAACTTTCATTACGGCAAAGATAAATAAGCTATAAATCACAAAGATCATCATACATAATTTTGAAATATAAATTCATTGAGCATGATCATTATGCATCATTAAATTATCAAGCATGGTTTCGTTGAACATAAAGCATCTTCAATAAAAAAGCAATATGAAAATCATCAAGACATACATTATTGTTTCCTAAAAGTATACATAGGATTTATCTTAAGCATTAGATTTAAGTCTCACACTTTGTTCCTTTATCATAAAACATGTAATTTTCATGATCAATATAATTTTTTAAAAGAAAATAGTTAAAGTTTTCTAATTCATTTTGTAAGATATTCAACAATAAAAGTATCATTTTATTTCTTGTTGAAAATTGATAGGATAAAATATTTTTAAGAATAATTATCCTCCTTTTTAGTTGTTTTAACTTATAAAATTTATTTCAAGAATGCAGTATCATTTAAGGTCAAAAACTAAGTTTCATCAAGATCATTGTAATAAAATATTTTCAAACAAGAGTTTTGATTTATTTTAATTTCAATGAATTTTAAACTTAGTGAAATAAGTTACTGATAGGACTCCAGCAAGGTTGCGTCCTAATCTCCCTAGAAGTAGTCAATAAAACCCTACTAGATCGTAATAAAGTCACTCCTATCTAATAAAGGAGTATAACTAGGGTTTAGATTAGCCCTTAGGGCTTAGAAGTCGCCGCCCCCCTTACTGAGCAAGTCGACCAGGGTTTCCCCCTGCTTAGGTCGGCTATAGAGCCAACCTAGTCGCCCCTTATTCCTATTAAGGTAGGATGGCTATAGGAGAGGTAAAAGGATAATTTCACCTAGATAAGTGCCTCCTTGGGCTAGGACTTTGATCCTTATTTAAGATGTGTCAAATCTAGGAGGGAGGAACCCCTACAGCGTTCCAAGGGTTGATCCCTCTCAAGGATCAAAATCTATAGGGCTCCTTCTAGGGTCTTATCATCTGGTATCAGAGCAACGATCTTGCTGCCCCTGTAGCCGTCATCCACGCCTCCACCTTTCCAAGCAATTCCCACAATTGCTATGACACACGCCTCCACCTTCCACCCCTGCATTTGATCTGGAAATCTAGTATTTTTTTATCATCCATGTCTCTTCAATACTATAAGATTCCTTACTTTACACGTTGAAGATTTTTTCCAAATTTTATCCGCTGCAAAATTCGTTCGTCGCAAACGTTATCATCGTTGCAACGATGAAACGCTGCAGAAATTTTCAGCCGATTGTTGCTTATTGAAACTAAACTTTTAATCATCCTTTTTGACTGAAACTTTTATACAATTTCATAGATCATCTTAGCTTTCATTAAAACTGATTTTGTAAAAAAACTCCATCTGGATTTGGACTTATAGTGCTGCGATTCTTTATTGCACAGTACTGAAATTTTACAATACAGAATCTGCCTTCCGTTTATTGGCCTCTTGAAACCAAACTTTTGTTCATCCTTTTTGACCAAAATTTTTACACAATTCTCAAGATCAAGTTGGCTTTCATCTGGATTTAATTTCACAAAGAAACTCCTTCTGAAACTGGTTTTCTTGTATGATCTTTCACCATCACGCAGTTCTAGAATTTTACGACGAAGGAATCGGCCATGCATCTTTTGCCCTATGTTCTTACTGTTATGCTGCCAAAATTTCGTCAAAATTCCTACTGATATTGACAACATCTAAACCAAGGGTTTTTGCATAATTTCCTTAAAATTTCCCTTGGAATTTATGTTGAGAAATCATCGTTTCTTTGACACAAAAATCGGTTCAGCAGGACACCACATCGCAGCACTTCTTTCCACCAAATTCTATCAGATTTTAGTGCTGTTTTTTGTGTAATTTCAGACTCTCATTTCCTCATCACCAAACCCTACCATCCTCACCAAAAACCCTTCCAAATATTACCATAAACCGAATCCAAACAGCCCACAAATCAGCCACCTAAATTAGCCTACTTCCTTATCGATCCACCTACGTTTTTAGAAAACCTTCCTTACCGAGAAACCTACCCTTGCTGCCATCTATCCCAGATCTAAAATCTATTTTTCCAACCTTCATCTACTACTATCACAGCCTTAAAACTATACAAATTTGCAGCCTCAACCCCACAAAACCGCAGCCCCAAATCTGCCCTAAACTGCAGCCTACTTTTACCCAAACCAATCCACCTTCCAACCGGCCACCCCTTTCTCCAAAATTCCCATGCTACTAACCCGACAACAGAAAAAAGATCTCAATATTACAGATCTTGAGGCGTATACTATGGCATCGGAGGAGGCTATCGATGTAAAGCTTGAAGCCTTTGAAAATTGTATGGAAGAGAAGATGCGATCCCTTTTCGCCGAATTCAGCATTGGCCGATCGTCGAGCCCGAGGAAATCACAACATGGAGAAACTTTAGATCGGCGAGACGATCCTCAAGAACATGGCCACATCACCTCTGATCTCAATAATCCATGCATGAAGGTTGACTTCCCTAAATGGGAAGAAGGAGACTCGATCGGGTGGATCTCGCACGCGAAGCACTATTTTCGGTTCTACCGAACCGCCGACGCCACACGAGTAGAGATTGCTTCCATCCACCTCGAGGGAGATGCTACTCAGTGGTTTAATTAGTTTAAGCACACCCATGGAGGACTCTCTTGGTAGCGATTCAAGGAAGGACTACTAGACCGCTTCAGACCAACCAATTTCAACAACATCGATGGACAATTGGCAAAGATTCGTCAAACCTCTATAATACAAGAATACCAAACAATGTTTGAGCATTTATCTAACAAACTGAGAATTGGTCTAAAAAATAATTTTTAGGTACTTTTATCGAGGGCCTAAAGCCGGAGATCCGAGGAGAAGTAAAGGCGTGGCAACCGTACACTCTTAGGGCGACGATTTCCTTCGCACATATCTAGGATGAACAATTGAACCACGAGGTACGAAGGACAAGGGTCACTCCCCGACCAGCCATGCCAAGGCCTACTGCCCCCTCTACTGCCATCCAAGCCCCCGTACCAAAAAAGTTGACAAGAGACGAGCTTCGCGGATGATCGACCAAGGGGTTGTGTTGGTATCGCGACGAACCGTGGAGCCGTGAACATCACTGCAAAAAGGGCCGACTCCTTGTGATTGAACCAGCGAAGGATGAGGATAATAAAACATCTGAAGAAGCCCTTGAACCTAAAGAAGAAGCCATGGAGGAAGAGTCCTAATCGACCGATTACGCAGTGCACGCATTGGCTGGCTATTCCAACCCGCAGATGATGAAGGTTGGAGGACTTCCAAAATAGCAACCCATCATGCTCATCGACATGGGCAGCACCAATAACTTCCTCAATAGTAAGGTTGTTGCACATTTGGCACTTCAAATCAAAGGTTGCAACAAGTTTGACGTAAAGGTCGCCGATAATCGAATCTTTAATTGTGACCAACGGTGCCTGCGGGTAAAACTACTCCAAAACCAAGAAGTGGTAGCTGATTTCTTCCTCCTACCCATCGATGATTATGAAGCCATACTCAGGATCAAATGGCTCACAACACTAGGTGATATCTCCTGGAATTTTTCTAAATTAATCATGAAACTTTATTACAAAGGGAGACAGGTCACGTTACGAGGCAAGCGCGGGAGCCAAATTTCCATCGTTTCGTCGCAACAAATGGAGAAAGTTTTGCACAAAGCACATTAAGGATTTTTGATGCATATCCAACAGCCATCTAAGGGGGAGAATATACAAATTTCAGATCCTAAGTTTGCCCTCTTGCTGGATGAATTCGTGAAAGTTTTCATGGAGCCGCGCGGGCTGCCCCCTAACCGACAGCATGACCACCGTATTCCTATTATGTCGGGCAAACCTCCAACAAATTTGCGTCCACATCGCTACCCTCACTTGCAGAAGGATGAGATTGAGAACATCGTCAAAGAGATGTTGGACACCGAGGTAATTCGACCGAGTTGCAGCCTTTATTCTTCATCGGTGTTGCTAGTGCGCAAGAAGGACGGTACATGACAGATGTGCATTGATTATCAGGCCTTGAACGCTATCACCGTCAAGGACAAATATCCTATACCCATCGTAGATGAGCTTTTGGATGAATTAAAAGGAGCCCGAGTCTTCACTAAACTGAATCTCCATTCCGATTATCACCAGATTCGGGTATGCATTGAAAACATTCCGAAAACTGTATTCTGCATGCATAACGACCACTTTGAGTTTCTGGTAATACCTTTTGGACTTATGAATGCTCCTTCTACTTTCCAAAGCCTCATGAATGACATCTTTCAGAGTTTTCTCCGTAAGTTTGTTTTAGTGTTCTTTGATGATATCCTCATTTATAGCCCTACGCTTGATATACATTTTCAGCACTTACGAACTGTTCTAACAATTCTCCGGGAGAATACTCTTTATGTGAAATAGTCAAAGTGCAGTTTCTTACAGCGTAAAATGGAGTATCTTAGGTATATTATATCAGAGAATGGAGTGGCGGTAGACTCAACGAAGATCGAGGCAATGCAAGGATGGTCGAGACCTACAAACATACAATCATTACGTGGTTTCCTTGGACTCACGGGCTACTACCAAAATTTTGTGAATGATTATGGCAAGATCAGTGCCCCGCTCATGTCCTTACTGAAGAAAGACTCCTCCTTATGGTTGGATAAAGCCTCTGCAGCCTTCGAGCGACTCAAGGCAGCCATGACGATGACGTCGGTCCTAGCATTACCCGATTTCGACCGTACTTCGGTCATTGAGGCTGATGCGTCAGGAGTTAGAATTTGGGCTATTCTTATACAAGATAGTCAACTCCTAATTTACACCGAGGCTTCCCTTACACTTCATATGAGGTTTTTACAAGAGATACTAATTACTACTAAATTTAAAATATGGTTGGATACAGGTCCATGGCACAAAAGATGAGTTAAACTAGAAGAATTATAATCTATGCTCATGCCAGATTGGGCTCTCATCATCCTGAACCATACCAGAGGGTAGTCACCATTCCAGAAGAAAGATTGGCTATCACTAAAGACTAACCATGTGGCAACCTATGCAAGGAAAAAACTTCCCCCTAACAAACGCCGAAGCAGAAGAAAATTTCCTGAGAAAGATCAAGTCCCCCTACATTTCCAGCTCCACCAGCATGAAATTCAAGCATCAAGAAATTGGTCTCCCTATTTCTTTAGGCCTTACAAAATTGGGGATCATATTGGGGCCCCAACTTGGAGATCAGATCTGTGCACCAGATCAAAATTACAGTTGATCCTCCAAGTATCCCACCTCAAATGAAAATTTAAAGACGACGACTCAGCTCAAGTTCTTCTAACTGACACCCAAGCTGATGAGGAGCTGAAGACCTGGTTCCTTGAGTTCATGGAACTTCAGCCTTGAGGACAAGGCTGATTTTAAGAGAGCGGGTTTGATGAGACTCCAGCAGGGTTGAGTCCTAATCTCCCAGAAGTAGACAATAAAACTGTACTAGATTATAATAAAGTCACTCCTATCTTATAAAGGAGTATGGCTAGGGTTTAGATTAGCCCTTAGGGCTTAAAAGTCGCCGCCCCCTTTACTGGGCAAGTCGGCTAGGGTTTCCCCCTGCTTAGGTCAGCTATAGAGCCAACCTAGCCGCCCCTTGTTCCTATTAAGGTAGGATGGCTATAGGAGAGGCAAAAGGATAATTTCACCTAGATAAGTGCCCCCTTGGGCTAGGACTTTGATCCCTATTTAAGATGTAGCCACCACCCTCTTTGAAGGCAAGTAATTATCAATTTTATTTCAGTCTTGTGCTGAGTCTAGGAGGGAGGAACCCCTACAGTGTTCCAAGGGTTGATCTCCCTCAAGGATCAAAATCTATAAGGCTCCTTCTGGGGTCTTATCAGTTAACAAGCTAATTTTCATTCTAATTAAATATATTATTAATTTGTCAACAATACTAGACATTGAAGCATGATTTTTCTCTCCCTTTTCTATATTATTCTATGCTTAAATTCTATCATTCAACAATAATCATCATCAAAATCTTTCTTTCATAAATTTGAATTTAGATAATGTCTCTAATTCATTTTTGTACTAGCATGCCAAAGTTAGAGCAAGCAAGATTAATGAGTTATCCAAAGATTCATTACCAATGATTTTACTTCAATAGTTTTTTGTTATTACTTAGGCTAGTGAGCTTTGAAAGAGTATTAGATCTCAAGTCATGTGCTTTGAGCATCTATTTTCAAAATATTACTTAGTGCTCCTAGCCTTGTTAGGAGGTAACTTTATATTATGGGAGGTTTTGATTTAGGTACTCATTTGAGTTTGGGTCCTTTGATATGTTCTTCCCATTTTTTCTAATGGCTTAAGGTTCCTTTAAGAACTCAAAATAATTTGTGAGGACTATAATTTTTAAATAAACATTTGTTGGCTCTATGTCATAATCTATCACAAAAATTATATTTGATTTTCGGTTACAAATTTAAGGTAGGTCCTTTAACAAAAATGGTTGGCTTTTGTTGAGAACAACCAACAAAGCCTATACCATTTCTTCTATTAATATAATTCTTATTAGCAAGAATCATATTAAAGGATTTATTCCTTATTTCAATTTTTTCTAAGGTTTGCTTTAGCATGATATTTTCTTCTTTAACATTATCTAGTATTTCATATTTAGAACAAGGATTGTGTGATACTAATGAATCATGCATTTCATCAAGTCTACTAACTAACAAATCATGTTCATTCTTAAGCAAATTAAAAGATTTACTAATTTTTTTAAATTCATCAAATAATCTATAAAACATATTTAATAACTCGATAAAGGAAATGCTTAAAGAATCACTAACCTCATCTTAGATCGCCATAGGCGTGAGATTCTCCACTTTTTCTTAATTGTGCTCCTCATCTTTGAGTGTCTTGGCTTCTTGCATTCAGAGCAAGAGTTTTTGTCCATCTTAAGATCAGTTTTATGGCTTATGTTCATTAATTTATCCGATTCATTTGTCAAAGGTTCAAAGTTCTCATCACTCGAGATTTCACTCGATGAGTCATATGTCATGATTAGTTCAAATTCCTTCCTGTTCTTTGGAAGATGTTCTTCAAGTTCATTTTTGTAAGTCTTTTCATTTAATGAATTATTTAATTTAGTTATGCTTTTATATGTGATTTTTAATTGATGCCATATATCAAAAGTTGAATCATAAGAAGTAACCCGATCAAAGTCGTTTTTGCTTAAAGCATAAAACAAAGCATTTATAGCTTTGGCATTTAAAGAAAACATATGTTTTTCATGATTATTCCAATCATTTATTTGATTGGATGACTTCTGAAAACTATTTTTGATAGTACACTATAAATCAAAATCGATCGAAATAAAAAAGATACGCATTCAAATTTTTCAAGAGGTATAGTCTGTCCCATTAAACATAGGAAGACTTATGATGCATTAACCCTCATTCATGCCAAACAAAGCTATTTACTCAAGTGTATGTTAGTCCAATGAGTAAGACCTTGCTCTGATACCAATTGTTATGATCAATTGACATGAAAAGGGGGTCGGGGTAAATTAGTATGAGAATGAAAGTGCTTGATTAAAAACTTTTGCTTTCGTAAATTAAAGAGTGAACAACAGAAGCTTCTCTTAATAAAACCAATTGGAAATTGATTTAATGAAGTTGAGAGATTGAAATTGTGAATTCAACTATCAAGTGTTTAAGAGCAATTAAGAGTAAAATGAAAGCAATTAAAGCACACTCATAATTATAGTGCTTTGGCCTTAACCGGCCTACGTCTACTCCCCTAGTCCTCTTCTCCGAGGCCCACCAGTGTCCACTATCGATCTTCTTTGGATAAAGACCAAACCCTTACAACCTTTCAACTTACAAGGGAGACAAGATTACAACACTTGGATTACTCTCTTACCCTTTTTCTTTTTCTTACCATTTTCACACATAATTTATCACATAATTTCTAGCCCAAAATTTGTTGTATGAAATGCAAGAAAACTTGGGTATTTAAAAGCCCCAAATGGCTTCAAAATTTAGAGCCAAAATTTAAATGTATCTGAAAAATCCGTTCACCCGTCAGCGCTGGCAGAGGGTACAGGCAATTCAATCGCCAGCCTAGGTGGTTCAATTGCCCGAAAACCTAGGTGATAGTAGTACAACCACTGCTCATCGGTGGTTCAGCCATTGGAAAACTCAAAAAAGTGATTCCCTTCATTTTTCTAATCCCTACTTGACCCTTATGTTGACCAATCCTCTGGTCAACCAATTGAGCTCAACCTGAATTCAATCAATCCCCTTTTGTGGACCCAGTTACCTCTTTGAGTTGATTTGGATTACTTCCAAATCACACTCAATTCAGACTCAAACTTAACCTACGACTTAAGGATTACAACCATACATGACCACCAAGCTTAATTAATGACCTCACTCCCACAATCTGGCAACCTCCGGCATTTCCTACGACGAGCTTCACAGTCTTCCTCTGGCGATCTCCTGGCGTGTTCCTAGCGATCTTCTCGATACTTTCGGCGACGTCCTTGTGAACTCACAGCGAGCTCCTACTGCATCGTCCTAACCTTGGCCCGATGCCTAAGCTTAATCCTGGGTCCATGCCTGGTTTATAACTCATTTTCACCATCGTGGTTAAACCTGAATGATGCTAACTATGACTTAATTAATTATAATCATAACCAACAAATACACTTGAAAGCCTTCCAAACTCCCGGTAAGCTTTTTGGCTACCCTTGATAATCTTTCGGCGAGTATCGATCTTCTTTCTATGAACTCCCTTGCGCCATCCTGGTAAGCTCCCGACGCACTCCAAGCAAGTTCCCAATCGCAATGTCCTCACTCCGGCCCGATGCCTGGACTTGACTTTGGTCAATCATTTGATTATAATCTTTTATAGTTAATCCTACATCAATAAACTCTAACAATCTTGTTAGATCAATAACTCATCAATCGATTTCATAATCAAAATCCAAGATTCAACAGAGATGTCATCGGTGACTTGAGAACATGGTATGCTTAGTCAAGTCCCTCAAGGGTATGTCATCAAATCAGACTCATCTTGTAACAATAGTGATGACTTAACTAAACATCATGGTTAGATGAGTCCCTCGAGGCCATGATGGTTTGGAGGCCAAATAGGACAGGAATCACAAGGAGTTGTGATTGGTAAGAGTTGCATACCTTTTTGGCTTAGTGTGATTGGTCGAGTCACTCGAGGTTACACTAAAATGTCGATTGGATCTCAATCCTCACTAGAAGTATGTCGGAGATTTTCGTTTCACGTGCCGAGGGTGTCGTGTGTTTCACTAGAAAAATAGGAGTAGATTAAGATAAAAGTCTATATCTTAATTTTTTTACTTTTTTATAAAATCTGCATGTTATTTATTTATGCTACATATTGTTTATGAGAAACATATTGCTTGGGTTCCATACATGGCATACTTATTGCCAACCACCTCACTTTGACTAAGTGCTATATGTTGGCCACTATGACTCCTAAGCAATATGAGAGCAAGGATGTCAATTTCATCCTTCTTCATCTTCACCAGCTGTTTGAGGAACAAGGAAAAACTCATAGATATAAGATATCCAAGAGTCTCTTCCACACTAGGATAACAGAGGGGACATCGGTTCAAAACCATATCCTAAGGATGATTGAGTCGATCGAGAAACTCACATGTCTAGGAATAGTCCTAAAGGATAACCTGTGTTAATCTTATACTTCGGTCCTACTAGATTCCTTTTCTCAATTTATTATGAATTTTAATATGAATAAATTTGAGGTGACTCTCATGAGCTCCTCAATATATTCAGGGAGGTTGACAGCATCATCAGAAAAGAGAAGTTAGTTCTCTACATTGGTGAGACCAAGAAGAAAAAAAGACTAATAAGTCCATTAAGAAGGGCAAAGGCAAGGGCAAACTGTGTAAGCCAAAGGTTGCCAAGAAAAACATGATAAATGACAAAGGTCAGTGCTTCTACTAAGGCAAAGATGAGCAAAGAGAAACTACAAAGAGTACCTTGTAGAGAAGGGAAACAGAAGCTTGGAGAAGATTCAGGTACATTCATAATTTGTCTTCATTTGTCAGATTCTTATAATAACACCTGGGGATTAGATATCGAGAGTGCTTATCATATATGTAATTAATTATAAGCTTTGGCAAAGCCTAGGATATTGACAAGAGGTGAGATAGACCTCGAGATAGGCAATAAAGCAAGAGTTGCAGTTGCTGTTGGTGAGGTCACCCAACATCTGCCTACTGGAACTACTATTGCATTAGATGCATATTATTATATTCCTTCTATCATCACAAATATTATCACCATTTCATGTCTGACAATTATGGATATAAATTAGTTTTTAAGAATAATAGTTGTTCATTAATTTTGGATGATAAAATCATCACTAGAAGAATGTTGCATAATTTATGCTAGATATAGCTCCATAAATCATGAATGAAAGTGTGTCCAAGTGGAAAGAAATGAGATGAGGTGAATAAGGAGAGTACTTGAGTACGGAGTTCACCAATTTTCTCAGAGACCATGGGATTTGATCCGAATGAACACCTTCTTATATACCTCAGCTCAATGGTGTATCAAAAAGGAGGAATCACACGTTATTCGACATGGTGCAGTCCATGATGAGTTTCGTCGACCTACCCATCTCATTCTAGGGATATGCCCTGGAGACCACAACTTGTCTTCTGAACAGAGTTCCATCTAGGTTGGTAGTATCTACACCATATGAGATATAGAAAGGGAAGAAGTCTGATCTTAAGGTTGTTAAGATTTGGAGCTGCCTCACCCATGTTAGAAGACACAACCCCGATAAGTTAGAATCAAATATGGAGCGGTGCAAGTTCGTGGGATACCCCAAGAAAATTTATGGGTACTATTTCTATCATCCCGAGAACCAAATGGTCTTTGTTGCTAAAAGGATAATGTTCTTTAAGAAGAAACACATTCTTGGTGGAAACAGTGGGAGCATGATAGAGTTGAGCTAGGTTGGAGAATATAGCTCAAACACCACTCTGAAGGTCGAGTCGGTTCAGTTACCTAGCACACAAGTTCTAACTTTGCACAAGTCTACTAGAGTATCTCATTCTCCTGAAAGTTATGTGGGACATATCAATGAAGACGATGCTCAGGATGTTGATCCTCAGACCTACGAGGAGGCTATTATGAATATAGACTCTTGGAAGTGGCAAAAAGCCATAAATTTTGAGATAGATTCCATGTACTCCAACAAGGTATGAAACCTTATTGATGCACCTAAGGGTATCGTGCCCATCAGCTATAAATGGATCTTTAAGAAGAAAATTGGAGTAGATGAAAATGTAGAAACCTATAAGATAAGGCTGGTAGCCGAAGGTATCGTCAAAGACTAAGAGTTAATTATGACGAAACTTTCTCACCCATAGCCATGTTGAAATCTATCATAATTCTTTTGGTCACTCCAGCACACTATGGGATCTGACAGATGGATGTGAAAACCACGTTCCTTAACAACAACCTCGAGGAGGGGGTATATAAGATATAATTTGAGGGATTCATATATAAGGAGTGTCTAGATAAGGTATGTAGGTTACTTAGGTCCATCTATGGACTGAAGCAAGCTTCCCAAAGTTTGAACATAAGATTTGATGAGACAATCATATCTTATGACTTTATTAAGAATGAAGATGAGCCTTGTATATACAAGAAGGTAAGTGGGAGCACTATCACCTTCTTGGTACTATATGTAGATAACATCATGATCATCGGGAATGATATAGGAATGCTCTCCACAATTAAGGCTTAGCTATCCAAACACTTCTCGATGATGGACTTAAGGGAAGTATCCTACATTTTGAAGATTCGAATATATATAGATAGATCAAAGAGGATGTTTGGCTTGTCCCAGTTTAGGTAAATAGACTCAATTATCAAAATATTTGGCATGAAAAATTTTAAAAGAGGTCTCATACTGATGAGATATAGAATATTACTTTCTAGGAGTATGTCCCCAAAGACACCTGAAGAAAGAGCAGATGGATAGGATACCTTGTGTCCCAATAATAGGATCTATCATGTATGCTATGTTATGTACTAGGCTTGATATAACGTATACTTTGAGTGTCACGAGCAGGTATCAGGCGGATCCAGGTTTGGAACACTAAATGCAGTAAATTATATTCTTAAGTACTTGAGAAGGATAAAAGAATCTTTTACTAGTATATGGAAGACGTAGCCTCCAGGTTGAGAGCTACATGGACTTGAATTTCCAATCTTATGTCGATGATAGCAAGTTAAACTCAGGATATGTCTTCACCCTAAATGAAAAAGTGGTAAGCTAGAAGAGTTATAAGTAAGATATTACTGTTGACTCGACCACAAAGATGGAGTATATTGCTACAGCAGAAGCAGCAAAGGAGGGAGTCTGGATGAAGAAATTCATGACAGATTTAGGAGTCGTACCGAGTAGTGAGGAGCTGATTCTCATATATTGTAATACCAATCAGTTGATAGCTCTAGCAAGGGAACCCAAGTCTCATCAAAAGTGTTATAAGGAGGTTGTGGCCTATAGAGATGTAGTTGTCGGGAATGCTTGGATTGGCATCACATGCACAGCAAAAGCAAATTCAAGTCCCAAATTCCCAAAGTCAATCATTTTACTGTTATGCGATGATTGGTATACGAAAAATCTGAAAAACCTTGAAAAAATTGCATAATAACAACTTGATGTGTTACCTGTAGAGATTGAATCTCTGAAACTTTTATATCCGACGGAGATATTGAAGGAACACTTGCATGATCCTCTCTAGCGATATCCACACAGCAGACGTGGTGACAACACCTCAGTAGCGGGATCAACCTCTCCACACTCTCAGCAAGGAGGAGGAGAACTCTTTGAGGAGAAACAGGAAGCTGAACCTAATGTTCTAGCTTATAAACTCAAGGGTGCCCCTTATTTATAGAGGTAAATGGTATATTCCTGATGCCAATCTGATGTTGCTCACATTGAATATTTATCCAAATGGCATATTCCTAGTCTATTCTTGGAATATTTATGGTATATTCCTAAAATGTTCATGATATATTCCTGGTATATTCTTAGAATATTCTTGGATCTTATCATATGGTATATTCTTAAAATATTCGTGGATCTTACCTAGATAGAATATTCATGAAATATTCTTTATGCCATTAGATCTTATCCAAATTGGATCTCATCCAATCTTATCTACATTAGGATCCCTACGAATATCTCATATCTACATCTCTATCTGTCGCTATGTCTATTATATGTGTGTGACTCTCTAGGCCCGACACCGAGTTGGTCGTGAGTCATACTCATCATAACTTCTTCTGATCTAGTTAATTATTATCTTCATAATAATTCACTTGACTCATCGACTATGGTCGTACTAGGCCACCACGCCATAGTCCCCAGACGGTACAGGGGGATCAAATTCATCGGAGGATCAAATTCATCGGACCTTTCCATCCATAATTACCATATACCTATAGTCTTTTATCCAACTAATATCTCAGAGATCATTTATTGGGCATGGATACTATCAGGCCACATACGAAATCCTTCTATGTCTCATTCTAATCGGATTCTCCCAGAGAACTCTCTCAATCCGAACGACCCTGGCCAGGGATTTAGTATGAGCGAGCACATGGGATATTCCTCTCATGATACTAGAGAGTTGATGATCCTTTATTAACACACAATTACCTTCGTATGGTTGGCTACCAATCCCGATAACCTACTATACCATATTTGGATCCTTTCCAAACCTATAAAACCGACGTTAAAGAAAGGAGTACTCATACAAGACATCTTTGGTGTCTCAAGTTAAAGGATCAAGTACACAACTTGGACTATGGAACTACTGTCTAACATTAGGTATCATCATCCATACAGCATTCCGTAAGCGGATCAGTTAGTGAACTCATTCTCCAATGAGCACCTACATTATATCTCTCCACATAAGTGACTATGAGACCAGCCGCCTCCATCATATAGAGAAGTATACAACACACTGGTATATCTGGTTATCTCGATGTCCCTCTCGAGTAACCTATGACCAAGACAATTTAGGATCTGCGTATAAAGGTGTATCAGTCTCATTATCATGATCTCATCATGATCAGATTCTCATTGCACAAATCCAGGGACATCACAATATATAGAAATATATATATGAGAATATGCCAATAATATGCAAAGAGATTATTGCAACGTATTACAGGTACCATCATTCACGTGATTGGCCTGTAGGGCACCTATAACTAGCAATCTCCCACTTGACATAAAGCCAATCACCTACATGTCTGATCCCCATCAGACGTCTGTGATACTCAAATACAGTATGAGATAATGGCTTAGTCAATGGATCTACAATGTTATCTTCGGATGAAACTCTTTCCATTACTACATCTCTATGGGCTACGATCTATCTAATCAAATTGAACCTCCTCAGAATGTGCTTAGACTTCTGATAAGACCTGGGTTCCTTCGCCTGAACGATCGCCCCGTTATTGTCACAGTATATAGGGATCAGTTCTACGCTACTTGGAATGACTCCCAGATTAGTGATGAACTTCTTCATCCAGACTTCATCTTTTGCAGCTTCTGGTAATGCTTATATTTTTTCTATATGGTTGAGTCAGCAGTAGTATCTTGCTTGGAACTCTTCCAGCTTACTGTTGCTCCATTCAAGGTAAACACATACCATGAATTAGACTTGCTATCATCAATATCATATTGGAAACTCAAGTCGGTGTAGCCTTCAACCTGGAGGCTACCTCCTCCATATATCAGTAAAAGATCCTTAGTCCTTCTTAAGTACTTAAGGATACATTTTACTGCTTTCCAGTGCTCCAAGCTTGGATCTGCCTGATACCTGCTCATGACACTCAGAGCATGCGCTATATCAGGCCTGGTACATAGCATGGTATACATGATAGAACCTATGGCCGAAGCATATGGTATCTTATTCATGTTTGCCCTTTCTTCAGGAGTCTTTGGGGACATACTCCTAGAAAGTGATATTTCATGTCTCATCGGTCTGAGACCTCTTTTAGAATTTTTCATGCCAAACCTTTTGATAATAGAATATATGTACCTGGATTGGGACAAGCCGAATCTATCTCTATAGATCGAAATCCCCAATATATAGGATGCTTCTCCTAAGTCCTTCATGGAAAAGTGTCAAGATAGCCAAGCCTTAACTGTGAAGAGCATTCCTACATCATTCCCAATGATTAGGATGTTATCCACATATAATACCAAGAAGGTAATAGCACTCTCACTTACCTTCCTATACACATATGGATCATCTTCGTTCTTAACAAAGTCAAAAGATCTGATAGCCTCACCAAATCTTAAGTTCCAACTTCAGGAAGCCTGCTTTAATCCATAAATGGATTTAAGCAATCTGCATACTTTATCTGGACTTTCTTTGGATATGAATCCCTCAAGCTGTGTCATATACACTTCATTTGTGAGGTTGTCATTGACAAATACGATTTTCATATCCATATGCTAGATTTCATAATCATAACATGTTGTAATAGCTAATAGAATTCTGATGGATTTTAGTATGGCTACAGGCAAGAAGGTTTCGTCATAGTCAACACCTTGCCTTTGACGATATTCCTTTGCTACTAGCCTTGCTTTATAGGTCTCCACCTTTCCATCTACTCCGATCTTCTTCTGGAAGATCCATTTGCAAGCTATGGGTATAATACCCTCAGGTGCATCAACAAGGTTCCAAACCTTGTTTGAGTATATGGAATTCATCTCAGAATTTATAGCTTCTTGTCATTTTCCGGAGTCTATACTCGGAATAGCCTCCTTGTAGATCTGAGGATCAGCATCCTGAGTGTCCTCTCTATTGATATATCCCACATATCTCTCAGGAGGATGTGACACTCTACTAGACCTACACAAAGTTGGAACTTGTGTGTCAGGTGCCTGAACAAATCCGATCTCCAGAACGGTGCTTAAGCTTGGTTCTCTAACCTTGCTCAACTCTATCATCCTCCCACTATCCCTACCAAGTATATGTTCCTTCTAAGGAACACTGCACTCTTGGCAACAAAGACTTTTTGATCTTCGGGATAATAGAAGTAATACCCATAGGTCTCCTTGGGGTAGCCCACAAATTTGCACCATTCTATCTTTGATTCCAACTTATCGGGATTATATCTTTTAACGTGGGCAGCGCAACCCCAAATCTTAATAACCTTAAGATCGGGCTTCTTCCCTTTCCATATCTCATATGGCGTAGACACTACCGATTTAGTTAGAACTCTATTTAGAATGTAAGCTGCGGTCTCTAGGGAATATCCCCGGAATGAAATGGGTAAATCGGCGAAACTCATCATGGACCGCACCGTGTCTAACAGCATGTGATTCCTCCTTTCTGATACACATTAAGCTGGGATGTATAAGGAGGTGTCCACTGAGATAATATCCTATTATCCTTGAGGAACTGGGTGAACTCTGTACTCATGTATTCTCCTCCTCCATCTGATCGAAGAGTCCTAATACTCTTTTCAGTCTTGTTCTCTACTTCATTCGTATATTCTCGGAATTTCTCAAAGGTCTTGGATTTGTACTTTATCAAGTACACATATCCATACCTTGAGAAATCATCAATAAATGTAATGAAGTAGGAGTATCCACCTATGGTCTGAGTTGACATAGGATCACTTACATCACTATGTACAAGTTCTAGTAACTCAATGGCTCTCTCTCCAGTTCCACTAAAAGGAGAGTTGGTCATCTTTCCTTGAAGGCAAGGCTCGCAAGTTGCATATGGCTCATAGTCAAATGGATCCAAGTATCCATCTTTTAGCAACTTTTGAATCTTTCCTTCATGGATATGACCGAGCCAACAATGCCACGGGTATGCAGTGTTCACCTCATCCCTTTTCCTCTTGGGCATGCTTACATTCATGATATGTGGAGCTATATTTAGCATAAACAAACTGTTATGCAATGTCCCTCGGATGATCTCATCATCCTTTATAAGTGAACAACTATTGTTCTAAAAAATTAGTTTATATCCATTTAATGTCAAACATGAAATGGATATAACATTTTTGATAATACAAGAGACATAATAACATGCATCTAATGCAATATTAGCTCCACTAGGTAGATGTAAAATGACCTCGCCGACAACCACAGCAGCGACTCTTGCCCCGTTGCCCATCTTGAGATCCATCTCACCTTTTGCCAGTCTCCTTGGCCTTGTCAGAAGTTGCAACGAATTGCAGATGTGATAAGCACTCCCGGTATCCAATACCATGTGTTATCACAAAAATATGACATATGGAGACTTATCATGAATGTTCCTGAAGCTTCTCTAAGCTTCAGTTTCGCTTTTTCTGCAAGATACTTCTTGTAGTTTATCTTCCAATGCCCATTTTTACCGCATTGGAAGCACTATCCTTTGTCTTTTATTGGGCCTCTCATGGCAACCTTTGCCTTGCCCTCCAGGACATGTGTTTTCCTCCATCGTGAGAACTATTCTCAAATTACAGAGCCAATCAACAAAGTTTGGACCACTGAGACGATTGGCATCAAGTATGCCACATAGGGAGTCTGTATACGACATGTTTCTGACAAACAGGAGATGTAGCATAAATAAATAACATGCAGACTTTACAAAAAGAAAATAATCAAGATATGAACTTTTATCTTGATATGGTCCCACTATTTTTATCGAATCATGCGACACCCTCAACATGTGAAACGGAAGTCCCCGGCAGACTTCTAGTGGGGATCATAATCCAATTGGCATCTTAGTATGACCTCGAGGGACTCGACCAATCACACTAAGCCCAAAAGGTAAGCAACTCTTGCCAATCATAACTCCTTGTGACTCCCATCCTTTTCAGCCTCCGAACTATCATGATCTCGAGGGACTCGACCAACTATGATATCTAGTTAAGTCAGCACCATCGTTACAAGATGAGTATGATATGATGATATGCTCTCGAGGGACTCGACAAGTGATACTATGTTCTCAGGTCATCGGTGACATCTCATGTCATCGGCAAGATCTTCAATCACGAGGATAGGTGAGCCTCGAGGGACTCAACCAACTCAACCTTCGTCATGACCTGATTTCTTCCTATAACGATGGAAGGCCACGTGGGTCAATCTTATTGCCTCACGCTTACCGACTTAATATTACATAGGAGGGGATTTTGGGTTTGGTCTCAAATGTGTCACACACATGTATTTGCATCTCGTGCAAATATATAAGATGATTATGGACCATACTATCTGACATTTATATTAGATCTATGTGTATTAGTGCATCTCCATGCACTGTGATTATCTATCTCGTTTTCCATCAAATCTACTAGCATCTCGACACATTTCCATGCATCGTGATCAGCTTTAAATAGGCACCTCAACGCATCTCCATACGTCATGATCAGTCTTAAGTGTCCCACAAATACTTTCAGGCTTTAAGATCCGATAAACGAGAATGACAATCATTTACATAGTTTAAAATCCATAAACATCTTTTTATATAATACATCACATGTATTATGATATTAAATAAATAGTAATAATTAATTAAACAATTTAACTAACTATATTTTTTTATATAAGCCTCGAGACATGAAGGGAATTTTTTGAAATATCGGGGGTATTTCATAATTCTGTCAAAGGATATGACTGAAATTTCTCATATTCTAAGGGGACAAAATCATCATTTTGCCAGAATGCCCTAGACCCTTCCCTTCTCCCTTGCGGCACTGCCTCTGCATGGCAGAGGCCATCAGGTGGCGATTGCTGCGTGGCACCTGCGGGTATATTGCGTGTCCATGCGGCATTGGCCGCATAAGGGGACTGGCAGCCACCGCCTCTATGAGGCAGTGGGGTGCCTCGTGCAGCCCGGCTACCAGTGCAGGCGGTTTGGTAGCCTTTGTGCTGGCCCCCGCCTACGTTGGCGGCTGCACAAATCGTGGGCTGGCAGGCCGCCGGCTGGCCACCAGCTGGCCGCTGTGGGCTAACCACCTGGCAGGGTGGTTGCAGCCTGTTGGCTGCCGACAGACCACTGGCTGGCTGGCTGGCCGGAGCTAGTTCAGGCCAGTTTGCTGCCTGCAAACTGGCTGTGATACTTGGAACTGCACCTGTAGCCCGGTTTTTCACATAGAGTTCCTTTACGTTGCTTTTGCAACGGTTTTGCAGACAAATAGCTTCGCCGTAACTCTTACGCACATCGATTTTCGTAATCGACACCTTCTGCTCCAACTTCCGGCTGATCCACCCGTCAGCAATGATTGCTGCTTGATTCATGGCAAAACAACCTTTTACGGATTAACGACTTCGTCGTAACTCTTGCGCACGAGTTAAATTTCCATAATCGGCCACTCCAAAACACCTTTCAATAAGAGAATAAGGTGCTTTCAGATCTAGAAATCACGTAAAACAACTTTTACGAAAACAAACACATCTTATGCAGTTTACAAAGCCAATCATCGCACGACGAGCCTGGTTCTGATACCACTGTTGGGAATGCTTGGAGTAGCATAACATGTGCAGCAGAAGGAAATTCAAGTCCTTGATTCCCGAAGTCAATTATTTTACCGTTGTGCGATGATTAGTGTACGAAAAATCTGAAAAACCTTGAAAAAACTACATAATAACAACTTGATGTGTTACATGTAGAGATTGAATATATGAAACTTCTAGATCCGACGAAGATATCAAAGGAATACTTACACGATCCTCTCTAGTGGTATCTACATAGCAAATGCGACGACAACACCTCAGTAGCGGGATCAACCTCTCTACACTCTCAGCAAGGAGGAGGAGAACTCACTATGGAGAAACAAAAAGCTGAACCCAATGTTCTAGCTATAAGGGTGTCCCTTATTTATAAAGTTAAATGGTATATTCCTGATATCAATCTGATGTTGTTCACACTGGATAAACGTGCTTATCCAAATGGTGTATTCCTAGTATATTCTTAGAATATTCATGGTATATTCTTAGAATATTTATGGTATATTCCTGATATATTCTTAAAATATTCATGGTATATTTTTAGAATTTTCTTGGATCTTATCCAAATGGTATATTTCTAGAATATTTTTGGATCTTATCAGATGGTATCTTCTTAAAATATTCTTAGATCTTATCCAAATAGAATATTCATAAAATATTCCTTATACCATTGGATCTTATCCAGATTAGATCTCATCCAATCTTATCTAATCAGGATCCCTACGAATATATCATATATGCATCTCTATCTATCGTCATGTCTACTATATGTATGTGACCCTCTAGGCCCGATACTGAGCTGGCCGTGAGTCATACCCATCAGAACTCCTTTTGATTTAGTTAATTATTATCTCCATAATAATTCACTTGACTCATCGATTGTGGTCGTACTAGGCCACTTCGTCATAATCCCCAAACGGTACAGGGGGATCAGATCCATCGGACCATTCCGTCCATAATTACCGTGTACCTATAGTCCTTCATCCAACTAATATCCCAAAGATCGTATATTTGGCATGAATACTACCAGGCTACATACAAAATCTGTTTATATCTTGCTCTAATCGGATTCTCCTAGAGAACTCATTCTCTCTCAATCAGAACGACCCTTGCCAGGGATTTTATCTGAGCGAGCATATGTGATATTCCTCTCATGATACCAGAGAGTGTATGATCTTTTATTGATACACAATTGACTTCATATGGTTGACTATCAATGTCAATAACCAACTGTACTAGATTTGGATCTTTTCCAAACCTTTAAGACTAGCGTCAAAGAAAGGAGTACTCATATAAGACATCTTTGGTGTCTCAAGTTAAAGGACCAGGTACATAACGGTGACTACGAAACTGTTGTCTGACTTTAGGTATCATCATCCATACAGCATTTCGTAAGCACATTAGTCAGTGAACTTATTCTCCAATGAGCACCTGTATTGTATCTCTAGTATCTCCACACAAACGACTATGAGACCAGCCACCTCCATCATATGGACAAGTATATAGCACACTGGTCTATCCGGTTATCTTGATGTCCCTCTTGAGTAACCTATGACCAGGACAATTTAAGATCTATGTTTAAAGGTGAATCAATCTTATTATCATGATCTCATTATAATCCGATTCTCATTGCACAAATCCAGGGGGATCATAATATATAGAAATATATATGTGAGAATATGCCAATAATATATGAAGATATTACTGCAGCGTATTATAGGTAACATCACTCACATGATTGGCTTGTAAGGCACCAATAACTAGTAGTAGCAATGGAAAGAGTTTTATCTAAAGATAACATTGCAGATCCATTGACGAAGTCATTGTCTCAGATTGTATTTGAGTGTCGCAAGAGTCTGATGGGGATCAGACACAAGGTGATTGGCTATAAGTCAAGTGGGAGATTGGCTTGTTACAAGTGTCGTACAAGCCAATCACGTGAGTGATGGCACGTGTGACACACTATACGATCTTTTTGCTTATTATTATTATTAATATATTCTTCCTTTATGTTACCTATTGCATATATTGTGATGTTATTATATTTATGCAATGGGAATCAGATCATGATAATGAGATCGGTTCACTTTTAAACATAGACCCTAAATAATCCTGGTCAAAGGTTAATCGAGAGGAACATCGGCATAACTAGACAGACGGAGTATTATTTACCCATCCATATGATGGAGGCGGCTGGTCTCAAAGCAGCTTTTGTAGGGACACCAAGGGTACAGTACAAGTGATAATTGGAGAATGAATTCACTAATTGATCCGCTTATAGAATGCTAGATGATTAATGATACCTAAAGTCAAACAGCGATTACGTAGTCCTAGTTGTGTGTCTAGTCCATAGACTTGAGACACCAAGGTTGCCTTTTTTAGTACTCCTTTTTTTAACGCTGGATTTACAGGTCTAGAAGTTTCAGATCTCATACAACTGGTTATCAGAATTGGTAGCAAACTTTACGAAGGCAATTGAGTCTCAATAGGGGATAATCCACTCTTGATATCATGAGAGAAATATCCCGTGAGAACTTATTAGAGTGAGACTCAGATAGATTCTGTATGAGGCCTGGTAGTACATTGTCCAATATATGGCCTCTAGGATATTATATGGATGAGGGACTATAGATATACGATAACTTTGGACAGATAGGTCCAATGGATTAGATCTCCTTTGGGCCATCTTGGGACTATGACAGAGTGGCCTAGTACGTCTATAGTCAATAAGTTTAGTGAATTGTTATAGGATAACAGTTCATTGAGTTAAACGGAGCTCTGATGGGTGCTACTCATGGCCAGCTTGGTATTGGGCCTAGAGGATCACACACATATGATGGATGTTGCAGAGAGTAGAGGATTAGATATGAATTACCCAATAAGCCTCTGTTTCATTGGATGAGACCCAGCATTAATGAATTCCTTACATAAGGTCCAATTGGAGGCAAATTGAGATAATTGAATAGAGGTCCAATAATTTAAGAAGTGAGGGTAATTAGATATAGATTCAATACCCACTAAGGCAGAATCCATTAGAGTTTAAGAGGCTCTCTATAAATAGGAGGCAGGGGCAACCAAGAAAGATGATAGGCTACATCTTTGGTTGCACCCTCCTATTCTCGTCCCTCCCTTCTCTTCTTAGCAAACCACTCCTCTCCTTGCTGCGAGAGGATAGCGAAGAAGAAAGGAGTTCTTCTTCCATGTTTGTTGTAAGGTGGTGCACGAAAGCTACAAAGAAGGTGCGTAAAAACTATGAGTTTTGCACTGCGATTGAAGGAGCATTGCTATATCGATCCACTGTATGGATACTACTAGAGAGGTGGATATTTGACCTCCTTCATCCACTCATATTGGATCTATAAATCTTAAGGATATATGATCTCCCTAAGTAATACATCTCAAATGATTCATAATTTTTTGATTTTGTGATTTTTCATGTACCAATCATTGCACGATGACATGATAAATGTGGGAGACCCTTTTTATTTTATTTTATTTTTTGCTATGCATATAATGCTCTGATAAGGTTTCCAAACATCAAGGACATGTGATTTTATCCACTTTGAGAATGATTCTTAAGTTGTAGAGCCAATCTATGTAGTTTGGACAAGTGAGACGATCGTCATCAAGTATGCAAAGCAGGACATTTACAAGCAACACATTTCTAACAAACAAGAAATATAGCATAAATAAATAACATGCAGATTTAAAAAAAATTAAATAATTAAGATATGAAATTCTATCTTAATCTACTCCCACTAATTTTCTAGCAAGTCACGCGACACCCTTAACACGTGAAACTGAAGTCTCCAGTAGACTTTTAGTGGCCCAATCACACTAAGCCCAATAAGGTAGGCAACTCTTGTCAATCATAACTCCTTGTGATTCCTGTCTTGTTTAACCTCTAAACCATCATGGTCTCGAGGGACTCGACCAACCATGATGTTTGGTTAAGTCATCACCATCGTTACTAGATGAGTCTGATTTGATGATATATCCTCGGGTGACTCGACCAAGCATACCGTGTCCTTATGTCACTGATGACATCTCTGTGTTGTATGCAAGATTTTGAATCACGAGATAGGCGAGTCTCGAGGGACTCAACTAACTCAACCTACATTGGGATTCAATTTCTTTCTATAATAATGGAAGGCCACGTGGGTCAATCTAATTGCCTCGTGCTTACTAACTTAACATTATCATAGGAGGAGTTTTTGTTTCGGTCTTTGTTAGAACCCTTATGGATTTTGAGCTTGGGGTTGATCTATATAGGGATTAGCCCTCCTGAAACACTATAAGGGTTCCCTCCTCCAAGGTATTCGACACAAGGCTGAAGTAAGGTGATCAATTCTTATTCAGAAAGAGGGGTAGCTACATGCTTAAATAGAACTCAAGAAACCCTAACCTTAGCCAACCAACCCAAGAAGTAAAGGGGGTAGTGGCAAGGAATTCCTAACCTAGTAAGGACTCCTCAATCAAGGGGGATGATGACTAAATTAAGGTGATCATCTCCCATCCGACTCCTCATTCAAGGGGGATGATGGCTAGATTAGGGGGAAATTACATGATTCCTCAATCAAAGGGGATGATGGCTAAATTAGAGGGATATTACATGACTCAAGGCTTTATTGACTCTATGACTTATTGGACTTAGGACCCATCCAAGCTAGGGTCCTAATAGTCTCCTAATATGACAGCATACATACATATGTAATATATATCTATATCACATATAAATATATGTACATATCTAATAGGTGTATAAGCAATCACATATCACATATGCATAATCACACCAGATATCATGGACGAAAGCCTAAAGTGATTGGGCCTGAGCCAATGAGCCCAATTACTCACATGATGACCTATATGTGCATCGACACATCTCTATGCCAGTGATCATCCATCTCGTCATCATCGGTTCCGCCAACATCGCGGCGCATCTCCATGCATCACGATCGTCCATCTTGGCCTCGTGGGTTTTGCTGGCACCTTCACACTCCTACCATGCCTCATGTAATTACAACATAATCACAGGCACACATGCCTAATAATAAATGAGAAAAATTGGAGGCTCGTAGTGCTGGTTAAAGGTGTCATGTAAGCCAATTACGTGAATGATGGCACGTGTGACACATTATGAGATCTTTTGCTTATGATTATTATTGGTATATTCTCATATTATGTTATTTGTTGCATATATATCTTGTGATGTCCTCAATTTTGTGTAATGGGAATCGGATCATGATGATATCATGATAATGAAATCGATTCACCTTTAAACATAGATCCTAAGTAATCTCGATCATAGTTTACTCGAGAGGAACATCAAGATAATCGGATAGATCGGTGTACTATATATCCATCCATATAATGGACACGGGTGGTCTCATAGCCACTTGTGTGGTGATATTAAAGGTACAGTATAGGTGCTCATTGGAGAATGAGTTCACTGATTGATCCGCTTAAGGAATGCTATATAGTTAATGATACCTAACGTAAGATCATGATTTCATAGTCCCAGTTGTGTGTCTAGTCCTTATACTTGAGATACCAAGGATGTCTTGTTTGAGAACTTCTTTCTTTGACTCGGAACGATTCTGTATGTGGCATGATAGTACCATACCCAATATACGATCTCTGGGATATTAGATAGATGAGAGACTATAGATACATGATAACTGAGGATAGACAGGTCTAGTGGATAAGATCCCCTGTACCGTCTATGGACCATGGCATAGTGGCCTAGTATGTCCATAGTCATTGAGTTAAGTGAATTGTTATGCAATAAAAATTCACCGAGTCAAAAGGAGTTCTAATAGGAAGGACTCACGGCTAGCTTAGTGTTGGGCCTAGAGGGTCATATACAGATGGTGGATGTTTTAGTGAGTAAAGGATTAGATATGATTTATCCAATTAGCCTTATTCTTATTGGATAAGACCCAACATTAATGGGCTCCTTGCATGAGGTGCAGTTAGATGCTAATTGAGATTATTAGATAAAGATCTAATAATCCAATATCAGTGGGTAATTGGATGGAGATCCACTACTCACTAACGATTGATCCCTAGGGTCTTTGGTGTGTCTTTATTAATAGGAGGCAAGGGTGTCACATTAGTGAAAGGCTGCACCTTTGGCCGCCCCCTCCAATTCTCCTCCCTTCCTCATCTTCTCAGCTAACTAGCCCTTCCCAGCTGTGTGAAGGAAGTGAAGAAGATAGCAGATCTTCTTCCACGAGTGTTGCGAGAAGATGCGCAAGAATTATGAGATTTGGGTTGCGATTAGAGAATCATCACTACAATGATCCATCATGTGGATAATGCTAGAGATGAGGACATTTGACCTCATTCATCCTCTCCATCTGGATCTGAGTTTTCAGGGATATACGATCTCCTTAGGTAATCAATCTCTCACGTATCGTAATTTTTTATTTTATAGATTTTTCGTACACCAATAATTGCACGATGATTTGATATATGTGGGAAACTTATTTTGTTTTTGTTTCTTTTGCTGCGCATGTGATGCTTTCACAGGGTTTCCCAATAGTGGTATCAGAGCCAAATTGTTCGTGTAAAAGATTGGCTTTAAACTACGTGTGATGAGATTAAATTATGTAGAACTGTTCTACACGTTCGTTGCAACGATTGGTAGCCAAGGCAGCACCCGCAAGCAAGCTACCTATGGGCGAGGGGTGACCACCTACAGGCTGGCTGCTTGCAAGGATGGCCGCCCACAGCCAAGCCCTTAGCAGGGGCGGCCAGGCCGCCTATAAGGGCGGTAGCCCACGACTAAGCCCCCTACAAGGGTGGCCAAGCTGCTTGTAGGGGCGGTCGCTTGTGGCGAAGGTCACCCGCCCACAAGGGCGACGCTTACGGGCATAACACCTGCGGGTGGCCCCTTGTGGGCAGATCATCGCACACCTGCAAGGGCGATGCTTACGGGCACAATGCACACGACCAGGTGGCCGCGCGAGGCGACACTGCTCACCAACAGGGGCGGCCACCCGTGGGCTGTGATGGCTGCCCGGGGGCAAAGGCAGCCACCAAGGACGCGCAGCACAACTGCATGCCAAGTGCGGAGGCGGCAACCGCAAGAATAGGGTAAGAAATGTTAGGATTTTTCGGTGGCAAAAAGATGATAATGCCCCTTAGAATTTATGAAATTTTAATATGTATCCTCCTTTCCATAATTCCCCAAAATGCTTTTAACAATTCTAAAAATTCTGAGGTATGTCCTTCTGCCTAGAATTTTGAAAATACCCTTAAAAAATATGGAAATTTCTAGTATGTCCTGATTTCTAGAAAAATAATTAATTAAATATTTTAATTAATTATTAATTATCTAAGTAGTCCTACATAATGATGTGTATATGTGATGTATGATGTGGATGAATGATCATGAGCCATGTATTGTGATGTGTGTAATTATGATGATGATCATTATTATTATTATTATTATTATTGGGGCTTGTGAGCCTCTATTTTTTTCATTTATTGTGGAGCCTGTGTACTTATGATTATATTATAATTACATAAAGCGGCATGGCAGGAGCGTGGAGGTATCAAAGAGACCCACGATGTTGTGACGGGTGATCATGACACATGGAGAGGAGCCGCTTACCCGACAGAACCAACGATGACGAGAAGGGCGATCAGAGAGCATGGAGATGCATTCTTACACACATAGATCCTATTATGAGTAATTATGCACAGTAGCTTGGGCCTAATCATATTAGGTGATGGTTCATGATCATCTGGTATGGCATGCATATGTGATATATGATTATATATATATATATATATATATATAAATATTTGTATGCGATGTAGATATATATTAAATATGTATGCATGTGACATGACATATTACGAGACTAATACAAAATGAACAAAACCCCTCCTATGATATTATTAAGTTAGTGAACATGAGGTAATAAGATTGACCCACGTGGCCTTCTATCGTTATAGGAAGAAATTGAATCATAATATAGGTTGAGTTGGTCGAGTCACTCGAAGCTTACCTATCTACGTGATCGAGATCTTGCCTTTGACATAGAGATGTCACCGATGACCTAAGGATGTGGTGTGCTTGGTCGAGTCACTCGAGGACATATCATTAATTCAGACTCATCTTGTAACGATGCTGATGACTTAACTGAACTTCATAGTTGGTCGAGTAATCGAGACTATGATGATTTAAAGGCCAAACATGACAAAAATCATAAGTTATGATTGGCAAGAGTTACCTACCTTTTTGGGCTTAGTGCAATTGGTCGAGTCACTCGAGGTTGCACTAAGATGTCAATTGGATCTCGATCCCCACTAGAAGTTTGCCGAAGGCTTTCGTTTCACATACCGAGGATGTCACGTGATTCGCTAGGAAAATAGTGGGAGTAGATTAAGAAAAAATTCATATCTTTATTATTAATTTTATACAAAATATACTTGTTATTTATTTATTCTATATCTTGTTTATTAGAAACATGTCGTTTTAAACCATCTACATGGTATACTTGATGCCAATCACCTCATTGGTCCAAACTATATGGATTGGCTCCATTATTTGAGAATTATTCTCATGGTAGAGAAAAACACGTATATCATTGACACGACTCTGCCTTATAATGATAAGTTAGTTCTCTATGTTGGTGAGACCAAAAAGAAAAAGAAGGTTGATAAGTCCCTTAACAAGGGACAAGGACAGCCCAGGTAAGATAAAGGTTGCCAAGAAAGACCCGACTAAGGACAAAGGCTAGTGCTTTCACTACGGCAAGACGGTCACTATAAGAGAAACTGTAAGGATTGTCTTTCAGAGAAGGTGAAATAGAAGCTTGGAGAAGCTTCAGGTACATTCATGATTTCTATTTGTCAAATTTTTATGATAAACCATGGGTATTGGATATCGGGAGTGTTTATTATATCTGTAATTCATTGTAGATTCTGACAAAGCCTAGGAGACTAGCTAAAGGTGAGATAGACCTCAAGATGGGCAATGGAGCAAAAGTTGTTACAGTTGCTATTGATGAGGTCACACTACATCTGCTTGGTGGAGCAACTATTGCATTGGATGCATGCTATTATGTTCCCTCTATTATCAAAAATATTATTTCCATTTCTTAATTGAAAGTAAGTGGATTTAAATTAGTTTTTGATAATAATAGTTGTTCAATAATTTTGGATAATGAGATATATTGGGAAACCATCTGTTGAAGCATCACATATGCAGTGAAAGAACCAAACAAAAACAGTTTCCCATATATATCAAAGCGTCATCCAAACATTAGTGTGCAAAAAAACTCACAAAACAGGAAACCACGATACGTAAAAGATTGATTACCTAGGGAGATCATCTATCCCTAAAAATTTAGATCTAAATGGAAAGGATGAAGGAGGTCAAATGTCATTCTCTCTAGCAGCATCCACGCGTTGGATCATTACAGCGATACTCCTCCAATCGCAACCAAAACCTCATAACTCTTTTGCAGAAGATGAGAGAGGGAGGATAATAGGAGGCGACGACCAAAGGTGCAGCCTATCACATAAGAGCTACCCCTGTCTCCTATTTATATAGAGCCACCAAAACTCTAGTGCATCATGCTTTAGTGGGTATCAGATCTTCATCCAATTATCCACTAACCTTGGGTAGCAGGGTCTCATTTGATGAGAACAAGGGCTAATTAGATAACTAATATCCAATCTTTTATTTGCTGAAGCAGCCACCATATGTGTGTGACCCTCTAGGCCCGACCCGATACCGAGTCGGCCATCAAAACTCCTTCTAATATAGTGAATTATTATCCTTACAATAATTCAATCGACTCATCGACTATGAACACACTAGGCTACTATGCCATAATATCTAATTGGTACAAGGGAATCAAATCTATTGAACCTGTCTATCTATAGTTACCGCGTATCTATAGTCCATCATCCAACTAATATCCTAGAAATTATATATTGGACATGGTATTGTCAGGCCATATATAGAATCCGTACGACTATCGCTCTGATCGAATTCTCTTGGAAAACTCGTTCTCTCTCAATCTGAATGACCATAGCTAAGGATTTGTCTGAATAAGAACATATGAGATATTTCTCTCATGATATCGAGAGTGGATGATCCTTAATTGACACTCAATAGCCTTCGTAAGATTGGCTGTCAATCCCGGTAACTGATTGTACTAAATCTGAAACTTTTCAAACTTGTAAGTCCAGCATTAAAGAAAGGAGTACTCAAATAAGACATCATTGGTGTCTCAAGTCTAAGGACCAAACACACAACTGAGACTATGGAATCACTATCTGATGTTTGGTATCATTAATTGTACAATATTACGTAAGCGGATCAATCAGTGAATTCACTCTCCAATAGCACCTGTATGTACCCTTAGTGTCCCCATACGAATGGTTGTGAGACAAGCCACCTCCATTAAATAGACGGGTATATAGTACACCAGTCTGTGTGGTTATCTTAATGTCCCTCTCGAGTAACCTATGACTGAGATTATTTAGGATCTATATTTAAAAGTGAATCAGTCTCATTATCATGATCTCATCACAATCTGATTCCTATTACACAGAACCAAGGATATTATAATATATATTCAATAGATAATATAATATGAGAATATATCAGTAATAATCATAAGTAAAACAGATTGTGCAGCATGTCACATATGCCATCACTCACGTGATTGGCTTGTAGGGCACCTGTAACCAGCAATCTCCCACTTGACCTAAAGCCAATCACCTGTGGGTCTAATCCCCATTAGACTCCTGTAATGCTCAAATATAATCTAGGCCAATAGCTTTATCAATGGATCAGCAATGTTATATTCGGATGAAACTCTTTCCATTACTATATCTTTACGGTCTATGATCTCTCTAATAAGGTGGAATCTCCTCAGAACACTTCTGATAAGACATGGGTTCCCTTGTTATAGCTATTATCCTGTTATTATTGCTATATATGGGAATTGGCTCCATGTTGCTCAGTATGACTCCCAAATCTCTGATGAACTTATTCATCTATATCCCTTCCTTTGTTGTCGCTGCTACAGTAATATATTTTGCCTCTGTGGTTGAGTCAGTAGGAGTATCTTGCTTGGAACTCTTCCAACTTATTGCTCCTCCATTCAGGGTGAAGACATACCTTGAGTTCAGCTTACTATCATCAATGTTGGACTGGAAACTCAAGTTCATGTAGCCTTTAACCTGGAGGCTATAATTTCCATATACGATTAAAAGATCCTTAGTCCTTCTTAAGTACTTAAGGATACACATTATTGCCTTCTAGTGTTTTAAACCTAGATCCACCTAATACCTGCTCGTGACACTCAAAGCATATATTATATCAGGCCTGGTACATAGCATAGCATACATGATAGACCCTCTCACTGAGGCATATGATATCCTATCCATGTTTGTGCTTTCTTTTGGAGTCTTTGGGGATATACTCCTATAAAGTAATATTCAATATCTCATCGGTATGAGACCTCTCTTGAAATTCTCCATGTCAAATCTTTTGATAATGGAGTCTATATACCTGGACTAGGACAAGCCAAGCAATCTCTTGGATCTATCTCTATATATTCATATCTCCAAAATATAGGATGCTTCCCCTAAGTCCTTTATGGATAAGTTTTGGATAGCCAAGCCTTTACTATGGAGAGCATTCCTACATTATTCCCAATGATTATGATGTCATACACATACAACACCAAGAAGGATATAACGCTCTCACTTACCTTTTTGTACACACAAGGCTCATCTTTGTTCTTGACGAAGTCAAAAGATATGATTGTCTCATCAAATCTTATGTTCTAACTTTGGAGGCTTGCTTCAATCCATAGATGGACCTGAGCAACCTGCATACTTTATCTGGACTCTCTCTAGATACGAACCCCTCTGACTGTATTATATACACCTCCTTGAGGTTGTCATTGAAGATTGTAGTTTTCAAATCCATCTACCAGATCACATAATCATAGTATGCTGCAATAGCCAAAAGAATTCTTATTGACTTTAGCGTGGCTACAGTGTTGGGAAACGTCAGTGGGAGCATCACATATACAGCGAAAATCAAAACAAAAATTTGGTTTCCCACGTATATCAAATCATCGTGTAAAAGATTGAGGTCACAAGAAAAATGTAAAAACTGAAAAAATCACGATATGTAAGAGATTGAATTTACCTAGGGAGATCGTATATCCCTATATTCTGGATCCGAATTGAGATGATGAAGGAGGTCAGGCATCCTCCTCTCTAGCGGTATCCATACGATGGATCTTTGCAACAAAACTCCACCAATTTGATCTTGTAACTCTTGCGTAGAGGGAGGGAGGAGAATAGGAGGGGGAGGCCAAAGCTACAGCTTATCAACCATGAGTTTTCCCTCCTATTTATAAAGAGCCACCAAAAAACCCTAGGGCTCCAGCCTTAGTGGGTATTGGATCTTCATCCAATTACCCACTAACCTTGCATTATTGGATCTCTATCCAATAATCTTCTTGGGCCTCTAATTGGGTCTCAATCAAGGAGCCCATCAGCATAGGGTCTCATCTAATGAGAATAGGGGCTAATTAGATCTCCATCCAATCCCCTATTCGCTGAAGCATCCACCATATGTGTGTGACCCTCTAGGCCCGATACCGAACTGGTCGTGAGTCACTCCCATTAGAACTCCTTCTCATATAGTGAATTATTATCCCCATAATAATTCACTCGACTCATCAACTATGGACGTACTAGGCCACTACGCCATAGTCCCCAAATGGTACAGGGGGATCAATTCCATCATACCTATCTATCTATAGTTACCGTGTATCTATAATCTCTCATCCAACTAATATCTCAAATATCATATATTGGATATGATACTGTCGGGTCACATACGGAATCAGTTTATCTTGCTCTAATCGGATTCAACTGGAGAACTCTTTCTCTCTCAATCCGAATGACCCTGGCCAGGGATTTGTCTGAGCAAGCACATATTAGATATTCCTCTCGTGAAATCGAGAGTGGATGATCCTCTATTGACACTCAATTGCCTTCGTAATATTGGCTACCAATCCCGATAACCAATTGTACCAGATCTAGAACTTTCTAAACCTGTAAGTCTAACGTCAAAGAAAGGAGTACTCATACAAGGCATCATTGGTGTCTCAAGTCAAAGGACCATATATACAACTGGGACTATGGAATCACTGTCTGATATTAGGTATTATCAACCATACAACATTCCATAAGCGGATCAATCAGTGAACTTATTCTCCAATAAGCACTGATACTATATCCTTAGTGTCTCCACACAAGTGGCTATGAGACCAATCGCCTCCATTATATGGACAAGTATATAGTACATCGGTCTGTCCAGTTATCTCAATATTCCTCTCGAGTAACCTATGACCGGGATTATTTAGGATCTGTGTTTAAAGGTGAATCGATCTCATTATCGTGATCTCATCATGATCTGATTCTCATTGCACAGAACCAATGACATCACAATATATATGCTATAGACAATATAATGTGAAAATATACCAATATTAATCATAAGAAAAAAGATCGCGTAGTGTGTCACACATGTTATCACTCACGTGATTGGCTTGCAGGGCACCTGCAACTAGCAATCTCTCACTTGACCTAAAGCCAATCACCTGTGTGTCTGATCCCCATCATACTCCTATGATGCTCAAATACAATCTGAGCCAGCGGCTTCGATAGTGGATCTACAATATTATCTTTGGATAGAACTCTTTCTATTGCTATATCTTTATGGTTCATGATCGCTCTAATCAGATGGAACCTCCTCAGAACAATTCTGATGAGACCTGGGTTCCCTTGCTATAGCTATCGCCCTGTCGCTGTCGTTGTATATGGGAATCAGCTTCATGCTGCTCGAAATGATTCCCATATCATGATGAACTTCTTCATCCATACCACTTCTTTTGCTGCTTCTATTGTAGCAATGTATTATGCCCCTGTGATTGAGTCAGCAGTAGTACTTACT